>CM068354.1:20888485-21488485 GCA_034769755.1 Odontamblyopus lacepedii
GTCACTAAATTTCTTTGCCCTGTGAAGAAGAACAAATGCACATGGAATGTAGTTCCAGTGGCTCTGGTCTTTGGGAGAATTGTGCAGTTACACAATTGGGGTTGGTGTGTGTTTTTTATCTTAACTTGGTGTGCGGTTCATAGATCATTGTGATGTTTACAATTGGACACTAGGTGACCTATATTTGGTTTGCCCACATGGGCAGCCCCCTTGTGGAGGTAAGACTTTGGGAACCCACAGGTGCTGTTGCAATGGCTGGGAAGTTTGAACCATGATTGCTGTTCTCATAGCCCTACGAGCAGCCTGAACAAGTCTCTGTTTTTTTTTATACCACCCAGTCGTCTGTTTGCCATACAGTGTTAAACTGAACCCTGGGTTACTGCATTAATCTTGATATTTGTATCCAATAAATGAGAACCCCCATATCCCAGTACTAACATTGAAACGCGTTATACCTGGACGGTGATCCCCGCACTAAATAAAAAAAAATAAAAAAAATAAACTCTTAATTTTGGAACGGCAATCAAATATTTGAACGACATGAAATATACAAAATGGAAACCGATTAAACGCGTAGTCTTAATTAGTCACCATCAGCACCACGGACAGCGACATCGATTTGAACGACACATCGAATACAACTGGAAAGTTACACGATGTTATGTCTGACATGACAAGTTGTCTTAGGAACCATTTACTTCTTTGATCAGAACTCCTGTATCCAACAGGAGAACAGTATTAGGGGGCGCTTTGGTCGGGATTAGGTGAACGCACGCCGCTTCAAAGCGGGATTAAAGCGCAGCTATTCCCAGTCCAAACTCCGCGAGGAATTTCCCAACCGAACAGGCTCATCCATACCCGCCCATTGTCCACGCCCTGTATAGCCTACCGCTCATTAGGCCACTAAATCGTAGCATCTTGATGGAAACATGGCCGACCTTCCTCAGCTAATCAAGATAGGAATTTCTCTTAAAATGCTTCCTAACAATACCGCTGTCTACTTCAAATCCGACGGTGCCAGATTTGGACAAACGCGCACCATCAAATTGTTGACCGGATCCAAGTACAAGATTGATGTAGTCATAAAGCCTGGAGCATCCGAAGCCACGTAGGTAGCCTTTTCATATTTTTGTCTGTGGTATAGCTAGTCCCTGCCTGTAATCCATTATCTGGGGTTAAACCACCAACGACCTAGAAGTGTCTTGGCACCTAGAAGTGTCTTGGCTCTTAACAGCCCTTTTACACTATGCAAAATTAAATGAAACATTGCGCGAGTGTTTTGGTTCTGAGATGCTCATGAATTTGTCCCTTGTTAAACCTATATGTTGCATCGAATTAGTATGTCTATCAAAATGCATTAGGTTACAAGAAAACGGTAAATATAAGGTAAGCTAGGTAAGGTAATAATAATGATGACTGATGATGATATTGAAAAAGTAGGCTAGGTTTTTATCATGAGCACCTGAAGGCTGTGCACAAACCACGGCATGTCAAATCCACTTAAAGGTTTGGAGTTTGACTCTCTCATTATGTCATTGCACTCTTCTCCTGTGCTTTGTACACACAATATTCTTGTGTAACATGGTTGATTATTCTAGTGAGAACAGGGTTCAATAAAGATCACACATGAACTCGCCAATGCAGTGTCATCTCTGATTTGCCAACATTTTTGACCATAGTATTTAGGCTTGGGAAATATAAACTCGCCTGTTGTTTGCATTGGCAAGCAGTTGATACAAATAATAATTATATATAAACTAAAAAATATATAAATGAAATTCTTTGCTTTAAAGGAGCAATAATGTGTTCATATTTCTCATTTGTTATAATAATTTGCATTTGCATCTTTCAAAGTGAATGTATAGGCCTATTTTAAGGCCACTGAGTAACTGTGCCAGTGTGTTTACACACAATTCAACGTATAATACTGAAACAGGCTTTGAGTGCATGCATGTTGTCACGTCTGTACAGGTCTATGAGTATTGGTGGGGTGACCTTCCCATTGGAACAGCAGTCTAAAGACCCCCAGTCTGTGATCTACAGTGGACTGTATGACACAGAGGGGGTGGCCCATACCAAGAGTGGAGAGAGGCAACCGGTTCAAATAAGCATAGAGGTATTGTCCATTATTTTGTGCACCAACAAAAGCCAGATGTCATGTATATTTTAATTGTGATTTGTTATTGCTTAATAATAAGTAATGACAATAATTCCCTAAAAACAGCATTGGTGCTGCATGTACTTTTTATATAATCTGAAAAACAAAGGTACATCTGATGTCCTTCCTGAGGCACAGCCTGATAATTGACTGGGCTTGAATATAGGCAAATAAAGCATTTATGACTCTTATAATTTATTGCTTTAATAATATTTTTGTAGCTTGCTGATGTCATATTGACTAATCATCTGTGCTGTCCATGTGCCTTTCTCTCAGTTCACAGAAGCTGGCCAGTTTGAGACTGTGTGGCAAGTCAAGTTTTACAACTATAACAAAAGGGATCACTGTCAATGGGGAAACAGCTTCAACAGCATAGAATATGAGTGCAAACCAAACGACACACACACGCTCATGTGGATCACCAAAGAGATGTTCCTCTAGATGTGACTAATACTGTCAAATATAGGGAAAAAAAGTGATGCTAGATTTGTACTACTCCATCATGGGTGCCAGGGTGCTATTTATAAAGAAATTCAGAATTTTGTGTTTTCAAGTGATGCAACCTTTTAGAACCTGTTTGTGTACTCAAAAGTTATACAAAAAAACAGCTGAGCTGTTGCTTATGTTCCTTAGATTCAAGTGCAACCCATGTGTTTATTTGAATTGTATGACTATGGTGCATTTCATCGTGCCACTTATTATCTAAATGATGTTTAATGTAATCAAGATGCAATAGACCATTGCACAATTGTGTTCAAAGTACAATATTTCTTATTAACTTGGCCTGCTTTGCGTTTACATGTTTGGACATCTGCCTCCAGGCTGCAGTGTAGTCACTAAACATTTAGAAAATACTTTCCACAACAGCATACATCTAGTCCTCATAGGACACAATACATTGTGTAGCGGTTTATTGTCCAAGTGTTTCCAAAATAATGTCCATAATAGTTGGTCACTCAATTCCTCTATTTATATAATATAAATGTATTTTTGTGTAACAGTATTATATTTTTGTACTGTGATGAAAGTGATTTGATTGATTACCAGCAAAAGTGGGTGAAATACATTTTCTATGCAAGAATGGCAAAAAAGTATGTATGCCATAAATGTGTTATTGTTTACAATTATTACAATTATATAAAGTTAAACAAAAAACAATTTGTGTGGCAAATTACTGTAGGCAGGACATTATTTGAATGTATATTTTCCTGATACAAATGATTGTCATAGCCAAAATGCTAGTACTGACTGCAAGCCTAATGAAGCACATTCACTAAAGCAGAGTGCACAAAGTAAATGAGTTACCTGCTGTGGAACAGTACTACAAATCGTCCAGCAGATGGCGCACCCGCTCAAACTGTGAAGGAGGTAAAAGTTCCCGGATGTACAGTATTGCCCCTCCCCCTCTTCCCCTCTCCTCCTCCTCTCTCCGCACCGCCTGCTCCTCCTCCTCCGCTCTGTCCCCTCCCCGCGGCTTTCCCTCCCTCTCACTGCAGTCAAAGCTCGGTCCAGGAGAGTGTCACAGAGGGTCGGGAGCTAGATCTGAAGCAAAAACCGAGACCTCCAACAGAATATCGCATTTTATCCGAATCTCTGGCCACTGTTCGGCGGCATCCACAGCCCCCCTCTGCCCCTCTTTTCCGTTTACATCGCCTGGATTTCATCATCCGATCTGCAAAATGGTAAGCAACAGCCGCGGCTCTATTTTCTCCCTCCGCCGACTGGTAAACACACCAGTGCCTAGGCCTGTGCTGTCATAGTGTCGAATGATAGCGGATTTTGATGGGTCGTCTTCTGATGTCAGACTAGCTTGTTGTTAAATTTACAAATGGCAAAGAGGAAATGGTTTTCTGAAGCTCTCTATAGATAGCTGCCTCTTCTCTTGGCCATACCCGTTGGCTGTCACTAGCCTCAAGCCTATGGCCCAGATATTTCTTAAACCTTCTCGACATTGCTCGCACTCTTACTACCAAAGAGGTCCGATAAAATATGCTTTTGTTTGCATGTAAAAGTCACGACTTTGCCCTTTTGGTGAATTATTGGCTGGTAGCACAAGCTAAAGGAAGCGTACGGCTGCTCAAATTAAGCTAGCACGTAAAGTCATTCTTCCATTTTCACACAGCGTCGTCGCCTAGATGTCTTTTAATAATCTTGATAGAGTTGCAGGCTTTGTTTTAGGATTCACTCACCACGCATAATACCCTATCTATCTAGATGACATTTTGATGGTAGATTTCAACAAATTTGCGGGAAGTTAGCGACGTTTGGCTCCTGCTGTCAGTGCTAATGAAGCTCACCTATTAAATGTTAAAATGACGGGCAAAGACCAAGAAGTTGTCATACACCACTGGTTGCTGTAAACCAGCACTTGCACGAATTATCTAAAACATTACGAATAGCCAAAAATAAAAATTAAGCCATATTATACTCAGGATATTATCCAGTTGATTTATGAATGTTCAAGTAGGGTACTGCAGCTTGTGATACTTGAAATATGTCTGTACTGTTTCTGTCACATTTGCCTACGTACACTGTAAATGACCTAACCTGTAATGATAAATGAACTGAACAGCTTGGTTAAGTGTCCACATTTGCCTGTCACTGCACCATCCTCCTGCGTAGAGCTGAAATGTGGTGCATACCCCTTCCACTGATGATGTGCCAACTTGTAGCCTGTCAAGAGTGTATTCTTCGCTGTAGGAGGCTGGGGGCAGGGACTGACTCGCACACAGTTGCTTAAGCTTGTATTGGAATGATCTGATGCAAAGGGGACCATATGCTGCCTAGCAATCAAGCACCACCCACATACAGATCCAGCTGAGCTAATGTAAAAGGTAAAAGCCACAATGAACCCGCAGCAGTACGATGGTGATCCAGGCTGCCCGTCCAACCTGCCCACTCCAGCTCCATTTCTGCTCCTCACAGGCCAGGACTCTCCTCAGTGCCAGCAATCACCAGCACTTTTCCAAGTCCTCTGTTTCTTAAATATAACCATATGTACAGGCCAGTGGTCTGATGCCCAACTCACTGCAAAAGCAGACTGTTGGGCACCGCACCCATGCATAGGGCTGGGTACCTTTGGAATTCTTTTTGGGCACCAGTAGTTTAACAATATCTGGTTTTGGTAGGTTTTCCTGGCTGCTTTAATCATTAAGAAAACAAATATGATATATAATGTAGTATATGTTTATAATGTTCACACATTCTTTTAAATACCATTCTTTGAAGCTAACTAGTTTTGTCTAAACTAGTTATAGAGTTTTGAAGTAGAAGGATTTCTTGGTGCACAGGTGCCCAGGTGGTAATGGTACACATGCTCACCATCCAAATAATTTTCTTGAAAACGCGCCATTTGCAGTAAAAAAGTGTGTGTCTGTTTAAGAGTGAATGTCAGCCAGTGTAATTATTTTGTTTTCAGAGGCATTTTCTTTAGTGTTTTTGTTCAGTGCTCTGGCTGAGTGAAAGAGTGAAAAATAGAGCCATCCTCTATTTAAAGTACAGTCAGTGTTGTAATCTGCTGTGCCTCTAGAGGATTGGATGTTTATTATAAAGCTATATATAGTCTATAGCCATAACTTAAGTTAGATGTGCACAGAAATAAGTGGAAATAGAGTAGTAAATGGATAAAAAAACATGCATTAAGATTGAAACATTTGGACAATGTTATGTTTTGAATGAGGTGCATGAAAACAGTGATGCAGAGACTTTATTGCTGCCCTAGGCATAGGAGGTGTAACAGGCAGTAAGCAAGTGAACGAGTGAATGAATGAAAATCAGAAGCTACAGTCATTGTTGGAGGTGGACGATATGCTAGAATATCATATCAGGATTTTTCAGAATGTAGATCACGTTCTTGATTCATACAGTCTTTATATACTGTTAAGATAACTTCTTCTGTCAGTTCATATTTCTTTGTGTTTGGTTAAATTCACTTGTCATACACAGCATGACAGAGCCATGCCAATATACATGGTGCGTGGGAAAGTGTCTGTATTACTTTGAGCATAAAGCTGTATTAAACAGACCCCTAAAACCCAATATACAAATTTGTCAAAATAGTAGATTGCCTCACGGACCACATCACAATTACATTTGTATCGCCCAATCCTGGTCATTGTGGCTTGTTCCTGAAGCATTTAAGATGGGAGAGGTCAGGTGGGAGATGTATTGAAAATGTAATATTGAAATAATAGTTTTTCGGGATATCCACTCAAAATGTCTGGTATACCCTCTATAATAAAAATACAAAAATTGTAAAACAAATACAGAGTGATTGTTGAAATAAGGCTATAAAGTCATACTGCTGGTCTGCTGTGGTTAATTTTACAGTTCATTCACTTTTTCTGCAACGCCCAAACCAAGACATTTACTACACATTTATGATGGATTAAAATGATCTGAATGTCGTAGCCTGGAAAATTTAATGGAATATTGAGATATAATATTTATAACTGATGCGTATAAACACCATTCCTCCTAAAATTAGCATATTTTACAAACGGTTTTGGCGTTAGGTCTCACACAGAATTCCCATGTTATTGTCACTCATTTTCCTCACTGCTTATTGGATTCAGGAGATGACGGATGGGTTCAATCTTGTGCACAGCATTATGCTAATTATCCCAGCAGCATTGCAGCATTTGTGTGAAAATTGCACCCCGTTTTGCCAGAAATCTTTTCATTGTTATTGCTTTCAGCTTCATGCTTATAACTAGTATATTACTTTAGATGAGTACATTTTGAAGTGAGAATTCTTGTAGTTTTATGTAGTTGTGACCACACCCAGTCTGCCCTTAACTGAGCACTGAACAGTAGATAAGGCAGGTGCCAGGTGTGACAGTAAAAATGTGCTCAGCAGCAGCAGCAGCCCCTCTCCACTCCCCCACCCTC
This sequence comes from Odontamblyopus lacepedii, assembly GCA_034769755.1. NCBI lineage: Eukaryota > Metazoa > Chordata > Actinopteri > Gobiiformes > Gobiidae > Odontamblyopus > Odontamblyopus lacepedii. The sequence goes on from CM068354.1 coordinate 20,895,534, forward strand.
ATGCACCAGCAATACTAAACAAGCACTTTTCACTTACAGCCTTTAACACTAGGTCAGCCCTTTAACATGGCTGCTACTTCTTTGTTTTTAGTTTGATGGAAATTTGAAATTACATATGTTTCTTTCATTTTTTCTTTTATATGACAAAGTTGTTAGATTTGAATCCAAGCAGTGCCCAGAAAGTGTTCATTTGTGCTCACGCAGCAGAGCGTTCTTGTGCAGCTTGGTTAACTGGGCTCAGTCTTTCATGTTATGATTGGTTCTGCGGGTCTATAATTAGCTGGGTTTTTGGGTCGGCCTTAGTGTTACTGCTGAACAAGCGGCCATGCCAGATTCTTCATTATGCAAACGCGTGTTGTGTGCTAAGGCCTAATTGATTCTGAATGAAGCATTCATTATTGATGAGCCAACATGAGTCTATATCCCTCTCTCCTCTCCTCTCTGGAAGAGCCTTTGACTTGCTCTTGTGCCTTCTCTTGCTCTGTGTGAGTCCAGATGTTCACTGACATATAGGGCAGCTGCATCAAGTGGTTTGTTATTGGAGGATGACTAGCGATACGGCTGACCCCTTTGTGGTCTTAGCACTGACCTATGGCAGGCTGTGGGTAGTAAACCTGTAATCCTGGACACCAAATCTCCTTTGCTGCAAGTCCCGTTCCTTCTAGAAGCTCTCCAGTGTTTAACCACAGTCAACATCAGGATTGGAGCTGCTAACATTAACCAACTGAACCTCCCCAACAAATCCAAATTTAACTTGCGCTTTGTTACTTTTTATATTGTGCTAACAATTACAAGTAACAAGTAGCTAACCCCTAATCCCAAGAAAGTTTGTGTTGATAGTTTTCCAGATTTCTGATTCTACACACAATTAATGACCGGACCCTCTGACCAAACAAAGTTCTAAGGAGGGGGTCCTTAAATCTGGCGTTTCCTCTTAGTGGGTCATGCCCCCAGGTTGAGACCCATAATACATCCTTGATGTTTTTAGTGTCTATCCTTACCATATCTGTTCTGATAAATACTCCCATTGCCTTTGTTGACCTGCTTAGCCAAGTTTATTACGAGCACTTACAGTTTTTAGCTAGTTAAAAACGGCCCCTATGTGTTACAACACACTTTCAGCTTAAGTATTTTGTATATTTGGTTATTTCTGTGTGAGTGAAAATAATAAGGACCTTTTTATTCTAATGTACAGCATAAGAACATCTAGTGTATAGATGTTGTGTCTCATTACTGTGCTTTTACAATACAGAGGAAGCTGCTCTATTTTAGTGTACTGCCCTTGTTGCAGAAAAAGCCTTTATTTGTCTCAATGTGGATGCTGCAAGACCCATTTGGACTGTGCAATCAATGGCTGCTAACTATAGCCATTTAAGAGCGACATTACCACCTGTTTTTAAATAAATCAATAGCTCTATTTTTAGCCATTGGCCGCAGCATTTGTCTCTTAGAGCTATTAATAACAAAGGCAATTTATCAGCATGAAGCAATAATGTGACCATGCATTCCCCCACTTTTGCTGCACTGTGCAATTATAGAGCCGCTGCCTCAGGAGCCTCGGGAAATGAAAAAGTTTGGGACATATTTATGGAAACTGCTTTTATTTTGAGCTCTGCACAATATGCTGCTTATGTACCATACCTTTTTTTTATTTTTTATTTCCTATATTGCATTGTTCTACAGTAGTTCCTCATGACATCGGACCAGTGTGTTACTAGCAGCAGAACACATTCAGATAGTTGCTGAATTAAAAAATTAAAAAAAAAAAGTTCATTTGCAATGTAATAAATGTACATAATTAAAAGGAACAGCCATAACATATCCATAACAAAATAATAAACTAACTAACTAACCCAACTCAGACCTTTTATGGAATTATCAAAAACGTACCTGGAGTTGGCTTTTTTTCATTTTCATTTTAAGTAAAACTACTAAAAATGAATGGAAGGGAAATTCCATGGCTGAACTCATCCAAATGATTCTAGTGAAGGTATTTGGAGTTTTAAAAACAGTGAAACAGGGTGGAACAGAGTTTTGTGTTTGAGAGAAGAACTCAGCCTAAACATGCTGTGTTTGGATGTTAAACATGTGTGAATGATACAAAACACAACGCTATCTTTTTGATGAGGAAACAACATTATAACATAGATGGATCAGAAAACTAAGTAATATTGCCCTTAACCAAGAATAATTTACTTCAATAACGGGGTATGCCAGGATTACTTGGTTAACATTCTTTACACAGGTGGTTGTTACCCTCTCCACCTACAGGTTCCGAGTGTGGTGGGTCTTAGCAAAACCATAGAGGGATATTCTTTCAAATGCGTAATATATATGAAATTTATCTTGCTATTATGAGTGTATTGTACAATTTGATTCATGTTCAGTACTGGACTATGTGACGCCCCATTGTGTACATAGCATCTGGCTTTATTAGCTGTAAAAGAATCAGGTAAGCTATCCGACAGAGTAAAGTGGGAGTGTGGACCGTCAGCCTGCCATGATCAGACTGTCAAAAGCTAAGTCTCTGGGCTAGCTAATCCTGTGTCACCTCTTTCTCGAGGCTGATCTTAAAATACATCCACCTCTCAGGCTGCCACAGTAGACGAGTGGCGCACTGAGATGACATAACTTCTACATAACCGACGGCCCCAGTGTGAAACAAATTAACAAAACAAAAGCTATGTTTGCATTTTTATTCAGTGCAAGAATATTGTGCATAGCACTGAAAAACAGCAAAGCCCTGTCAATGTCTCCCATTATCAAGATGCATCATGTTTAATCATTTGCTCAGAGCTTTTTCATCTGTGGGGCTAGCTCTTGTTGCTATCTTGGCTAGCGTTGCGTGGCATTCCTCGACGGAGTTGCAAGGTAGTCCTGTTCAATAGTGCACTGGTCCAGCTCCGTGTAAGCTGTAGGATTCCCGGCTCACCCCCCTTTACCTCCCGTCCCTCCCCTGTTCTGTCCCTCACTGGTCTATCTCTCCCCTCCCTCCCCTAGTCTGTCTCTCTCCTCCCTCCCATGGTCTGTCTCTCCCCTCCCTTCCTTTCCTCCCATCACCTGTCTCTCCCTTCCCTTCCTCCCATGGCCTGTCTCTCCCCTCCCTCCCCTAGTCTGTCTCTCTCCTCCCTCCTCTAGTCTGTCTCTCCCCTCCCTCCCCTAGTCTGTCTCTCCCCTCCCTTCCCTAGTCTTTCTCTCCCCTCCCTCCCCTAGTCTGTCTCTCTCCTCCCTCCCATGGCCTGTCTCTCCCCTCCCTCCCCTAGTCTGTCTCTCTCCTCCCTCCCCTAGTCTGTCTCTCTCCTCCCTCCCCTAGTCTGTCTTTCCCCTCCCTCCCGTAGTCTCTCTCTCCCCTCCCTCCCCTAGTCTGTCTCTCTTCTCTCTCCCCTAGTCTGTCTCTCCCCTCCCTCCCCTAGTCTGTTTCTCTCCTCTCTCCCCTAGTCTGTCTCTCTCCTCCCTTCCATGGCCTGTCTCTCCCTTCCCTCCCCTAGTCTGTCTTTCTTCTCCCTTCCTTAGTCTGTCTCTCTCCTCTCTCCCCTAGTCTGTCTCTCTCCTCCCTTCCATGCCCCCCCCCCTTCCCCGAGTTGTCTGTGGCCTCTGGTGGCAGCTGGGTGAGGGCTCGTGGACAGTGCTGCAGTGTTGGACGGGATGAGCTGCGGATGTGGCTGCAGTACATAAGCCAAAGACACACACTGTATGCGCAGTGAGCCGCCACACAAACCACACTGCAGAGTCTGGCACAAAGAAGAATGTACATGAATTGTGGCTACTTGAACCATTTTTTTTATGTTATTTGAAATGATTGATGAAAGTGATTTTCTATACAAAATCTCCTATCCCATTCTACTTAGTGTGCCGCATCTTGTAGTTTCACTTTTTTCCATTTCATTATATTGTCACATATTTACTGTGCCCAACTGCTGGTCAAAATTTTGACTTTATTTTTTGTTCTTAGGGAAATGAAGCCAGTTATCCCCTGGAGATGTGCTCGCATTGTAAGTATATGTTATGCTATATATTGACTGTTCTGTGTGATGTGTGTTTTTTGACATTTTTTAGGCTAAATGTAAAAATATTTGCAGGTTTGCTTAGAGGGACCTGAGAGGTTTCTTATAGTTTTAATCTCTGTATCTGTATTTTATGCTCACTGTAGCAGATATGGGGTATTCCATCAGTCATTTAACAAGTCCAGTTTTATCTTAATCGTTAAAATGAAACTACCTCCATCTCCAGTTTAAACCTCGAGTTGTTCCATGAAATAAGTCTTGAGTCTGACGAGTGCTATTTCAACCGTGAGATTTAAGATGCACTTTGTGTGCGATCCCTATTTAATTTATGATGGTCAGATCATTAGCTAAAAATTTCCTAAAATTATCTAAAAATGATAAATGATAAATGAAAAAAATATCAGGATCAGTCGTGAGGTTTTTAATGATCTGAATAAACGAGAGGAGTATGCAGGGAGCGAGAGAAAGATGGGGCTTCCCTTCCTCTTCAAAGTTGCATGATGTTTCCCAATGTACAGTAGAAGTGTCTTATGTGTGTGAGTCTGTCAGTCTGTAAAAGTTTTGTTGTAATGGAACTGTGCATGTAACGAGAACTGGACAATTAAATTCATACTTATGTGGATGGTTTGACAGGGAGAGACGATAGAAAGAGAGACAGACATGATGAAGTCCAGCTTCAACCTGCATCTGTGTCTGTCCCCGCCAGCATAAAATACACAGCAAAAAATGTATTCTGTTTTCGCATTGTAATTAAATGACTTGTTTTATTTGAATAGTCCCCCTGTTTGATAAACAGTGCATTCGCAAGATCCTATTAATAAAATGGCCCAGCAGGTCAGCACCAACTGGTTAGCCATGTTAGTAGAACATAGCTGTGGATTTCATGAGCCTGGATTGCCCAAATGAGCCAAGCTTTGGCTTTGTTTCACTTCATGGAATACCCGCTCTGCCTGATTTACATGTTTAAGTAACTGAACACTTGAGTGCAGAGCTGGGGGAATGACTCACATTGTGCTTTGTCCGCCTCCTTAACCTTCTCCACCTGATGTGAATCAACAGTGTTTGAGTGTTTCTGCGCTGATGTTGCTGACAGCTCCTCAGATGCTCTACAGCAGAGCAACATGCTCAGGCCCTGTAAAGTTACACTGTTGTTACATGTGTCTAATGAGCTCTGGGTGTGGATCAGTCCTCATCACCTCATTATGTCTGGTTTGTAGTGTAGCCATCCCTGCGGCAGCGTTACTCGTTATTACTCACGGTTACTCAAGCAAAGCACCCAAATGTCACATCCTCTTGGAGAGAGAGCTGTGGACACAATGTGTAACTGTAGACCTCAGTGTGTACTACTGCAGTGTACTGTACTTATGTACCAGTACTGTGGAGGCCATGAGGCCTTGGCCTGTCCAGCCTGTGTGGCATTCCCCTCAAGGATTAGTCCCACAGTCACAGGACAGGGCATCACTTGAACTTTTAAAGTCTGCTGTGGGACCACAGTCTGTGTGTTTCTCACAATTATTGGTTCCATCAGTGTAGAACCTTTTTGCTATCAAAAACCCAAGGACACACACACACACAAAAGCCCTTACTGTGTAGTTTGTATTAAATATGAGTAATCCTTTTAGTGCATAATAGGTTATCTTGTTGCTGCTCCTGTCCTCCTTTAGCCTCTATTTGGAGCCTTTGCCTTGTGCTAACACAGCAGCTGTTCAGCTCATCAAGTACTTGGACAGGCAGAGCAACGCCTCTGAAGAAATGAGCTCAAACACACTGGTCAGATGAGCGCCACAAACCCTAACCTTTTCATCTATGCTGTTGTAGAACGGACCAAAAACACAGACACACATAAATTACGTCGATTTGCACCTCACAATTCTTCTGGTGATTAATAAAAGCTGCACAAATCAGGCCACCATGACCCATTTATTTTTAGAGGGAGGACACTATATCCTGGGGCACTAGAAATTGTATAGAATTGATCACTTTTGACTGTGCTGTAAAAATGTTTATCCTGGTTTTAGTGCATGCGATATAATTCAACATGGAGGGGCCGTCAAAAATATGAATTTATTTTTAACTCATAACACACCAGTTGTGTCTACGCCGCCCAAAATAATTTGCGGGTGGCTTGTTGCTAGTTCCTTGTTGCTAGGGGTTTCCCGGAGGGCGGTAGCCAGGTCTGCCAGTGTGGGGGGAGGGGTGGGGGTTTTCTCATGACGCCATGACTATAAATACCCTCTGTCAGTGCTGCTGTCTCAGTGGTCTGCTTGGCCCATGTTTCAAAGACCAACAGTATCAGGGCAGCCAGAGCAATGGGCCTATTGCAGCCCACACAGCCTTGTGCTGCCAGCCGCTACATGAGATAAGGTTGAACGAAATGGTTTATCTAAAGTATCTGGTGGGGGTTATTAGGACTTCTTTGCCCTACTTCCCTCTGGCCCATTTTCCTGGTCTCTTCAGGCTCCTCTGTCAGGGATGCCATTTGCTCAGTGAAACCCCATTATGCTAATTGAGCGGTGTCTTGTGTCAAACTTGTGTGATTACTGAGCATGTAACCTTCTCGTGTTTGGCCCCCTCACATCTTATCTTGTGTATTTGATGTGCTATATACAGCAGGCCCTTGGCTACAATTATTGCTAACATACCAACTGCATTTTGCTCGGTGTGGACGGGCCAGCCTGATGGCCCTGGTTCAGGGTAACGGTGCTAATGCAGTCACATGTCTTCACTAATGTGCAGCTGAGCTGTCTGGGGCTGGCCGCGCTTAAGAGGACACAGTCATTAATGGCATTTTAGGAACATTGTGTTTCATAATTAAACCCAAAGTGGACGGGAATCGGTGGCCGATTTTTCCTTCATACAGTGTTTTGAGCATGCTCATTCTGAAGGGCCTGTATGTAGTGAGGGCTATTGATTTGTATGGCATATGGTGATATGTTTCTTCACAGTAAATGCCACATATGATGCAACCAAAGAACCGGATGACAAAAAGAGGCCAGTTTTTGATGAACGCTCCATAGGTTTGACAGATGCTGTTACAGAGGCTTATTAATCTACAGGGAGCATTCCCAGGTTAATTGAGTAGTGTGGTATGTTGTCTGTTGTGAACTCAGATTAGCGAGCCTGTCTGCGAGTACACTGTGGATGTGTGGGCTATTTGTGAGGCTAACTGATTCCTGTTGCCTAGTAACAGTGGAGGGTGCGTGTAGCCATCATGTCCATGTGCCTGTGTTGTGCTGGTCTGTGAAGTATATGAGATTATCATAACCATCTCACAGTTACACTGGGTCTCCCTCAGAGCCGCTCTTTAGCATAACAGTGTGAGGAGCCTGTACAAGTGTGCAGCCGCTCCACTCACACTTTCTCTCACACATCACAAGAGGACAGCATTTCATCCCTTTGGCTCCTCCACTGTAACCTGCACTATCTGGCCACAAGGGGTCACAAGTCTGTCTACGCCACTGGATTTGGGGCAGTAAAAGTGTATAGTGTTAGAAGCTACTCATCTGGGGCTACACCAGTGTGTGATGTACAGCAAACTGCAAAGTGGGATTGAAGATGAAGAGGGTTAAATGTTTGTGGGTAATGTGGTAGTCTTTTCACATTTGTTTCAACCTTAACTAATCGATTTACGGACTCACTTTGGCACATTCCTGTTCCTGCCAAAATATACTCTGATATTGAAAATATATTCTCATTGTCATTGGAACACTCAAAAAGTGAAAAGTAATGCTGTCCAACAAGGATAGACGATATTGGCAAAAACTGATGTTATATACATACTTAAACAAAAAACTAAAATAGTAGCTATGTAGATATCCAGAGTAGCGTCATGTTTCCTTGTATCTGAGCGGTGTTTGACTGGGTTAAGCCTGGAGCATGTCTGCCTGTGAAGCTGGCAGACAGAGTTCTTGGTTGGACACTGAGAAAGCTGCTGTCTTCCTCAGAGCATGAATAATCCATACCTACCCACTTGGCACATCCACACAGGAGCAGCTATGGGCCCTCTGTTCTGATGCTTGACATTGGATGGATGAATCAAAAGTTTGCATCTCATCGGCCATAAAAGCCAATACAACTGCCGGCGTTTGAGAAAGACTGAGATATTAACACAGTCTGTGAAGCAGATCGGCCTATAGCACCTTTTGTACCATTACACCTCTCCTGAAATGGTGGGCTTTTGTTGACAACTGCATTTTAATAACAAGTTAATCTGCCAATAAAAAAAGAGAGTGCCATTCCAGTTGTTGGCTGCCTTTTGCGCCCACACAGAAATGAGAGGCTTTGTTTAATTTTTATGGATGCTGCTGAGCAAACTAGCAGGTAATAAATCCTCTTGGGGGTATGCAGTAACTCAAGTGTTACGATACAGACATCTGCCGTGAACAGGAAACAAGAGGCGTCTGATCAGGACGTGTTTAGTGTCAGAGGGCAGAGACATCTGTTCTCACACCAGTAGTGGAAATGGATCATTAAATATGGTCTTAAGATTTCAAGTCATCAGTTACTCGTATGTCTGGACATGTTTAAATCAAAGATCAGATCAGATTTTTTTTCCTGTTTTGAGTAAACCCACCCTACCCTCGTGGTAACTATGTGAATCACTGATGTAAACATTAGGCACAAACTAGACACAAGGGCATGGAAAAATCTCAGGTCAGTATCATGGAGGATATCTGAGCCCCTGGAAGACAATTGGTCCACTTTGGAGTTGTGATTAGAAGGAGCTGAAAAGTTTTTACGTACAAATTTTTAGGGGTGGCACGGTACACAAAATTCACGGTACGGTACGTACCTCGGTTCAGACCCCACAGTTCGGTACATTTTCGGTACAGTGCAGGGGAAAAAAAACAGAAAGGCTGTCCTCAAAGGCAGCTTTTTATTGCCTAAATCTCCAGCTGAGATAACTGCAACTTGTAGTAAAACAAGTAAAAGTAAAACATGTAAAACAAGTGAACACGCAAGCACCACATTGAGTATATTGATTGGTTACTGAGCTGGGTACATCAGTGAAGTTTTAACACATGGTCTTTTTAGGTGCCTTGTAGGTACCTTCTGGGTGCGCGCAGTGGTGGACAAGCCGCGCACTGGCGGTGCCGCACGGAGTGTCCGCGTTGCTCCAGCGCATAGGTCCCGCACACCGGCACAAGTTTATTGCCGAAAGCAGCAGCAGTAATGAAATATGACCGCACTCCGTATTCAGACCTTGAGTCCGTGACCGAGTCCAAATGCGCTCGAGTCCGAGACAAAACCAAGACAAAGCTCTCGCTTTAGCGGAGGAGGAAGTCCAGCGGCACGGGGGTGCCTACTGTGTGGGACAGGTGTGGGTCCTGCTGCGGCGCGCCTCGTTTAAGGTGGGCATGGGTGTGTTTTGAAGCGGAGATTGTTCTGAGTGATATCGCCTCACACGCGGAGCTCGTATGCTGGGGTCGTGCGCGGTCGGAGGTGTTCGGTTGCGCTCGCACTGGGAAAGCGTGCCGCGATCCAGGCTTGGGCACGATTCTGAAGTCCTAGTGTGAGTGCGTTTAACTCGTCACGTTACGTCTGTGCACAGCTCCTTATTGTGGCTGCAGAAGCACTCGGACAGGTGCCCCTGTTTTGTTTTTCTCGTTCGCACGCCGAAATATTTACTCGCAAATGCGAGTGAAATGGGCGCACTGTAGAGCCCTGCCCACACCACCGACTTAAATGATGGTGGTGGGTCTTCTAACTCCGGGCTTGAATTACTCGCCATCGTCTTTCACCCCTCTTGCAACGATCTAACAGCAGCAACAACAACAGCAGTTTTGTATTTGAAGGCGGAGTTTACTAGCTAGACCAAATCAGACATGTATACTATACATGTTCATGGACCAATCAGGGCTTGCACATGGCAATGGTTAAGGAAACCGTCGCAAAAGGAAAGTCCCGTGGTCAGTTCAATATTAAAGTTTTGTACCGTATATTCTCTGAAAATGCGCGCACCGAACCGTGGCCCCCGTACCGCGACGGTTCAATACGAATACATATACCGTGCCACCCCTACAAATTTTACATACAAATGCATGGTTCACTAGAAGTTATGTGTATAAATGGTTGTTATTGCGTGAACTTGCACAAACCTGGCAAGTAATATGCGCTAAATGTCCTGTTTAATGTGACTCTGGTGTTAGGTTTGGCTAGGCAAAATGACAGAAATCCATTATAACTGGAATTGAATAAACTTGTTTTTTACCAGATGCCAGAGTTGTATGCTTTTTGGTAAAGCACAAATTTTATTACATATAAATAAATATTGTGATCACATTTGTCTAAGATGTCCACTCAAACACACTTTTGCCCACCCACTGTTATTAGATTCCATCAATCACATTGTAGAGTGAACATTCAGAAGAAACAGATGACTTGAAATTCCTCTTAATATAAATATAGAAAGTCAACATTAATTGTGATGTAACTGAAATTGTGTTTCGACTCCATAAAAACATATAGGAGACCGAGAAGGACAAATGAACTTTACCATATGAACAGCAACATATGAGGATATAATGCTTTAATGTTGACTCTTTCTTTGTTTCAGTCTCCCTCTTGTCCCTCTGGCCATGTCTGTTATTGCTCACCCCTCTGAACACCTTTTCCCCCCTCACTTTTATCACGTCACCTCTGAAAGACTTTTACATCTGACACCACTGTATAATAATGCCCTGCACAATAAAATCACAAGAACTTTGAATCTACAAGACTTTCCATGAGAACAGTTTCCATCATTACGTAGTGTCTTCCATTTCATCTTATCTCCTCCTTGTCTTCACATCAATGTCCTTCTGTAATAAAGGGGCAATAAAATGGAAGTGCCCTGTACTGTACCATAAATCCACCACTGTGCTCTTGTGTCTGTTAGTTTAGATTAATGGATAGCCGGCTGGGTTATTTAGTATCCCAGATTAAGTGGTCTGAGTAGTAGATGGTGGTTGGCTAATGAGATCACCTGACTGTGTGAATGAGCTTATAGTGTAATTAACAGCCCGCTGTGTTATTGCTGCCCATTGTTGGAGCATACAACAGATAGTATCTCATGGCACAAGGACAGAGAGGATGTAAGTTGGAATTTTTTGTTAATTACATTTTTTTGTAAATTGGAATTTTTTTGTTAATTAGAATTTTTGGATGTTGTCATTTTTGGGCTGGTAGAAGCGAAGTTATTTGCATTTTTATAATTGGTCACTTTTTTCAAATATGTTATGTTGTTTGGTTGTTTGCATTCACCATCTGATATTAATGAGTTTCAGCATCCTGCTAAACGCAACATTTTTAGACTTTTTCCCATTCACAAGATATAATGCTTTGTTTCAAATTGTTAATTGCTATGGTCCTAATTTTCCCTCTTCTGAAAACCCATGAATAGCTGATACACTTAATCTCTAATGGCCTTTAGTTGTATTTTGTGCAATTTGTGAATAATAATTTTTCAGAATATGTAAACATGACTTATTTAAAGATTGAAACATTACTAGTTTACAAATGTGAGCAGCATGTTTGTGTGTGTTTCTTCTAACTAGGACTGCGCTGCATGAAAGGACCACCTGATTTGTGATAATGTCTTTCATAATGTCTGATCCGTATTTTCTTTGTTGTTTCTTTGTCTTTGTGCAGTTGATGCTGATGAGATTAAGAGGCTAGGGAAGAGGTTTAAGAAACTCGACCTAGATAACTCAGGCTCTCTCAGCGTGGAGGAGTTCATGTCACTGCCCGAGCTCCAACAGAACCCGCTGGTGCAGAGGGTCATTGATATCTTTGACACAGACGGGAACGGAGAGGTGGATTTTAAAGGTGAGCACTGCTTCCAACTGCTGTGGTCAGATCGTGGCACTCAGGGTTATTAACAAGTTTAAATCTGATTAAGTTGGATTGTGCTAGTTCTGTTGTCTAGTTTTTCAATTGCAATATTACAACAGTTTCATATTAATTTCTTCAACCATCAGGTTAAAGGGCCCATATTACGTTATTTTCTGATCTGTTATAATGTTGTTTACTCATCATCACATACCTGGAGTTCTGTTTTGTTTCATTTAGACGTTTAACTCACAAACCATGTATATTTAGACTGAGTTCTTCTCTCAAACAGAAAACACTCCACCTTGTGATGCCATGTAATAATACAAGATGTGCTCCTTTGTGTTTGTAAACTACATACACCTTCACTAGAATCACTGTGGTGAGTTTAGCCCTGAAATTTCTGGTCTCTGTTAAACAAAAGGTATAAGGAGCTGTTAATTTGAAAACTACCGCTGCATGACGTCACAAGGTGGAACAGAGCATTTTGAATTTTGGAGATATAAACAGACTAATAATAAAGGATTACACAAACATGTGAATGAAACAAAACACAACATGTTATAATGTTGAGGTAACAATATTATAAAATGGCTTGAAGCTGACAAGAATCTATTTTGTGTAGTTTCGGACCTTTTTAAAGCAAAGCCCACACATTTTAAGTCACAGAACTAGTAACAGTAAACAGTAAAAGGACAGTTACTAATATGAATGTACATCTACTGTATATATCATTCTTTATCCACATACAGATATAGATATAAAGAGAGATGTAAATTTATTTCATCTGTAATCAGTCCTTTTTTTATTGGTGGGGCAATAGTCTCGTAAACTGGTAGGAAACGATGATGATGTAATACACATGTCTGTTCAAGTTTCTAATTATAGTTGGATCCTGCATCCAACTGTGTCTACTCTGCAAAAATTCATCTGCATTTGCACCAAATTATAAAGCTGATTTATGTGTTTATATGGTATGTATAGTGTTGACTGTTTAAATATTCCCTCTTTTCAGAATTCATTGAGGGAGTCTCACAGTTTAGCGTTAAGGGAGACAAAGAACAGAAGCTCCGATGTAAGTAACTTGCACGTACACATCAAATACCACAAATAGTGTGCAAAACACTATAATACTGAGTCTGTGTGACCTTCATTCACTTCATATTCTGTGTAATGCACAACGTTTCTGATGGAGGATATGCCACTTGCTTGTCTCCATGGAAATGTTATTATTTATATTACCTGGAATGTTCCATAGTATAATAGTTAAGTTTTATTTCATTACAGGTGTTTCTATTGCTCAAAAATACAACAGTCCCTTCTGTGACCTGGGGTGACTCTCTACAGATCTGAATTGTAATGTTGCGTAATGCTGTAACCTCCTTGTGATAGACAAAGCAATAGCATTGCACCTTTTTAAAGCCAACTAAATACAAGCAGAGGGATTAGTTAGATTTATAAACTTTATGCAACACAGCAATACTTATTTTACAACTGCGCTCTACCCAGTTGCTTTCAGGATCTATGACATGGACAAAGATGGCTACATCTCCAACGGCGAGCTCTTCCAGGTGCTCAAGATGATGGTAGGCAACAACCTGAAGGACACGCAGCTCCAGCAGATTGTGGACAAGACCATTATCAACGCAGACAAGGACGGAGACGGCAGGATATCCTTTGAAGAATTCTGTGCAGTAAGTTCAAATACTATTGGCTTTAGGCCCATTGGAATGTCATTCTAATGAGGCTTCTCACAATAATTACTATATTGCAATGGGATATATTTTTATGTTTTTTGCTCTTTTTCTTTGTATGGTAAAATTTGAGCTGTAGAGACTCGAATAAGTATCTGGTACTACTTCTATAATCTATAGTTCAAAAGTGCTCATCTAGCTTTGTGTTTGTTGTATCTCACTTTACTCGGTATTGTAAATAAAAAAAAATGTCTACTTTATGCCACTGACACAATAACTAACAGGTTAATCCCAGTAGGATCTTACCGCTTATTTTTTGTAGCACATTTCAAACTTTTACAGTGACAGGTCTGATTGTAACTGCTCTGCTGTGTGAGTTTTCCCTTTGGCTACATGCCCGTTGAGTCTTTCACATACTACATTTTATCTCTACAACTATAGTTTAAACTGTAAAATGTGCCTGTATTAAACAGAAATGCTCAGTAAAACAGCCCAGTGTGTAAATTGGAAAAGGTGTGGGAAGAGCTTTTGCAATAAAGGGCATTATTCAAGACGGTGGAGAGGTGAGCAGGTTAATAGATTTTTAAGCAAGATATATTCTCAACCTTCAGCTGTAATGTATAGCCATTTTCAGTGCTGCTGTGCTTTCTCTAGCACTGTGGGAATATTCACTGCCTGGAAATAATATCTGCCCCATAAATGACTACATTTAAACAACACTAGATCTGTTAAGATGAGATTGAGATCTACCAAACTGCAGTGAAACAAGTTTACATCCCCCAAGTGTCTGTTTGTGCCTTGAGGAGTTCGGGGTAAATTTGGTTATAGGCTTGCTGGCTGTATATTATGCTTTAGTGAAACTTTTAACTTGATTTGCAGAGTTCTAGTGTGTTTAGAGGAATACAGACCTGTGAAGAGAGCTGCACTTTAGGCTAATTTACTTGCATAGGATCACATGGATTGAAAAGGAAGAGAATACATACCACTACATACATGTAGTGGTTATTAAATTGTGATGGCTTGACGATTTGTTGAGAATATCTTGGTAAATAGCAGAGTTATGGAGCACAGTCTACAGTTATCAGTGTTATAGAGTGACTGAGATACACGAAGGTTGAAAGGTTTGGTCTGCGTGGCCTGAATTATGGATCATTAATTATTGTAATTTTGGAAGCACATTTTTAAACTTAGTTATGCTGCAAACAGCATCTTCACAACATGATTTACGTCACATGTATTACTTGTGCTCTATACGGTGTGAGGCAGCTGGAATGATAATGCAGGTTCCTTTTCAGCTCCATTATATCCGTCTTCCTCCTAAGCCACATTGTTTCGCCCACAGTCTTGTCCCTGAATCAAAGACAGTACAGGGAAGATGAGGCCCACTTCCGATGGCGGTCTCTCCGGAGTCCTGAACTAAAAAGCTGCTTGTTCTTCCGAGAGAGTATTTTCAGGATGCCACAGGAGATTGCTGGACCCTGTTTTAACAAAGCAGCACTGTTCAGGCACTTCAAAGCAAAGTGACTCACTTTGCTTTGCAGTTTGGGTCATCCCTGATATCACCATTGCATAAGAAGGAATCTGCAACAAATGTCTTTTAAAGTAGAGCATAATACAGTTTGTAAAAATAATATTTGTAAGAACCAACCAGTTGGTTTCATGTAAAGTCTCTAATTTTAAGGTTCTACTTCTACTCTATAGAAGTGTGGATGGCTGTGGTTGAATAGGGTTAGGGCACAGATCAGTGAGGTCACATCACCTAGGTAAGGGGCTATAATACTGAGACCCCAGGAAACGTTGTGGATTATGCATTGGTTACACTAAGCATGTACCTGATGTCATACAGTAACTATGTTACATTACATTTTTCACTATAAAGATCAAAAATATTACACAATATTGCTGATGAGGGGATGCTTAGCCATAAGATTAATCATAACTTGGAGGTTTTTAAAGTAGATGACATTTTTGCAAGGTTTGGGTGAGAATGAATTTAACTATTACATTGTACCCGCCAAATCAGCTAGCAGCATATATAAGTATATTGAGTGTTATTCATGCTGTTTATTGTTGTGTGTGTCCAGGTGGTGGGAGGTCTCGATATACACAAAAAGATGGTGGTGGATGTGTGAGCGGCCTGCTCGCTGCGTCTGCCCCGTCCTCCTTGACACTCGCTTTCTCCACCATCTCTGAAGATCTGGTCAAGACGTCCGGCAAAATGCTCTGTGTAACTTAATGGAAGTATTCTCTCGTTCTTTCTTTTCTCTGTGAAGCCACTTTTTTTCTTTCAGAAAAACCACAGGCCTCGTGAAGCCAACTTCGAAGTGTTATTGGACTGTCTAATCCTCTCAATAACCCGGTCGTAGCACTTTAAGAGACTGAAGGACATCCATGTGTCTGTTGCAGGAGCATCTGACTTTGGATGAGGGGGGAGAAAGTGGGGAAATGGGGGCTCAGTGAAGAGGCTGGTTGGCTTGTTCATATTTCATCCTTTCTTTTTTGTTAATTGTTATTTTTGATATTTATTTTTGTTGTCTTTTATAAAGAATAAAAAAATAAGTATATCTGTGGTTGTCTCGTGAGGGGGAGTGTATAGTAAATCAACACTTGACTTACAGTACAACTAGAAAGTAGGGTATGAAGTGCCAACCAGAGCATATCCAGAACCAGTCCAAGTAATTAACCCATTTTTGCCGCTGACAACACTTCCAACTGTCACCACATACAAATCTAAATTCATTTTTTTCCCCGACATTTTTGGTATTCTGTTTTTACCTGTCTGGATTAGAACAGCAACGCTTCCAGTCACACATGATAGGTTTCTTTTTGTAATACGTTTAATAGTTTTATTTATACTTAACATGTTTATATTGTTGGAGATTATCCTTGTTTGTCGTTATGGATTTATAGATAGATATGCCAAGAAAATGTCTTTCCAAAATGATTTGTGGCTGCAATTGGTTATATGGTTTACTTGTGTTTCAAAGAATTTTGCATTTGTGCATCCACAAGACAATCTTAATAGCGCTGCGTTCTTGTTAACTAACTCTTGGCTTGATGATTTTTTTTTAAGCTAAATGCAGGTGCTGGATGATGTGGACTTGGCTAGGAACCTATAAAATGTGTGAATATACACTGTTTGTGCAAGTTTATAGCAATTTTAAGAGACTTCTCTGAAGGCAGTGTATATGTTCGCTTTACATGAGCCTTTGAATTCATACATCTCTCAGTCCAAAGCAGGATGGTACACTTTTCTTACGTAGAAAGACCTAATGCTAAATGTCGACATGGCCCTGGTTTCACAAAGGAGGTTCAAAATTTTACTCTGACAACCCAGTTTTCTGTTTCACTAAACAGGTTTGGAGCAGAGTTAGAAAACCCTTAGTTTAGCAGAGGATTTGGAGGATTTTATCAGTGGATCCCAGGAAAGAGCATTCACCATGGCAATGGTAAACCGTGTGAGTGGATCGTGCTTTGGATAGATCAGTCAAGTTTAAAGTAAAGTGGATGAGCCCATTCATTTTATTGTATTTTTTATATTTAAGATTTTAAACTAAATTACTAACTATTTTAACAAATCTAAGATGTTGAATGCTTAATTAAAATAAATGTAAACTATAAATAAATACAAGTCAAATAATTTAACTCCTATCAAGCCTTATTAAGTGGAATTGGTATTGGTTCAATCAGAGCTCTCCTCCAGGAGCAAACACTGGTTAAACTCCGGGTTAGAGGAATAAACCTGCCCTGGACCAGGTTAGGTTCACATTGAGTTACCATGACTGATTCATCATGATTTAGGCTGATTTAGGCTAACTGTGAAACTCTTTTTTCAGGGTTGACAAAATCTGAGTTTGGACAAACCTGCTTCTTGAAACGGGGCCATGATCAGTGTGCAGTGGGATAGACTGTACATTTTTATTTTATTTTTTAAATTTTTATTTTATTGTGTACATTTCAAAAGTTGGCTTCTTCTCCCACTTATAGTCTGTCACAATCACCTCATTTTCTCCCCCTACCTCCCACTACGACAAACAGGGAGAAACAAAACATGAATTTAACCAAATTTTGAAGTAGAAGGGAAACCGCTTCCTACTCTAAATGACTTTGGGATAGCTTTTTGAGGATGTTTTCAGTCCAATATATGAATCTGGAGTGCCCTGTTGTCCCTTATCCCAAAGCTCTGCACGGCTTGGGCCTCCCTGTGCTTGCATGACATGAAATATATTTTTTGTTGTGCATGTAGATCAATTTCTGAAATAATCCTCTTGTTTACACATGAATTGTGATGTTAATATATTTGAAATTAAATGGTATACAATATGGATGTTGCCAAACTTTGGTAAATGTACACATATTATGAGAGGTAATCCAAATGAAATGAACTTCATGTAACTTTTTGTATTTTAACAGGGTCAGCGAGATGCTTCTATTCCAGTAAAGTTGCATATCTGATCCTGTCTCAAACTGCCACACACTGTACTCAGCTTAAAGGGGAAATTTGATGTTTATTTTTCTTTCTTTTGTATATAAGTATTTGTTAATTGCAGTTCTGGCTCTCTGTATAGTTCAGACCACGCTTTAGTTTGTAAGTGCTTTTTTTCTGAGGGACTTGGGATCTTTAGTTTGTGTGGGGATATGAACAATTTTCAGTTTGAGAACCTTTTATTTTCCTTTTTCTGCATGCTGCATCTTATGCTGTGGGACTGTTGGAAACTTGATACTGTATGAAAATTTAAATTTAAATAAACTTTGAAATGTTGGAAGTTCATAATATTGCAATTTATTTATTTACATATCACTTGATGCTCACTGTGTAAATGTAAACAAAAGGAAATTTGTTCCTGCCGTTAGTCCAGTGACATATAAGGCTTATATGTAGGGCCTGGAAAGTGTTGCTAACAGCCTAAAGGTCTTCACAGATGAGAAATCCACCAGTAAGTGGAAGGCATTGACACATTGACAGTAATAGATCGATGCTCAGAATCGCTCTGCCGTCCTGCTGGCCACCACTCTGATATTGCCATAGACCTTTGAAGGTGGACTTCCTGTAGGGGACAAAAGTGTTGAAAGGTCATTTCACCTCAGTTTGACATCAACTCTAGCAGTGCAATTGCTCAAGAACTAAATCAAAATCTTACCCAATATCAAATTACAAATTGCTGTTCTTGCCATTTTGAGGTTTTGAAAGGACCCCAATATGTGAACTTTTCTGTGGGGAAATAAATAAATAAAATTAAATTACTGGACACACAGAGCAAAAGGAAAAAACAACAAAATAACTTACGTGTCAGCTAATACAATACGTGTCTTTGTGACATTTTCAATAGTAAATTTTGTTTTTCCACCTTTCCCTGCTATTCTCCCTATTGCCCGAGATAAGTGGTCTCCCTTCAGAGGTTTCACTGTAAAAAACAGTGGTTAATGAAAATCCCTTTCTTTATATACATACAAAAGTATCAGAACAAAGCAGTTATATATATTACAATATTATTACCATCTGTGACATCAAAGCTCTCCAGGAAAAGCTCATCTAATCTGATGAGAGCCAAGGCATCCTGCAGTGAAAATAAAACATAATCCCCTGCCAATCAAAGAAAGTACCAAAATCCATGCCTTTAAATGTTGTAAACTTACTTCAACTTGAAATCCGAGAATAAATGCTTTCACAAAATCTGATGCTTTGGTTAAAGCACTTATATCCTGTGTCTCTTTACATGTCTGTAAAAAATTGTAGTGTCAAATGCCATGCCAGAATAATGGTAACCCAGCAAATGTACTTCATATTATGACTTACTTTGATTTCAACATTTCTAGTTTTTAGGTTGAATCTGACTTGCAGCTGTAGATTCTCAACAATAGGGGTAAAAATTTTGAGCCAGTTCTCCTTCAGAGGAGTATATCTGTGAGCTGGTACTGCAATTTTACGCATCTCATCTGGTCCCTGGAACAGATGAGCACAGAGGTTTTCATAACAAAGAAACAAACGGCGCTCATATGGTCATAGACAGGATGACACGTTGCAATAATACAGTTATCATTATGATAAGAATATATTCTATTAGTGTTTCAAAACACTGATAGTATGTACTGTGAACAGTAGTCAGTAGACGCACTACACTAAATAAGACAGCCCTATGGACTGTGGACAACCATTATCAATATTGTGCTTATTATTTTTTATTATTTCAAAGTTGTTTTGATAGCAAAGCGACATAAGAACATTAACCTCCTTACCCTCAGTTGATCGCCAGAGATTGGTGGAAACTGTGGTCTCTTGCATGCCCCAGAGTCAGCTGTGTCCATGTCTACTCCATCTTGTTCTCGTTTCCTTTTTTGCGTCTTTTTAGACTTTACTTTAGTGAAAGACTCCGAATCCTCTTGATTTCCCCCGGTCACCGCACTCTCGGCAGCTGTGGTTTTGTCCAAATCCATAGTGTACTTTGATTTCCACGTTTAAAATCACAAAATTCTTAGACGAACTGTAATGCGACAAGCGTGGGCCTCCTCGTGCAAGTGAAAGGACCCTTAAAACCGCGTCACTGCTACATGTTACTGAAAACTGTCAAATGTGTAACAGAATTAATTACAAACCTCAGATAATCTTATAAGGACAATTTAACACATTTTTATACGCCCGTTCTAATACGGGACGTATTATGGTATGGCGCTGTCCGTCCGTACGTCTGTGGACACTTCAAAGCTTTGAAGTCTTTGAAGCTTTGTCTTCATGAAAGATCTGAACTCTCTTCTCAAATGTTCTGCTGCTGAAAGCGAGCTGCTTCTTTGAGCTTTGACACATTAAAGCTTTGTAGTGTCTTTAAGTTCTGTTGCTGCAATCTGATGGTGGAATTCCGATTCTAGAATTCTATATACAATAATTCAAAGTACGGGCGTATTTTGCCCCGCTGGCGGAGCTCTTGTTATTTGTATGTTTTTGTGTGTTTGTATCTTTTTCGTATTTTGTAAGTATGTTAAATTGTCATTTGAGCTATAATTTCTTTACAGGCATATCTTGGGCAGCTTTCCTTCAAGCATTTCGGCCTTTAGACGTCATATGTTTTGGCAGTGGGATTCGGTCGTGAAACGCTATAGATATTTATGGTCAATTTCCCTGATCGTTTCTTCATTCTTTGGCACATTTTGCAAAGATCTAACAACAACTAAAATATGTCATCGCCTCTAGCAAAACCACAGATAATTGCGCATATCCAGAAAAGTTTAAACTACACGGTCTTTGACTCCAAATGGATTCCGTGCAGCGCCAAGTTTGTCTGTTTAGGTAACTTTGCCCGAGGAACTGGTGTTATGCAGATATATGAAGTGCAACATGGAGAAGCTCAACTCGTGAAGGAGGTAAATTGCGTTATG
This sequence comes from Odontamblyopus lacepedii, assembly GCA_034769755.1. Lineage (NCBI taxonomy): Eukaryota > Metazoa > Chordata > Actinopteri > Gobiiformes > Gobiidae > Odontamblyopus > Odontamblyopus lacepedii. The sequence goes on from CM068354.1 coordinate 20,916,412, forward strand.
TTTGCCCATTTTGCGGTTTTGTTGTGTCTGTACAAATGTGTAATGTTAGTGTAATGTTAACTTAAAAGGACAAAGGTCTCATCTGGTGTGGGCTCGTTTCCATAGCAACATGGCACAAAAACGCCCTACAGCTCTTGCCTCTGTTCTGTAATTTTATGTAACTTTATTTTTTACATTTTTCTTCTCTTTGGTTTTGTGCTTGTTGGTGAACATTTTACACACAGGTAGAGAAACCTAAGCCAATAAAATGTGGTACATATGGGGCCACATCACTTCAGCAAAGACACATAGCAACAGGAGATTTTGATGGAAATCTCAACATATGGTAGGCAAATTCCCATATTTTATTCTGTTCTTATTCTTGCCATTTGTAACATCAGTTTGTTTTGAATGTCTGTCTGCTCTCATCAGGAATCTGGAGACCCCTGAAGTGGCAGTTTACTCAGCTAAAGCCCACAGAGAGATAATTAACTGCATTGATGGTGTTGGTGGTTTAGGGATTGGTGATGGAGCACCAGAGATTGTCACTGGAAGCAGAGATGGTAAATGATAAACATGTACATAATACATAGAATAGTGTTATAAAACATTTTGTCGGTTCTCAGGAACTGTTAAGGTTTGGGATCCTAGACAAAGAGATACACCTGTTGCCAATATGGAGCCTACTGAAGGAGAGACCAAGCGGGACTGCTGGACAGTTGCATTTGGTATGTAATTTTTGTTTTGAGCTAAAAGTCGACCTGAATGGTTACTAATAGCCTTCCAACAACTTTGTTGTGATGTGCTTTATATTTAGGGCATGCCTTTAATGACCAGGACCGCTGTGTTTGTGCTGGTTATGATAATGGAGACATCAAACTTTTTGACCTGAGAAACATGTCTCTACGATGGGAGACCAACATTAAGAATGGGGTAAGCTGTTACTGTTCGAAATGTTTTAATGTCTGGTTTCATTTAATTACTCCTTGGTTTAGTATATCTTTGTTGAACCTGCTCGTGCATTTACCTTATTTAACAGTTTTACTCCCACCTCATATTTAGGTATGCTGTGTAGAATTTGACAGAAAAGACATTAACATGAACAAGTTAGTGGCCACCTCACTGGAGGGAAAACTCCATGTTTTTGACTTGAGGACACAACACTCTGCCAAGGGCTTTGCCTCTGTTTCTGAAAAGGTAATGGATTTGAGCCAAACAGATGTTTGGCCTTCTTGTAGATTATATATGTGTTTTTAAACAGTTAGTTACATAAATATGTAACACTAGTACATTGCTTTCACAGCTGGAGAGATTTTACCTATTTTTGCTCAGTGTTCTCTATAGCTTGTACTAATTTTTTTTTCAAATTTAGGTAAATTTATTCATCCATTCATTCCTTTTTTTAGGCTCATAAATCAACAATTTGGCAGGTGAAACATCTGCCCCAAAACCGGGACATTTTTATGACTGCTGGAGGAGCAGGAAACTTACACCTTTGGAAGTAGTAAGTAATGTTAAACTACAATTTCAATAGTCAAAGGGAATGCAGGTTGGTTGTATCGTGCATTTTTCTACAGTGAGTATCCTGCTCAGAGAAGTAAAAAGGACTCTGATGGTGTAGATGTTGGAGTTGCTGGTACAGTCAATCTGCTGCAGAATGTAACTCTGTCCACTCAGCCAATCGCCAGCCTCGACTGGAGCCCCGACAAACAAGGTCTATGTGTGTGCTCCAGCTTTGACCAGTGTGTCCGGGTCCTTATTGTAACAAAACTCAATGTGGTGTGAATGGACTAGACCGTACACAACATACATATCAGTGTATTACTCTGGGTCAAGACCAGCCTCAACATTTGTACACACAATTATTCAGCAACAATAATTTTACACTCAACTATGGTATTTGTGCAGTCTTGTTCCTTTATGAAGTTTCATTTAGTGTTATTGGACGTTGTTTTGTATAAAATTCAAGCCTTCATATCAGAAATTTTATATGCTTTTTTAAAATAAAGATTTATTAAGTTAAAAACCAGTGTGTTTTGTTTATGTGTTGAGAATGTCTTTTATTTATTTTATTAGTGTCATAACCAATATTTAAATCTAAAAAAGTCCTGTAGCTCGGGGTCATCCTCTGGTTTGTCATGAATCTTTGCATAGACACTTCTTAGCAGTTTGGTCATTGATTTTCCATCCAAAATGTCTATGTACTTCTCGATGCAACCTATGGGCATAAACACACATTAGACAATTGGCATTGTGTGTAAAATCCCTCAGTCATCCAGGTAGAATCCATGACAAATGGAGAAATTAAATTTGTCAACTGGACAAAAGGACTCGGACACACACTTTTTCCTTTTTGCCACAACTGGCATTGCTCCAACTGTTCTGCTAATCAGAATCTGACAAGAGTAAATGTCACATGTGGTTGAGTGGTCAAACATGATCCTTCAATATGTGTGCAATATGTCATGCCCTCTGGCCTGCCTAGCTATAGTGCCACTTAAATGTGATACATTGCTATAAAAAGCAAGGCATGCTATAAGGCATCCTACAAATGTCCACAAACCCACTTTGAAACATCTGGTTTGATAAGGGGCATATTACTGAAGATGAATTACTTAGTCCCAAGACTTTTCCATACGCCACGAGGCTTGAGCCAAGCTGTGGATGGTCGTATAGCTCTAGCTTCATTAGTATTCGGACAATCTCTCCTGTAATGAACGCGTCATCAAAAGTTTGTTCAGCCATTGGCTTCAGAGGATATCTGCAGTACACCTCCACTGCAGCCTGTGGGTCTGAGGGCTCCAGCAGCTGCACAAGCTCAATGTAGGCATCATGCACCTGAGAATGTGAGTCAGTTTAATACACATTTGCCAGACACACATTTGAAGACATGATATATACACTGTAGCTACCAACCGTTGGTGACATTGAGATGACCTCTTGATAGAGAGTTTTTGCTTGTTCATGCTTTACTGAGCGACATAAGGCACGAGCTAGGCCAATGCGTGGGATGTGAGACTTGGGATTTACTGGATTGGACTCAATGACACTTTCTTTCACTGACTCTGTAAAAAAGTTTCAACATTTTATGCAAACTCATTTTCAAGTTGTGTGTGAGCTCTTCTGAGCTCATACCTGTGACTGTGTCCGTAGATTTGGCTAGGACTTCTTGTTTGGACTTGCTTGTTGACTTCATGTGTTTGGTGCTGTTGGAGGATTTTGCAGCTACCCCCGGTCTCCCTCTAGAGGGCAAAATGTGTATTACAAGACGACAGAGTATTATTGTGTACTTTTCAACTTAATACATTTTAATCTAAAATATGTTTACCTCATTGCAGTAACTGCACATGGGTCTTTTGACTCACCTGGCAGCAGGGGGTTTGGTGGCAGGAGCAGTCCTCCCTGCCCTGCCAGGGGTCACAGGTGCAGGAGCTTTAGAGGCTGAGCCTTTTCCAGGCTGTGCTCTGCCTTGGCCCTTTCTTGCTGCTGCTGTGTTAGCGGGCCTCTTCACTGTCTGTGGGTGAGTGCGTGCTGTCTTAGACGCATTCTGTTGTTCACTCTTCTGTCTGTCTTGCCACCACTTCTGTTCTGACAAAGAAAATGTCTTTAAGTTGAAATAAAAAACATTCATACAGGAGAATCATGAAGTATATTTACTGTTTAGTTCCTCTGGTGGCTCTCCTTTCTGAGGTTTGCCTTCCAAATTAATGCTTGCCTGAAAGCTCAGACAGGAATCAGCTAAGACATCATGTGAAGTAGTTAAATTTGGGTTGCTGTCATATTGAGCCAGCTGGGTCAGGCCAAGTTGACACAAAGCGTAGCTATCCCGTGGTGTGGTGACCACCGATAACTGGCATGCCTGTCCACAAAATCAGTTTGTTTTTTGAACAAGAAGGAATTATGTATTATTGTATTGAAATTATTTAATTCGATTGGATCCTCACATTCTCCTGCATGTCCAGTAACTCCTGGCAGGGAGTAATGGAGGTCAGACGGATGAGAGCGATTATAGCCTGGCACCTTTTTGCCACTAAAGACTTGAGTTCAGGTCCAGCCTTGGCCTTGGCCTTGTGATTGAGCTGCTGCAGAAGCGCAGAGTGAGCATCCAGTAGCACCCACTCCAGTTGACTGCTCGCCTCACCACGAATCACACACTGACTCACACTCTGGGCAGCCAGTGCCGCAACACTGTGGAGACAGCACAAAATATCTAATATCACGTAGAGCAACTCTGATGAGTGAGATTTCCACTTTGGCTTTTCAGCGAATATTTGAATCACAAAACCCTGAGAACAGATACAGCAGAAGACTGATTGAAACATACATGTGATAGACCTGCTCGGAGCTTATGGCCTTGTTCTGCAGCGTGTTTCTTTGCTGTAATTGGCCCAAAGTGAGAAGACCTCGGAGGAACTGTGTGCTGATGCTGGACAGAGGGTCAGATGGGAACTGTTCTTTCCATCTGAAAAATTACATTCAAAAGCAGAGGATTATTATGGAATGGAATTATTCTTGAAGTTATGATATATGTATATACCAATAGAACAGTACAATTATAAACGTTTCCCTCTTCTATTATATTTAATGGTACTGCACTGTACTCCACTGTACTGCAACGTTTTAGTTCTTGGGGTTGGTTTATTAGAAGCAGAAAGCAACCACCGTGTGGTGACCGTGATGGTGACAATGGTAATGGCAAGATGGTAGGACAGTAATGATGGAAACAATAGTACTACAGCAAACGTGACGAAATCAAGCAAATGCCAAACACCTCCGCACACACACATACACAACCACACACATACATACACACCTATACACACCCACACACATACATAACACAATTTCCCTCCTTGATCATTATTATTATTTTTTAGATTGTTTTTTTGTCTTTCCTCTATCTTTTTTGTCTGCTGTCTGTTGTCATGTGCTGCTGCTGTTGTTTATTGTTTCACAATAAAAAAACAAAAAACAAAAAGAAAAACCAGAAAGCAACCGTAAAATTTGTGAGTTAAAAAACGCCCAGAGATTTAGACTGGTTAATGTTCATTGTTTTACACATACCGGTATGTATTTATGTTTGTCTTTGTATATAATTAAATTAAATTATGGGCATTATGGGACATAAAGTATGATGCAAGGATGTTATGTCTGAATGATGTGTGAGTAAATTAAGTAAAACATTTTTGCCACTGGTCAATCATTCACCAAAGCACAGAAAGAACAAAAGAAATTTCCGGCACATTACTGATGCAGTCATGCCCTCTCATTCTCTAAAAGCATCATCCACCCCCAATGCACGCTCACCTCTCTCTGCAGCGCTGACCGATAAAGTGCTCTAGACCTTGTTGTAGGAACAGAGCAGCTTCCTTTTCAGTGTCCTCTGAGGTTTTCTTTTCCTGCTGCAGTAATGCCAGGCCAGTGAAAAATCTGAGACAATATGATTAGTATGATTGTAAATCATATATTGTCAATAACTTGTTAATAAAGTAGTTTTATAATGAATGGTAAAAGACCTTAGTCCAGCATGTAGTGGTCGAAGGGCCAAACCAGTCTGCAAGTGTTGTAAAGCTTCATTGTGTTTGCCCTGTAGTAACAGTAACCTCCCAACATGTAGGTTATACTCCCAGCAGTCTGGACTCAGGGACCAGGCATCCAGATACTTCATCAAGGCCTGGTTCAAGCTGTTCCCCTCATCTCGCAGGGCTACACTGTTGTCCTGTCACAACAAGGAATGAGAAAGTTTAGACAGTTTGTATGTTCATATTTCCCATAATCTTACATCTTCTTTTCATTTGAAGTCATTTCTAATTGCACTAATGATGAAATGAGCGAATGTGACTTGCTCTAAATCATATTTGTTATACCTGGGTCAGAGAGCTCCTAAAAGCAGCTTGCGGTGTATTCTTGATTGGAACTGGTCAAACGATAAATTCTTTACAAATAACTGTAAGTAGAGTGTCCATATGCTACTGCATCCTACAATCACTAAACTACTCTACATTTGAGGTTCAAAGAATTACCTTGCCAGTCTTCTTTGAGAGCCATAAGTACAATGTCTGAACGTAGTCTGCCTTGCTGGACTGGCCCTGTTCTCTCAGTGACTGGTACTCCTTATCCAGAGCCTGCAGCTGGTTTTCCACTGTTGGACTACATGGGAACCCATGGAGCTTACAAACTGCTAAGATGTCATCCTGTCGTGATGTTGACTTGGCATCACTTAAGTCACCGTTATCTTTGTCACTCTGTAAATGGGAAAAATATTCTATGAGGTACTAAACACTTGGTGCTTAGTCTTTCAAAACAACTTTCCATGTGTGTTAATTGTTAACATACAGATCTAGAATACCTTCTTTTGTAGGCCATACATTTCAGTGGCATAGTAAGTCTTTTCCAGGACGATCCCTAGTAGAAAGTGGAGTCTAGAGTCTTTAGAGCTGTGTCTTATGGCTGATGCATAGTGAACTGCAGCCTGTTCAAGGTTATACAGTGGAGATGTGCCCTCCTGGTAGTGCACCAAGTCACCTGGAAATATCTTGCAAAATCAGCCACTGTTGGGGACTGCAGTAGCAGAGTGGTTAGTTAGTACATCTTTCCATCAATAAGAAGTGACCTGGCCTTTACATCTCTTTCTATCCACGTAGATAAGGAGATGAGTTATTTGGACAATATTAAATAGTGGTTTGAAAAAATTATTCAACACTTAATCATGATTCATTCAGATCCAGCCAATGCAATACCAAAGCTTTGTGTATATTTTAGGAGGGGAAAGATGAACTGACTGCAGTCCTTGCCTGTCTGTCGTGGACTGTTAAGTTTGTTGTTACTTCTCGGCTAACTTCCAGTGACTTTCATTCAATCCTCCAGATCAGTGTCTGGTTTCTCATCTTCAAACAATTAGCTCAGCTAAAGTAGTGGGGAAACACTGACCAGTAACTCAAGCCCATGTCATGGGACGTCACATTCAAAGACACACTATCTGACACGTTTTCATGTATTTTTAAGGGCACCACAAAGGTAGACTAAGGTTAAAAACGACAATGCTATTTATAGAAAAAACCTCCTACCCGTTTATCAATTTACCTGGTTTGGGGAGGTGTTCATTGTAAACTTTAAGGTGGTCTTCAGCAAAAGTACAGAGCTTTTCTACATTACTTTCTGCAGCAGCTGCTAGGTGGAGTCTCTTCTCCCAGTTGCGAACCTAAATAGTACATAAACAACATAAGAGATGCTGATAGTGACAGAAATGTAATTCATGATGTATCTGTATGTATTACCTCTACAGTGTGCTTTGTTTCAATTGAGAGGGAACTGGTCATCTCAAAGTGTTCCTTATACCATTTTGTTTCTGTGACATCCTAAAACATACAGAATAAAACTACAATTTAATTTTTACATGTTTATCACCAATCAGAACAATATAAACAACAGTGTAAAATAAATGATAGACATGGGAGATAAAAAAAATAAAAAATACAAAAAAACATTTATGGTGAATTTTCCTTCAGTTTCAAGTCTGATTTTTGTGTATCATGCTAAATATATATACAGAACAATGTACAAATGTTCATCCCTGTATTTACTGTCTAAAATGTAGCTTTTTATCTTGCTTACTTGAAATGCAATGCAACATTGTAAATAAAGGATGAGAGAAGCTGATTCCAAAGCACTGATTAAAACAATGACCGTCACTGACCTTTGGACTGAGCTCCCCTGTTGGTTTGTGAGGACAGTGCAGCAAATGTGACCCGAGCTTTGATAGTTTGACCTCACTATCACAGCCTTAAAGAAAGAGAAGAAAAATGCATCATATTTATAGGACCATGGTTTCAAATCTCTCTCTCTCTCTCATCTCTTGTACAAGCATAATGAGCTTTTTATTTTTTGATAGTATTATTTATTCAAATGTTGGCTATCTGCTTGTATGTTACTGACCATGTTTTATTGTTTGATTTTCTAACTTTCAGTTGGTTAAATGAGCAATTTTTGAACCTGGTGAAGCGACTGCTATTGTCATTTTGGGCTCAGATAAATATTACATAGGGCTTTTTATGAAGTACTTGCACACTGTTGTGTCATTCCACGCCAACTCCTTATAGTTTTGTCATTAAAAAATATGTTGTCAGCTACTCCCTGACCTGTTTGGAGCAGAGTTAGGATGAGCCACTTTCAGATTGCTGTATCTAAAAAACTATTTAAGGTAGGTCTTTCAAATTTTCAAGGGTTAAAATTTGGCTGTACTTTTAGAATATGAATGCACCATTTTTTTTCTTCATTTTTAAACCTTAATATCTTCTAGACTGTTCATCACAGAGGGTCAGTTTTAAAATACAAAGTGCACAGCGTGTGTGGGAAGGTGTGTGCTCAATGGCAAACCTCTGTCTTTGAAATAGCATTTTCCACAGTCCTTCAAAGATGCCCTCAAATTTGAAGAGTAGACTTTTCGAGCAAATTCAAGCCCCCAGAAATCTATGATAAACTAAAAAGCATGTGTGTAAAAGCTCATATTCTATAAGTACATTAGGCAAATTTTAACCCTTGAAAAATTGAAGGACCTGCCTTAAATAGTTTTGTAGATACAGCAATCTGAATGTTGCTCGTCGGAAAAATCGCCAAGCGGGTGTGGGGGTAGCTGACAAAATATCTTTTAATGACAAAACTAAAGGAGTTGGGAGCTTAAAATTGGCACTTTTCCTATTGGAATGTGAATGAACTTCCTAGGATTTTTTCAGTCAAATCTGAGATGGTTGTGCGGGGGCATTCGAAGGTTTGGCGTGGAATGACCCCGTTAACCTGCTGTCACTTTGCCTCTGCCCAGGGACTACAGATGTATCTTATATCTAAATCTGGTCTGTGCAATACATTTATTGTGCAATGTCCCTGTCAAATAAATAAATAAGCTAAAAAATTGAAATGAATTATTGTATTGAATTGAATTATTGTAGTTTTTGATCTATAATGCTCAAATAATTTCCACTGTGGAAGTTACTAACACTGTGTTACTTGATAGCCCAGTTTGAAGTAATCAGTAACGCTTAGATAGTTAAGTCAGAATACACATGTGAAACTGAGCCTGAGCTGGTTTTGTTGGAGTTGCATGAAGCAAAGACCTACACTGATACTTGGTAAGTGATCTCAAATGCAGGTTAAAGAGCCAAAGGCAAACAAAAGCCAGGGCTCAGACATTCACCTCCATACGTAAACAAACATTTGACAGGAGCAGCAGACATCTTGTGGTCCAGACTCATTTCAATAACCTTCCATGTGTCTCGTAATGGTCTGTTGTTTAGGGGGTCAACTTTGGATCTTCGAGCCAGCATCTCTATGTATGGCCTTGAGAAGATGTGCTTAGGTTTGCTGCAAAGAAGGAAAAAATATGATTTCATTATTATGTTATGACTATGAGGAATACAGGAATTTGATTACTGAGACCCCACCTTTCACTGATGGAAACAGGTCTATAAAAAGCATTGAGAGAAACTGGACATTCATAGTCACATTGATTTTTGGGGTCACTGAAGGTAACAACTAGTGGAATTAGCTCCTTGGTGATCAACACAGTATACACCTGTAAAAATATCAGACATTGCTATAATAATATTATATCATTAGCCTATTTAGTGTGATAACATGCATACCTGTGAATTGGTGCCATCTGCTGAGCAAACTAAAATGTCCACCAAGGTGTCTCCGTAATTGAGTAGAACAGGCTGAGAATTGTTTACAGCATTCACTTTAACTTGAATGTGTTTGTCTGGTACATTGGGAAGCAGTGTCACTGAACTGACATGAAATGGGACAGTACCTGGAAGATAGTGAATATTTTTGCTTTAACTGTATAATTGTAATAGATGATTGTTGCATGTTATAACCTACTTACAAAATCCAAAATACACAATCCAGAAATTGCTACTTACTGCTGTATTCAAATGTTTTGGGGTTGAATTTAGGATACAATGGAAATTCTCCCTCCAAGGCAAGCTCACTCAGTTCTGCAATCTTAGCAGAGAGTTTAGTGATTTCCACATAATATTTCTTGATAGTACCATCCTCTGCTACCACTTCAATTTCCACTTTGTTCAAACCATCATTGAGTTTAATCACCCGAGATTCGTCTCCAAAGCGCTGAAATATGAGTTAAGGTTTTTTAGTCAACTATAGTGTCAAACTGTTAACGTGTTATTTGGCTAAATATACTCACGATTCTGTAAGAGGCTCCACAGTCGCTAGTGGCCACGTCTAGATGGACTTTTTTAACGCTGCTTTCCACTGTGACTTTATAGGTGGTGATATTTGGTGAGAAGTCCGGCCGCAGTTTCCCCACAGATACAGACAGCTTTTCCAAATCACAGTTATCCATTTTAAAAGATCAGCGATGAGTGAAACCCGTATGTGTGCAACATGCAACTAAACTTGAACTGACTGGCATCTAGTACGTCTCGGACTAACACATATGGACTGACACCCCGTTGCCATGACAACCTGCATATAGCTGCATTGTGTCCAGAAAATTATAAAATATGTGCATCAATGTATTAATATCTAAAACATATCTGATTTGTTTCTATTTTAATCTCAACACATATATTAAATATGTTGTAATCTAAACTTGTAATATTTGTTTCAAGGAGTGTTTCATCCAGACGACAGATGGCAGCAGAGTGACGGGATCTTTTCTTTTCTTTTCTAAAGAGGGTCATTTCCGGTTTATTACTGCAACGTGCTATGCTGCTAGATTATTTCTTTTAAAACGAAATCTTGAATGGTCACGTATATTGAGGTTGTTTATAACGCCACTACTTTGATTGTTTTCAAGGGTATTGTCTGCTAAGCCACTGTTTTGCGGTACGACGCATGTCAGGTAGGTTTGCTATTTTTTTTTTTTTCCTCAATATCAAGAGTTTTACTAATAAATATGCGGTTTCATCGTATTTAGAGAGGATGGCGGGGGATGCCATAAACGAGGATTATCCTCATGAGATTGACGAACAACTCACTGGCTTTGACTCGGCTGTGTCAAGTGTTAAAAGCATGTTGGACACCTTGATTTCAATGCCCAGAAATGATTTGCTGCAAAAGGTGAGTTGTCTGTTATATGAAATTATATAGTCTAGCAGTAGTTACATGTTCACGCATCCATGTAACAGCTGCTCAACCTATCTTATAAATGTAACGATGCCCTCCAAAGAAATGATAAAAAAACAAACAAACAGAAAACAACTTTTGCCTAAAGTTTTTTTTATTCTGTAAAGAATCAAAATTGCTTTTAAAATGTTACTTTTTCAAGTAATCTTTTGTCACTTTCTATTCCATTTTCAGCTGGATCCATTGGAGCAGGCAAAACTTGATCTGATGTCTGTGTACACATTGAACTCTTTGTTTTGGAGTAAGTTTAAACTCTAACCCTGGAGATATTTTTTACAATTTATATACTATTCCAATATCAAATAAGGCACATGTGTTTTTGACTCTTTACAGTGTACTTGGTCACTCAAGGTATAAATCCAAGAGAGCATGGTATCAAACAGGAACTGGTATGTGTCTTAGAATGGAACTTTCTTTATACCATTTGTCTTTTGTGTTGCTAAAATAGTTTATTTTCCAGGAGAGAATAAGGACATATATGAACAAAGTGAAAGAGATTACAGATAAAAAGAAAGCTGCACGTTTGGATAAAGGTGCTGCATCTCGCTTTCTGAGGAACGCGCTATATGATCCAGAGGAGAAGAATTCAGCAAAGAAATTTGCATCCAAGAAAGCAGCAGAGACGTCATCAGACACACCACAAAGGAAGAGGTCGAAGCAGAGCTGAGGACAGACAGGGTGTGGTTTTGGACATGTTCTAAACATATTAGAGCCTCGCTATCTCCAGTTTCAAGCTGAGCTGGAAGAGGAGACGATTTCAGAAGAAGAAAAAGTCATCTAATTTGTGTGTTTGATTTATTTTTGTATTTTAACAACTTTCACATAAACAATATGGCTTTATGATAAAATGTTTTTACATATTGATCTAAACCAGATGTGATGTTAATATGTCTGTAAAAGTTAAAGTAACCTCTTAAGGTTAACTGTACGATGTTCATCTTTTAAACAAAAATTTTTTTTAACAAGCTTTAAAAGGTAACCTCAGTTTTTGTATAGAAGCTCCTACTACTTCCCTTTGGCAATTGCCTTTAGACAGCTCTGATCTTAATCTTAATGCACTGCAAGTCCCAACAGCCCTCTAATCAAGCTCAGGAAACACTGAGGCATCGAGTTAGTTGGAGAAATGTCTCTTTCATTCTTTTCATCATCCTTTTCTTATCCTCCCGGCAGCAACAGCGTCCAAAAATTATATTTGTTTAGCCAAACTGCCCTGCTCCATCCTTTTACTTTTTCCATTGGGTTGTTGTTCCTGTCTGTTCAAAGATGTGTGTCAAACTTAAGCCTGATGAACAACCCTAGCTGCATATTGGAAAAATATGGATTTTCCACAATTCTCCCCTCTTTGGTATGTTTGCCTCTGCGTGCCCTTTTCACCACATGTGCTTGGTATAAAGATTTGGGTCACCACAAAAGCAGATTTGAACAAACAAACTCAAAAATTGAAGTGGGGAGTACTAACAAGTTAGAAATGTTGGTTTGTCCTGTGGCTATTTATTTATTTAGTTTTGTGCAGTGCAATGAGAGCCTGTGTGGAGGAAGTTTATATTGCATGAAGTGAAATGCATCAGACCAAGTGACCTCATCAAGCCAGATGAAGCCAGGAGTATGGCCTCTTTTCTGCTGGGTAGAGAACTGAAAGCCATCAAAAATGGAGCCTAATGTAAGTGATTTATAAATGCACACAGTAACAAAGCTGGGATTATGAAAAACAACAAACAATTGGATATTTTCTCATTTGTTTTGTGTTTTCCGCTTAAATGCATTTATTTCATTGTACAATATAAAAAGTTACCTGTCAAAGAGAAGTATGTGTAATGTCAAAAGAAGTCTTAAAAATTCAGCTGTTGTTAGCCTAACTCATAATTCCAATTTGAGGGTTTGTTCAAGAGAAACTAACGTTAATTTGTGTCACTTGTCATTCACCTTCACCCGCGATAATTTTTTTTAGCATTCACTTCTCAGCTATGATACTGGTGATTTCATTGCCAGTCAAGTTTTAGCAAATGTAATGTACAGCTGTATGGATGAGGAGAGTTACAATTTAGGAATATGAACCTTAGTCATTATAGTAATAGTGCATAATTATTATATTTATAGTGATAAAAATGGTAGTAGTAGCAGTATAAAAAGTAGTATTGTGGGATTATGTGTTTCATTTGTTTATTTATATGGATTACATTATCTGAAAGCAGTGCCATCAGATAGTCTTCCTGATCTACTTATTTAATTTAACTATAACAGCACAATTGTAGTTTTATTCATATTTTCCACCACAGCATAGGTATGTAATAGTGTCATGCATGAACTATGCAGAATGTTTTGATACACCAGCTTCTTGTTGACCCCTACTCTGGTCTGTTTCTCTGTCCCTGTTTTTACCCGGACACAACAGCACATCTGGACATGAGGCAACACTGAGATTTTTCCCTTGATGACCATGGCCTCTTAAGCCCCAGAAAAAGAGGAGGAAGAAGGAGAAAAAGTCACCTCATCAAAGTGACTGCTTAACCATTTGTAGAGATGGTCCAGCTGCACTGTGTAGTGAGTATAGTACAGAGACACAGAGTAAACAGATTGGCATGTGCACATAGGCTGACTGGGAGTGGACTGGAGGTGTGTAATGGATTAGATCCCCCTCATAACTCCTGGGATGGCGTTGTCTTCAGGGTTCTTAGGGAGACAAATGAAACCGCAGCTGTTTGGACATAAATTTTCGGAGGAATGCCTTAAGTCGAGCCTTTGGCATTAAAAAAAAGCTTGACTGTAGATCCCTCTCCAGATGACAAATGATCACCCAGAGGACCTGTCCATATGTGTGTGTCCCATATGTTAGTGAGTTTGTGAAAATCATTCTCTGTATTGTAGGCCTAAATGGTATGAATTTGTACTGTCAAATATAATAGAATCAGACTACATTAATGGTTTTCATAGTAAGAAAATATGTGGCCTCCTGCGTACCACCAGATCTAAAACTAGTGTAAAATAGGACTGTTTGAGTTCTTGATTAGGCCAAACCAGGTTACAATACAACTACATAATTGTGATAGTAGTTCTAAACCAGGACTGACCCAAAATGTGGCTTAAATTGATGCAGCAAACATTTAAATTGTCATGGTATCTTTGTTGTGCCTGAAGGATCTTGCATACCACAGTTGAGTAACACTGGAATACACAGTTTTAGTAGTACAATTTTTATTTTAGTTTTTATTTAATTGGTCACTCTTGTCAGAGAATGATAACATGTTAAATAGAAAATCTGTTGTTTTGGGGGGTGGCTATTCAATTTTAATCTACTTAAATTGTACCCCGATGTCCCCTCTTCTGTTGCAAGTCTTTAATTAGGCTGAAGAGTACCTTTGTGTCCTCTTAATATTTTTGTTCAGTAAAATATATGGAATAGTGTACAAGCAAAACCTCAACAGCTGGAGATAGTACAAGTACAAGAGAGGAGAGCAGCTGGATAGGCCTCGTAAAAAAGGTCAGAATCCCACTTCCCCGTCACACAGTAGCTAAAGTAGGAGTCATGTTATCACACCAGGATTTTAACAAGAACATTGGGCTTAGAGAAGGTTGCATATGGTTACTGTGTTTATTTAAGTCATAACAATCATGAACTGACTTTTACAAGCATTTTTGGCATTTGTTGCTGTAAGAAACACAAGATGCCAAAACCCTGGATTTTTTAAAGACTAACTAGAAGCCATGTGAGCTGATGAAGATATCCCTTTTTTCTGAGCACCAAAAAGAATCCCACTCAGAACGCTATTATTTGTACTTAAATAATTAGACAAACAACTCAAAGCATTTTCCTCTGCAATACCACCCAACTGCCTGTCCACCTAGTTTCCTCTGCTATAAAAGGAGGGTTTATTGCACATCAATAAGGCCTCATCCCCCTTTCCTGAGTGTGAGAGACTGACAGGGTTTACAGGCGGCGAGGGGCGGCCTGCTGCTGCCTGTGATGTGGGCGGTAGAATAAGGGTGCAGTGGGGTACAGTAAAGTGATGAAGAGCCTCGGCTTTTACGATGATGTGAATGATGTGGACTGGAAGAGTAAAGAAGCTGGAGCGGGGTCTATATAACTATAACTATATGGTGAACGGCAGGGCTACTGGATTTGTCACTATGCGTTATTGGTATTTGCTAGATAATTATGTTACCAGAGAGATGACTCAGCCTACACTAAATATCAACATGGAATAGTGGATTATTATGTGAAACCTTTTTTTGTGTGTAATATTTACTTATCAAATCTGTAAGCCCCTTATTTTGGTCTGTTTGATTTTCTACTTTTAGACCAAGAATAGCATACTTCATATATTTCATATTAATTTCCCCAATTAGTAGCATGTACATAAACATACACAGAGTAGAATTATAGTGCTACAGATACACCAAGTAGCCACTAGGGGGCAGTCCAACACAGCAGTACGGCTGTGTGTCAGGTTTGTGCCATCGGGCTGTGTGCGCGCATGGTTTGAGTGGCACGCTGAGGTTTGCCTTTCCGCCGACCACAAAAGCAGATTGGAGAGAAGATTAGTCCTCGCTTGGCCGGTAATCTCCCTTATCACACAAAAAAACGACAACAACACGCAGACTTTAATGACAGGAGTAATTGTAGTAGAAGTCAAACGTTAGGCTGCGGTGGCATGATGAATGACAAACAAAATATGGGTTGCTGTGTTGAAACTTTCGCTATTTTAACTAATTTGTCAGCGAGGATAGACTTTAAGGGAGAATTTTTGGTATTATACAAGTATTATACAAACTGGAAAATAAACTGCTGACTTTAACTTAATTAGAAGTAACAATAGGCTACTATATTTTTTATGTTATTTTATCTTAACCTTTTAGTTTTTTATTATTATATTGTTTCCTTCACACCATAGATAGGTCTAAACTTAATTCATAAAGTGCAGGCTAAAGCTTTTTTTTCTTTTTTTTTTGTAGTTTCTTAATTCTTGGCATTTTTGTAGTAGTAGTTTTTAGGCCCAGTTTATTTTTGTCACCTACAGAATTTCAGCCATATCCATGTGTTCTCTGTTTGTAAGTATCTTAGAATCTGATCTATAATAATACTATTACATAAAGAGTTAATGGAAACAGCACGAGTTGAACACAATAGCCCCATTCATAAGGCATGGAGGATATCATCCTCAGCCCTCTATTCATAGTTGTAAATCAGCATAAAAGACTCAATCACTCCATATCCAAATGTAAATGACAGCTGATGCTACACTTAAAATTAATCTTGTGTTGCACTAACCACATGTATCAACAAACGCTGCAGGCTGCAGGCACAATGGGCTCATCATGAGCTAATACACTGCCACGGCATGCTTGGATTAATATCCATTGGCTGTTTACTCTGTGTGTGTGTTTGGCTTTTGTGTATTTTATACTGCGTGACTTTGGAAAGAGCCCAGACTTGTACTCAGGTTACTTCAAATATAATAAAAATATAGAAGTTGAATCAAATATGGGAATATGGGAAGTGTACAATATTGTTTTATAGTTTGCATGCTGTCCTTAGTGGTTACAACATGGGTAATATTGACTTGTTTTTCCCAAATTGATTCATAACAATTTATACTGTACATTTACCATATAAACGAGTTACTGTATTTGAACCATATAAATCAAAGAGGTATACTATGTCAACAGTCCTTTTCACTTGTCTGTGTGTTAATGAATGTAGTAGAGATTACGCATAGCTTCATAGTCAGACAGCTGCAGTCTAGACCGTCATGTCATTTTATCACTTCAGGCCTAAAAGTCAAACAAGTAGGATAGGCCGATATGAGCTCTGATCTGATAAGAGAGGTGGTAAGAAGATACACTGATGACTTACTGCAAACAGCCATGAAAAGACATATCTAGTGTCTGAAATGGCAAGCTTTAGCTTAGGAGTACATCTCACACTGTAAAATGTGAAAGTAATACATTTTCATGAATGGTGTAACAATGATAAATAGTCATTGAAAGTGCACTGATAATAATAATTAGTCAAGAAAAGTGCACTGCTTTCTTTGTCTGTCTTTGCCTGCAAAAGCAACAATTTGCAGTTTTTCTGCGTAATGTTTACAAGTTATTTTTAAACCCCAAATTCCCCTGTCTGCTCACACCCGGTGAGGCTCTATGGCCATGCTCTATCACCAAGGAAAGCCAGTGCATTGTATAGCTATCAGCAAATAGTAGTAATAGCATACACAGTACATCTTTCAATAAAGTGTAGACAACAATAAGGTGATTTAAAGCACCAAGACCTTTACCGGTATTCTGCTGAAATATGTAAGCGTGGCCGTACCTTGTCAATACCCTGATGTTGGAAGCTAAGCAGAGTTGGGCCGGTTTAGTATTTGGATGAGAGACTGCAGGGAATACCAGGTGCTACAATGTGGCAGCACTGGCTCTAGTGCAAAACTGTTGTTGTGTCCTTAGGCAAGACACTTCATCTACCTTGGCTAAGTGAGTGAGCCATGGTGGCGCGGATTGGCAGCCTTGCTTCTGTCAGTTTGCCCCATGGCAGCTGTGGCCTCTGTACAGACTTACCACCACAGTGTGCATTAATAAATAATGCACACTGTGCTATATAAGAGTAATGCTCTTAAAGGATAATTATTATTAATATAGCAGTCTACAGTTAACTTCTTGAGTCTTATCAAAGAGATAACGCAACTCACATTATGTTTTTTAAGATCAGTGCACTTATATTTTTATAGCTCATGCATTTCTGGGTGATTGAATGCATTTGACTGGTGTGAGCTCTGTGAGAAAGTTTCCAAAGCAGCCGTTTAGGAAATGCCAGGCGTAATGTGAGGGGCCTGCTCTGTCCTATTATGGTAAATCGAAGCCGAATGTGTCATTAGCTAATAGAGGGCTAGTTACTCCTCCTTTCATAAATAGCAGACAGAGGACAGCCCTGTGTCCCGGGCTGGGCGCGAGGGGCTTCACAGAGACCTATTATACTTCAATGTCGGGCAAACAGCGGCTCGCAAAAATGATGGCCTCCAAAGTTTAAAGCAACATCGTTTATCACTCTGCCAGCCTCCACAGGTGTGACCCCATTCCCACAGGCGCACTGACAGCACACACATGGGCACAGGACACACACACACTAGATCACATAGAGGTGTCACAATAGTAACATTTCACCTACTTCAATGCAGAGTTTGATCCCACAATAAAAACATACCTTTTGAGACAGTAGAATATGTGTGTTGAAACTCCAAATAATTGCAGTTTCTTTATTTTACAATGTTATCTTACCTGTTCAAATCAATATAGTTTCATTAATACTAATATAAAAGTTTTCCTGTTTCATTGCCACATTGTTAACAAAATTTATGTTTGTGTGTGTGTATGTATACATACATACAAATTTACACATGAGATACACATTTAGTTCTAAAGTATCAGTTCACGTGGCAAGTTCAGTAGATTTTCCTGGAATACTGATTTTTTTTAAATTATCAATAATATTTAATAACACATTGATGATGCTTACTTTTTTGGGTAAGAAATATTGTTATCAAGTGTCCCCAGGCAAAAGAGCAGCACAGTGGTCCACTGTTGTAGACATTTTTAAGCTGAGGTTGTGTTGTTATCAATGGACTTTAATTAATAGGGGTTATGTGAACAGATCGCCTCGGGTCAAGGTGATTGAGGAGCAGATGGGAATCAATAAAGGTTCTTGCTCAGCTTATTGACCGCTGGTTAAACACAAGCCAGTGACAGGTATGTTTATACCTACACACAGTTTAAAATCAGAAGTCCTGCCTTAAACTGTGCACTGTGTAACTTTTCTGGTTACTTTAGACTTGTGGTGTTGGGGTTGTCTCGCCTCTTCACAGATGTGACATGTAACTTGGCTTGGAGGTGCCATCTGCTTGTCTTTTTAGTTTAAAGGTCCTATATTATGCAAACTTGACTTGTGAGCTTTAAGCCATTTTATGAAGCTGTTACCTTCTTAAAAACATACGTGGAGCTGTGTTTTATTTCATTCACACATGCTTGAGTAATCCTGCATTATTAGCCTGTCTACATCTCCAAAGCTCAAAATGCTCTATTCCCCCTTGTCATGAAACTGTAGTTTTAAAGTTAACACCTACCATTTACTCTTTGTTTAGCAAAGATTTGCAATGTTTGTCAAGGACTGAAATTAACCAAATGGTTCTAGTGTATGGCTTTTAAAAACACAGTGGAGACCTCCCTGTATTGCCAGATAACATCACAAGGTGGATCACAATGTTTTCTGTGTGAGAGAAGAACTAAATATGCAGGGTTTGTGTGTAAAAATGTGATGAGGAAACAAAATACAACTCTAGTTATGTTTTTGATGAGGAAACAAAATTACAGTATATAATATAGATTTAAAAATGCATAAAATGGGTCCTTGGATGTCAGACATCATATAATGCCTTTTTAATGTGTCCTTTTGTACATGAAAACCATAAGTCAACAAATAGTTTTGTCATTTTAGCACAGTTTATATTTGTCAGTGTCTTTTTAAGAAACATAATGTAGATAAATCTCATAATTTGTGAAGTATAATAAAAAGGCGTGTGCTGTTAAATCTCTGAGAAGACAGACAGAAGGGGATACTGTATGGAGCACAGACAGGCTGGGGACCTGATGAGACAGCCTTGAAAGGTTGCTTCCAAACACACACAAATCCCCCAGTGAAAACAGGGCTAATTATTAAGAAAACAAAGAGGGAACCACAGCAACGTGCCAGTGCATACAGCTCCCCGGCAGGCTAATTGTGCGTGAACTATTTGGGCTGAAAAAACATGATTTGGTGCTCTTCCCCAGCACGGCCAGGCTCAATGAACAACATCTGTTGCCTGGGACGAACTTTCAAAACAAGCACAAGGAGATTTCCAGTAGACTTTAATAACAGACATCAGTTCATATTTTTTAGTTTAACAGTTAAGTTAGTATTTTGTGGGTTTTCCCTCGCTATGCTAACACAATAACTCTAACACGCTACTTTCGCTATAAAGGGATTTCAAATGGCCAAAACTCATACAATCTTGGCATAACAATAATGCTATCACTCCCAATGAGACACAAAACTTGGACTACAAATGTCTCTGTGCAGAAATTTTAAATGTTTTTGGATCACTTTCATTCCTTTATGATTAGGTTATACAATCTTGGAGGCTTTCTGCATGTCCCTGGTGCGATCTACCCTTTACCTTGTATCAGAATGATCCTGTGTCTTACTCAGTTGAGCACATTACCTTGACTCTCATTGCATTTTAAGTAGCGGGGGAAGTATCGCGGGGAATTTGATAATAGTCTGCACCGCACAGTAGATGACTTGGTTGACTGCCATGTTTTGAATTGGTTGTGAAGCTCCAGGTTTAACCAAGAGCTGAAAATACACAAACTGTGTTCCATTTGATTTCAGTGGAGTCAAAACATTTGTCGTCAGCCAATGAGAAAGAGTCAGTGTTTTTATTGCACGGATAGGAGTGGATTGTCATGCAGCGGGCTGGTGACTCTCCAATTAGTTACAGTTGAGAGTATTGTTTTATATTTGTACTGTACATGCCTTCTTTGGCTCATCTGTTGACTATATACACATATGGAGGCATTTTACAAGACTCCACATGACTTGGCACTGTTGAACGATGTTTAATACTTTATCAAGGGGTTACAAGGGGTCATCCAGTTGTTGACTTTAACTGTGTTGTGGTAGTCTGAGTGTCTATTGCACCTCCCTTTGCTAAACGTAAGGGTTAATTCATAGCGTGTATTCTACTCCTGATCAACAGCTATGTTAAGTGCACCAGTGTTGTGTTAACAGGGCCCTGCAATCTCCAGACAAACCACATTCCTTCCTATCATGCTCACTTTGTTTAAGTTAGTGAAAAAAAAGTAAAATAAATATTACCATAAAGCTATGACAACACTATTGCATTTTCAGCATGATTTGAGTTTATGAAGTCTGTCAACAAGTATCCATAATAGTAGATTTAATACTTTATTTCATTAATGCGTTGTGAAAACCCTGTAAGATATGAAGTGTTTTTATTTGTGTAAAAATATTATTACAAATAGTATTTAGCAGTTTTAATAATTGGTATTATTAGGATATTAATGTCAGATTAACTGTCCTAATTCACTAAACCATTGGCACTATTTTGAACAAAACCAGTTGTCCTCAAACAAAACAAGAAAAACAACAGTGTTACTGTACTAGCAACAGTTGTAAACAAACCAATGCTTTCAATAAAAACCACACCACCCTGAAAAAATAATATTGATTCTATTTTTATAATCTGTCATTTTAAATCGAAAAGGTATGATTACGTTTAATTAAACTTAATTCTTGTTGTAAAATGTTCAGGCGTCTAAACAAAAAAAGCCATTATTATAAATAATCAATATGTCAGCGGACCTGCAGCCATGACAAATGTTCTTATGGGACGAGTCACAACTTGAAGTAATTACAGTTTTAGTAATTCTTATGAGAGACAAGAATTCAAAAGATATCTGCCAGATGTTTTTTTTTAAAATCTAAACTATTGTGGTTGACAGAAATGTATTCTGCCAAAGTATGTTACCCTATCCTGAACCCACTTCAAGGCCAGCAGCAGCAGTGCAGTAATAATTTATGGAGGAGGGTGTGAGACCACCCAGAGACAGACCCCATCACAGCTGCTTTACGTGATCACACATGTGCACAGTACAACACCTGTACAGATACTAGTGTATATTTAACATGCACGCTCACATACACAAACTACATGTGAACTTCTGTTGGCACCTGGGGTGACTCAAATCCCAGCTTTTTTGCAAGTCTTAAAAAAGTAGTTAATGGTATGTTTTAACCACTACCAGGAAGGATGTGTTATTGTTGGATCATTGTACTTTTATTTACTTACTTAGTGTACTTAATTCATTGATTTGCCTTTATTAGATTGAAGTCAATGCATGTCCATGTTTAAAATTTTTACCTTTTTGTTTTATAGCTGATAAAACAATGGCATCTTTTTGTACTGAGAAATCCAATCACTTGAGAAGAGTTCTCCTGTGAAACTGAACTTATCTCGCAGTGTGTTAACCAGTGTGTTAACAGTCCATTTTTAATTTGCACTCTAAAAGTATTAAAGAGTCCACAGTTTTGTTCATTTATTGATCCAACTATATTTGACTTTGATAATATGTCTGATCACTGGGTACATTTAACATAACTAGTAAAATCAGATAACTAGAATAGTCAGAGAACCCAAAAATCAGATCAGATTTTTTTGTTTACACCTGGTGATATGTGTTATTTTAGACTGTGGTACTTTCGATCTTCAACCTTCTCTTCTTTCATTAGTTTGCAAGTTTTTGGATAATTTTCCTTGTCAAAACTCTCTGATATAAATTGGATGTAACTGTTTATTGACATATCAATAATCTGATAACTCCAGAAATCAGATGATAATCAGATTTTGGTTGTGCATGTTAAAATAGCCAGTATCTCTTTACAAAAAAAAAACAAAATCAAAAGTGAAATGACATCCCCTGACAGTTCACCGGCTCCATTGACACCACTGCTCGCTGTAGACATGGGACATCATATCTGCCCGGAGAGAAGAGGAGAGAGGATTACTTTCTCAAAGAACTGACACGGACTGGCAGCTTGGATGACTCTTTTCTTGAAAACCAACTCTGCTTTCTGCTCCAGGCCCCATTCTCCTCCTCTTATCCTCCCTCTCCTCTTCTATCGCGCCCATCTTCTGTCTCTCAGGACTGTAATTGGAGTTTTTCGAGTGACTGTACAGGTGTATGGGGAAAGCATATGCTGTCTTTGTATACCATGTGTCTGTCTCTTGTGATAAAATACTACAAGTTGTACAAATGTGTAGTAGTGTTGTGTACTATTGTTGTGAGGTCCAGGTGTAAGGGTGTCTTTGATCCTGCAGGAGAGCGGGTTTAATATCTGCCGGCTGCTGTATTGTGTGAAAGGTCACAGAGGAGGTGGAGTGCACATGAGGGCCAGACCTGTGGGCAGACTTTCTCTTTTACAGACCCACAGAAGACTGCACCACTGCTCAGCTGGAGGTGGCACAACAGGGAAAGCAGGTCAGGGCTCTGTGGAGGTGTTTAAAGTGGGTTACAAGAAGGTGATGGAGCAAATGTGGTTGAGAGGGCAGTGGAATGGCATATGCTAGTTTTATCCTCAAAGATTCAGAATCAAAAGTGCTGATTGTTCATTCTATAAATATGACTTATGCATGTTGATTTTATTCTACACTTGAAGGTGCTCTTCTGTATTTTGAAATCATGCTGCCACTTGTTTTCAGCCTTATCAGCTTTTTTAAAGAATGTTCTATACTTCTATAGTAAGTTAGGCTTACATAATAATGCTGAAGATGCAATTTATGTGGCCTATATATAATTATAATATATTATTCACAGAATAATGCAGCTTTCTCTCCTGAACACTGAATCAGCGGTACAAGTTTATGTCACAGCACTGGCTTATCTCCAGCAGGTCAATCACACATCTTACAGTATATCTTACTGAATTACTCCTAGCAGCAGTATCAAAGCCACAAAAGACTGTCTGCTCCCTGCAGGGCTCATGAACTGGGACTGACTAAGATATCGGTGTCTTCACTGTCTACTGCTTCTGCCTTTGTTGCTATTTTATACACTACTATCTGTAACTCTAGTACTGGACTTAAAAGATTTTCATAACATTATAACATCCTTCCCAGTCACAAATGTGCATGAGAGTTAATTTATTGTAAACTTAACCAATTTTGTGCATTTTACCCCATAGGTAGGTAGGTGTGTGTGTGTGTGTGTGTGTGTGTGTGTATATATATATATATATATATATATATATATTTATATATTTATATATTTATATATTTATATATTTATATATTATATTATACATATATTTTAAAAATGTAAATAAGAGAAGGAAAATCCCTTTTTATTATTGTTTTTGGTAGAGCTGCTGTGTGTCTTGCTGCTCCAGTGTGTGCCCTGCAGCACTCTGAAGGTGCGGCTGATGAAGTGAGGCCAGTATCTGAAGGTCAGTGCTCCTTTATGTGTGTGTCAGATTTCTCAGCTGATAATCCATTGAGGCCAGGGTCTTTGTCTAATTGTACATGCCCTACATAATCATGTTTTCTATTGATTTTATTCTCCTTTTATTTGCATATAACGATGCTTGATATCTGGTGATCAAGTCCAGTGTTGCCATCATGTCCAAAAGGTGTGCACCTTTGTCCTATGAATGCATTGACATTTACAGTATGTTAGCCCTCACACCCACAAACACCTCCAAAGACTCTTTCATCTGTTCCTTTCTTCCTCTAGAAACAAAGTAAAACACAAGTGACTTGCTGCCTGAGGGAAATCTCTAAATACTATGACATTGTACAAAAGAACATGTCTCTTCTTTCATTGTCCAATGTGCTGTTATACTTTATGTTTTTATTTATGCGTAGCAACTGGTACCACTGTAAATTAAACTGCAACCGAGTGTGCAGAAAAAGGAAGTGAGAACAATAAATCTGTATAAAAGAGGACTTTTCATTTAGCTATAAAAGCAACAGCACTGCTGTCTGGGCTGAATGCATGCACTTTATCTCTTTTATTATGTGAAGGCGTCCGCTCACACGCAGCCACTTTATGTTGTCTTCATTATTTCACATCCCACTTTGCCCCTCTCCACTCTGCTTGTCAATGAACTGTCCCAGACTAGTGTCCTTTATTTTACAAGGTCCAAGAATATACTGTTGATCTAGTTGTTTTTAGAATTTCTGATTGTTTTCCATTGACAGTGAGCTACATGATTGCTGTTTAAATTAGACTTTATTTGTAAGGATTCCGATTACATTTTCTGCAGTCAGCTTTCATGAATTGACCAAAAAACTCAAGAATGTAATTTATGTATATAGTTTTTGTGTGAAAGTGACAAGTAATCCATAATACCATTGGACATAGTGTAGCAGTAGATGCGTTTTGTGCAGATTTTCCATAAAACCAGTTAACATTACACTAAAGAACGCTCAAAAGGACACTACATTCTCTATACAGATGTCTTCATCTTTCAGTTCTCTTCTGAATCCTAAATCTTGGGTTTAGTCTGTTCTATGTATCTCAGCGGCAGCAGCAGGACTGAAGTGAGCAGAGGCTTCTCTCCAAAGAGCCCCAGGCACAGCTGCCTTGCCCTGAGTGAGACTGGAGCACGCCCCCGGCCAGATGCACACAGCGCCCAGGAAAAGTCAACTGGAAGAATGGAGGTGGGACATGGGCCACAATACACCTTCTTGCATTTTACGGATTGAATGAATACACAATTAAATTTCAGTCAGATATTTTAGGATGCATACAGTTTTTCCATATTTGGGAGACTTCCTGTTATATGCAACATTTTGATGACTTCCCCATTCAAAACTGATAATATTTTGTTTCTAAACTTTTAACCACTATGGAAACCATCCTAAGTTTTCTTCATTCTGGATCCATGGATAAAGTAGAATTATTCAAATGTATAACCTTATAGTTTCGGTCTGATTTTATTACACCGCCATAAGATCGAGTACAAGTCCAATGCCTGTACCTAGGTTCACGGCTGTCCTGCTTCTATCAGTATGTTGATGATCTGAGCGCTCTTTCATGCCAGAGGAAACACTAGCCCCCACCAGCTGGCAACCCCACCTACCAATCAGGTCATCTGCCCCTGCACCTTTCCCAGCCTCTCAATACCCCAAATACAACTAAATATATGGGTGACACATGCACACTGCTGCAGACCCCAAGGCATACATGCATGAACATAACATAAGCGGCAATATTCAGGCAAATGGCTTCTCACCTGCATATGTATTTACAGTCATAATTTCAATATTGAATACGTCTGCTTTTTGAGTAGCAGTGGTGAAATAAGTGCACTTCCCTCCTTCTATTTGCCACAAGGGAGCTTACTACCTGCTGCTGCTAACAACCACTGCACTGTCAGCATGCAAACCTCAGGGACCTCATTATTTATAATGGCACCACATTGTAAACATATGAAGTATAAATAGTGACCTTAGCTCTTGTTAGTTTTGCTCTGTGCTTGCCTGAAATTATAATAGGAGTTATGATATTGTCTGTTTGTTTGGGATCTGCATGTGATCCACTGTTGTTTGGTTATAGATGTTTTTATGATATGTTAGCACTCAAGCTTGAAGAAATAGAGAGATATGTTTCAAGCAGCCAGAGCATCTGATTCAGAAATACCTTTATTTATCTCTAGGGACAACTTCTTTTATTACCTCAATAAAACAGGGCTAGCAATATTAAAAGCTACAATAAATATCAAATGATATATTTACATGTTAAAAATACAGCATTTTGTCTTGTCTTAGGTCACTTAAGGTATTAAATAGCATTTTATATTGAATGAAAAAGGAAACTTGCCCTATAACTCCATTGTCTCTGCATCACTGACAAATTAAGTAAGGGAAGTTTGTGTAATTTCATGTAATGGCTACAATTTAAAGAAAACAGCATTGGCCTATCATAACAGAGTATTAAAAAGAAAAATACACTGTCTATACCATAATAGGATATTCTGCCTGCCATCAGAGCCAGTGTGATGTAAAATGGCACAGCCTGGGAACCAGTGTGTGTGACAATTTCCTGACTTCACCCTGGCCTTGACACAGATGGCACCAGGATGCAGACCTCACAAAGTGTATATAAGTTTCATATTTGGCCAAGTGCTCTATAAATTCTCTGACCGCATTTCTCTTCATCCTGAAACAGTGTTTTGACTATACAAAACAATGGGTGAAATTCAAGCACCACATAAGTCACATAAAACCAAAGAGCTGGTTTTCTGCATTGCAGTTTCCCTCTGTTTGTCTTCCAAGTCTGACCAGACTTCTGGCTCTGATTTCAATCTCCAGATACTCCAGCAGTGGCCTGAGCTTTCTGTGTCAGGGAAGGAGGCAAAAAGCTCAGTACTGTACAAAAACATTGTAAGACGTAATCAGATATGCCATATGACATTTTCTTCCTCCACACTCGCGCTCATGTGTGCACGGTCTGGAGAGCAGCGCTATTTACAAGCTCGCATAGACACACATATTCCATACACACAAGCTTACAGGCACATACAGGCCTGCCGCTCACAAAGTCAGAGCTCTTTTCCGCAGACAATCCTTCACTGTTTCCTCTGCTTTCCTAATTGGCTTTAGGCAGACGCAGCCCACAGTCCTGAGTCAGAAACAATTAAAAAGTCCATTTATATTCTCCAACACAGCGCATGGCTCCCATAGTGTGTGACTGTGAACATCAGCCCAATCATCTGTATGTGATTTTAAAACTCAGCCTGCGTTCTCTATTTATTTGAACATGGCTCTACTTTAAAGGCAACAGCAAAATGTGTCCTTTTTGATCATTCAAATAAAGTGTAGTCCGTCCAACATTGCATTTTAAATAAATACCTCTTTCAAAATATATTAGCATTCTAGCTTCTATGTTTATTGTTTGACTTCTCTCTAGTTTTTATTCCACATTTTCGGTGATTAAATTGCACTGGGTTTCAAAGAGAGGAAAATATACATAAAATAACCACATTTTAAAATAATAAATTGTCCACCATTCGTCCACCCACTGGCTCTAATCTCCAGACAGGTAATGGCTTTTTCCCATAACACACATTGAACATACCAGAATGACCACATACCAAAACTCTGCTTTATGCGTGTAACTAAAACCAAACAGATTCCTATCAGTCCAAGTGATTTGTATATGTTATGCAGGTGGTAGGCGCTATTCAATGAAAGAGAGCACTGAAAATAGGATGTGGCATTGTAGATTGTACAATGTTCTGGCCTTGACCAAAAGTTTTTTTATTTTATTTTGTAAGACATGTAAAAGTTGAGATATTTGGCTGTAATTGCGTCTAGACTTATGATTAATCAACTTTTTTGGCACAAGGCACTAACTGTGTTTCTGCAGGATGCAAAATTTTGGGAAGGAATTTACAATCAGCCACATTACAAATTAATGAAAATAAATGCAATGTATTTTTAAGCTTATTTATATTTTGCTTCGGGGGTATTATCAGATTTGGTTGTGGGTAGTTCATAATACTGAGAAAGAACCATGAGAAATGAATAGTAATTTGCTTTGTCATTATTTGGTCTTAATGATACTATTTATTAAAACATGGCTTACAAGGTTTTTCTTGTAATGTGTCAGTGGCATAAAATAGTATTATTGATTATTGCAGTGTATCACTCTAGCAATATACCATGCTTTAAAATGTGTTATTGTGACAAGCCTACCTACTTCCTCATTTCATGGTGTGAAAATCAGGTACCTCTGCTGTAATTATTTTCAAAAACAAAAACATATTTTTAGATCAAACTTTGATCAATATGAATAAACAGAATCTCCTAGCCCTAGTGCAAATTTAGTATATTGTGACCCAATCCAGACCCTCCCCATGTCCTTTCCTTCTGTATTTCAGAGTGAGGGGCAGCTCCTGTAAAACCCAGTGGATAATATATGAGGTGTTTGTGGAGATGAGCCTTGCGTGCAGTGGCCGCAGCAGGTGCAGCAATGTCTCTGGGCTCTGCTGTCCCAGTATGTGTTGGGTGCATATCTTTACCCCTCATCATCTCAGCTTTCTCCACCTCTCCTTCCACAGATATAAATAAAAGCTGACAAGTCACAGTGCGGCGGGGGGCTTCTGGAGCACAAGAGACGTGTCTGAAGTTGTCAGAATGTGTCTTTGGGAGTGGGCTTGAGATTGACTGTGGTCATCTCAGGACAGTTAGGCAACACATCTCTGCAGGCTGTTGACTTTGGTGATATAGAGGGCACTAAATTAACATTCAGCAAAGGCCAGTAATGGACCAAAGAAAATGATTTTTTGTACTCATCTATATGGAATTTTGGAAATGATTGCGTGTATTATAAGCTAGGACTAATTCTGTATGTATGCAGCATAATATTTGAAGTTATACCAGAGTTATTAGTAACCCCATATCAGTTAAAACATTGCCAAAATCTCTAAATTTTAAAACCCCATTTGCATTCTTTTCACTCTGTTCTGTAGCTCAGTGTTTCTCAGGAAGCTTGTTATGACCATGAACAGCATAGAGGCATGTTAGAATAATAATGAATATATGACCTGTAATGTTTTTTTTTTATCTCATTACTTGTTTGACTCTCACATCAGTTATAACACATTCAAAGGGGCCTTTACATTCTTGAGCATTGTTTAATTTAGTAGAGTGCACTTATCTCCTACAGTGATATTTGTTTTCTCAAAGCTTAAATGAAGACGTACAGTATCAGCTGAAAACCATCAACAACTGCTGCGCGTCCTATCAAATCCTTTTGCACTAGTCCTCTCACTCCAAACCAGAGTACTCCTCTTTCTCCCTCCTCCGCTGTGTAGTAATGGATTGCACGTCTAGCCTCAGTCTTTCCTGTCTTGGGTTGAATCATGGAGCTGGAGCCAAGGCTAGACCTTAGGGTGGCTATGGGAAATCCAACAAACCGAAGGGGAAACTCCACATATTGGGTTACTGTGTTCCTAGCTCAAAGATGATGTAGTGAGTGTGAGTGTGCTGCATAGTGGGGCCTTTCAGACTCCCAGACATCACAAGGTGAGCTGAAGAGATGGAATAAATCTGTGGTAAGAAAGAGAGAGGGAAGAGGGAGGACTAGAGGACAGGGGCTGAGACACTGAGTGGAGAGTGTCTTTTATTTGTGGTATGTCGGTAGGCTACCAAATTTCAAAATAAAGTAAAAATGTTTCTTAATTTAAGTTTCTTTTCTGGTCCATAACTTTTCTGTCTCCACAGTAGCATTAAACATACCGTATTTATTTTTTACATATATTCAATTACAGGTGTTTACTAGTATATTATTGAAAAATATACTTTGAAAAATATGCTCTCTGGCAGTGAGCAGGCTTCCTTCTCTACAGGTCCAACCTCTAACTTGGCCTAGTGACATCATTTGCTTCTCCCCACAGAGATAGGATATACCTTTGTTTTTTTTAAGTTCATATTGGATGACTCTTAAGACTTAATCCCTTCCATGTGGGATATGCACAAAGAATACTGTCTTGTAATCATCTTATTTGCAATAATCAGAAAATCTGGATGCTGTGTATTTGTTGCATGAACCTTGATTGCTTGTTGTGTGGGGCAGTGTGAATTGCTGGCTCTTTCCTCTCTTTTGGCTGGAGACCCCTTCTTCTGTCAAACCCACAGCTATATGCTCTGCTGGATATGTCAGGTCGGCGGTAAAATACAATCATGGAGAAGTGAAGAGAGCTCTGAAAGCCAAGCGTGGCTGTAGTTCATCGACTAACATCTTAACTCCCCTTTTTCATCCTTGTAAATCAGACAAGTCAGGGGCTTAAGTGCCTGACACAGCCAAGAGACAGACAGAGGAGTGGGTGGGGGAGAGGGAGACTGTTCCACTGCACAAATACCCTCACCAAGGTACACAGGAGCAAAATAAAAACTAATGCTAAAGTTTCCACTGGAGCTTTCATGAAACTGTATACTAGAAATGACAGTTTGACTTCAAAGCTTAGATTGTATAATGACATCCTATATCCTTCTATGATTAAACATAGATGCATAGGCAAAAATAAAGTACATTTGTCTGCAGAAAATACATTTGTGAATTTACTGCATTTAGGTTTAGGTGTCTAGAATGTTCCACAGTATGACATTAAAAATATCTATCTATCCATGGAAACCATCAGGTGACACCGCTAGGCCAAGTTACAGGTCAGATCTGTGAAGCGGTGACCCTGCACAGAGAATACATGTGGTTCAAGTAATCGTTATCAGCAATAAATGCACTTGTAATTGAGTAGATTCAAGACAGATACATGTAAGGCCACAGTGAGGAACATTCTAAGCCAAACTATAACACTGTAACATAGCAGCGGACCCCCAATAGAAAGTTACATAGTGCACCTTTAAAGCTGTTCAAATCAGCTTCAGACATCTCTTACCTCCAACAGGGAAAAAAGCTCATATTGTAAGAATGAAGTATTTTTAGGGGATATTTTAATTTAAAATCAAGTATTTTTTTATGACAATTTTACATTTAATTGTCTTTTCCTTAGATACAATCCTGGTGATCATATGGACATCCAATGGACTACCACAGTTTTGAGCAGCATTGCCACCCCTGTTTAAAAGCTTGTCCTTTTCCTAAAAAATAATGGCACCCTTGTCCATATTCTTAACTCTGTCATGAATAAATCTTGGTAAAATTCACACCTCCACCTGTGAATTCAGACTGATTTGTGGGGTGAAATTAAAGACACTCACCACGTTTCTGCCCAACATCAAATGCACTGAGGGTGTGTGAAGTGCCAAAATCTGTGGAGCACCAAGTCCTTAATGAGCTCCAAGGAGCCGTTTGCACCTGACTCCACACTATTTATTACCTGTGGAACATGGAATTAGTTAAGCAGCGATCTTTTCATCGGTGTAGGATTTCATCACCTGATTGTCCCTTGCAGTCACAAAAAGTCTCCTGATGCAGTGAGAGTGAGCTAGTGTGAGGCCTTGGAGAACCATAAAACTTCACTATGTTTTACCTTTCTTGTTGAAACATTAGTGCAGAGCCTTCAGATGTTTTCGAATGTATCTTCAAAGTTCAAGGCAATGCATAGCCTTACAACACAGAGCCTGAGATCTTATCTTTTAAAGGACCTATACCACGCTATTTTCTGATCTATATTGTAATGTTGTTTCCTTTAACACACAAATGCTGCATATTTAGGCTGAGTTCTTCTCGCACACTGAAAATGCGCCGTTGCATCTTGTGATGTCGTGGTAATACAGGAAGTGCTCTGCAGTGTTTTTAAACTCTGTACACATTGACATTGACAGACTAATAATGAAGGATTACTCAACATCCATGAATGAAACAAAACACAACTGCAGGTATATTTTTGATGAGGAAAAAGCATTATGATGGCTTGAAGTTCACAAGAGTCAGTTTTGCGTAATATAGGACCTTTAAGCACATCGCTTTTCAGTCGAGAGGTCTAAAGTGTGTTCTTTGCCAGATATGTTAAACATTTTTGCCATAATGCCTATCCCTAGTTATGCATTTTGTTCAAACAAGCCTAAGATAAATTTCTCCCCATACATTTGCAAAAGCATGCTGTCCAAATGAGGAGAATAGTTTGCAGAATAGTGAATTTTGGAAATGAAAAAACTGGCTGTATATCATTTCCTCTGTAAAAACAAACAATGAAATCAACCTAAGTTGGTCAGATTTGAAACGTAAGCACTTTCAAACGTGCCAATATTTCTGTCTGAAACAATCAAGTTATTGTGATTGGAATATCTGTTCAGAGGGTTCTGCCATTGGGCCTTATGTTACAGTGTGACTTGTGTCTACTTCAGAAAAATGTTCCACATCCAGTCTAAGGACATTTTAATCATAATAAATGAACTCTCATGGCTACAGGGATTGTCCTAGAGAAAAGGATGGAGCTTTTACAAGGCCTGTGGTTCATGGGTGCTTCTGTTGTGTTAGAAATACAGCTCTTTAAACTTGAACCTGACTGTCAGTACAGGTTTGAGTGATTACTCAGTTAGCTGAGATCAGATAGTTAGAATATTACTACCACAATTGGATATTTGAACAAATGTTTTAAGTTCCCCCCCCCCCCAGACAGGTGTACGACAAAATCTTCCGGCCTCCAGATGTGACTATAATAATGGTGCCGAATCATGCATGCACAGGCAGTGGAAGATCTAAAAGTGGAAGTGACAGAGCTAAATTGACCCCCCAAAAAGCTGCCATTGTCTATGATGGATTCGTCCCTAATCGAAACAGTTTGCCCAGTCGGCCAGCTGGGCTTCATGTGCTTTTGATTACTCTCCGCCGTTTAGTTCCACAAAATTACATGCTGCCTAATGGCCTTTTAATGGTTATAGGTTTCTCTGCTCTTTAATGAGGCTGCACCAGTTGGTTTGCTAATGCCCTATGGAAATTTGGCAAACATCCATGTGTGGTTAAGTTTATTTCCCTCCAGTTTTACTACTTTGTTGTGTGTGAATTCACAAACAAGGAAACCCGCTCATTGCTCTCCTGCTGGTTTGTTGTGTTTTTTAGATCCACTCTGAACCAGAAGTGTGCTGTTAAACATTTGTGTTCCCATATTCTCCTTGTGCTTCATCTGAGGTGATAATGTGGCAAGTAGCTGTTCGCACACACACACAAACCACTGTACAGCGACGCAGGAATGCCCATAGGCCCTCATGTAATGGCTGACCACCACTTGTGCCCCTCATTCATAACAGTAGCCACATGGGACTTTTTCATGTCAGCCGGTCAAGGTAGAAAGTTTAAAAAGTCCTTATAATTGGTACAGTCATTACCAGTGTCCCTGTCTGCTGCTGTTATATATATCAGTGTGTATGTGTGTTAATGGGCACGTTAGCAGCTGCTTTTTGATGAGTGCCTGTTTACTGGACCTAATTAAGCAGAAAACGGCCACACATCTCCCTCCGCTAAAGCAGGACCTCCAACAGATGGCTCAAGGACCCCAGAGGCGTCCGACACCGCGCCCGATGTGGATGGACACTCAGCAGCCGGGCCAAAATACTACCGCCAAATGAGAAGTAAAAGCAGGCCAGTGCTGCATCTATGTCCCAGTTGCAATAAGATCATATACTAAAGTTAGTGAATCCTAATATGCATTTTTTGAGTCCAGCCCTTGATCTGCTGTTGCAGTTATCAAAGTATTACTTTCTAAAAAAGTGGTGGTTTTGCTACTTCAGAATACTTTTCTCAAGTATTTTGCTATATAATATACAGTGATTTTTATTTTTAAAGCTATTTTGATTATATGAGTAATGAGTAGATGATTACTGTCTAGTTCGTGTTTTATGTAGATTTAAAATGATCAACACTTGAGGAACTAGAGGCCGTCACAGTTCACCACATAGTACATATTTCTGGTGAGGGGTTGTGGGTCTGAACGTCTGTTTTGTGTCCCGGATCATTCCTTCATTTCTTCAGGTTATTCCCCTCTTTAAGCCCTTCAGGATGTGACAGGTCTTGTGCAATGCCAAACTGCCCATTTGCCTGGAGGAGGAGGAGGAGTCCTGGGATATGTCCGGGCTTTGTTATTCTTCATATTGCTTTATCTGTCTGGGAGCTGACAGAGGCGCACCTGGGGGGACACTAACCGGATCACAGCAGCTCAGTGCACGCCGCCCGCACAAAACATCAGCACAAAGCTATGTAAAAGATGGAGACAGGCAGCGTCATGTTCCAATGAGCTTCAAGGATCTATATGGAGATTCTAACAAGTCACCCAAGGACCCCTTCAATCATATAAGTACTTATAATGCCCCTTCTAAAATCAAAATGGGTCACCAAATATTTCTTTTGCATTATTTTTTGTTGACCGATTTTTTAAAAGTATAATTTAATAGTGCCTCAGTTGGTATATTTGTAAGTCACTTGACAATTTTCTGCCCGTAAATATTCGGAAAGGAATGCTTGGGCTGTATATGCATCTAACAGGTCTATGGTTAACAACAGCAGATCCCCACTCTAGAGGGCAGTAAGAGACCATAAAGTAATATTGTAATAGCCTTTAATTTTCAAAGCACATGTTAAGTGCACTGCATAGGAAGAATCAAATTTGCAGTTTGCAAGTATTCAGTGCCATAGGGTATTAACAAATTAATTATACTACTTTTTTTCATGTGTAACATAAAATACAAATTTACATCATGTGATAAAAAGCATTCAAAGCTACAAAAGCAAAACGGTGCATTTGGTGTCCAAATGGTCTTTATGAACAGCAGTCCACACCTCACCAGTCTGTTCTTGTCATCACGGCCTGAGAGCAGACTGAGCAGATCTGGAAACCTGACTCTGCTATTTTTAACCAACAAGCAGGATTAGCTCTGGTATGATTACACTGCAAACACAGCCTTTGAGGCTCTACCCTTACTGACAATGTGCTATGGTTTCACACAATGTCCCTCATTGGACATCATAAATCAATGTTTCAAACAAGGACTGGTTGCTGATACTGATGGGTGATCTGCAGTCCTGCTAGCACAGCGCCATGTACACAGTTAAACATTAAAGGCCCATATGAAGCAAATAGTTCATGGCCATATGTCATTTTGAATAGATTACTGTACAGGTGTAAAACGCCATTTGTAGCAATTGTTTGAATATTTAAAGAAATTGCTACTAAATATTTTGTAGAATGTACAACATATGTTGGGGGATATAAACTGGCTCAAAAATGGTTGTAAAATGGTATTTTCTGCCATCTTGCTTAGGTTAATTAAACCTTTATAGGTGTATTGACTCATGAGGATATACATTTTGCTAAGCCAACAATATAAAACTAATTTCAGTGTTGCCATGGTATTGCAAACGCTTTTACTGCAAACAAAAGTGTAAAAAAAATAAAATAAAATAAGGCTATCAGTGTTGTAGTATTACTTATGCTAGTGCCTTCTAATTTGTTCTAAACTTCCTTTAGTGCAAAAACATCCTAATGTACCCCTGACTTTTATTTTCAGAGGTTTATTGTGCCATATCTGAATGTACAGTAGTCCATGCATGCCCATAAGATCCAGACCAGCTCCAGTAAAACTGTTATCAGCCACCACAGAGAGACTAAGCAGTCCTCTGCTCTGCTTACAGAACACATTATGTGTCTTCATAGATTTTAATGTTACAAAACTCTGGTGAAATGTGTCTCCTTTTGGAGTATTCGTTTCGCACACTGGCACTCTAGCTGTATCTGGTTAAAATGAATATGAAGGCTTCGATTAGTGCACTCAAATGGATGCAGTCCCTGCTGAGAATCTATTACAGATGCAAACATTAAAGCACAAAGGCAATCTTCATTTCATTTTATGAGCACAAATTGGGCAGAGTCAAGCAGAACAATAAAATTATGTCATATTTATTCACACACATGCACATTAGGCAGCCGCACAAGAGGCAAATAAGACTGATCTCATTTCCATGGATACACTTTAGATTATGTTGGGGCTTTCTTATTGAATAATGGCTCGGAGCAGCCCTAAACTCTGATTGTACATCTTTCTTTTATTTGATTTGATAAGTTGCCAGGGTAAATTTAGAATCTTAGTAATCCAATATCAAATATGGATAACCCTGTTACCTGCTAGCAAAAGAAACAAGGACCACATGCATCTGCATGCATGAGCTAATATTAGTTTATTAGGAATGGTATTTCATGGGGCTGTTGGTAAGACTGAACCTGTATGTACTGTTGAAGTTTTTCCACACAAGTCATTTTCTTGTAGCATAAGTATGTTGTATAACTGAGGTAAAAGTCATTATCTGCAGTATAGTTTTCCTCAGTAATCTCTTAAAACATTTAACTTTTCAACTGCTCAAGTAGGAGTGAAAAATTCTTGGTCTTAGATTTTTAGGTTTTCTAGCACACCTTATTTCTAAACAGTAGCACAGACTTTGCTAACTGGGTAGAAAAGGCTGAGAGTTGTAAATGACCCTGTATATTATCAGAGTATAATTTTCAGTTACGTGCTTTTTAAGCTAATTGGGGGCTGTCTGCATCACCCATTTTAGATTGCACAAGCCA
The DNA here is from genome assembly GCA_034769755.1 of Odontamblyopus lacepedii. Taxonomy (NCBI): domain Eukaryota; kingdom Metazoa; phylum Chordata; class Actinopteri; order Gobiiformes; family Gobiidae; genus Odontamblyopus; species Odontamblyopus lacepedii. The sequence goes on from CM068354.1 coordinate 20,953,163, forward strand.
TTAACTGTTATTGTATCCTGTGCTAAACTGTGTAGGAGGCACTGACACTTGTGGTATAAGATCACTGCTAGTATGGCATTGTATCAAGTTGAACGAAATCAAGACAGTGAGAAATATCCGTGTCCTGGATCTTGTTCTTTACAAGGGTAGACAAGGGCCAGTAGCTGTGGACAGGGCCAGTGTGTCTGGCATCCTGTCCCACCATACCAGGGGCATATTATGGGAGGAATCAGATGCACTCGCACACACACACACACTGCAGCAAAGGCAACACACTGACAGCTGGAATCTGAGTCAAAACTTTATACTGTGTGTATTTCAGACATGTTTAAAGGCCACAATGACAACATGCACAGCAAAATGTAATACTCAGGCCATTGGGCTATAGGCATAAGACTGATGATCTACTGGAGTTTAGCTGCTTTTCCAAACCCGGACTGGATTTATCCATTTAGAAATGATTGCTAAATCTGTAAAATGTCAAGGCATGCAGACATTTCTCTTTTTTGTGTGTTTGAAGCTTAGAATTTAAAGCCCAACTTTTGCTTCATTAGATTGAATCAATATGCATAAAGGATGTATTTATATTTAGCCCACATGAGGTTAGATAGATACTTTATTGATCCCCAAAATGGGCAATTCAGGTAGGTGTAATGTGTATGCATGACATCGCAATTATAGTTTGTACATACATTTAGGTTATTGTTGCCTGTAATATTTGTAGTACAAAAAGTACTGGGTAAAAAGTGAATTCAGAGTGTGTAAAAGTTGTAGTAATTTCAGATGAACTTGGCTAAGTCAGAATGGCTTGTGTTTAAGCAGAGGCTGCCTCAGCATTTTGGGAGCAGGAGGTGATAAAGAGGCTCTACACTGGTGTGACTTACATGAGCTCAGGACTTAGACAGGACCTAAGCAGGAGCAGAGAGATATACACTGGGGGATGACTCAGGGGGACTTACCACAAATAAACAGTTTATGGACATTTTAGCAAGTTTTACTTTGAGCTTTGTGGCATACTCTGAACTATACTATATGTCACTGTTTATTATAGAACATGAACCCATCATGAACTCAGGAAGAGGTTGTTGACAAAATGTATTTACAAGGGCAAAGCTAATTCAAATAAATTGCAAATAAAATATTGAATTTTGTTCAGGTTCAAACTATACATTTTCCCCCCATTTTAAAATAACATTTTGCCCAGTTTTTGCTGCTTTGTTTGGCCATCTTTAAACTAAAAATATCCGTTGTCTATCACTATCACTTATAGTAAAAGAACCCAGCACCTCATTATACTTTCATGGAATATGACCAAAAGAGATCTAATAATTCATGAATTGATTAATCTTATACCCAATAAATTAGGCTAATTGTTTCAGTTTAATATTGGATAATTTTAAACCTGGCCCAGAATGTCAGACAAATGGCAGGCTGATCTTTTAATAATTATTATAATGTCATATAGTCACTGTGTGTGGGCTGTACTCCAGCGTGCAGTGTGCAGACTTGTTCACAGCTGGGGATGAAAGAATGGTCAGAATCACAATGCTGTTGATTTCTTGTTCCGTCCGCTTGTATTTGTGTTCTTGAGTGAGAGCCGTTCTCTGAGTTCCCTGGCAGTGACCAAGGACAGGAGCTGGCCCACACTTCAGAGGCAAGAGTCATTTTTACAGTGTACTTTGTGTTGCACCTGTCCAATCATTATGTATGTATGTATTATGTGACAGTATAATCCTTTTGAATTCTTCATAATATGATACCCTTACAACTGTATTCAGCCTCTTCACATTATTAAAAACATGGCCTTTCCTTATAAAGTGTACAATCCTTTTGGGAGCCATTGGCCCTAGTTTCAAATGTAATGAAAATGCTCACCAAACTTATTAATGTAATATAGTTCTTAGCCTAAATAGTCCTTTTGTCATAATTCCCTAAACAAAGTTAAAACTATATGTATCTTCATATATTTTGTGCACTTTTTACATTTTGATACCTCCCACATACAATTTGTGCTATTCTGCATCGCTCCTTAGATGAACCTTTTGAAGTTAAACACCATATTACTATTATTAATTTAGCTCAAAGCCTCTGACACCTCGAATTCTTCACTACAAATGTGGTATAATTTAACAGCTGACCTCAACAAAGGAGACATTTTGTTTAAGTTTGAGAAATTACAATGAAACAATTAAAATAAATCTTTCTCTGAACTTCTTGTAACCTCGACCTGGTTAGAGTTTCAGTGCTCCAGGCTTGTAGGAGGAGGAGGCCCTTGACTTGATTTATGTCATCCTGCTCTTTTGCCAAAGTTGGGAAGAAAATAACAGTTTAAACCAAAAATGTCCTCCCTTTTTGTGACGGTGGATTTACTCCTGTCTACTCTAAAATTTCCATTAATTTCTGTTGTAAATCTACAACAAACGGTTCAGTCATCTGCATCTGAAAGAGTTGTTTTGTACTTTCCAATGATCGACATCCAGAGATAAGCAAATTTCAGGTTTAGGAAACTTCTAATTGTAATTACCAAGTGTAAAATAAATGATATCAAGCTTTTGGAGTGTCCTGTCTGTAAATCTATGTTTGCAAGCAAACTAGCAGACTATTGTTTTGGTGTATATGTAGAGCATCTACCCCTTAACCAAAGGATTGCTGGTTCAAGTCCAGGTCAAGGGAGTTGATTTTCTGAGAATGCATCAATGCCTTGGCGAAGATCTTAGCCACTGAGTGTTTTAAGTTTCCTGTTAGCATTCATAGCCGCTAGTAATCAAGCAAGAGCATAAAACATCATAGTATCTTTGCCTCGTTTGATCATGAGACTATATACAAAACAACTGTCACTCTGAATAAGATTGTCAGCCTAAATGTCTAAAGGCCAAATGTAAAATGCAGTTCATGCACCTATTAAGAGTGTGTATCAGTCCCTAAATCAAGAGTGTTTATGTTTGGAGGGCCACACTGTGCGGTCGCAGGCAGCAGAGGCTTGGGGAAGTTGGCTCCTGTGATTGCAGTGTACCCATGTAAACAGTGAACGGCAGGTTCCAGTTTCAGCCCTCAAGGCCAAAGTGGCAAGCTCTGTGTTGAGACATATAAACAGTCACACAAGAACGCCAAGCCAACATCCTCCAGACAGGACACAGCGCTCTCACCAAGTCGGTGAAGTAATCATTATCAGGAGCAGGAAAGAACTTCTTAACATTAAGATGTCATTTTGTGTATGCATATATATAAAGATTTAAATTGCCTTTGGGATAAATAATGTTTCCATGTTTCTACATACACATAATGCACCAATGGTAATGCAAGTAATTGATTATTAATTAACTTCTGTGTGTGTTTTTTGCAGTTAGCTGTTGTTGTTAACTGTATTGCTACTGAAAAAATCCAATCCAAATTTTTGTATGGATACTTTACATTATTTATCCTTTCTAGCCCATCTGCTGTGACTGTTGCAGGTCATAACCAGTCAGGCAGTGAGAGCAAGAGTCTGTTCCATGGGCCACAAAATGTGGAGGTTAAGCAGAGTTAAGCAGAATGCAGTGCACATTTGAGCAGTCCAATTGAAAACAACAAGTGATGCCCCCTATGATAGTTGCCATGATATTTACTGCTTTGTCAGTATTTATGTAGACACAACAAAATTGAACCTGTAATCATAGATCTCACAGTTTTAGCTATGCAAGCAGTTAGCATTTGTAGAGAATACCAAATTCAGCTTTCAGAGCCAGAATTTCAGAGCCACATCTCAAGCTAATTTGATTAATCAAACATCAACATCTTGTGCATTTGTTTGCTTTGATCCTTGTCCTACCCTGCTGTAGAACATATTACAATTACCGTAATTATTAGTTAGCCAAGAAAACAAAGCTGCAACTCTTCTCATTGTCATATTTCACTTTCTTTTTAACTCAACTTGATAACTTAAGTTATCAAGTTATAAAACAGGAATGAGGCTACGTAGAAGTCAGTGGTGTAGCTGTGCAAAGTAGAAAAAAATCATTGAATTCAGTTGACTTGTTGGTTTGCTGGTTGACGTGCTCATGGACATTACTTCCCTGCTGAAAAGCAGCTGTGTGTTTTTAAGGCTGTGAGAGGCGCTGGTGGGGATGGTCCCGGGGCAGGTGCAGCAGACGTGAGCCGGGGTAAGAACAGCTGAAAGGATCAAGGGCCCACATGGAGATATGAGGAGGAAGGGGAGAGGGGAGCTGTTGCCATGTCATGTACTGTCCCCATAAATCTGTGTCCTGGGTCAAACTGGTATTCACATTTCATACACTCCTTATTTATTCAGCACTTACACTATCTTAACAAGTATTGTGTTATCACTTTGTAAAAATGTGCAAAAATGATATCCTAGATAAACTTGCATTGTGTAACTTTTCTGGTGGAGGGTCTGTCAAATGCTTTTCTCTGTGGAGATGTTATTGCTTTGTCTGGAATGTTTCACAGTATGGTATTAAACTTTTCTATCTTCATGGAGACCTATAATTTAATCACTTTAAAATAGAGCTGTTTAATGTCATAATGTGGAACATTCCTGGCAGAGCAATGACACAGCCGTAGAAACAAGCAAATGACCAACCAAAAAGTTACATCATAGTTGGCATCTTTTTTTCATACATTCTCCACATTTTCCACATTCATAGCTCCAACCCCAACCCAACTTTGTCTAAGGGGGTTGATAGAGACCCACAATAACAAAATCGGGAATGAGTTCATGTAAAGCTATGCGATACAGTAGACACAAAGATTCCTCAGTGCTGCCATACTTGCTCTCCCAGATCATAAAAGAGCAGACACAAGGGCACACTCAGCCTATCATGCTTTTTAGTGTGTATAAATAGAAGAAAAGCTAGTAAACGTTTATGGACAAGTCGTAAATCGCCTGCAGTGTAAACGCTTGACAATAAGTTCTGTTATTCCCACAATGTCATGTAAAGGCCCTTTGGTGGAGATGGCATTACTCATCGGCTCCCAGCGGCGCTTGAAACCATTACTGTGATTGGACAGTGGCTGACGATCTGCCAGTCACGGGGATGAGTCCGCCACCTGACCCCTCTGCCCTCTCAATGACATCATCAAGCAGGGACAACAATTCACTCCAGGACATATAAAAGCAGGAGAAGCACTTATTGACTCTTAAATGTGGCATGAGAAGAAACTTTACACACATTATACATTATATACATTATATATGTAGCACTAAGCATGTTATTATAATCAAAATATTCTTTGTCCTTCGGATTGCAAATGTAAAAAAATAATGTTGCCTACTTTTGCATTTTTGTTTAGGTGAAGAGCACACAGTGTCCCGAGAAATCCCCAGTTACTTCAGTGTCCTCTACGCCCTGACAGCAGCAAAGCATGATGGGATTGTTCTCTAGTCACTGTAGCAGTCTCGAGCAGTGATGGAGTGTGTTATGTTTTAAAAGCTAATTAGCGTCACGGCTAGTATCAGCAGCCATCCATCTCCGGTTCAGTAAATAACCAAAATGGACCAAATAACCAAGTTTGGCTGATGATGGTGGATGTAGCCTTTGCTGCTAATGGTAGTCATTAACCTCTCAATGGCTAAATAATAGCTTCTTAATTAATTTGTTTCAGAGGGAAAGTTTGTAGTGGAATTTAATTATATTAATGGGAGGAGAGGCCACAAGGTGCACAGCAAGAGCATTGGCAAACATATACAGAGACATAAAGTCAGATGTGATTAGAGTGTTCACTCTGTGGATGGCATTGGCCGTACAGGCTGCATGCTCTTCTAGATGAGCTGTCTAATGTTACGTACCTCCATTTAGATGTTAATTGATCTTTTTGACTTTCTAGGCTCTGCGATGCTCATCTGTCATAAATGAAGGTCAAACAATTAAGGCCATGATGAGAGATGCAAAGACATTTTAAGGTTAATGACTATTATTTAGTTGAATTTATTCTCAAACAAGATTATTTATCTATTTCCTAATGTAAAAGGGCAGTTGGTTAATGGAAGTTAATTTGAAAAATATATGCAAAAAGCATCTACATATGTACATAGATTATACACAAAAGGTTGGTTTACATGTGTTTATATTCTGCACTTCTTTGGATTCATATGTTTATTCATATCGTATTTCAGTCCAAAACCGGGCACATTTTGTACAGTTCATCCACACTGCCTTCAGGACTATAACCTCAGCTGTCTGTGAACACGCTCTTTAGGAACACACTGTTCTCTTATCTTACTTTAGTCATAATGGGAAATCCCACATTTGTCGAAGCCTCCGCCTCTCCACTATACTCCTCTTTAAGTCACAGCATATGAAAGACTAGTTTTGGAGCATAAAATTTCACCCCCAGTGTGTTTGGCTATTTCTGTCAGTGTATTTTAGCCCACTACTGGCCTGATAAAAATGTTCTGCCCCACACATTCTGATTAAGAGCCTTCATGCTGCTCCATGCACTCCATTCTAACCTCTTATTCTCTTATCCTTTTGTCCCCCTACGCTGGCTTCCTGCTCCTCTACCCCTCTCCGGATAAGTACGGCCAGATCTATTACCAGGCCCTGCGGATATACTGAGGCAAAATGAGCGACTTTGATTTTCTAATACCATTAGACTTTATGTGTGTGTGTGAATGTGTGCGTGTGTTTGGACCAGGGGAGTGTGGAGATCCTATGGGAACTCAATAACAGAAGGAAGACTCAAGATTTATTAGTGGGACACAAGTCCAAAATCAATCAGGTGATTGAATCAGGATATTATTGGTCGTAAATTAGAGAGTTGTTTATGTCAAAAAGGGGAAGTGGCCGAGGGAAGGAAGCAGCTGAGTGGAGAAAAAGGAAGCGCAAGGTAAGCTTGTTGGTGCGCTTATCTGATTCTCTATGTCATGACCAATACATGCCCCTGATATAGACTCAGTCCAACGACTTCATCAGCAATACAGACATGCTTATGTTGTACTGCGGCACTGCACGACTGAGCCAGGATCATTTCATTTCAGATGGTAAAACCCACTTCAGAGGAAACATTACATGGCATAATAGAATAAAGAATGACACAACTAGATGTGTTCTGAATGAGAATTGTTTCAATAAAAGAAAAAGGTATTTGTGTAAGCATTAGAACAGCAAAGAAAATAGGCAGCTATTTTCTAGGCCTTTTTGCATCTTTTAGCGCTCGCTTGGAAACCCAGCTTTTTGTACCGTAATAATAATGAATTCCTGAGCTGTGTAAGAAGTGAAGGCAACCCAATATATTGATTCACTCTGTAAAACCCACCCAAAAATACTGATTGTCATCTTTATTAGCCTCTTGTATTAAGTATACTTCAAATAAAACACCTGTGATATTCTCTGTCACTAACACTGTTTGATTTATTCATTACGGTGATGATCCCACCACAGGCTGGTTCAGAAAGTCTACCACAGTTCACCTTTGAAACAACATCTCATAAAAGCAGAAGAGCTGTGATATAAAGATAGGGCCTTGTAAATCTGGAAGGGCCATGGAGACTGATAAAAGAGCTGATGGAGAGAACAGGAAGAAAGAGTGATGGCCCTACATTATAACTGTGTGAGAACAGACTAATGCAGAGTACCAAAATATTATACAATGTTTCTATTTCCATTTAATCATATAGGGAATAGAGTATTCTTAGTTTTGCACTGAAAGTTTCTCTTGAACGCCCGTCTGTCTCTCCTCTGCCCCATTCCAAAATACATAAATACTGTCTTCTTGTTTACTTTACTAATGGTGTTCAACTTTTTCCTTGTCTTTGTTTCAACATTGGGATCATTATTTTTCTTCCTTTGAAGCTTCTCACATCGCTTGATCACCAGATGTTTTAATTTGGATGCCATCATCAGTCAAAAGAAAATGTCTTTACCATATTTCAAATAAAGACATTTACACAGCACACAGTGTCCCTCAATCACACAAGTCTAACTCTGAAGTCTGAAGTCTAGACAAAGTTTTATCACTTCAGTCAGTTTTTGCCATCTGCTACTATCTGACAGCTTTGATAGATAGTAGGCTTATACGTTTTGATGTGACTGTGAAGGATTTTGATTGGTCACTTTGTTGGTTTGTTTCTTAGTCTATAAATCAAATAAAATTGTAGCTCCATAGAAATTAGTATTATGTTTTAAGTGATGTGTTGCTGGATATTACAAAATGCAGTCTCTTAGTATCTTAAAATGTAGTGTTTTAACAGAACTATTATTAGACAAATGACAAAACTTAAGTTATATTATTATTATTATTATTATGGTATTTTCTGATCTATGTTATAATGTTGTTTCCTCATCACAAACATACTTGGAGTTGTGTTTTGTTTCATTCACACATGTTTAACACACAAACCCTACATAACTGGATTTTAGCCTGGATCAGTCTGTTTGTTAATATGAAAACTGTCTTTAAGTGACTATGTGACACTGCTGAATCCTGTATGTGTATCACTATCAGAAAATAAATTTGAGAATAAGTTAAAAATGAGCATTTTCAGAGCAATAGCATCTTGAAGACAGGAAAATAATGCTAAAGCATACATGAATCTCCTTCAAAGGAATTTTCTTACATAATTTTAGCACTGATGCACTTTTTCCTTAACCTTTACATAAAAAAGTACTGGTCTTTTTCAGTGCAGTTTAAAAACTCCAACAAGCCGTGAGAGGATATCGAGGATTCGCAGGTCTCCCATCCATCCATCTTAGCTCCTTGATTAGATTAGTCATTATTAATGGAGGGCCTGTGAGCCGAGCAGACAGTGGGGTCACACCGAGTTTAATTCCATTCTCAGATAACTTCATTTGGCCTGATGCGATTGTTATTGCCCCGGTGCTAGATGTTTATAGGAAACAATAGCCCCCATAACACATCCAGACATCCTATTTAAAGAGGGTCAGTCAGGGGCATTGGATACAGCAGCTCTTCTCCAATCTTGGTGTTGTGGCTGATTTAAGGTGGTTGGCGGTGAGGATGGGGGAAAAGAGGATTAGCTGGTGTATTGAAATGTATCACCTTAGCCAAGTGAGCAAAGCGAAGAGAGTCAATGCATAAAATGGGCCGCCTTGTACTGAGAAAGATGTGCTGGAATTTTGTGATAAGCCCCGATGAGGCTTTCAGAGTGTTGTAAATCTACATTTTATTGGTTTTGTCACAGGGTGCTCGGATGAGGAGAATAAACATTAACCGAACACAGCCCAAATTTATGATGTGGCCGCAGCGAAATAGAGAATAAAGCTGTCACTGAGAGAGTGACTATGAGGAAATAGTGTAATTGAATTGAGGAATAGGATTGTTTAATTAAAATGAGCAAAGATGCGGAAAATGGCTGATTGTTTATCCACCAAAGGCTTTATAGGACCTGTGCTGCCCAAAGGACTTCTGACTCAAATGTACTGCTACATCATCATAAAAAAGTTGGATTTCTCTTGTATTTGTAAGCAAATATTAAATTGAGAACCTCCTAAAATATCAACATAAAAGCAATAAGGGCTGATACTTAATAGGGCTGGGAATCACTCATGACTCTATATGATTCACGATACATACCTCATGATACAATATTAACACAATATAACAATACTTGAATTGATAATATACTGCACATGATACTCTGTGATATGTTGCTGTTTTTTAAGATTTTTTTTAATATGTCGATATTGTATCACAATATATGGTTATTTCAATATTTTTGATCACTCCTAATACTAAACTCTGATTTGGTATTGATTGTGATCTGCAGAAATATACTGGATTTGGTATCATCATTACTTTAGGTGGGTCAGTGAATGTAGTACAATTATTTACCTCCCCTCATTGGCACAAGACAACAAAACAATGTCTGGTCATTTTATTCAGTGCTGTTTCTACTCATATTTCAAGCACATCTGGATGAAAAGAAACATTTTTTTAAGTCTCTGCGTTATCCATTGAATTGGATATCAATACCTGCATTTAGTGCTGTGGAAAAGGAAATTGAATGATAAAACAGGTCTGGAATGAACATACAAAACTTTAGATAGATGAGTTCAATAAAATTCCTGTCATCTTCCAGTCAGGGCCCATATTACTCTGTTTTCTGATCTATGTTGTAAAGTTGTTTCCTCATCACAAACATGCCTGCAGTTTTGTTTCTTTCACACGTTTAACACACAATCCCTGCATAGTCACGTTGAGTTTTTTTCTCAAACAGGAAACACTCTGTTCCACCTTGTGATGTCATGTGGTCATACAGGAATTGCTCCACTGTGTTTTTAAACCCCATACACCTTCAGTAGATGAATTTGGATGATTTCAGCCCTGGAATTGGCCATTTCTATTAAACAAAAATTTAAAGGTAGCTGTACCGCTTCATCACAAGGTGGAACAGAGCATTTTGAGCTTTGCGAATGTAGACAGACTAATAATGTATGTATGAATGAAACAAAACACAACTTTAAATATGTCTTTGATGAGATAAGCATTATAAGTCAATTTTGTGTAATATCAGACCTTTAGATAAGAGAGAAACAATTGTAAAATACTGGGAATAGTCAAGAATCTGTTGCTTAGTATCAGATTGCTCCTCTGTGCTGTTAGCCCCGCTGTGCTGTTGGCTGGTCCAGGCTGACTCCGAATGGCGGACTGTGTAGATCCAGTTTCCTCATGATGGATGAGTCTGGCAGAAACTGGCGGACCTCCTCTGACCCTGCTGATTACATACATGTTTCATGGAGTAGTGCAGTGGACAGAGGCTCCAGATTTCCTCTAATCCTGAAAATACATGGGCATCGCTCTCTGCTTTGTTTTTTCTAGATTTCTCAAAGTTAGCGCTCTTACCAAAGTAGCTTGACACTTATTTCAACTTGAATTTCATTTTTTAAAGTAAGAAATTGGTTAAAATATTCGGTCTTACAATGGCATCAAAATGTCCTTATTTTATTCTAGCGCCAAACATGACCAAAAAGCACAAACAAAAAGTACACTTAAAGGGCCTAAATTGCATGAGCTTTTAGCCATATTATAATGCTGTTACCTTATCGAAAACATACCCAGAGGTATGTTTGCTTCATTCGCACGTTTGAGTAATTCTTTATTATTAGTCTGTCTACTCCAAAGCTCAAAATGCGTTATTCCACCTTGTGATATCATGCGGTAGTTTTCAAGTTACCAGCTACCTTTTACTATTTGTTCAGTAGAAATTGGCAATTGCAGGGCTGAAATTATCCAAATGATTCCTGTGAAGGTGTATGAAGTTTAAAAACACAGTGGAGCACTTCCCATATTACCACACGACAAAGTGGAACTGGTTTTTCCCATTTGAGATAAGACCCCAGCCTAAACATGCAGGGTTTGTGTGTTAAACATGTGTGAATGAGACAAAACTCAACTCCAGGTATGTTTTGATGAGGAAACAACGTTACAACAGAGGTCAGAAAATAGATCAGAATATAGGCCCATTAAATATGAAACTAAACAAAGTATTTTTTTGAATTACGCCCTTGTAGCTTCCAGAAATGTAGCCAAGCAGTGCCTCATCCTCCACCTGGCAGCTGCAGTCAAACCTCTGAGCTCTATAGGACATCAGAGCTCACCACAGACTGTACAAGCTGTTGAAAAACCCAAGGAGGCCATAATGAGAGCCCTGTGCAATGGATCACACTGGCAGCAGCACTATTGGATCTCCTGGCATGCTGGTTTCAGGAAAGTTAATCACTAACTTCAAGACTGTATGTTTTGAACCTAAGTTCTCTCCAAATGAAGTGTGACTTTGTTAGAGAATCAATGAGACAGCTCTGACCAAACCTGATGTCATCCCATTACAAAAATCATTACACCCAAGTTACACAGTGGCCAAAAACAAATATATAACATTTATGAGAAGCAGTTTGATAGTGTCTGGTTTTATGTGCTAGGTGCTATAATTGATAGTTGCAGTCCAATCATTGGCTGTAAAACTGTCATCGTCCATGTCTTATACAGGACAGCTAGTTACCTCACCCCTATACCTGTACACAGTGTAGTTAAAATGTAAAACAAACAGAAGATAAGACATGGAGATAAAGTAGACACATCCAAAGCTGAGAAAGTCAATAGTGTGATTTAGGTGTGAGAGCTAGATGATACCGTTAGGTCAATGACAGAGGACAGAAGAGTTTTTGTGAGGCAAATAAAATCTCCATATTACAAATAAGTCTGGTAATGGGCTTCTAAATTAATGACTGTACTGTTTATAGGAGCACACATCTGTTCTGTTTCAGGTTGTCAATTTGTGTGAAATACTTTCATACTAAATCTAGTGATGTTAATGCAGCTCAAAAGTTGAAATGCAAAAGAGAGTAGTTAATTGTCAGTTTTTTTACTCTCTATAAGAGTTAAGGTTAAGTTTTCAAGGTACATTTCCAGATGTCTCTGATTGGTTTATCACACCCTGAAACTGGACGAATACAGCTCCGGATCCACTCGTCTTTGTAGTTTTGTCAAAGCAGTTGGTTCTGATAGTAGTTTAATTTTAGGGAGCCTGTTACCATCTGGAAAGAGAACTGTCGATCAAAAGTAGCCTTTTGTTTAATTCAGGTACATTTACATTATTGTGATTCTTATTAATGTACACTGTCCCACTGAAAACTAACCAGATAAATAAAAGTAACGCTGTACTGTGTAATATTCTAGGCAAAGCAATAACATCACTAGTCTTGACCTGTAAGGAGCAGTGAGCTACTTACAGTGCTCAAGGACCAGATTTTGAGCTCAGCTTGGTTAGGACTATACCCTAGCTGGAGGACTGGCCGTAGTGCATATTTTGGGTTGATGGGGGAAACCAGAATGCCCAGAGGAAACCCACCCAGACAGGGAGAGAACATGTATTCTACACACAGGAAGAACTGGGCTGGGTTAGGAGTTGAACCTTCTTGCAGTGAAGTGTGAGTGCACTGTTGATTTGAGTTTTTTTTCCCTACATTCTGTGTCTTGGACGTGGATTTTTGTAGTAGCAATACTGTATTTTTGTATGAGTGGGCTTTCTCAACCCATTGAGCTGAGAAGGAGGTCTGCTTTAAGAGACTGCCTGGGCACATAATGGGGTAGCCATGATCAGGTGAATTATTTATATCTGGATGGAAGCTCAGATGAGGATATTCAAGATCCATCCATCCATCCATCCATGTTCTTCCGCTTATCTGGGGCCGGGTCGCGGGGGCAGCATTCTAAGCAGGGGATCCCAAGCTTCCTTTTCACCAGCCACTTCCACCAGCTCCTCCGGACGGACCCTGAGGCGTTCCCAGGCCAGCCGAGAGACATAGTCCCTGGGTCTTCCCCGGGGCCTCCTACCGGTGGGACATGCCCAGAACACCTCCCGAGGAAGGCGTCCAGGAGGCATCTGGACCAGATGCCTGAGCCACCTCAGCTGGCTCCTCTCGACGTGGAGGAGCAGCGACTCTACTCCGAGCTCCTCCCGTGTGACCGAGCTCCTCACCCTATCTCTAAGGGAGCGCCCGGCCACTCTGCGGAGGAAACTCATTTCAGCTGCTTGTATCCGCGATCTTGTCCTTTTGGTCATTACCCAGAGCTCATGACCATAGGTGAGGGTAGGAACGTAGATTGACCGGTAAATCGAGAGCTTTGCCTTTCGGCTCAGCTCCCTCTTCACCACAACGGTCCGATACAGTGACCGCATCACTGCCGAAGCTGCACCGATCCGCCTGTCAATCTCACGCTCCATCCTCCCCTCACTCGTGAACAAGACCCCGAGATACTTGAACTCCTCCACTTGAGGCAGAGACTCCCCACCCACCCGGTGAGGGCAATCCACCTTTCTCCGGTCGAGAACCATGGCCTCGGATTTGGAACAGCTGATTCTCATCCCAGCCGCTTCACACTCGGCTGCAAACTGCCCCAGTGCATGCTGCAGGTCCTGGTTCGATGAAGCCAACAGGACAACATCGTCCGCAAAAAGCAGCGATGAGATCCTATGGTTCCCGAACTGGACCCCCTCCGGCCCCTGGCTGCGCCTAGAAATTCTGGCCATAAATACAATGAACAGAACCGGTGACAAAGGGCAGCCCTGGCGGAGTCCAACATGCACCGGGAACAGGTCTGACTTACTGCCGGCAATGCGAACACAGCTCCTGCTCCGGTCATACAGGGACCGGACAGCCCTTAGCAAAGGGCCCCGGACCCCATACTCCCGGAGCACCCCCCACAGGGCACCACAAGGGACACGGTCGAATGCCTTCTCCAGGTCCACAAAGCACATGTGGACTGGTTGGGCAAACTCCCATGAACCCTCGAGCACCCGATAGAGGATGTAGAGCTGGTCCAGTGTTCCATGACCAGGCCGAAAACCACACTGCTCCTCTTGAATCCGAGGTTCGACTATCGGCCGGACTCTCCTCTCCAGTACCCTGGCATAGACTTTACCGGGGAGGCTGAGGAGTGTGATTCCCCTGTAGTTGGAACACACCCTCCAGTCCCCCTTTTTATACAGAGGGACCACCACCCCGGTCTGCCAGTCCAGAGGTACTGTTCCCGACCGCCACACGATGTTGCAGAGGCATGTCAGCCAAGACAGCCCCACAACACCCAGAGACTTAAGGTACTCAGGACGGATCTCATCCACCCCCGGAGCCTTGTCACCAAGGAGCTTTCCAACCACCCCAGTGACTTCAGCCAGGGTGATGGATGAGTCCGCCTCTGGGTCCCCAGCCTCGGCCTCCTCTTTGGAGGACGTGACGGTGGGATTGAGGAGATCCCCAAAGTATTCCTTCCACCGCCCGACAACATCCCCAGTCGAGGTCAGCAGCTCTCCCCCCGCACTGTAGACAGTGTTGGTGAAGGACCGCTTCCCCCTCCTGAGGCACCGGACGGTTTGCCAGAATTTCCTTGGGGCCGTCCGATAGTCCTCCTCCATGGCCTCCCCGAACTCCTCCCAAACCCGAGTTTTTGCCTCTGCAACCGCCCGGGCTGCAGCACGCTTGGCCCGCCGGTACCTGTCAGCTGCCTCAGGAGTCCACCGGGCCAGTAAGGTGCGGTAGCACTCCTTCTTCAGCTTGACGGCATCCCTTACTTCCAGTGTCCACCACCGGGTTTGGGGATTGCCGCCACGACAGGCACCTCAGACCTTGCGGCCACCGCTACGAGCGGCCGCGTCGACAATGGAGGCCGAGAACGAAGCCCACTCGGACTCCATGTCCCCAGCCTCCCCCGGGATCTGGGAGAAGCTCTCCCGGAGGTGTGAGTTGAAGGCCGCACCGACAGAGGGTTTCGCCAGATGTTCCCAACAGACCCTCATGATACACTTGGGCCTGTCAGGTCTTTCCGGCTTCCTCCTCCGCCAGTGGACCCAACTCACCACCAGGTGGTGATCAGTTAACAGCTCTGCCCCTCTCTTCACCCGAGTGTCCAAGACACACGGCTGGAGGTCAGATGACACGACAACAAAGTCGATCATCAACCTCCGGCCAAGAGAGTCCCGGTGCCACGTGCACCGATGGACCCCCTTGTGCTCGAACATGGTGTTCGTTATGGACAAACTGTGACTAGCACAGAAGTCCAATAACAGAACACCGCTCGGGTTCAGATCAGGGAGGCCGTTCCTCCCAATCACCCCTCTCCAAGTGTCACTGTCGTTGCCCACGTGGGCATTGAAGTCCCCCAGTAGAACAATGGAGTCCCCGGTCGGTGCACTGTCCAGTACCCCTCCCAGAGACTCCAAGAAGGCCGGGTACTCTGCACTGCTGTTCAGCCCATAGGCCGACACCACAGTGAGAGACCTGCCCCTGACCCGAAGGCGCAGGGACTCGACCCTCTCGTTCACCGGGGTAAACTCCAACACGCAGCGGCTGAGCTGTGGGGCAATGAGCAGGCCCACACCAGCTCGCCGCCGCTCCCCGTGGCCAACGCCAGAGAAATGGAGAGTTCAACCCCTCTCAAGGAGTTGGGTTCCGGAACCCAAGCTGTGTGTGGAGGTGAGGCCGACTATATCTAGCCGGTAACGCTCAACCTCCCGCACAAGCTCAGGCTCCTTCCCCCCCAGCGAGGTGACATTCCATGTCCCCAGAGCTAGTCTCTATGTCCGGAGATCTGGTCGCCGAGGCCCCTGCCTTCGACTGCCGCCCAGATCTCTCTGCACCCGGCCCCTATGGCTCCTCCCGCGGATGGTGGGTCCAGGGGAGGGCGGTCCCGCGTCATCCCTTCGGGCTGTGCCCGGCCGGGCCCCGTGGGAAAAGGCCCGGCCACCAGGCGCTCACCATCGAGCGCCCACCCCAGGCCTGGCTCCAGGGTGGGGCCCCGGTGACGCCGATCCGGGGACGTATCTTGCCTCTGAATAGTACTCATCATATGGGACTTCTGAACCGCTCTTCATCTGACCCGTCCCTGCGGACCTGTTTGCCTTGGGTGACCCTAACAGGGGCATAAAGCCCCCGACAACATAGCTCCTGGGATCATTCGGGTACTCAAACCCCTCCACCACGTTAAGGTGGCAGTTCGAGGAGGGGGGGGATTCGAGATTTTCGTAGATTAATTTATTGCACAGCCGATTAAAACTATATATATATATAGTTCTATACTATATATATAATATTTGAGCTGTAAATGTGTGCCACTAAAAGGGCTTTGTTTTTCAGAGGCAACTTCTCTTCTTTGTACCTGGGCTGCAGCCAGATCAGGTGTGGCTCTGGAGCCTATGGAGCCTATTGTATCTCTGTTCATCTTTACCTGCTTTTCTGTCAGGTTTCACAATTCACTCACAAACGATTCATTCACAAACAAAATAATTATGGATGAACTAGCTATGACCTCGACTCTTGATTGTACATGCCAGTGTTTTACAAGCACATATCTTTGTTTAAAAAGGGTATGTACATCAATGGGTCTAACCTGTTATACTGTATGCTTAAAAGCCCTTTTGAAACCTGACACTTGGATGATACTTAGACGAGAGGTTAGATGTGTTTGACAGTCATTGCTTTAGGGAGAGATGAGGTTACTGTGATTTCAAAAGACTTTGACTTATAATCAGACATTCAAATCATCTTTTATAGCTTTCTATAAGATATTGCCACTGCATAAAGCTGTTGCTTTCCTTTCTTTCATTTTTTCTCTTTCATTTTTACAAGGCATTATAAGATGTTTTAAATGTGAGAAATGTTTGGTTGCGCTTGCACTTTTTGTGTTAATGTACTATGAAACTATGAAACAATCATCAGATATTTCTTTGACTAAATACAATTAGTTGTGAGCTGTTGTTGGATGTGGTTGATGAGTTTTCAGTAGTAAATGCGTTGTCTCAGTTCTGGTTGTTTTGAATAAAAGTATTCACCAACGTTTAAACCTTTAAGTCATGTTATAATGCTGTAGCATAAAAAAACAACCTGTAGCCATGTTTTGTTTCATTCACAAAAGAATAAGAGACACTGCATTATTAGTCCACCTTGTGATCTCATCAAGCGGTAGTTTTCAAGTAAACAGCTATACCTTTTACCTTTTATTTAGTTCTGATTGGAAATTCCAGGGCTGAAATGATCCAAATGATACTAGTGAAGGTGTATAGGGTTTAAAAACACTGTTGAGCACTTCCTGTATTATCATATGACATCATAAGGTGGAACAGTGTTTTCCTCTTTAGAGAACTTGACTTTGACAAGGAAACAACATTATAACATAGATCAGAAAATAGCATAATAAAGGCTCTTTATGTCATTCCATTAAGTTATGTGGACACTGTACAGACTTGAACAATCTCTTCTCCTCCCAGACTTCTGTGCTCAGGTCTGGGATAACAAACTCCTAATAATAATTACTCTGTGTTGAATAAAGTGATAGAGTGCTTGAAGAAAAGCTTCTCTTGGTTGACTTTAAGAGTCTTATGGAGACATGTTATGTGTGAATCCATTGCTTGGGAATGGGAGGAAAACAGCATTAGCCCAGAATGAGCTGGCATGAATATTGCATCAGAGCTTTGTTATGCTTGGGCTCTCATCTCTCCTAATGGTGCACTTTACCAAGCAGCTCTGCCCATTAAATGAGTGTGCTTAATGTGAGTGTGTGTGGTGGACAGGGCAATGCATGCGTCTTTATTTATGTCTATGTATTCACATGCACCCATTACTTTAAAAAGTGCACTGGGTTTAATATGGGCCTTTGTGCATTTGCCTGTGTGAATTAATAAATGTGTTTTTTTTTTAACTTTTGAATATTTTTATAATATCAATGAACAGAAAATTGTGCCTAGATTTATGTATGTATTTTTATATTTTGCATTATTTATTTGTTTGGGGCAGTGGGTATTAAACCACCAACAGTGCATGAGACACACACATATATATATATACACACACTATGAACACATTTGCCCTGGTTAGTACTGATGGCAGTACTATTGTCGTGGGTCAGCAGTGGCTCTAGTACATACTGTGGTTGTGTCCTTGGGCAAAACACTTCACTCACCTTGCCTCCAATGTTCATGTAGGCTGGTGTATTAATGTCAATGTATTAATGAGAGCAAATGTGGAACAACAGATAGAAATTACTTTCCGCCATGTTTACAGCATACCTTAAGTTACAACATGTTGCTGGTCTAGAAATTTACTGATTTACCTGATTTTTTTTTTTATCCCTATAAAGCTAATAAGTGACTCTGTAGCCTAGATTTCAGTCCCCAATTGAATGAATACCTGCCCATTCAAACACCACTGTACACAGACACAAGGACACATCAGCAATGAGCAGCACAAAACAGGTTTCATATTTAAGATATACTTTTTTTTTTCTTTCAAATGGGTGCACAAAATGAGGTGATGGAAGCATAAAAATACATTGAGGTACGTCCCATGGCAAACTTGGCACTGACTAAACTTGGCTAACAGTACACAAGATAATTCCCGGGGCTTATCTTCTGAGATAGTAGTGATGGCTGTTTGTTTGACTCTTACATTGACCTCTGTGCTGTTCTTCCACTGTTTTGCCTCTCTTACCTCTTCCCCTGTGATCAAGGTTTGGAAACTCAATACCCATGGTGCTCTCTGTTTTCACCTGGTCGTCACGGTAACCCCCAAACACGGCGCGGCTGTGAATGAAATTCCTGTGTGTCATCAATCATGAGTTTGACAAAGGGGAGATTGTTGCAGTGTTGTGGGGGAATGTGCTGGCAGCGGCGGAGGCTGAGGGGCCGTTGTGAGCTCTGGAGGGCCCCGAGAGGAGCCCGGGATGTTTA
Source organism: Odontamblyopus lacepedii (assembly GCA_034769755.1). Classification (NCBI taxonomy): domain Eukaryota; kingdom Metazoa; phylum Chordata; class Actinopteri; order Gobiiformes; family Gobiidae; genus Odontamblyopus; species Odontamblyopus lacepedii. Next base: position 20,972,337 of record CM068354.1, read on the forward strand.
CACTGCTCTTCAGCTCTGGCACATATTCAACTTATATAGACTCACATAGACAAATACAGAAATATAGACCTCACTTTGGTATATTACTTGCATGAAATTATTTACTTTATGATTCACTATAAAATATATATATATACACACACACACTATTTTCTGATCTATGTTATAATGTTGTTTCCTCATCAAAAGCATACCTGGAACTGTGTTTTGTTTAATTCACACATTTTTAACTCACAAACCCTGCAAATCCTGAGTTAATCTTTCTAGCAGAAAACACTTGTTCCACATTGTGATGTCAAGTAGTAATACAAGAAGTGCTCCACTGTTATTTTAAACTCCATACAAATTCACTAGAATAATTTGGATGATTTCAGCCCTGGAAATGCCAATCACTACAACAAAAGGAACAAAAGGTAAAATGTAGCTGTTAACTTAAAATCTACCACTACATGACATCACAAGGTGGAACAGAGCATTTTGAGCTTTGGGGATATAGACAGAATAATAAAGGACGCTTATTCAAACATGTGTGAATAAAAAAACAAAACACAACTACCAGGTATATTTTTAATAAAATAACAATATCCTAACATGACTTAACGCTCACAAGAATCACTTTTGCATAATATAGGGGGTTTAAACTAAGCTGTTCATCACAATTCATTAAAATCAGTTGTAACTGAATTCCACTATATCTGTATTTAAGTTAATACCACTCTGTTTCCCTTTTCATACCTCTATAATTCCTACCCTTCGACAAAGTCTTAACTGTTTCTTGTATTTTCTTAATGATCCATGTCTCCTAAAGCCAGTGATTATCATATGTGAATACTAAAGAGGTTATGAAGTCCTTTAGCTATGTAAAGTCAGTGCGCAAGTATTTAACATGAGCATTCTGGGACTATGTATACTTTTCTATAATGTGTTGTGCTTAATGACCTTGTATGCACATATATCCAGTTCTACCTACTTGTCCAGTGTACATAAGACACATAGTTGATTGTTTAGGAAAGACATTGCATCAGAGCCAGCATTAACTTGTGTTCTTTGTTTTCAAACCGCTGCAACCTTTTCTCTCACAGTGGGTTGTTTTTCCAAAGTTCATGGTCGATTTGAAAGCTCCAAGCTCCATTTCCTCCATTTCCTTCATAATAGAAGCAACAAAGAATAGGGGTCAACACCTGCTCTGTTTGTGCTGCTGTACCTGCTTAGCTGAACTTTGACACAAATACTCAGCTTCTTGGATATGGTTGCCTGGGCGGGGAGCTATATTGAAATCCTTCTCTCTTTCTTTCTCTCTTTCTCTCTCCTCTTTCCCTTGATTTACAGAAGCCAATATGTTCAGGCTTCCTTGTTTTCTCCAGCGGGATGTCTAGTCCTGACGATAAATCTCTCCCACCAATGCTTCTCCATATGGCTGCATGAAAATTTGATTGTAGGGCCGGGGGCTAGAGACAGGGATGCACACAGAGAGCCGTCAAGCCACACATTTAAACCTGATCTATGTTTGTTGTCACTGGTTGTCACTCGTGTATTTTACTAATCCTGTAACTACAGCATGTCCAGGTGCCATTGAGTAAAAGACATGCCGATTTAATAATATCATCACCTATTGTGTAAGAATACTGACACACATATGTTTCCAAGCTTTAGAAAAGTGGATCTGTGTGTTTGCTCCAGGCCTGGATTAAAGCAGCCACACTAGAGGTCACTGTTGCAGTTGTAAACAGAGAGCATAGCTGCAAGAAGGGGTCACTCATCTCATTTCACCAGAGAAATACCCACATGCAGGTGACAGTTAAACGTGATATACTTTGCAGCTGATGTCATCAACATTCCCTGGGGGTGTGATGCTAACTGAAGCACTGGACTGTCTGAGGCTTTATAAGACTTTAATCTGTGCTTCATATTAGTTAACACAATTTGACCAGAAAGAAGTGACTTAACTGGAACTGCAACATGTCAGCTAGTTTATGCTGTTAAACAAGTCTCTCACACATAAAATGACAGTCACAAGCGAACTATCATTAGCTCACAGTTCTTCAGTTACTCACACTAAGTAAAATTCCTAAACAGGGCCAAGAACGCTCTTATTGATCGCAGGCTTGACTTTTCAGACAACCTTAAAACTTTTTTTCTGCATTTGCTAATGTGTGCATTGTGTCACCATGGTAACTCCTAAACATTCCAACATGAGAGCCATGTACAACATCCCCAGCACGATGTCAGTGCAAAGTATCAGGTGGAGCAGACTTTTTAAAACCTACAATAAAAACACCACAATACTATACTTATCACAACATATGTTTGTAGTTTTGTTTTTCATGTGCTGATATGGTACATTTCTGTCTGCGTGCAGTTAAATAGACTTTACTGGTATAGTTCTACTTAGTTCAGTGAAGATATCTGATATATAGGCTAACATATATAATCAGTGATTTATACCATTTTTTTCTGCACCACAAACACTCCAATTGAGCAAACACATATGTTCATATACTATCTGTTACTATGTTACTATGGACTGGGCCATATGACACACAAAACACAAGTTTCATGATTCTTTCCCCTCATATTGATCAATCTCAAATTTCATTCCATTTTACTTATTTACAGCAAACTGTATTACTTTCAATAGGACCTTCCTGAACATAAACAAGATAGACTTTTAATCAGTGCCATTTAGCAAATAAACATGTCAACTTTGTATCTCTAAGGTCTTAACTGTGCCCCAAACCATGTGCTTTTACAGACAAAGGATTAGCTGTAGATATTTCCATTAAAAAGACCCACGCACAATTGGAAAAGCTGAACTGAGATTTTGATTCAAATGAGAAACTCTGAATATTTGTATACTGTAAAGCCCTGTGATTGTGCTCCAGTGGTAGATGTGGCCGGCTGCCTGCTCACTGCTGCTGCTGCACCTGTGTTTAATCATTCATAAGCTCCATCTGGGCCCTGGACATTGGAGTTAACAGCACACTCCAGGGCTCCATAATGCACCAGGATGTCTTCAGCTGCATAAATTAGACACATAAAAGATGGACCAGGTAAAACGCCTTTATGTCCACAAATCCCACCAGACTAGCACTATTTACTATTTGTAGTTGGTAAAACCTCCTCTCACACCCTCATGCATTTCAAATCTATTCGAAGTAATGTTATAGATGTGCATAGGGAGGGCATCTGGAATAAAATTACTTCAAGTAGGCTGCTGGGAAAGGAGGTCTCAGTCTTTTTTATTAGGTGCTATACCTGATTTTTATTGTCTTAAAAACCTTAAAAACAGAACTAGTTCATTTTAAAGTTCAAGTGTATTCCTCACTTACCGTATGCATTTTGAGCATCCTGTTATTCACCGTGATGAGTTTATAAGAACTTTTCACAACATTCATGTGTTTTATCCTCAGAGTAAAGCTAAGAAGCATAAGAATGTTAACAGTGCACTTGCTGTCTCACAGATAATAAAACTAACTTTCTGTACTGGGGGCAAAATAGATTTTACTTAATTACATTGCAGGTTTAGTTATAAGTTGTCATAACAAAATCATCTGCCCTGTTGGTTAGTATTGTTATAAAATATTCAATTTATATTTAACTGGAAAGGTTCGTAATGCTACATAATTTGTTTCCGACTCCTACCACAAGGGGTCAGTAGTCAATCAAAGGGTTAGCTGCAGTTACCAGTTGAAACGTTCCTTTGCAGTACTCAGCCAAGGTTTCATCAGGACAATCCCTCCAAAGTAATTTTTGATGACAGTGTTGGTCGGGATTTGCTTTGTCTTTCTTTCCCATACCCTTTACTCGGTTTCAGTTCAGACAAATATTTGGGCATGAAGCTAAACAATTTTGAGGAATAAATGACCAATGTAATGAAATAAAGTTATTGCTGACTCACAATGGCTAGCACACACACACAAACACACACAAACACACAGTATTCTCCAGTGCAAAGACATGTTCAATCACAGTGCAATCCTGTGGTTGATTGTCTCACCATCATTCATTCTACCAAGTGGTAATTGAAAACACATCTCCTCAGCCCCTGGCACCCATTATAACAAAGACACACAGGCTTTCTCCACACAACACAAAGCATGACAACAAATATTCAGGGCCGACAACAGAAAAGGAGAAGCGTGCTGTACTTTTTGGCACAACATGAAGCAAATTCATTTCCAACAACTGGGAGAGCGCCAAATCCATTTTTCCAAAAAGAGCGAATGGAGAAATATATGCTCTCCCGACAAACAGACGTAGCACTGGTCCCAGGCTTCTTCATAAATCGTCATATTTCGAGCTCAAGTCTTTGGAAAGGCTATTAGTTCCGGATGTCTTCTTATCCTCCTCAGATTTCCTTGAATTTTGGGGACACAAAGTCATATTGACATTAGGTCAGCAAATAGCAAATTATACAGATAAAAAACCAAATAAAATTATCCCACCACAAAAGTATAACTGACTATTACTTTAGCAATGGTTGTGTCATTTTTCTGACAGGGCAAAGATAATTTTATTAACTAACCCGCTTAGGCTAAGGATGGTTTAGTTATTATTAAGTGGTACCAATGTATGTTACTTGCCTTGGGTTTAAGTTACATTTTCTTTGGTCAGATTCTTTTTTTTTATTTTTTTCATTTTAGGTTTTACATTACCAGCTGGGCCATTTTAACATCAGATTTTCATATAAAGAATTATTTGATTTGGAACATATATTCTGACCCCAATTCACATGTATTTTTCACCAACACTACCTCCTGGGTTAGTGTAACATCTGGCCTAGTATCTATAAATCTTACTGACTACATTTACAACTGAATTACAGGACTATGGCAAAGACTATATGTTTTGGCACCTGTCTTAATATATTTTTCATGTATCTAAAGCTATAAGAAAATATTTACCAAAAAAAATACAGTATATATTCACTGTTCACCTAATGCTTTACACTTTTTGGTCTCTTTTCGTTTACTGCAGACGCACATACACAATACAACACCTGCCAGTAAAACCTCCTAATACCTCTCACGTGTATAGCCACATTAAAATGCAATGCGTTTGCTCCTGACCTGAACACAGACAGCGGGCGAAGTTAATAGACAGCTGAGAACGCTAACACCTGTGAGGAGCCCCTATCTGCAGCCTGCCTGTGGCCTGGATTCATTCTCAACACAACGCCATTCAAAAACAAAGCCCATCCAGCCAGGCACAAGAAGAGAAGTGAGAGGGGGGAGGGGTCTGGAGTGGGGCTGAGTCTGACAGGCCATGATTGATGTTCGCCCATCATGCTACATGCCAGACACCCGTCCCTCCCCAACTCGTGTGTGTGTGTGTGTGTGTGTGTGCCTGGTAAATGGATGTTTTGTGTGTATTCTTGACTAAAACCCATGCGATCAATATAAGAGGGTCCCTCAGTATAGCTGGGATTGCTGAGTTGACAGAAAAGGCGAGCGCTGGAGTGCACATTTCACATGTAGATTAAAATCCTGACATGGTAACCTTTATGGCAGGCTGCAGTGCGTGGGTGTATTGTGGAGGTGGTGGCGGTTATCAGCGTGTAAACAGGCCATGTAAGTCATGGTGTTATGAGTGACCTGGGAGCAGGATAGACATGTACCATACTGCATGAAGGGCGCTGGTCGTATTGGAAAACAAGAGAGGTTATAGAGACCACATATTGCCTCTATGTAATTATCTTTATAATACAGCACAGTTTACATCAGGTAACACCTTGGACCTTCATCTCGTTGTTTATTTGGTGTTTGATCTGCACTGACACATTTTTGATGTGGCATTGTTTTCAAGTAAAACACTTGAAACAGTCTGTCTTTAGACTTATGGACATTGTTTAGATGGAAATAAAGCAACATTTGATCCAAAGATAAAGAGATTAATCCACAGCGGAGGGAGTGTGCTTCACTTTTGTCAAAGCATATATCATTCCTGCTGTGCTGAAAAACTTTACTCTAAATCGTTATGATCCATAATTATGATCTTTACTCTAAATCGTTAGGATAAATAATTAACTTATTTAGTCTAAAAATACAACTACATGTATCTTCAACTGAAGATGGCTTGCTGCTAGCAGTCGAAACATGTCAACAAGGTAAATACACTTTACTACATTGTCTTTAAAAAAGAAGCCAAGAAGCTAGAGAGGCAGGTAGTCACCCCCCACCAGAGAAGCAGTACTACACAAGTTAATCATTGAGATAATTTTGAGATGCCAAGTAAGGAATTAACCAAGTAAGGAATTTGTATTTCTGATTGAAAATCTCTCAAATTGAACATAATCTCATAACAAAGAGGACATACTTCATAGAGAAGGAAGACATACTGCAATAAACTCATATTTTACCATATTTGTGCTGAGGTTTTCCTTCAGACAAGTTTGAACTGTCAATCACAGTAAAAACAGAACATTACACACATACATTTTAAGTGAGTAATAAATAGTTTAATAACCCACAAACGACTGAGCCATTCCAGACTTATGATGGCAGAAAAATCCATTTAGGGGCAAATTCCGTTTACCTGGAGGGGTGAACTTTGTGTGTTTCTTCCAAGATATCAGACACTGATCCTCACTCCCTCCAACGGCAGCTTTGGCTTGTCTCAACCTCCACAACAGAGCTTCCAAATGGGTCCAGTCCAACTCTGTGCTGCCAGCAGTGCCCCCATTATTTGTGAGGAGTATCAACAGTGATTGTTCAAACAGAAATATACACGCCTGGATCTCGCTCAGCGCAGAAAACACAAGGCTAAGTCTTGATGGAAATGTTTAATTTTCTGCTCACCTCCCAGCAGATGCTAAACGAGCAGCACGGATCTCTACATTTGCATCTTTAGTTGCCTTGTTGATTTGATAACACATATTTGCATTTGGAAACAGCTTGTGTAATTTGACTAGGGACTTCCAATTTGCCTGTGAGGAGAAGGCTGTGTAGAAAGTGTTGCCATTGCTTTTGTTGACAGGCCTTGTTTTGCTTCCTCCTTGGCATTCTTGTTGTGCCACAAGAAAGGGACAAACTTGTAGATCAAAACATTTTATGAGATCTATGACCCGATTTCTGTGGTATGAAAAAAAAGTATGATTATTCAGGAAACTGAATGAAAACAACTGAACTCATGATCATCATGTAGTGGTAATTTTCAAATTTACAGCCACCTTTTACCTTTTCAGTTTTCTATACAGTAGAGATGGGCAAATCTAGGTCTGAAATCATCCAAATGATTCTAGTGAAGTTGTGTGAAGTTCAACAATAAAGTGGAGCAATTCCTGTACCACATGACATCACAAGGTGGAACAATGTTTTCTGTTTGAGAGAAATACTCAGGGTAAATATGCAGGTTTGTGTGTGTAAAACATGTGTGAATGAAACAAAACACATCTCCAGGTATGATTTTGATAAGAAAACAAGATTATAACATAGATCAGAAAATACCATAATATGAGCCCTTTAAGTTATTAATTACTATGGTAAGAGTCAAACTTTTTCTTCATTCTGAAACAGACACACTTAATTGCATCCAATAACTACAGTATCCTACAGTATGTATAGCATTATATAAAATATTTTGGCATCCCACAATATGCGTTTCCATCAGCGTTCTGGCAGTGGTAGTCCCTGTGTGAGCCCTGAAAGGTCACACTCACAGAATGCTGCAGTGGAGGCCGTGCTCGTGGGTGGCGAGTACATTAACGGCCTCAGAGGAGATGGTCATCAGGCAGGTGCTGGGGTCATCTGTGGCTATAAGTGGTCCTGTGATGTCCGACAGCTGCAGTTCAAATCAGTTATAATGTACTTGTGCTACATAATGAGCTGTTTGGTATTGTTAATAAGTTGTAACACAAGGTTAAACATGGGGAAGATACATTTGCTTTTTTCTGCAAGTTGTGGAGATGTTATTGCTTTGTCTGGAATGTTTCACAGTATGGTATTAAACCTTTCTATCTTCATGGAGACCAAGCCAGACCGAGTTACAGGTCAGATCTATGGAGACCCCACCCCACTCATAGTCAGAATACCTGTTTTTCTAGGTATTTTTGAGGTATAAAACCACCTGTAATTTAATAAATGTAAGTTAGAGCTGTTTAATATCATATTGTGGAACATTCCAGGTAGAGCATTGATATATCCATAGAAACAAGCAGATGATGGATCCCTAATGAAAAAGTTACATAGTGCACCTTTAAAATAAATAGTATTAATTTCCTTAAACATTAAAAACATATAGCAAAATTGATCCAAATGTGTTATGCAACTATTATGTTCAAAATTGTATATTTAAAAATGCAAACAATTATTCATATTATTGGGCAATTGTGGCCAGCAAGTAGTCTTATTAAAATTTTATTACAATTGATCAATTTATAGACCCAATCAGGATGGAACCAACGCCTAAAACTTTTTTTTATACCAGACTTTATATATATAAAAAAAAAAGTTTTAGGTGTTTTTAAATCTTCTAAAAATGTCAGCTTTTTATGTTATATTATTATTATATATATTTTAGTAAACGTGCCATATATTATTGGCTACAGTTTTGAGCTTACACATACTTCCCTGAAAACAAATGAATTAAGACTAAAAACAATGACTAAGTATATCCAACATCTATTTTTTTATCCATTCCTCCTCAAAATGTCTGCTCCTGTTGTGTTATTATTATATTTTTGTAAACTTGCCATTTATTATTGGATATAGTTTTGAGCCTACACATACTTCTCTGAACACATCACGTATATTAAAAAAATGTGTTGAGACTAATAACAGCGCCTGGTTATTAAATACATCACAGAATGCTAAATATCCTATTCTTTTTTTTTCCTCAGGGGAAGATTTGGCACCTCACTGTATACTGCCCTGCAACAAAATTACCTCAGCCTAAACCTGTCAACACACCATTACATCCCACGCTGACTATTACACAGCGGCACAAAAAAGCTCGGCCATTGTAGCGCAAAGGTGTTGGCAGACAGGGGCCCGAGGAATGTGGCGAGGGGGGTCACTGTGTTGGCTCTGTGCACAATTTCGGCCTTTCCAAACACACAGGCCCTTATCACCATGCTCTATAAAGCGTGATGATGCCAAGATATCAATATGAGATCAGTATGGATTGAGAAAACTTCTAAAAACATGTGATAATGCAGCGAAGAGTGCCTATGGGTTTTGGCGTTGTGAGTTGTTTGTAAAGCGTTGAATGGGGAAATAAATCCTTCATGTAGTGTTTTTGTTCCTTGTTGCATTTAAGTCCATGTCGTGATTTATTTTGAAATAACAAGAGCTAGTTTTAGATGTTGTCTTTCACACATGCTAGATTCAGTATTAAAGGTGCATTTCGCAACTTTTCTGGTAACCTGCTTTTCTTTATGGAAATGTTATTGCTTTGTCTAGAACAGGGGTCGGCAACCTTAAACACTCAAAGAGCCATTTGGAGCGTCTCCCACAGAAAAAAAAAACACCCGCGGAGCCACAAAACCCTAAAATGAGGATAACACTGCAAATGATTTTTTAACCTGTCTGCTCTGTATAAAAGACTATAGTGTGTTGCATTTATGAAATCAGTGAAAATACAACAGAAATAATCCACTGAGTCGTGTCCTTTAGTTCGACAGAAGCTGAAGCATCAGCACCAAACTGTGTTTTCAGCACAGTTTATGCAAATGAGCCATGTGGTTTAAGTTTTGTTTCTCTAAAACAGAAACAAATGTGCACAAAGCTGCATTAAACACATTACTAAATGTCTATTTGAGTCCTGCTTGTACCAAATAAAAATCCAACATAAAATTTTCCACATGCAGCGAACCAACCTGTGTCCGTGATCATTTTATCCCGTGTACTGGAGCGTGAATGAATCTGCCAAGTGAGCATTAAATGTTCTGTTTTCTTCAGAAACTTTTTTTTGTAGCAACCACCTCCTGCAAATTCTATTCGTGTTTGGTTTTAGACCTGATTTTAGACCTGATTTAGACCTGGTTTTAGTCCTAGATTAATGCTCGTTTAGTCCTGGTTTTAGATCTGGTTTAGACCTGGTTTAGGCCTGCTTTAGACCTGGCTTAGTCCTGGTTTTGGTCCTGGTGTTAGTTCTGGTTTAGAGGCGTACAGGAGGAAGCGTAGCCCACGCAGCGTACTTGACAAGATGCGGCCCACGTGGAGGATGTGCGGTGAGCACGGCTTATGGGAGGAGGTGCAGTGAGCGCGGTGTACAGGAGGATGTGCAGTGAGCGCGGTGTACAGGAGGATGTGTGGTGAGCGCGGCTTATGGGAGGATGTGTGGTGAGCGCGGCGTATAGGGGGATGTGTGGTGAGCGCAGCGTACAGGAGGATGTGCGGTGAGCGCGGTGTACAGGAGGATGTGCACTGTGCATGGCTTATGGGAGGATGTGCGGTGAGCGCAGTGTACGGGAAGATGTGCGGTGAGCGCGGCATACAGGAGGATGTGTGGTGAGCGCAGCGTACAGGAGGATGTGCGGTGAGCGCGGCGTACAGGAGGATGTGCGGTGAGCGCGGCGTACAGGAGGATGTGTGGTGAGCGCGGCGTACAGGAGGATGTGTGGTGAGCGCGGCGTACAGGAGGATGTGCACTGTGCATGGCTTATGGGAAGATGTGCGGTGAGCGCGGCGTACAGGAGGATGTGTGGTGAGCGCAGCGTACAGGAGGATGTGTGGTGAGCGCGGCGTACAGGAGGATGTGTGGTGAGCGCGGCGTACAGGAGGATGTGTGGTGAGCGCGGCGTACAGGGCGATGTGTGGTGAGCGCGGCGTACAGGAGGATGTGTGGTGAGCGCGGCGTACAGGAGGATGTGCACTGTGCATGGCTTATGGGAAGATGTGCGGTGAGCGCGGCGTACAGGAGGATGTGTGGTGAGCGCAGCGTACAGGAGGATGTGTGGTGAGCGCGGCGTACAGGAGGATGTGTGGTGAGCGCGGCGTACAGGAGGATGTGTGGTGAGCGCAGCGTACAGGAGGATGTGTGGTGAGCGCGGCGTACAGGAGGATGTGTGGTGAGCGCGGCGTACAGGAGGATGTGTGGTGAGCGCGGCGTACAGGGCGATGTGCGGTGAGCGCGGTGTACAGGAGGATGTGCGGTGAGCGCGGCTTATGGGAGAATGTGTGGTGAGTGCGGCGTACAGGGGGATGTGCGGTGAGCGCGGCTTATAGGAGAATGTGTGGTGAGCGCGGCGTACAGGGGGATGTGCGGTGAGCGCGGTGTACAGGAGGATGTGTGGTGAGCGCAGCGTACAGGAGGATGTGCGGTGAGCGCAGTGTACAGGAGGATGTGCGGTGAGTGCAGCGTACGGAGGAGATGCGGTGAGCTCTAACGACGTTTTATTTGAATGTTGAGATTACCATTATCTACAAATTTAGAATTAGGCTACATTTAAAAACAAACAAACTAAAATAAAAATACAATGTAATTAAATACTCATTGTTTAATTTCCAAAGTCACAGGAGCCACAACAGAAGGAGGAAAGAGCCGCATGTGGCTCTGGAGCTGCGGGTTGCCGACCCCTGGTCTAGAATGTTCCATGGTAGAGATTAAACCTATCTATCTCAAGGGAGACAGCTATAGGTTACATTACAGACCAGATCTATGGAGCAGCAATCCTATTCACAGAGAGAATTTTTGAGCAATAGAGTGTAATAAATGTAATGAATAAATGCTAGATAGATGTGTTTAATGTCATACCATGGAACATTCCGGTGAAGCAATGACATCTTTATGGAGACAAGCAGGTGACGGACCCCCCACCAGAAAAATACACCTTTAATGTTCAAATTGTGTGAAATGCTTGTGAATTAGCAGAGCTTGTGATGTGTTGCTTAAAGTCTTGCCATATGTTTTATATTTGACAGGAGAATCTAGACAGAACACAATGAGGTAAACACTGAAAGCCTTTCCGAGATGTATTTTGTCTTGTTTACAATAACGCATAGCCTATTCTGGTAGGCAACCATTAGGGCTAATAGTATGATTTTAAATGGATAGAGAAAAAAGCATGCATATATCAAGACATCTAAATTGAAAGCAGTTTCTCACAGATGGAAGAATTGCCGAGAATACTTTTGTTTATTGTTCGTACAAGAATTCCAATTACATTTTTAAAAGAGGAGAAAAACAAGACTAAAACTTTTTATGGGTAAAAGTTTTAAAAAGCTGAATAGTTAAAATAAGTGAAATAGAAAGAAAGTATTAGTACTATTATTAAACACTAGCTTCATGCTATTATGACTGATGCTATACATTTTCCTCTAAATTAAAGGTGCATTGTGTAACTTTTCCATTTTTTCTGGTTCAGCGTCTTATAGTATTGATTAATACAAGTATGTTCCGCAGTATGGCATTAAACAATAACATCTTAGCAGGCGATGTACCGTCTGCACATTGCACAGTGCATCTTTAATATTGTTTTCCATGATTGTAAAATTATTTACTCTTACTTGATTTTACTAGTTTTATTGTCCAGGACTAGTAGACTTATATTCCCATTGTTTTATCTTTATTGTGCAGCACTTTCAAAATTGTTTTGTTTATGAAATGTGCTATATAAATAAAGTGGATTGAATAATACAGAATGGTGTTAATCTAGTCCCCAAATGTAGTCCCTAAAACTGCATAGCACTGCTCTTTCATGTTTAGCCCTAAATATCTGCAGTGGAGGAGTCATTCTCGCACCCTTTGGCCCCTCCTCCCCAGAGAGAGGAGAGGCCGGTCATACCTGGGGGCCCGTGAAAGGAGCCCTCAGGTAAAGCGCTGTTGAAACAAATCTAAAACCGCCCAATGACACGCACTGTGAAACTCTCCGTGGGTCATTTGCACTGCTGACAAGTGCCTGCCATAGAAACACACACACACCTACTTAAGCCTCGGACAGGGAGATAAGGGATCACACAGGAGTGGTAAATACTGTTAAAAGAATGCATTTATTTTGTTTTGCTTAGTTCGGCTAAATGCAAAAGAGAAATAATAATAAAATAACAATGCTTATTTTGAATTGCATCCAAATGATGGTTTACATATCTTATTCATCTTTTACACTTTTGGTTTATATGTTGTTTAGGTCTTCCTTTAATTAAAATTTTCTCAATATACAATAGAAATAATCATTTGACTAGTTGACTAATGGAAAAAATATTTTCTGACTAATGGACTACTTAAATGTGCAATGTGTAACTTTTTTGGTGGAGGGTGACACTTTTCTCATGAAAATGTTATAGTTTTGTCCAGAATGTTCCACAGTATGGCATTAAAGTAATCTATCTATTGCACTGATTCAGTTACAAGTGTTTTTGTTGCTCAGAAATGCTTTGAAAAGCATGCATCTGTACTGTGAGTGGGCTCCCTCTCTACAGACCTGACCTGTAACTTGGCCTGGCAATGTGTCATGTATTTGTCTTTATGGAGATGCAATTTAATGCCATTCTGTGGAACATCTTGATGAAAACAAGCAGATGGGAGGCCCTCCACCAGAAAACCTATACAGTGCACCTTTAAATAATCATTAGTTGCAGCCCTGGTGGGTAAAAGTATTCTTACTTGAGTAAAAATAACATTTATGTTACGTGACGTTTTTTCATTCTTGCAGTCCAGCCTTTGAAAGGATTTGGTGCATTTTTACTTTACTTTATTGTTTTATTCTTTCAATTACATAACTTCAAATTATAAATCAGACGTTGAGTTAGATCCAGTCTATTACTCGTACAGTTATTCTTACTTCAGTAGTTCTTGATTTTATCTGAATTTTTTGGACATATTTATTTTAGGAGACTGGTGACACATATACATTTCTCTTGCTCTCTCTTATTTTTTCTTTAATTTTTTATTTTTGCCCATTAAAAATGTCTATGACTTGTGCACAGTCCAATAGTCATACATGTGGAGGTACTCTGAGCTATGAAAACAGTCCTTGGTTTCTGACTGTTTGGCTTCACAGCATGGGAAAGCCATTAGAGATGCTATCTGAAGGGGCTAAAAGCTACCTCAGGTCATATTTCTAAAGACACTTAATTTATGGTGGCTGTTTGTCTACTCTGTTTAGCTGAACAGTGGATGCCCATGGAAAAACCTGAGCTCATTTTAATCTACTGCATATCCCTTGATAATCCACCACACATAGACTTTCCACTAAGGCCCCATTACTCACTTCCGCTACTGCAGCCCCATACCGCGTAAGTAGGAAAGAGACAGAGGTGAAATACAGTCCGAACTAGCATCACTGTAAATTAAATCACAGAATTGACAACTTTACATGATTTAATATGTTCTAGATTTGCAGTGAAAAAAAAAACTTGCAGCTGTTTGCACATGTCTCGCCTGCAATGATCAATGCCTCCAAGCAGTTTGAGCTGAAATGCTGAATTTATAACTGTTTTCTTGACTTTTTATCAATGTGGCGGAACAATTGAGCCACTATTCTCTGTATTGTATTGTCAGCGTCAAAAAAGAAAAAAATAGGAAGGGCATCTGGCACAAAGACTATAATAAATCAATAAGCTTACTTCATGCTCACTATCCTAGGTCAGATAAATCAAGTGGCTTTTGAGAGAGTTCCTGGTAAACTGTAAATCAGTGTTTACTTTATGAAAAAGCCAAAAGAAGATACTGAAGGTAATCTAGGAACACAGGCCCATATAAATTTCCAATTGCCATGGCCATGTCTGGATAGAGAATATGGTTTAAAGATTTGAGTTAGAAGTAACATTCTGATACAAACATTCTAAATATGATAATCAATGTAAAAGTGGGGACAAAAGGTAGTCTAAGATGCAATACTCACTACTGTTAAACTGCACTTTTATTTAGATTCTTCTGTCTTTGCTGAGGCCAAAGTTCATGTCTTTTTTTCCCCGTGTATTACCCAAGCCTATCCAGTTGAACAGGAACAGGATCCATTGCTTGCTGACTGTATGTTTACGCGTGGTCAAATTTCCCTGCTTTGCAAACTCAACTTTTGTGTATTTACTAAGAAAACTACTTTGTGTTTGTTTTGTTTCTCACAAACTTTCTTGCCATCTGTCAGATTGCACGTCGCTCTGTCCATCATGTCCTCTCCTTTCATCTTAATTGTTACCACACAATTTCCCAGACACTTTCCCCCAAACTTCAATTAACGTCTGCACAAATTCTCCTCAGCAGGGCCGAAAACGAAAACATTCACATAAGAATAGACAGTTTAAACAGGTGCCATGGTAACATAATCGTCATCCAAGCAATTACTGCCTTATGCCTGACTAACGTCCATAAATCAACTCCCTTTTCCACAAAGAGGACGTTGTGGGCGCTCTACTCCCATCCAATAATCAGAAATTGCCCTGCTGAAATAGCCCCATTCTTGTTTAGCGTGGAGATATTAAGCCTTCTATGGCCGACATTACAGGGGATCCTTCAGCGCGCACGATATTGTACCTGCCTCGACACCTGTTAGCTTTAGCCTGGTATTTCATCAGATAGTTGAAATAAATACTATAGTCATCATCATAACCATAATCATAGTCATAAAACCAGAGGGGCCTTTATGCTGTTGCCAAATTGCTCTGTGATCTGATTTACAGGCAGAGATAGGTGGGGAGGGGTGAGAGCTTATAGGGCATAGCAGGACAGGAATGGCATAAATATTCAGACACCTGCGGACGTCTGTTACACACCTGGACGCTCTCACAGACTTGTTCTGAGAGGAAGACATGCTGAAGTTACAAAGGAAACATTGTACCAACTTCACACACAGGTAATGAGAGTGATAAGAGGCCAAAGGACACAAATTAGAGGCATATTAAAATAATCCCTCTCTCTAATAACTAGTAATGATTCCGCATACACTCTCAGGCCAAGTATAATTAAGTCTTCCTTATGTGAATACAACTTGTTGAAAACAGATTTAAATGTTTCTGAATGTGGGGGTGTTATGAGCTAACCTTGTCAACAGCCTCACTGAATTGTAATGTTTCAATAAGTCTGATGTCGTGCGCAGACAATGAAAATTCTCAACAATTTGATATTTCAAGTACAGTGGTGTTATTGGCATTTATAATACAGAAGATGGCCCAAAAATAGCAAAAGATGAGTGGGAGGTACCACAAACTACCTTGTAATCACAATAGCTTGATTATATTCGGTTTATAATCATTGTTAATGATCACTAAAGAAAGATGACTATCAATTGTTAAACAGGGGCTCATAACACTTGAATGGCATTAAAACATGTCTATATAATGAGACCTGTGTAAGATGCAAACAAACAAAAACAAATGAACAATGTGTAAACATAGAAAGTGACATAAAAAAACATATCAACCAAAAACTGACAGCAAAAATTTGGTCCCATGTTTTAGGCAATGTTTTAGATTCAGCAGCCTAACTGTCTTGTTTTGTTTATAGCGGTCTCTTACATTCAGTACACAACTGTAAATAAACACAATACTTAATAATGTTCTGGCTCAGTAGTGGTTCATTATTAAATGTAAACAAAGATGCATCATTGATTGATTTCAACTTGAATATTGTCTAAAAATCAAAGATGTCTTTAAAGTTTTGAGACAAATTCAATATATTTTCAATATATTATGATTGATCTCTTATGCTTTTACATTAGAAACTATTTAGATCCAACAGTTGCTTCGTGATTGACCTTACAATAATGTGTGATCTTTGTGATGATGCATCTTCCATATACAGCATTATGAATACTATATCTGTCCTTCAAGTTTGTTGAGAGTTCTGCATCCTCTGACGTCTCCGTGCTAAGGCCTCTTGTTTTTTCTTCTCAATTTCAGCTGCAGAACACTTCGCTCTCGTCTCATTGGTAACGCATGCTACAAAGAAGAACATTAATCTGATGTAATTGAAATGATTTGGTGAAGACTTTGTGATGAACACTTACCTCTTTTACATATCACAGCAGAGTCTGACACATTTCTCTTGAAGGCAGTGTGACTGGACCTCAAGAGTGGTTTGAAAGTACCAATATTATGATTCAGCTGGGTGGATGAGCCCACAGACCTGTGATTTCCAGGGAGACTCTGTGAAATCTGTGGTGTCTTACTAGAACTCTGCATGGGATTGTTCCACCCCTGGTAGTTTAGAGTGGTGCTGCTTGTTGCAGGTAGAGAGTAGGAGCGGACAAAGGCACCCGACTGTTTTTTGGCACTTGTGTTTATGGCTTTGATTGGCAATGGGGCTGTGGGTTTGTGCAGTCTGTTTTTGGACATATCACTTTTGTCCTGTCCACTTTGTTCTGATTGGTTCGCTGTGTAAGTCTGGCTGTTTGAGATTCTCTCAACAGAATCACACACTTCATACAACAGAGCATCATCACCATCATCCCACAGACTGTCCGAAAAATCATCTGCTGATGTGGTGGACTTTGGCTCTGTGTGATGTGAGGACTTTAGAGCAGTGAATCTGGATTCAGGAGGTTCTATCGGGGGGTGAACAAGAGGGTCTGGTCTTAATTTAAAAGTGCTTCTGTTTGTCATCTTTGTTTTAGGGCACAAGGCTTGCAGTGCATTGTAGCTTGGCTTACTGTGCACTTTTGAAACTTTAGGCACATGGTTTGCATTGGCAGAGGATTTACCCTCAGAAATGCATTTAGTGTTAGACTGCATGTTAGTTTGAGTTGTGGCAATATGCTGCTCAGGATTCTGAGTTAATGCCATCAACAAAGAGTCATTGAGTAGTTCATTCTCCCAGTCATCATCAAAGTCATCACATGTGTTCAGAGCTTTTTGAGATGATGACATCACAGGGGGTGGTCTCACTTCCTGTGAACCTGCTGAGGATGTGGAGGCCTGGCTGAGTGCGCCGCTGACTTTCTGAGTAGAGCTGTCAAACAGGGCACGCAGCTCTGCCTCCCCCGAGTCACATGGTAAGGCCAGTTGCACCGTTGCTTTATGATGAGCAGGGTTTGCATGTTTGTTGAAGTTATTGTTGATTATGTTAATTTTTTCATTTGTCTCTTTGTCCTGCTGCATGTTTTCATCAAACTGCCTGGCCAGTTCCATTAGATCTTCCACATTGTTTTGTCTATACAAGAGAAAAAAACCATACAGAAATGTTTAAAAGCAAATAATAATTACTATTTAAACTATTTTTCACTTTATACCTAGATGACCTCTTCTTGCTTTTTTGCTTTGGAATGTCTGGTGTACATGGCACTGCACTGTCCCCAATCCACTGAAGCAGAGGTGACTTCACATCCTTCACATCCTTCAAAAATGATTATACCACAAATGCGTTAAATAAACCCAACAAAGATCACCAACAATCAAACAAGCATCATCATAACAAACCTTTGGAGCAATGCGGTTGACAAGGTCAGAAATTTCTACTTTAGTGCACTGGTAGCCTGTAAAAAACGCACGTAAATGTGTATGTGGCATGTTAAGCGTGCATTGTGACAGTGGCCTCGCCGTTTACCTGCTTTAGTTTGAGGTGGTGAAGTTGAATCCCAGAAGATGTCCTGTGAGGGCTCCACATCTCCAGGAGAATCCGCGTTACTCACACCAGGAAAGCCTCTTCGTGTGGGGCTCTGAAAATCTGAACCGTGCCGTTTGTTAGTGTAAAGTCACCAGGAGTGGGTATGACAACACAACAGTAAATCAATCCATTCAGGTAAACTTTTTTTTAAACTCACCCGTGAATCGCGGAGATGCATTTGCGGTCGATGTATGAGCCTTTCTGTTCTCTGGTGTTTTTCCGCGGGTAAGTTTGGAGACATTCTTCCTCAACCCAGAGAACTCCGGAGGAGCCGCACCAGAGGCACGGATGTGCCCCTGACTTGTAGCAGCACGGGGTTTTGCCTCCGACATTGTTCAGCAAGAGATGTTCAGTGAGTTACCCTGCTAACGACATCCTTGGTACCCGTTGCCCGCGAGATGCTTTTATACTTAATATAAGCTTGCTGCATACGCTATGATTTGTTTTTGTTTTTTGTGCATTCATTCGAACTATCCGCCATGTTTGTTGTGTGACGTCATTAGTCTACGGTAGCCGCGTAGTTTTTTCCATCGTGCGCTTACGCTCATACAGTAGGGAGTTTATATGGTAGGAACTTTGTATGAATAAATTTACAAAAATGACTTAGATTTGACATATATATATCAGTAACCAGCAATATACTGTTATTAGCACACCCACAGTATGCCAAACAGTTTGACACATGTCTTATTCTGTTAGGAATTCATAAACCACTGTCCTGGCCTGCATAAAACACATACAGAAACAGAATAATAGTCTAGCATGATTTTCTAATCCCATAATTTGTTATTTAAAAATAACTCAATGTCAAGCTATCACTGTTCTATGCCTGAATTACATTAAAGAATTTACGCTGGGATCAGTGGGAAAACGCTGGGAGCCGTAGCCCTATTTGAACCAATTGAAAAACATAATCTTTAAGTGCATTTTAAAGAAACTACATTTGTGACTACAGAGGAAGTAACAGAAAAGTGGACAATACTGCCCTAATTTGTCACCAAATCTGCCTATGGTGTAAAATCTGAATTAACTTCATTCATGCATTAAATAACGAACAAGTGTAATATTTAGAATGGGCACATCTCTTACAGTAGCCTACAGAAACATTTCCAGTCTGAGGCACTAGATGGTGCTTGTACTCCTTGTGGATGTGGTATATATGTGAGTGAAAGCAGGCAGAGCTGTGAAAATGGTCTTGTGCCGGAGTAGAGCAGACACACACAGTACAGTACAGTACAGTATAGTAGGCTACATACAGGCTGCAGTGAATTACTTGATTACACTTGATTCAGCTATGATTGTTTTCATTTGGAAACAGTTTATCAATAATGTGCATTGGGGAGACCAATCAACTGTGTTTCTTTGAGTGAGAGCCAAGCCGTTATGAGCAGAACCTGCAGTCCAAACCTCACTCCTTTTAGTTAGAGTTTTGTTTCATTACATCAGCACACGCTTTGCCCCTGTTTACTGCCTGATGTATGTCAGCCTCACTGTGAAACATTTCATACAATTATTCTACCATCATCATCATATTATTTTTTTATTTAGATTGTAAATAGTATAGTAATAGATGATATAATTAGTTATATATATATATATATATATATATATATATATATATATATATATATATATATATATATATATATATATATATATATATATATATATATATATATATATATACATACACATATATATAGGCTTCTCTTGATGCATGGTTAATGTACATTTACACTACACTGTACTTCTGCACTCAGGCCCACAGGCCACTGTCATGTGAGCAGCGTGTAGCTGTTTTCATTGTTAGAAGGTTAACTGGAACCGCTAGAATGGATGTGAGAGAGATTTAATCAACGCTTAGATACTTTTCATGCTTTGCTTTAATACATTCAGTTAATTTCAAGAATACTCCCATTGCTCTGTCAAGCAAGCTGTGTCATATCACACTGCACACACAAATCCAGGCCTGCAGGGCGCCGTCTCGTGCCCATTCAAAAGTCACCATAACACCCTCTGTCACACTGAATGTTAGCATTTCCCTGAAATGATAGTTAGACACAGAATAAAGGGCATGGATGTGTCACTTTACGTTTAAATATGAGGCATCAGTTTCTGTTTTACCCTTTCCTCCATTTTTCTTTCTGTGAGAGCTTTTCTGTGCCAAGAAGAAAAATGCCACCGGCTTCGATGGGAGGAGAGAGAGAGCTGAAGCAGTGTGCACCATTCTCCTGTAAGCTGCTAAGACTGTCCCAACAGAAGCCTATCTCCGCACCAAACCACAGCCCTCCTTCCTCTATTTATGGGTTACGCCTGGGTTGTTTAGAAGCAATTAAGGAGCTAATTGTGGAGATTTTCAAGGACTGGGTATTATAGTAAAAAGTAAAGAGCTAATGGCTAATTGCCCAAGCAGCTGCTAGTGTTTACGAAGGAGGAGAAGTGATGCCAGGGGATGCACAGGCGGATGGCTGTTTGTGTGTGCTTCTGTGGGACGGGCGGATCTGAGCGAGGCTTCATGTTGGGCAGTTGCCAGCTCAGAGAAACACTGGAGAATAGTACTAACTCACAACAGTGTCTGCATAAGTAATAATCACCTCTGATGCCCCTGGTGCTTTACTGTGTCCCATGTTTATATGTGTGAGGGCTCTATGCGATCTCTACCCCACCACCGCTGCACCTCTGCCCCCACCCGTTATGCCAGACTCCCCTTTGGGCGCTCACTGCCTCACGAATGACAGTTAACATGTGGCACGGCTCTCTGAAGTGGAAGGGATCCAGGATGCTATAGGCCTATGTGCCAACTTTGCCAGACTGGGATTTCACCCATTTCACAGGCGCTGCCAATGGCTGGAACTGTGAATGAAAGAATTTGAAACAATGCCTGCCTCTACAGTGGCAGATCAGTGGGCTTCAGAGATGGTGAGATGATGCCGTAGGGGCTTTGGACCCTCCTGGAGACTGTGTCCCAGCAGATTTCTTTAGTCATGTGGGTGAGAGGAAACGCTAAGAGGGGTCCTGCATTTCCAACCCACTGTGGGTGGCTCTGGAGACAAGGAGGAAGAAGAAGAGATTAAAGTGCTTACTAAACTTCTATTGGTTTTTCTTTCATCTTAAGTTTCGACCATCAAAATGTCAGAGATTTCTAAGAGGCAGATGTTGTACTGAATGCTGTATTACATTATATTTAGTTTATGCATGGAACAAAATTTTCTGGAAATTATGCTATCACAAAGTCACTTGCGCTGTAAGTCAAATGAGGCAATGTTATCTGAGATACCCAAATACCCAAGAGAGAGTGAAATGGAGAGAGGAGTCACAGAACTAATTATACAAAGACATAATATTAAAAATGTTCACCTTCTTTTATTCAATTTTGTTTGTATAATAATAGGTCAGTCACAAAGATATACTGAAAGCAAAAAACTAAAGCTCAAACTAAACTCAAAGAGGGCTCAAATGAGTGAAAAGAAGACTTTCATATCAACCAGCATTATTTTAAAATTCATCTATTTTATTAGGCTAACCTCCAAACTTAATATGTGTAATGAAATAACATAATTTTAGTCAATCCAATTAACCTCTGTCTCGACCCCCTCAGGGCTTCATTTAACATAGATTCAGAGGCTGCTTTAACGACATGTACTTTAGGTATATAAGTTAAGTGCAAGTGATGATAAAAAGTTTGCTTTGATTGCTTTGATAAAACTTGATTAAACTAAAGGAAAGAAATAATTTGGTTTAAACAAATATGTTGAAATATTTGATAGGCTGTTGATGACTTTAGATGCATTTTGGCAGTAGATTGGAAAATTTGATCATAAACAAACTCAAAAATCTTCACTATTTTATGCCACGTGGTTTGGGGAAGTGACTACTAAAGCTATATATGAAGGACATCTATGTAATAATAATAGCTACATAAAATACTGTAAAGAATGTAACATAAAGAATGTAATAGAAGCCATTTTGTCGCAGCAATAGGAGAAAGTGCAGCGTGCTATGGCAGCAGCCTACTTTGACTGCTCATTTATTCTGTTTATAATAGCAAAGCTGATGATAAATGTCCCGCAGAGTGCACATGTGCTAAAATATTCATCAATTGGAGTCCCCTAATTTGCAGTGGAGGAAAACCAATAAATTTCGACGTGAGCGGGAGTCATGTTATATTTATATGAATATGCAAGACCACGGGTGTGACATTAAGATGAATCTGCTGCTGCTTCAAACCCGTCCAAATGTTCTTGTGTTAGACGTGTCAGACCAAGGTGAGGAGATAATGATGTAGTTGTTTGAATAATCTTTGAATTTTATGTTGAACCACCAAATATCTGATTAAAGGAAAATTTCCTTGTGTTTTTAAAAGATGAAAAAACACAAAAAGTGCCCTTCAGCAATGTGGTTGTGCAGCAAATCTGATTTGTCATTATCAAGAGCTGGCATCTGTCCAGTGCATTTCCCCCCAAACCACATGCTAACAGCGCTTGATTAATCACTTTTCATCAGAACGGCAGGCCTTTTTCATTATTGGCAGCGTTCACATTATTTTTCCCCTAGTCACAATCTGTGTAGGCTGTGATTCCATTGTGTTTATGGTGTGTGTGTTTTTCTCTACTCAGGTGTGCTGGAGGCACAGAGAGAAAGAGAGAAAGGAGTGGAGAAGTTGGAGGAGGGTGGTTCTCCAGTCCAATAGCCCGCAGAGTGGCTCTCTCCTGGGGTAAGGATGACAGGAAGTCAGCCAGATGGCACGGAGCAGGTCTGCAGCATGTGACCTCCTCTCTGGAGAGTCCACACACACAAGGAGGAGGAGGAGGAAGCTGGTACTCAACTGAGCAGTCAAAGATATGAAAACAAAATGCAGCTATTTAAGGAATCACACACAAAGATACATATACTCACAGGCTATATTTAAGATGTCTAATCTTTTTGCTAGTCCCAAATCCTGATAAACTGGGGGAGCACTGTAGACAAAAATCGTTATTTAATCATTTACAGCAATACAACAGTAATAATTTAGCAGCTAGTTCCAATAGTTCTACTCTGTTATACAAAAGGATAGAAGCCCCATGTTAAACATGAATGATTTTATGGTATAAATTAACAGTAGCGCTAGTGATTTAAAAATCATTTATCCTAGAGACTGTATGTGTCCTGCTTCAAATTCTCTGATATGTTTGTGACCTGAAAATGTCCCATCTCTCACAGCTGGAGGTCACATCACAGGCAAGCACACCCATTTAGTTATTGACAACCTTAATGTAACAGCCCCAAAATAAATTGACAAAATTCCCCTCTCATTGTCATAATAAACATTTGCATGGATACACAGTTTCCTCATCACTTTACACAAACTTCCATTTTATACACAAACCCCAGAGCACTCACCCCATTCACCCCCATCCTGCCCGGAGTTGGCTTTGATCTAAATTTGGCCTCCGTCAAAGTCTTGTACAAAGTCATTTTCATATGGGAGCTTTGAACACACTGATGGAGAGGGCTGCAGCACTCACTTTTATCCTGCCAGCCCGTTCCCTCAGAGCATATGGTGAACACCCCACACTGGAGTTTCCTATGAGGAGGGAGGGGGAGGGAGGGGGTACACCCACAACTAATATAATGTAACTACCCAAAGCACTGTTTGAGTGTGTTTGTAAAACTATGACTTCAACATTATGGGGATTTATTATGCTATCTAAACTATTGTTATAATGTCTTTGTGCATATTTTAAATGTTCAAGTCACATATGGACTATGTACAACAGAAAAAATGGTTTTGCAGTGCTTTTGTACTACTTGTGATAGTATATATAGTAGTATATTAGTAAATAGGGATTGGACGAGACCATAGACTTCATTTGAGTGGCACTGAACGCTATGGTGATGTCACACTTGCTTAGTCCACTTTTGATACAGTCTAAGGATGAGACACAATTTCAGTTCATATAAGACACACAATGTTTGATTTATTTGATTTTAGATTTTTGTTGTCATTCTAGCGATGCCTTTTGGAATTATAAGAGATGTAACTCACAACACATAACTGTTTTTTGTCCAATCCAAATGCAAACATCAAACAAACATGCCCTTCCCTATTATTAATCATATCAGAAATAAGTTTTCGAGTAACTAAATATTTTAGTACAAATGTATTTGTGGATTATATTTTGATGCCTTTGTCCGTGTGACAGGATCACTTACTCCTTCTGTTTCTTTACTTTGTTCCTACAGAATCCTGCTCATTGTTTTCAAACACAGAACCACAGTGTCTTTGGTCCAGTTGTCTCCATTCACCGAACTGTCATCTGCTGCCAGCATGTCTGCTGCACAATGACTATAGCAGATCTACAGCATCACAGGCAAGTGGCTCTGACTTATTTGAAAAATGATCTTTTGAATTCAGATTTAGTCCCAAATGAGTCCTACTTCAATTTCTGTGCTGATTCCAGTTTAGTATGAATTTCACATTTGCACAAATTTAACTTACAAAACCAAAACTAAAACAGTCAGGACCAAACCAAATCTATGTCAGGACCCAAACTCAAGACCAAACCAGGACAAGTGTGAACGCGCTCTGGTTTAGTCCTTGTAGTCCAATAAACCTGTTTTTACTAGGCATTATGATTTATCCTAAAATAATATTTTCCCCAATGCATTTGGTTAAAAATGTTTTACAAGCCACTGAAAATAGTTGAAATTGATCTAGAATAAATATAATTTGCCAGGGTCTTTCACTGTTTTAATGCTGGAATGAATTACTCTCAAATGAAAAAGTAAAGCAATAGAGATTTTCCCTCAGTTTGGGCAGATGAAGATTTGAATATTTGGGTTTAAATCTTTCCTTCTGAGGCCTGTTTGAATACTTCAGGCATAGAGCATTATCTCATTACCATCTTTTAAACGCTTGCAGCCACTGTCTTGTCTTTACAGAGCAATCACCATGACGACACGTAAAAAGGAAAAATACTGGTGGGGTTGTTTTGGAGCTTTTATCTTCAATACATTCCTTCCAGACCGTACAGGCCTGGAACAGCTTTTCAACTTATAATATACATATTATCTTCTCTGGCAGCTACCCAGCTGGGCAGCCATGTTTGTGACAATCACAAGTTGCATATTTTTTGTAATGGTTATTTGGAATCACCCACTGAAGAAATATAATCATTTGAAATTATTCATCCATCTTCCACTTTATCCGGCTGGGTTGTGGGGGCATTTCGCCGCACAGTCCTCTGCGCACCCGACCCCTCTGAACCCCTCTACGGGTGGTGAGCCCACAAGAGGGTGGACCCATATCGTCCTTTTGGGCTGAGCCCCGGCCAGACACCGGGTGACGTTGTAGTCCTCAATTTCAGTTCACGGGGTGCTAGCTTTTTCTGGATTGATGGGGGAAACCAGAGCCCGGAGGAAACCCATTCAGACATGGGGAGAACATGCAAACTCCACACAGAAAGGCCTGGGATTGAACCCAGAACCTTCTTGCTATGAGGCATGAGTGCTAGGTGCTAGCCGCCATTTGAAATTAGTAATGTGTAATGTGCAAAGTGCATGATCTTAAAAAAATGTAAGTAAGTAATAAGAGTCACATTAAAATCATTGGTAACCACATAGTTTCCAGTCCCTCCTTTCAGGCTGTCATGAATCAAATAGTGTCTGATGCAATATAATACATTGTTAGTTGATCAATCACATCATGAGTCTTTGAATTATATTGATTCATAAGATAACC
Source organism: Odontamblyopus lacepedii (assembly GCA_034769755.1). Classification (NCBI taxonomy): domain Eukaryota; kingdom Metazoa; phylum Chordata; class Actinopteri; order Gobiiformes; family Gobiidae; genus Odontamblyopus; species Odontamblyopus lacepedii. The sequence continues at coordinate 20,998,537 of CM068354.1, forward strand.
ATAGTGTCCCACAGCTACAAGGTACAGCGATCTCAAGACTAAAACATACATCAACATATTCATTTAAACTATTCCTGTGGTGCAATAAATCCTTTGACATATATTTATTTTGTCTAACCTCTCTTCTCCATGTGATTTGAATCAAGGTCAGTTCAGTTTAATAATTGTAAACAACTGAATAGTGACACATTAGCATTCCTACACTCCTTTCAGCTGACTCTGATATTGTGCTACATTTCCGTCTTTGGTGTTTTCAAACGTGCCAGCTGTTGGGATATTTATAACTGCAGTGGGTGATCGAAATGAGCCAGTAATTAGGCAGCAATGCTTTGGAGAAAACATCCACACCCATTCATCTCTCCATCTATCCTTCTCTCCCTCTGTTCTCTCCTTTTAGCTCTCGGCCTTTGGAGGTCCCTAAACACTCCAGGAGGCGAGCGCGGGATGAAGAGAACACTTGGTTTCACTGAATAATTGAAAAGGTTTTTACTAGTGCAACAAATCTCTGTTTGACCTGTACAACAAGAGACAAGAAGAGGTCTTATCACATATAGACATGTACTTCAGTATGTATGCACGATTATGATTATATTTATAGCAATTATAACATGAAAAAGAATATGATTTGATTTAATATATTAGTTACTCAAAATTTGGATCATACTCCAAAATAAGTCAGTGCAAAACAGATCAGGTTATACGGGTAATACACAATCTTTTAAGCATCGGTTTATGATCATTGATAATTATTGTCCACTATTGACATAATTTCTAGGGATGTGGCAATGTCCAAATCTCTCGGTATGATATTTTCATGATATGCATCTCACAGTACGATATTTATTGTGATATTTAGTAGAGGCTAATAAAATTGTGAATATGCTCCTTCTTCCCTTTAAAATGTTTTGACAAGCCTTTGGTTCTGTCATAATACAAAGATGAAGATTTAAAAGTCCTTAAGTTATTTCTCTAGTCTACACTGAATCAGCAAAGGATCATGGTCTACCTAGTTTTCCTCTATTTTATTATTGTTATTATTGTTATTGCTGCACCATAACAGTGAATTTGAGCAACAAGATTTGTGATTCGATATATTGTGATGGTCCACAATTTTATTGACTGAGACTGAGACAGATATTGTACGATATTTTGTTTATTGTAATTACCATTCCTACTCATTTCCACTCAAAAAGAAATGAACTCCAAAACATGCCGTGTATTCCCGTGCTGACACTACCTTTACGTCATGCTAATTTCCCCAACTTTCAAAGCTGATAAACTTTATCTAATTACACAAGTCAATGTTCTCCCCGTGCTTTGATTTTTGGCAGGTTGCGGTGTTAATTTATGAAAAACAAATCTGAAATATGCAGATGTCTTTTGTTTGAAGCAGCTGTTGGGCCGTGTTGCCAGGTTTCAATCAGGCTCTCTCCTGGGACCTCGACATGTGCGATGTGCGGCCAGCGCTTTGATGTATGACAGGGACTGAGGGACTTCACAATTACTGTACAGGGCATGCATATATGTGTGTGGGGTTTTTACACTCTAAACTAATCAAACTATTCAATTATTATAGCCAGACTTGGGAGATCCTAAATGCAATGTTGCACTGTGTGTAACCTACCGCACATATGTTCTGACAAACATCGGCAGCCATTGCTAATTTATGACGCTCATTAGGAAGCACAGTACACATACACAAAAATGAAGCAATTATCATTTATCTTGATATATTATTTACAAGGATCTTTTTCACTTTGCGCTATAGGGAGTTGGGGACAGCTGGCACGATACTAAAGACAAGAGACAATGCAATGTGGTAAAATGCAGAAGAATATACAGAATAGATTTATACACTAAATGGACACTATTAAAGATTTGGTATGCTATTGAGGTTTTGTATGTGTTGGCCAGCTCCACTATTTGATCAAGCTATAGCGTAACCATATGGAGGTTTCTAATGTATATACTATGAAGCATATGGGGTGTATACAGTACCAACACAAAAGCCAAACTGCCATATGACAGAGATAAATGACTCTAGAAGTTATAGGAGTGGCAACAGGGCCTTCACAAATCCATATTAAAGGAAAACAGTAGGCATGGATGACTAATGAACTTTTGTGCCAAGAATGTTGTTTTTGCTGGCACCTATTTTGATCGTTGCTCGTTAACAAGAAAAGTGGCTGTGAGGAAACTGGTCGGAAGACTTGGAGATATAAGTCTTGAGATCAAATATGTGTTATTAGAATTATTCAAAATACTAATCCAGTATGGGACAGAATACTGTTTTTTTTAATCGATCAATTTAGGGCCTTTATTACGATTATTTAACATCATTTATATGTGATGAACATCTGCCATAAATGTGTTTTGTTCCCATAATTAATCAGTGTCTTATTGCTATGGATGAGATCACAGCATTCTGTACTCCTATGATACATAGAGATAAGGCCAGGCAAAACTGCTATTTGTTATTGTGCATTATTTAGTTATATAATAATAATACATCAGACATATAGAGTGCTTTTTGGACACCCAAAGACCCTGTAGAAACAATAGGTTTATAATAGGTAATATAGTAAGGTAAAGTAGCTAGTTACTAACAGAAAGTCTTGAATCAAGCCACAAAATCCATATTATACAAAAGCTTTAAGTAAGAATCTGCATCTAAGGCTTAAACATAAACATAACTTGTGTGTAATTGCCTGAAGTTATAACTGAGAGACAATAATGTCCCTGGTACGTCTCTGCTGTCCTGATTATTTCTCTGCTGCTCATTAGCGCTGTGCAGATCCGGCGGTTAGTCACAACAATGTCACTGTGATAGCACTGTAATTAACATTATGAATATTTAGCCCCCCGTGTGTTGTCTTTGTGCCATTGTTTTACATTCTTCTCTCCTCTGAACTATTATCAATCGCTTTCTCTCTGTCTCTTTTTTCGTTTTTGTAGTGGCGGTGACAGATGCCTAATTGAATGATGAATGTCCCTTTATTATGGTCTAATTGATCTGCGTGTGATCTGATTGGACGCCACGCGGACGTTAGCTGCCTTGTGATTGGCTGGGAGGCCTCTCATCGAAGGTCCAAGGGTGGAGTGAGGGTGGGCAAATGGCGGCTGGCGATAGTGACACCGTGCTCTCCATCTGTCTCCTGCTCCCCGTGCACATCACCTCAGCCTTTTCTTCTCACCTCTCACTCAAGGGAATCATGCCGACTCTTAATAAATTATGCAAATATACACCAGTACACTGTAAAAACCAGCTGGATATCTCATTGAATGGAGGGCACACACATTTCTTAAAAATCCTATATTACCAAACTTGACTATTGTGAGCATTAAGCCATGTTATAATGTTGTTACTTTCTCAAAAACATACCTGGAGTTGTGTTTTGTTTCATTTACACATCTTTGAGTAATCCTTTATTATTAGTCTGTCCACATCTCCAAAGCTCAAAATACTCTGCTCCAGCTTGTCATGAAGCAGTAGTTTTCAACAATTACCTTTTTCCCTTATTTCAGTAGAGATTTGCAATTCCAGGGCTGAAATCATTCAGATAATTCTAGTAAGGGTGTATTTAGTTTAAAAACACAATGAAACACTTCTTGTATCACCACATGACATCACAAAGTGGAACAGAGTGTTTTCTGTTTGAGAGAAGAACTCAGCCTAAATTTGAAGTTGTGTGAATGAAACAAAATACAATTCCAGGTCTGTTTGTGATGAGGAAACAGGAGAATTGACTCAAAACTAACCTTATTGTTTTATTACTTTTTGTCTTTGTCTATCTACTGCTCTTGCATTTTTGCATTTACTATAAGCTACTGTGTGTGCCAACTGAATGAGCTGAAGATCCCCAAATAGGTCCATGCAGTTACTTTTTCGGATATTACTTCTGCATATATTTCACATATATATCTTCAATACCTGCAGTATGAATTCAGGGCCAGTCTGAGTTCTATGTTTATTTGAGTCCAGTGAACTTTTTTTTTTTTTTTTACAGTGTATTCATCTGTACCAATCTCCTTTTTACTGCGCGCACATCCCTTACATATCCACACACAGGGTCACGTCCTTGCTCTGTTGCACTGTTGTCCAGCCATATATTACACCAAAACACCTACCCCCCCTCCCCTATCCCGCAATCTCCTCTTACACCCACTCACCACACACATGAGTTCTTTATTGTGCCAGGACAAGGACACAAGAGCGCACGTACGGACATAAAAACAGTCGCAGACACACACTTTGGAGCACACAAAAACATGGCCGTACGACACACTGGTGGGTGTCGGGGAGCGGCCCTGACCTGATGAAGATTAATGGGAGCTCCCTGAGTGACAGGCGAGGGAGTGGAAGGGCAGAGGGCCTCGTTAATCAAGAGGCTGACAGGTGCCATTCAGGGCAGCCCACTACCACCCCCCCCCATCCACAGAAACAGACATTAGAGCTATCAGAAGAGCATGTGAGCTAGAGTACAACCAGGCTAGATCCTACATACTGTGCACAATTTGAAGCCTGGATGTGGTTTTCTGGATGAGATTAGACAGAGATGGTTGTGAGCCCTCTGCAAATATCATCAAGCAGAACTTCATTGGTGCGATTGTCCATTTTTAAGGTTGCCAGCACGCTCACGGATTAGACAGGGATTTGCGCCAGATGCCCTTCTTTTCGCAACCATAAACTTTAAGAGGCAATGACTAACCTGAGCTACTGTGGTCCAGTTCCTGCTTTTCTTTCTTAATAATTTCTTAAATGCATAACATTCTGTAAGGGACATGTCACCTGCATACCTGCAACCACATTTCAGAACATGGAGATTATCCATATTGTAGCTAAGTAAGGCAGAATGTTTTTCAGAGCAATAAAAAATCCAAATGAAAACCAAACAAAAGAACACATGTTTTTGTCTGTTCTGTTTTGCCTATTGTTTGGCTTAAAAGTTACATGTGGGGCTTTAAGTTTGTGCAGCTTTATCTTGTTCACATTTACTATTCAGCTTGACTGGGCAGCATTAAGCACAAGAAGGCTTAATCATGCACCACCAGAATTAGAACTCATTGCTTAAAGCCAGGCTGCAGGGACTAAATAAGAAAATCAATGGAACGCTTGGCCAATCTCATTCTCTACAGGTCTTTCCTTCTTCATTTGCAATAAGCCTTGGAAGTGAAGGCCAAGAAAAGGAATGGGTCTTTTATAGATCATTTATTATAATAGTGCAGAGTCGAGGGATCATTATAGGGCCCAACCACATATGATTAATTCCCTTGTTCTAAACGTATTTCCTTTTTTTTCCTTTAGGTTTCTCCCTCAAGATGGTCGGGATTGTGTTGAAGAAAATCCTGCCAGAAGAAGCAAAAGGTCAGTGTACAGGTGGTCCCAAACCTGGATAAATGAACATTGGTCGCATAAGGAAGTTTAAGTTAGGGCATATGTGTAAAATATAATATACAAAGTCAGTATACATATCTCTGCAAGCTTGAGCGTTTTTGGTGTTCTGTGGTGATTTTTAAAGAGCTAAAAGAAAGTTTAAGAAGTTATAAAATGCGCCAATTGTATTTGATAAATTTCCCTTTAATTTTCTATAAACATTCACTTAATGGTTGAATACAAAAGTAAGTGGCTGTTTTAGATCACAGAGCCATTATAAATGACATTAACTTGAATGATCACTGCGCATTGTCCAAAATGTAAAAGAACCCCATTTTTAGAAACATTATTTTGAGACATAATGGTACAATGATATCTCTCAAATACATTGGCTGGCCGCTAGCGTGCTCCACAGTAACAATAAGTGAAGTTGTAATAATAAAAAGGACATTTTATCATGTCTGCTCATGGCCATAAAACCCTCCTCCTCAGTGCCTCACCTGCTCACAGTGCACCGGAGCGTCACTTGGTTTTTGCACTATGCTTTTATTAGCTAATGGGACTTAATATTTCATGAGCTATTAATGGACGCCTGGCTTGTAATTAGTATTGTGGTGGAGGGATACGTAGGCATGTGTCTTCATTAGGCTTGGGACTAGCTCTTTTTATCTTCATTACATGTACTTGGCATCATTTTTCACTGGCACTTTATTATTACACCTTTGTTTTGTTTGCTGCTTGTCTCTGAGAGCTCGTTAGGCAGTGGGGAGGTGCTCTGAGCGGACAGGCGCGTACACAAAATCATAGCCAGTTGTAAATGATTTTGCCCTCTAATCTTTCACTTTGATTAAGGCCTTCATATCTGAAATCCTCATTTTCTCTCTACCAGAAGAGAGACTGTAGACTGCGTAATGGTTAAGAGTGCATTCTATAGTGGTATGTTGGAAGGTCAACAGCACAACCTGAAGAGGGTGAAATGGCTATAGAAAGAAATAATACAGGGATAATTTACAGTAAACTAAACTTTATAGACCCAGTATGTGTTTCTTTTATAGTCTAAAACTAATCTGTATCTTGGAGTTTCTCTGCTTGTGCTGAACACATCTTCAAAGGGCCCATATTACACTATTTTCTGATCGGTGTTATAATGTTGTTTACTCCTCAAAAGTGTGTTAAACATGTGTTTCATTCACACATGTTTAACACACAAATGCATATTTAGGCTAAGTTCTGCTCGGAAAACAGAAAACACTCCACCTTGTGATTTCATATGGTAAATCAGGAAGTGCTCCACTGTGTATTTAAACTCCACACACCTTCGCTAGAACCATTTGGATCATTTCAGCCCAGGAATTGCCCATCTTTACTGAACTAAAGGTTAAAGGTAGAGGCTGAAAAGTACAACTACATGACATCACAAAGTGGAACAGAACATTTTGAGCTTTGGAGGTGTAGACAGACTAATAACGAAGGTTTGTGTGAACGAAACAAAACACAACTTGTGGTATGGTTTTGATGAGGCAACAACATTATAACATGGCTTACAGCTCACAACCTTTAACTACATCCACAGTGAAGTATAAAATATTTTGCAATTGAGCAACCAAAACTGACCGCATTTTACTCATGAGAAATTGTCACTGCATCCATATAATTCTTTTAAACAGTCTAAAATTAGACAAGGACGAAATGAAGTAAATGTCTTTTGGATGCTGCTGTATGGTTCTCTCCATCTCTGCATCGTCCTCTGCATAGCTAATGACACATCAGACCATTGACCTTTGGACACTGCGCTCACTGTAATAGTGTTGGAAATGTCAGGCCCCGTTGCTATAAACCATGGATGGCCCAGTAGACAGTGTTTTGATTGGACAAATTACTATGGGAGGTGTAAAAGAGACATTTTCTTATACATCTTTTGACATGAGATCCTAATTCATTTTAATAATGCATAAAAGCGAATGGAATCTGCTTGTGTGATAAATTACATGCAATATTAACATTTTTCTTATTCACTTTTACTCTCCAGCAGTCGTGTGTGATTGTGGGGACTTTATTGCCTCTGGTATCTGGGGGGACACAGGCCGACATTAGCAGCCAAAGGCCTCAAGGGCGAGCATCGCTGTGGCAGCCGCTGCTCTTTACCGCCGCGATTCATGCGGGCCTCTATATTCTAGTTGTATTATCTTAATTGTCCTGGCAAGTATGTTCAGTGGTTATATTATCAATTTATGGCCCCTCTTGCCACCCCATTAATCCAGCAGTTAAAACAGTGTAACCGGTGGCTCAAACTCACTGCTCAGAGAGGAGAATAAACCTGTCTAAGATTGGCCTGTGGCAGCTCAGGCGAGACACTTTTGTTCAAGTACAATAGCTATACATGAGCTATTTTAATCGAAGTTTTTAGTGCTGTGAAGGGTGGTGGCATCATTCTCGTGCTTTAAACTGTAAAGTTGGGTCATATTGATTTCTAAACTGTAAAAACAAAACAAAATTTGACTAATAAGGACTTCGACAAGGCTTTGTTAGAGTTATACATACAGTGCATTCTTTAATTTTTTAGATACTACTGATTTTAAATATAATGAACTCCAATCACAACTGGCATGTCATTAGCTGCCATATGGAGCTCAATAGTGATTGCTCGCTCTGGTTCTGGGAATACATTTTCCATTCATTTTTTCCCATAGACTTTCCCATAAAATTCAAATATTAAGAGTTCAAACTAACGTGCTAACTAATATCCATAACACCGAGTCCCAAAAGGCCTCAAAGATTATTTCCGAGCAAGCTTTTATGATTTATTTACATTTTTTGTTGGAAAATCTATGAGAAAAATGGATAGGATATAGTCACTGATGAACTCCTTTACACACAAGTATGTAAATGATTGTAAAAGGTTTTAAATATTGGAATAAATTAGTAATAGCTATTTGTAATATCTATGATTTTTATTATGCAAAAATAAACCTTTTCTGGGTCAAAAGGTCAAACATTACCAAGTGTTGACCAAGACATGGGACAACTGGGACCCCTATTTTGCAAATGAGTATCCCTAGTATCTTTAGTATAAATAAGACTAAATCTGACTGTATTTAATTTGAATATGTGAAATTTTCAAAGTTCCAGTTTAGCCCACGTTGCTAGTTTTTTTTGTTTCATTTTTTTTTTTTTTTACTTCTACTTTTTTGCCCCGCCCCTCTGTATAATGTCATATGCCAGAGGTGAAAGGTCCCATGCCTGATCCAATTACAGGCCTGTCATATACTCCACATGATCCAGAGAACTGAAATGTCACCAGCTGTTTTACCAGAACGTGGCTTCCTCTGAGACCTAAATCACTTCTAAACACTTGCACAGAAGCGTATATAACATGAAACATCCTATCTCACCATGGCTTTTGTTGAAAATGTAATACAAGCTAACAAATCGAACTATACCTTAATGTCTTAGATGAAATTTCCATTAACGTGATGCATTGACGGGGAACTTGGAGCCATCTTGTGCATTTGTGTACTATCTATTTCAGCTCTATCCTTCTTGCCTTGGCTGGATACTGCACCAACAGTAATTGCCTGACCTTTACGCCAGCCAGATAGTCTCATTAAGCCTGATGGATAATGATGACACCTCGGCCAGCTACGTGAACCTCTGTGATAATGAAACAACACAACGGCTCCGCTGCTCCACTGTGAAGGGGGGGGGTCACCGTTAGAAGGCTGATAGCCCGGAGAGAGTGGCCTGTCGCTGGGCTAACAACAGGACCCCAGCCCCTTGTAGTGTCACCCTCCACTTATACATTAGATACACTGGAAATGACAATGTTATGGTAATGTGGTGCTGCTGCCTTTGCTGTTACATTCAGGAGACCTTGATATGCTCGTATCATTGGGAACTTCTAAATCTCCAGAGATGTGTTGGTGGTGTGTGAATTTGTAATTAAAGGATGCTAGCAGTGGTATTTTCAGATAACATATGTCTGCTACTTTTGTCTAGGAAAAATGTGTTTACCATTCAAGTTTTATTAGCGCTTCCTTTAGCCCTCCATTCAAGGGCCCATATGAATACCATATAGTACAGTAAAACTACTACAAATGTTTACACAAAAGGTAAACATAAGGAAGTGTTTCGACTGTAAACATAAAACAAAATGGTGGCAAATAATTTTACAATGAAATTTTCACATGTTTAACTTGTGGTTGTGATGAATTTATTCTAAAACAATATATTGCTTTGCTGTTGTGAATAGAGTATGAGTTGTTAAATGAGATCATGTGTTTTATCTTAAGTGAATCAATAGGTGTGATTCATTTCTTTGACAGTTTGTCTGTGCAACTGCTCAGGTGTAAACTGCTGGGTTTGACTTGTGTGCCTTTGTGTGGCTCTTGTCAGATTAGAATCTGAGAGAAACTGGCTCATCAGGACCTGTCTATCAAAAGTGAAACTAGTATTAATGAGTCACAAAGTGATAACACATGTTCACCAGCACACGCATCATGTTATTAATACCTTATCGCAGTGGTAGTGTGACAGCTAAATTATTACTTATATTTACTGATATAGACTAAAGCTTTTTTCTTTTGTGTATCAAAATCAGATAAATGGAAGAGATTCTTCCTGTAAGGGTGCTCTACTCTGTCTACATGTGTTGGGACTCCTGGAGGCTAAGAGTCCTGTGCTACTATGAGCCAATGCCAAAATGTAGATTTGTGGTCACAGTCCATTTCAGATAAATACAAAAATTAAACAGTCAGAACCAAATAGGATTGCTTATACAAGTGTATGGAAATGCATGGTTTGTGGTTGTTACAACAATAGGACCATGTCCTGGCCGGGCTTTCAGAGCCAGCAGGGGGTGCTGACACCTTGATAACTATGTGCTACCCCCCTCTGACTCTCCCCCCTCTTCCCTGTGTGTGGATGTGGTTGTGGTCTTCTGTGCCTGGGGAATGTGTGGCTGTGTAACCTGGCTAGAGACTGTTTGGATCTTGACAGAAGAAACACTGAAAAAATATAGAAATTGCTGAATTGTTTGCAATTAATTTGTTCATAATTTATACAATTTAAAATGTCAAAAGGTGGAAATAAGTTCAACTCTTTCTGACAATCAAAAGTTATTTCCTAGTAGTTGTTTTTATTCAAATGTGATCTTTTGTTGATCTGTGTAATTTATCCAAAGTCATGTCACCATTTATTTTATAATTTGCATATTATTTAGTTTAGTTGATTTTCCCCCACTAGCTGTCATCTCTTTATGCACTCACTAAATAATTTCAACCACCCAATGACATATCAATCACTGAAAGGTTTAATTAATCCTAAAAATCAGTCTAATTATTAAAACTGTATTGCTTTGCACCAATAATTTTCTAATTAATATTTTAATCACAATATAGATTCTGAGCTGGCTGTGGATGTGCCGTGATGAGATTTATGTGCAGCAGAGATTTAATAAGATAACACAAGACGAATGTGAGTCATTATGGCTGAATAATATTTGGAGCCAAACAATAAAGGATGTATTATTCATATAGCAATGAAAAATCACTGGTACAGATAGAGATCATTTTGAAGTTATATGTGACGATTAACACTGCAAAACATGGATCACTTTTATTCTTCATATTTCATTATAATAACTACATCCTGGCTTGTATTTAGCTGGAATTTTAGTGTGATTCTCCACAGGTTATGGTTGGAAATCCCTTTGTGAGCCCTGCATTATGTGACAGACGACCTCCATTTAAAAGCAGTGATTGAAACGCACTTTGTTCCCAGCTCGAGCTGCGGACCCATCCGAGAGCCATTGGAGCATATTAGCTTTTGCACACACAGGCTAACACCCAGACATTATTTGACAAATATATTAAGCTTGTGATAAAAAGGTGATTATGAATTCACAAATTAATCAGGCTACAATTATTACATGGAAGGGAGTAAAGGGCCCTATTGCAGGGTTTTATATTACAGGCAGTTAAGTAAGGGGAACTTTGCATTTATTTATTTATTTGCACTTATTTATTTTTCACAATAGGAGCATCAAAATTATGACTGAATATTGAAAATAGATTAGCAAATAACTGTTTATCAACCTTTAACAGTAACTATATGTTTAAATATCTCCCTGATACAAACCTGAGATTAAATTTTAAAGTCAAGAATAGAATGTAGAATGACAGAAGGAAATAAAGCAATTCTCACACGTAAAAAACAATGGGATTCCCCCATTGTGGGAAGGATAAAGGGTCTCTTATCTTAAATATTATATGTTCAGTAGACTTACTGTATTGCAACATTATTATTACTTTTTTAGTAGTAACTCTTAAGTATAACTAAATCTTATGAGCCTTAATAAAGCATGAAGGATGACTTAATTCATAATGAACCAATAATTTATTAAGAATGATTCAGGCTTTGTAACAATACCCTATCACCTTAATTAAATAGTTAATAATAAAAAAAAAAGTTTCAAATAAATTATTAATTAAGTATATTTTTATTATTTTAGTAAGACTAATTAATGGGTAGTAATTGTAAAGTGTAACCGTTTTAACATTTCTCTAAACTAAGTAAACTGTGTATATTTCAGCACATAGGCTTGTAGTGCGTGCCGTGTTCTGTGTGGCGTCTGTTCAGTGGGAGGAGCAGCTCTCAGGCCCTGGCGGGCTGCAGTGGATCAGCTCGGTGATAGGGCGACCCCAGGGCCCCGTGCCCCAGGCAAAGGTCACAAGTTCAACTCCCACCTCTCCTCAGAACACTGCTATACCAGACCTCCCTGTGTTTGGATGTCCACTCAACAGTTTTCATCAACAAAACCTAAACACTAAGGCATTCTATGGACATGAGTGTAATTGACCTAATGGGATGAAATGTTGTCCAGCTCTATATTTTGATTTTTAGTGTGATTTTTTTTGTACTGGTCTTATGCTATTAGTGCATACCGATATTACAAAACAGTACGGCATGTGCTCTTATTGGTAAACCCCAATTTAAAGTACTTTTATTTATTTATTTATTTATCAATTTTATTTTGATCTTCTCTTACTTTGTTGTAAGTCTTGCTTTCTCTTACTTTCCAAAGCTCAGGGTCAAACGTCAAATATCTTAACTGGCAAGATTTGTCAAACAACAGGGATACGTCAGCCCTGCTATGAATGAAGGGGTAAGGAGCTGGAAAATACATTTATCATATATCATTTATATTATTTTTTTGTGTGTTTAGGATCTTAAAATCTCCATTGCTTTAATACAGTACTGAGCTCTATTTCATTATATTCATTTTTCACATTTGCAATATAAATCGAAGAATCCCATAGGTGCCCTTATGGAGAGCAGCATCTTAAACAAATCAGAATGTGCTGAGCTGGACTTCAGGATCTCAGAGTGGAGCAGTTGAGAAAAGGCCACAAGTCCAGGGTCTCTTTTTAAAGCCATCTCGTCAGGCGTTTATAGGTTCAAGGTTGTCATCTGCTGCCATGACGATAGCACCGCACGGCCCGCTCTCAGGGAGGTGCTAAAAGGAGATTTAGAGTGGGTAATCCCTTTTTGGAAAACCTCCATCGTGTGATCGGGAGACGGTAACCCGAGAGAAACACAAAGGGCTGTACATTCAAGAGCAACACTTTGAATGGGGATAACAGTTAAGTCTAGACTGATAATGATTGAGTCCAGCCCTGTTGTCTAGACTGTTAATGCTTGTTTTTCTTATTAAGATGTTAAAATGTAAGTCATGTTTTATTGTATTTTTTATGTTAACTACACAGTGTGATAGTATGGAGACCACCTGTTCCACTTTTGGATGTCTTGCACGGCTATTTAAGCACTGTCCCTTGCCTTATTATAAAAAAAAGTTCCACTTTTTCATTCATGCTTTATAAATTATATAAAAAAGTGAAATTTACACATTTTGAGTTATTATCTATGAGCTTAAATTTCCCATGTCCAACCACATTCTACAACATCTTCCTCTTTTTCTATAATTTGAGATGGTGACCCTGTGTGAAAGGCTTATATAATTAATTATAATTAAAAATCAGTACAATGCAAAAATCAGTACAATGCAAGTACTGCACATAGCAATATAAAACATTTAACTCTAAAAAGTCAGCAGTATTATGTTCCGGTCTAATGAAGGAACTAATAAAAGCAATAGATAAAAATGATAAAATCAATAAATAAATTTTACTCTGTTGCAATGCCTTAAAATATAAGCTGCAAACTGCAAACTACAAACTACATACGACTACATCAACTTAGATCTGTATTTTGTCCATGCATTCTTTTATATTTCACAATAAATGTAGCATTCAAAGTATGTTTTGATTCTTTTATTCATTTTAATCTGCACAAAATACAGTCTACAAATCAGTGGCATGTCTCCGTCCTCTCAGAGAAACTTGCTCAGAGGCACCTCAGCAGTGATAGATTTCCCCAATACTTCACTGTGCGGGCTTTTGCAAATAGAATACCCTGCTGTGCTAAAGAAAACAATGTGTTTTTTAAGAGTAAAACACTATCCATCAGCAAGTCCGTTAGGGCCGACAAATGGGAGTGAAGGAAGAAAGACAGGAGGCCGGGCTCGGGGGGGGAGCGGGGTCGTCCAGAGTTGGGACAAGTTGCGATACCTGGTTTTCGTATCAGAGGTTTGGGGGGCTGGGGGGCTGGTAGATCCGTTTTGCGAGATGTCTTGAGTTGGAGCTGAAAGTGTAGCCGGTGTGATCTGGTACCAAATGTAGCCTTAATCAATCATGGTGAGAGGAAGCCTTGTGTATGATGAATAGTACTCTTTAATTCAAGGCCTAATGTAGAGATTTTCAAGGATACGTGTGGATATCCAAGTAGTATGTCCATAGTTTGAAGCAAAGTGAAAACTGAAAACATGCATGTCAGTAAAAATACTCAAATACTCAAACTTGCAATTTGTTTTCTTGTAATTGAGACAAATATGCAAATGTAAGCTCCCCTCATTTGAAAGGCTCTGTAAATGCTTGGTTTGTCAGTATTGCAAAAAGGGTTGTAGAGGTGGAGTGTTGTGGTGGCTATTCATGGATTATAGGATGATGAAAAAGCAGGGTCGTTGCTATAGCAATTAACAATTTAAAACAGAAAGCTGAAACTCATGAATTTTGTAAGCGGTATTTGTACTAGTAGATCTAGTGGTAGTAGTAGTAGTAGAAGATCTAGTTAAATTGTAGTGTAAGCCAAAACTCCGATTCTATGAGTACTTAAAGTATCATGGTCTTGGGAAACTGCCCACCCAAACAGAATCATTGCTAATGCACAATTTCCAAGTGTATTTTTAGTCTATTGTGCCGGAACTGCCATTTTTACTCCTTATCTGTTGACCTTTGTGATGTAGACTGCCTACTCAGTTCAGTCTCCTCATACTTGCCCTATGTGACCCCCATTCGCATTTCCTGTCCGAGCCCCCTTCACCCCCACCCATACCAAAAATATTATGCCAAGTTTTCTTTACAGCGACCTGTGGGGACAGCCAAAGACACCTCAGTCATTACCCATGATAACTAATCTATTAATGTTGAAAGATGGCCTCATTAAAAGGTTCAAATATAAGTCTAAGCTTATGTGTTAATGACATGTTAATGCCTCTGTCAATTATAAGCTGGGGTAATGACACCTGCAATGAGATGATATTGCTGGTTGAAGTCAAACTTGTAATTTCATCCCCAGGAGAGGTTAAGTGGAGACTGATCCTTGGGCGTGAACACAAGATGGATGTTTCGATCCAGAGTGTCTTATATGAGATAGTTAAGGAAAGTTGAAAAATGAAAGCAAAGTTTTGTAGTCTATAAAAGAAGTCGTAATTTATCCGCCATGCTAATATACTTATCATCCACAGCTGCCAAAATCCAACCGCTAGATAGATTGAGATTTAAGGAAAGTGTACTCATGATAAGTGGCTTGATTCTCTGTCAGATTTATCTAATTAATTGTGTATTTCAAAGTAAAAGCACTGACAGTACCACAGGCGTTTCCATGACTACCAATAGTCAAAAATGGCATTTTGTTACTCTGAAATTTTTTTGATTTCCATTTTCAAATCTAATACTCAACCTTATAGAATGTATTTTTGTTTTCCGAGTAATGCATTGTTAGTTAGTCTGTGATGAGATCTGGATTTTAGAGTTAAAGGGCCCATAAGTGCTCCACAATGGTTTCAAACTCCATACACCATCGCTAGAATAATTTGGATAACTTCAGCCCTGGAATTGCCATTCTCTACTGAACTAAAAGTAAAACGTAGCTGTAAACATGAAATCTACCACTTCATGACATCATAAGGCGGAACAGAGCATTTTTGGCTGAGAAGATGTAGACAGACTTATAATGCAGGATTACCCAAACATGTGTGAATGAAACAGTTGCGCTCAGATCAAATGACTAGAACATCTCGTTCATCTGTAAATTCCGATCTGACCATCCCCCTTAAACATAGCACAATGGGACAATCCTCTTTCTCATTTACTGCAGCAAAAAATTGGAACTCACTACCGGTTGAGCTTAAAACATGTCCCAACTACCACACTTTGTCCCACGGGTTAAAGCAAACAGACATGTCAACATTCATTTCAACATTAACATCTATCAAATAAGGGTGTGGCTGGACTTTGGGATTATATTGTTAGATTCTTGAGGAATTGTAGAGTTTGATTATTTAATCAACAGTAAACGTTGGTGGAGTGGTGTTTGTGTGGTCTTAAGTGGGGACAAATATTTATGATAATGGTAATTTAGCTTTTTTTTGTAGAAGGGAGTCTTATTGCTGATACAATGTTTATTGTTTATAGTTTTTATCTACGAATGATGTTAATGAAATAATACGTGAAATTTTATATTAGGGTTTGATGATGAATTGATTGTTTTTTCTTTTTTTACGGGAAATATTGATAACAAATTACTATTTATGTAGTTTTAATAAGATTCAATAAAGATGAGTTTATCGTTGTGTAAATTTTATTGTTATTTATGTGTGTTGATGAAATGATAATTGTATATGTTTAAGGACTACAGATGGAAATTAGCCATGTGGCTATAATTAGCAAACACTTTTGCCTTGGCATTATGTTTAACTGTACACTGTCCTTTAAAAAAATTAATAAAGCTAAAGAAAGATAAACAAAACCCAACTCCAGATATGTTTTTGTTAAAGTAACAACACTCTAACATGGCTGAAAGCTCCATCCATTATGTGTATTATAGGACCTTTAAATACGAATGGCACTTCTGTTCTTTTAAATTGTTTGTTTACATAGTTGGTGCAAAAAGTAGATATTATATCATTTCTGTTTTTTTTTTTGCCCAAAACCATGTAGATTATCTGTTTATTTAAAAAACACCTCCATTCTTTACGATGACTTTTACTTTTTGAGGACAGAATCATTCTAGTTGTTAATTTGTCTTTCCCACAATGGCATACATACTCTATGACAATAACCATAAATTTTACTTTTTGATTTTTTTTTTCACTTTTCCTACTTCTCACCACTTCCTACAGATGTTAATTACAGTATAATTGCAATGGTAATCTGATTTATGTATGTTGCTTAATTCCTTTTTCTCATCTGCGCGTTTGGCCCCATCGAGTGAGCTCCTGTAGATTCCTGTCTCTATGTCACATCTTGTTCTTATCACAGAGCCATGCCAGCTGTGCCATCAGTTGGACTGATCTGTTGGAATTCAAATATTTTTAATCTTATTGCTTTTCTTATAATTCTTTCTCACCCAATCCTCCTATATACCTCCTATCTCCTTTCCACTCTTCCTCTGCCCTTTTATTTGTGCACACCATCTCAATGTGAAGTCATGGTTAATGCGCCATGACAATCTGACACAACGCACAGTCCAGGCCCTGGCTCCCATCTGCTTTCAATTTAATTTGGTTGGAGAATGGGAGGGAGATCGCGGCCCTGGTGGTGTTGATGGGAATGGCGGGCTGGAGAGATGAAAGCTTGGCCCGTGTTATTTTTCACCGAAATCATCTCACCATCTTTCATTCTTTCCCCAAATTGACCTCTCTCCTACGTAAGGCATTAACTCCCCTTGAAAAATGCCTGAAATGATCACCGGTCGATCAAAGGTCTCCGAAAATATGTTAAAGATCTTGAGGGGGGAACAGGCTATGGGTTAAAACTCATTAAAGCCATTTGGAAGAGCGATGTGTATGTGTGCGCGGTGAGTAGAGCAGAATAGCCACGGTGCAAAGAGTTAATGGGGACATCTTCTTGCAGTTGTGTGCGATGGAAGAAATGAGACCATTACTAAACGCTGGACCTGTTAAGAGCAATTTTCCTAATTATGGGAATGGAGTGATGTGTCAGTTGGCGGTGCAGACCTGGTGTCAGCCCATCAGGTGAGGGCAGAGCCGCAAAGTGTTAAGTCTTCAATGGGACCATGCTAACAGGCTTCGCTTATAGGCCCGGGCGTAATGACTTAATGGAAGTAATGATGTAAGGAAAGCCATATGTGTTAATGCTGCAGGCCCACAGCGGTGCAGCAGGAGACTGTGGGGTGGGAACTCTGTCAGTGTGATACAGAGACAGCTGGTGACTGCAAACTTTCATCTGCAGGAAGAGCATTTCAACTAATACATTTGAAAGTTAGTTCTGGAAGTGTAATAATTAGTCCTGTATAATTTTAAATATTATGAAATCTTCCGGTACTGCGAACACAGCTTCTGCTCCGGTCATATAGGAATCGGACAGCCCTCAGCAAAGGGCCCCGGACCCCATACTCCTGGAGCACTCCCTACAGGACACCACGAATGCCTTCTCCAGATCCACAAAGCACATGTGGACTGGTTGGGCAAACTCCCATGAACCCTCAAGCACCCGATGGAGGGTGCAGAGCTGGTCCAGTGTTCCACAACCGGGATGAAAACCCCTGCTCCTCCTGAATCTGAGGTAACTATCAACTATTGGTTGGATTCTCCTTTCCAGTACCCTAGAAAAGAGTTGCTGAGGAGTGTGATTCCCCTGTAGTTGGAACACCCCCCCCCCCCCCAGTCCCCCTTCTTGGACAGAGGGACCACCACCCTGGTCTGTCAGTCCAGAGGTACTGTCTCCGATCACCTCACAACAACCAGATACTTAAGATACTTAGGACAGATCTCATCCACTCCCGGAGCCTTGCCACTGAGGAGCTTGCCAACCACCTGAGTGACTTCAGCCAGGGTAATGGATGAATCTGCCTCAGAGTCCCCAGTCTCTGCTTGCAGCCGAGTGTGGAATGGAAATCAGCTTCTCCAAATCCGAGGCCATGGTTTTCAACTAAGAAAAGGTGGCCTGTCCTTTGTAGGTGGGTGGAGAGTCCCTGCCTCAAGTGCAGTGATGCGGTCGCTGTATCGGACTGTTGTAATAAAGGAGCTGAGTCGAAAGGTAACGCTCTCAATATACCGGTCAATCTATGTTCTTACCCTCACCTATGGTCCTGAGCTTTGGGTAATGACGGAAAGGACAAGATCGTGGATACAAGCGGTCTAAATGAGTTCCCTCTGCAGGGTGGCTGGACGCTCCCGTAGAGATAGGGTGAGGAGCTCGGAGTAGAGTAGAGCCGCTGCTCCTCCACATTGAAGGAGCAGCTGAGGTGGCTCGGGCCCAGATACCTTCCGGATGCCTCCCTGGGGAGGTGTTCTGGGCAGGTCCCATTGGGAGGAGGCCCCAGGGAAGACATGCTGGGACATGCTGGAGAGACTGTCTCTCGGCTGGCCTGGGAATGCCTCGAGAGTCCCCCAGAAGAGCTGGAGGAAGTGTGTGTGGAGAGGGAAGTCTGGGCCTCCCTGCTCAGACTAATGCCCCCGTGACCCGACCCTGGATAAAGCGGAAGAAAATGGATGGATGGGCATCTTACTTAAGTGAATACCTCTTTCATGTGTTTCTGCTAGTTGTTGTAAATAGATTATCTACCCCCAATGCATTTTTGTTTGCTATTTGATTTTTTGTTGTATGAGTACTCCTTAAGAATAATGCTAAGATTGTTTGACAGGACAGATGAAGGCAAGAAAAGAGGCCAAAGAGTGGGGAGATGCATTCAACTAATTTCAAGAGGGTGAGGCAGAATAGCATGTGTCTTGTGATCAAATCAGCCCAAAGTGCAGACAAAATATTCCTGCTTGTGCTATTCACCACTTAAAGTAGAGAAAGTAGGGTCACTGTATATTTTGGGATTATGTAGGTCTTTATCATTCATAACAGTTAATCACACATCACATTTCTTTCAACATTTTAACTCCCTGTATCATTTACCAGGTGTTAATCCCGGCTTTACTTACATGTACCCTTCATTATCTCCACTCTGTGTGCTTGCCTAATGAAGCCACTGGTTAATGATGTGTTCTCCAGGACTGATTCTCCCTCTCCGCCACAGAGCCCGGGTGGCTCCCTAAAGGTTAGTTCCTGCTCAGCATGCAGCTGTAGCAACAGCTCTCTGTTTCCTTATGGATGTCAGGAATGCACGCGTCTCTCCCTATCCCGCGTGCAGGAGATGGAAGAGGCCTGTGAGATTGAGAGAGGGAGAAAGGGCAGGAGTCCCACCTCATCTATCACTGGGCCTGCAGCCTCCATCAGCTCACCCTGTGCAGATTTACACACAGGATCCTCTGTATATGACTATCTTTATGGACTGCTCCTCACCATCAGCCAACAAGACACAGGGATTAGAAAACGTACCGGAAGAAATTAGCTCATGTCAGCTCTCATTTATGATGCATTTAACTAGTGCGGCTACTGAGGCCCCACAGCTTTGTGTTGCTACATATTTCTGCCATTCCCCCCGTGCAAGTCAAACACGCAGCCATTTTCATTTAAGGTTATCGGGTCAATAAAACCTGGTGACCTGGACCAATCATAAAACGGTCAATGTGGGTTTGCACGGATTGATTAAGTTCATAACTCGATTTTAGCAGCACAGAGCTACGACGATAAAAATCGAAATGAGTATAAATCTAATGTGAAGACATAATCCAAAGGAAATCAAAATGTAAAGTAGATGTTTTTAATGGTGTGGCTTTTCATCAGGGAAATGAAGGCATTGGACTGGATGACTATTGATAGCTCTGAAGCCCTTTGCTAGTACAGCGAGATAGTTTTATATTCTGTCAGTTCACATTGGGTCAACCTGGATCCTTTGATATTTGTATTGACTGCATCCTCCAAAATGATTAGTCCAGATTGATTTATGGGTTCAGAAAGGTAAAGTTAACCATTTCAACTCTATTTAAGCCACATGTTGGAGAAATAGGCCTAACATAACCTTGGGCATTTGGCTCCATTGACTTATTTGATTAAAAAGGTCAAGAGGTAACAGCGCTAAGTGTACTTGGAAATGAATATCTACTTTGGGGATTTTACTTAAACATACCGAGTCCATGTTTCAAAGGGCTTATAATCAGATAACGAGGCACCTCCGTGAAGGATGCACACAAGAGGTCTGAGGTAGAGGCAGTGGTAATAAGAAAATGTGACTTTGTTGATTTGGCCAAGAGTACAAGGTTAAACATTTTTTCATTGAAAGGTAGTATAACAACATATCTTCCGTAGTACTTCATAGTAAATCACATACACAGAGCATGTTTATGAGTGAAATATCAAACAATGCTACAAAGCTAATATCTTTAACTGATAAGACATTGTGAAATGGGTTGAATAATTATAATGGTCCCGTATCTATTTAAGTCATTTTATTGTTATTTAAAATGAACAAAATCAATTCATAATCAATTGGTCATAGATTAGAACAAAATATCAGATAATGCATAATGTCTTCTATAAATTGTCATCTGTATGGAAATGAAACACTGTGGACTCCATTAAAGGACAACTGATTACTTAAAAATGTTTCGTTAGAGAGTAAGTGCATCTTTGTTTAACTTATGTCTGGTCGTCCAAGTCTGTGCCCCAATTAATCCTGATGGGTGCAGGATTAGACTTCTGCACCACACGCCCTATATTATAAGTAAATACATTATAGCAGTGATTCTCAAAGTGAGGTCTGTGGCCCCCTCTGGCCCCATAAAAGAAAATTTTGTTCCCAAAGTGGGGTCCAGGGGCCCCTGGGGGACCGCAGAGGCACTGTAGTGGGGTCCCCAAAGGTTGTTCACACAACAAGCATAAAAGAAAATTGAGTTTGAAATTAACTTTGCATAATTTATTTGCTTCATTTACTAATTTAAATCAGTATTAAGCCCATAGACATTATGATATGAACTGCTAACAAGTACATTTCAGAGGAAAACATTACATATTGGTTTGAATTAAGTATGCGTGATTATTGGGGGACTCCTGTACAATCTTTGGATTAATAGGGGAGGGCGCAACTCTGCAGATTTTAGGAACAACTGCATTATACAACTGCATATCTTTAAATTTAAAAAACTGAAATAAATGGACCTTTCCACAATATTCAAATGAGTTGATGTTGCACTATAATTTGAAGCACTCCGCAAACTGCATAAATGCCATTTTACTAAGCACACTGAAGGGCATTATTGGCACAGTGGCCCTATCTCCATATACCACTCTGCTGCTGGTGTCTATAGCCCAAGCAGGCAGATGGCTGTGTGCTTGAGCAGCTTTCTGGTGTTTAATTATGATCCTAATCAAGGGAAATAAAGATCAATTAAAGCCCAAGTGAAACTAATGAAACAGGAGCACCATGAGCAGCCAGACAGTTGTCCAAAATGTTTCTCACATTAAGTGGAGAATGAGTTTGGTTTTGTCCAAAGACTGTATCCAAATGAACAGAATAAAAGCGCAAAATGCCGTCTTGCTGTTAGCAGAAGTAGTGAAAGTACACAAAGTCTTATGTAATAGGAAATAACTTTATAATACAATTCAGTAATATAAATAAAATATATCTGCCTATCAAATATACTGCTAATTCCCATGCACATGCCATACTATTACTACTACTACCACTTTATTACTATGACTGCTGATATGCTGTATTTGTAATTTAGAGAACAAAGTTTTGTTTTTTTTTTCTTTTGTTTTTTTTACTCATTTTAAATCTAGGGACTGTCTATGGTGATGTTTGTACTGTATATTTGTACCTTCTGCAGTTGTTCAGAACTCCCTTCTGGGGGAATTTTCCCAGATTTTCCAAGAGTGATTAAAACAATAAAGCAAAGATGTAAACTTATGACTACTTATGACTACTGAACTCTCTGACCTTATCAAACCTCTCCAACACGCAAGGCTATAAAAACGGTATAAAAAGGTTCCGCTCCTTTTTAACATACATTCACATTTTAAGACGGCCTCATCTGACTTTGAAACTAAACTTTATGCAGATTTGGTCATTTGCATTCATTTACTCTTCTGAGATTGAAATAATGGAGCAGCATGTGTTAGCTGGCAACTATTCAAGTGCCTTTCACCAACTGCGCCCCTGCACGCCCCATCTGAACAGGAGAGAGTGAGGAGAGGGGCCTGGCAGAGGAGGGGAGGTCCTGGTAGACAGATGCCTGCACTGTGCCCATGCCACTGTGGGTTATTAATAGTCCAGAGCCGCCTTGTGCCAGCCTTATTGAAGATGAGAGTGGTTCCACGCTGCGGAGCCGTCACACGCTAACTTCCAAATGAAAAGAGCGGAGGTGTGAAGAAATCAGCTGGTCAGTAAGATCTGTGCTGCCCACCAGGGGAATGTTCAGAGATGTGGGCCAGGAGGAGGAGTGAGAACCATAGACACATCCTGCAGGAAATGTTGAAAGAAATGTATAATTTAAACAAAACGTATCCAGCAAAAGTTAATAAAGTGAAATGTGTAAAGCTTATCTAAAGCAATGGTAAATTTTCACATGAAATCACTATTTTTGGATCTGTTATAATGTTATATCCTCATCAAACCTGGAGTTGTGTTTTGTTTCATTCACATATTTTTAACACACAAACTCTGCGTATTGAGGCTGAGCTTTTCTCTCAAACTGAAAACACCCTTGTGATGTCATTGTAATCAAGGAAGTGGTCCACTGTGATTTTAAACCCCATACACCTTCACTAAAATCATGTGGGTAATTTTCAGGCCTGGAATAGCCAATCTCTACTGAACAAAAGGTAAGCTGTTAACTTGAAAACTAACACTACATGACATCACAAGGTGGCCAGAGCATTTTTAAAGTTTTAGAGATGTAGACAACCAATAATAAAGGATTATTTAAACATGGATATGAAACTAAATACAGCTCCAGGTATGTTTTTGATGAAGTAACATTATAACACAGCTAAAAGCTCACAAAAATCAATTTTACAGGACTTTTAATTGATAGCGTCTGCACATGAAATGAAATGAAATGAAATAAGCCACTTGACATATATATTATTTATTCATTCACCACTCTCAGTAGCTGCTTATAATGTACTATAAAACCATATAGCAATGACTATAATGGGGGTGACTGATTTGCCGCCTCCCATTGTTGTACCGCCATCGCAGTAACATCACACTTTTCTTTTGTAAGGTTCAGTATGTTTTGTGGTGCATTTATTCTGTAAATTCAAAACAAATTTATTTAGACATCAAATGCTATAAATGTTTTTCCATCCAGACTCAACGGTAAGCTCTACATGTAGCAACCCACTCACGGTTTCTGTCTATAAAAACATTGTATAAACTAAACTAAGACAGGGTACACACTGTAGGTATACACTTAAGCTAGAATAAAATGAGACGTCATAACCCAAGAAAAATAAATCACAAACATTTCAAAAGAGTCATAGTTTAAGTAAGGATTTATATAATTTCTCTTCACGTCTAAATGCTTATTAGCTTAACCATATTATTACAAGCAAATGGCAGTAATTAGAGCACATTATGAATCCTGTATGGTTTTCTTGTTAAAAATCCCATTGGTTTACATTGATGAAGTAATAACATAATTAATCTTTCCACAGAGGCTGGTGCTGACTGACAGAAACCACCAATTCTCCCCTAAAGATCAGAGACATGTATAATAGTAGTACTCATTAGGCAAAGACCCATGCACTGTTTATTTAAGTCACATTCACATATGGCATCCACTGTAGCGACCGTGCTCTGAAGCCATTAGCCCCTGTACACAAGAGTATAAGCAGCATATGCTCTGAAAATGGTGTGGGCTTTGCTGTTTCTCAGTAAAATTTGTTTTTTGGAGACTTTAGGACAGAACACTTAAAGGGCCCATAGTATGCTCTTATATTATATATATTATGTTATAATGCTGTTTCTCCTCATAAACATACCTGGAGTTGTGTTTTGTTTCATTAACCCACATTTAACACACAAGGCCTGCATATTTAGGCTTCTCTCTAACAGAAAAGGCTGCACCTTGTGATGTCATACAGGAGGTGCTCCGCTGTGTTTTTAATCTCCATAGACCTTCACTGGAATCATTTGGATCATTTCAGACCTGGAACTGCCAGTCTCAACTAAACAAAAGGTAAAACATAGCTGTTAACATCTCAAGGTAGAACAGAGCATTTTGAGCTTTGGAGATTTAGACATTCTAATAATGCAGAATAACTCAAATGTGTGAATGAAACAAAGCACAACTCCAGGTATGTTTTTGAGGAGGTAACAACATTATAATATGGCATGAAGCTCACAAGAATTGTTTTTGTGTGATGCAGGACTTTTAATCATTTAATGTAAAAAAAAAAAAAAAAAGACAGATATGTTTTAATAATAAAATAAAATAAAAAAATATACAACATGAATATTGCTTCAAGAAATTTAATTTTTTTCCCCATTAGAATCTCTCAATACATCGACCATTTTACTGGACCTTAAATCAAATGTATGCATAATAATCGTATTATCTGAGAGTAACAAAAAAGCCATTTAAATCATCCACCCATGTATGCAATGCATTTAGCAAAAATAAAATAAAATAATAAAATAAATGTGCCCAGCTCTTTATCACTACACTAAATAAACCCTTCTCTTTTATTTGACTTCTCCTTGTCATTGCGTGATAAAAGCAGGTTTACATTCTGATGTGACTCTATCTCTAGGTCTGTTTACGGCAGTGCACTATAGGACCGTAATCCCCAGCACCTCTGAATAATTCAACTACGCACTGCTGCCCCTCCAATACTGTTTGGCAAATACTGCAATAAGAAATGCCATTAAAGGCCTCAATGGGCTGTGGGGGCAATAGAAGACAAATACAATTAACTAAGATAGAGGTGGTTCTTTGTGTTGGTACTCAGGGGTCTGCACGCCTGACTTTAATTTAGAAAAGGCTTTATGTTCCTTTTAATGTTGCTATTTCAAATTTAAGATTCATAGCTCAGTTTTGTAATCCTGCGTTTGACTTGGTTTGTATAGTTACATCTGGTGTTAAGGCCTTGGTTCTGGTTTTGGCCATGTCATAGTCTTGGTGTAGTCCTTCATTAATAGGGCCGTACAATATGACAAAATATAGTATTTCTATGTATCAATACAGATTTTAAATTTTTTTGTCAAATAAGTTGGCATTCAATATGAACAATACATACTTTTGATAATTGACATTTGATACCAAAATATGTCAAATTTCTTCCCCCCTAGTCTGAACTCTGCTCCAAATGCATGATTTTACTGACAGATGATTGGCTTTAGACTTCAAAGAAAAAAGAAAAGAAAAACAAGCATATTTCTGACAATTAGAAATAGAACTTGATTAATTGCACAGCCTTAGTCATGATTAGGACCTTGTTGTAGTTCTGTCTTTTATTAATCCAGGTTTTAATCTTGGCATTACACATTCATTTGAACTGGTTTAGACTTGATTTATTGATTATCTAATAAAGCAATGGCCTGATTTATTGGTCGGGGTTCTGTCACATGCTTGTTACTATGGGTGTCATTGCTCTGCTTTGAATGTTCCACAGTATGACATTGAACAGATCTACCATACATTTATTCAATTACAGCAGTTTTATTGCTCAAAGCTACCTAGATAAACAGGCATTCTGACTGTGAGTGGGGTTGCCTCTCTACTGATCTGACCTGTAACTTGGTCTGGTTTGGTCTTCATGAACATAGAAAGGTTTAATATCATACAGTGAAACATTCCAGACAAAGCAATAACATCTCCATGGAAAAAAGCAATTGACGGACCCTCCACCAGAAAAGTTACACAAGATTAAGATCGGATTACTTGGTCATTATATCCAACTAAGAAATCCTTACAATAAAAAGTTCCCAAACTAGCCCTATAGACACATACTCAGCAGACAGCCATTTCCAACATTTTTCCCACCATTTTACTGTAAACTTCAAACACATGACTTGCATATTTGGACTCAATTATATATTTCTAATGTTACTGGTGAGGTGCGATGTTCGTCCGGGCAGAACAAAGTCCAAGTCTCCAGTCTCTTGATCGTGGGGTGATTTTGGAGGTGTAAACATGAAACTACTCGAGAGGAATTATCTCAAATGCAGGGGAGTCTGGCACGAGTTCAGAGGAGGTCTTTGTAAACGTAAACCAGATCTGTGCACTGGGCTGCCATCCGTTTATTTTCCCAGTCCCCCGGTCTTTACGCTGTAGCCCCTTCAGTAATTGTGCTCATGTTTCAGCTAATTTCACATTTCCACAAAAGACTATGTGGGGACTAGAGCACAGGATTTGGAGGGATTTGAGGCGATTTAACTCAGAGCCACAGAAAGTTAGAAATAGTTTATTCTGATTGCTTAGAGTAAACAGTTATGGTCATGAACTTTAAACTTTGCTTGACTTTAAAAAGAAGTGTTTTGCTTGAGATGATGATTGCTAAAGATGTGATTGCAGATTTGGATTTGAAGAAGGAATACCTAAAATTTTTTCCTCCTTTCATTATACTGTTAAAGTCGCACTTTGAGACAAAATCAGACAACTGCACACTGTCCACAGCTAATAAATAAAAACAAATAATAACAACAAGTGTCTTGCCAAATACACAACAATATTATGTTGGCAGCTGGGAATCAAACTGGCATCCTTTTATTTAGGTAGCTAAAATTTTACTTACTCATTCACTGACATCAGAAGTTTTCTTTTGTTATTTAAAATAAAAATCTATATCTATTAGTAACAGAGAGCTCATAAAACTGATTCATTAGTCTACAGTATTTAAGCCTTAAATGGTGAACATGGTATCATAATTAGCCTTTAAGTTAAACAGCTCAAGGAGGTGGCTTTGTTCTGACTATTCTTCGTCTCAAGTGTGGAATTCAAGCAGAAGAGCCTGAACCACCAATGGCGAGCTTCTTTGAACTATATTACCCATCATCCCTGCGCGATGTGAGGCATAGTCCCACGGGAGAGAGGCTGTCCGTGGAGGATGGCTTGTCTCTTCTGCGTTAATGGGGGATTACACATGTTAACATCTATCTCACAGTGAGCCTGGCCAAAGGGGCTCCACTACAGGCTTTAGCATATGAATAAGGAATAAGAGGATGATTGAATAGAGGCCCAGAGAGTGAGGGCTGCCACTCCACCGCAGCACACGGTCACTCCATTAGTTTATATACTAGAATGCCGAAAATGGGGAATTTGAATTCTATTATTCTGGACTATTGGATCATTTCATCTTAGTTTATAATGTACTGTGCCACTTACCTATTCAAGAAAATGTATAAGAATCTAACAAAACCAACTGACCTAAGTCACCTGGGACCATTTAAAGGTGCACTATGTAACTTTTTGGTTGGGTGTCCATCTTGTTTCTATGGAAATGTTATTGCTCTGCTTCTAATGTTCCACAGTATAAAATAAAGCAGATTACCTTGCATTTAATTACATTTGGTTTTATTGCTCAGAATTACCTTGAAAAACAAGCATTCTGCATGGCCTGGTTTGATCTCCCTGATGACAGTAGTAATGTTTACTGCCATAGTGTGAAACATTTCAGACAAAGCAATAACATTTCCATGGAGAAAAGGATGTGACGGACCATCCACCAGAAAAGTTACACAATGCACCTTTAATTAACTATAACAATATTATAAAGGATCTATTCACAAAGGAATTAGGTAATTGCCTCTGATGTGAAATCTTAAATCAAAATGGCAATTATTTGGAATATTGACATTGGGAAAGAAAAGCCGACAAAACTACATTAAACGTGCTGACCCACCAAACTGCCTTGATTTCTTTAGTGTTGCTGACGAGCTGTGCTCTCATCTCTCCAGACTCTTCAAGAAGCTATTTGCTGAAGGTCAGGCCTTTGTGTATAGAAGTATATTGCTCTGTGAGTTGAGTCGGCTGAATGAATATTGTTCCCGTCTTGTCCTTCCCCACCACCAAATCTTCATTGTTATTTTGACACAAGCGCCTCCTTTGTGTTGTGTTTGTACCTTCTTTTAATGTATCCCATTCTATTCTTGCCATTATCCAACCTGTTTCCTGTCTATTTTAAGCATATCCACCGTCTGCAGCCCTTTGTTGCCTGATTCCTTCCTTTTTCTGCGTGTTCATGTGAAATCGCCAGCGTACCCATTGGCAGCGCGGGTGATTTATGGCCCGAGTGAGGCGACCCTTATCAGGTGCAGGCACGGCTCCTCTGCTGCTGCCTGCATCTGAATGACAATGGAGAACCCAGTCGCATTATGCTGCACAGCCTCGCCCCGCACATTCTGGACACTGCAGATTACATCTAGCTCCTGTGATTTATGGACGCCATTTTGGCTCCTGAGAGGAACATGTAGGGGAGTTTTGGAAGCAGGGATTGGCTTTTCCAAGGCCAGTGTCTCTGGTATGGAGCCAAACATCATTACGATGGACCCTGTGCTGGAGAAGTGTTTTATATGTGCTCTCATATGGGTAGTGTATGTGTGTAAATAATGATGCATCATTTATCATCTTATCCACAAGGTGTTCTGCATAGATATCAAGCATTTATTACTGTTGTTTGCAGGTTACAATAAATGGCTGTAATTAACACTAATAAAACTAGCCTCATTGATCATCTCAATATAATGGTGTTAATTAGAGTATACAGAGCAAGCAATAAATAACAATATACTGTATGAATAATTTGGGCAAGTACAAAATGTTACAGCTGCCCTCATTTCGTTCTGGTTTGAGTCCAGTTTAGTCCTGATTTGGTTGGTCCTGATTTAGTCTTGGTCTAGTCCAGGTTTAGCTCCAGGTTTAGTCTCACTTATGTCACAATTCTGATGTGATGTGTGAAAGTGTGTTAGCATCCTATGTGGTTATCTGTAAACCACTATAACCAGCCAAAAAGTTTTAAGATTGTCTGAAACCTCCAAAAATCAAATAAAGAACTGAAACAAGACATTTTCAGGAGCCTGTGATCGATGTGTGGACTATGAGTGTTCATGGTCTTGTTTAGGGTTTGAGTTTCAACAAAAATGTGTGGGTAGTGTAACTGAAAAACTTTGTGACTGCGTGAAAGACAGCACAATTTAGCTCACCTATTGTAGTTCCAGCTAAATCCGTGTTAAAATAAAGCACAGATGAAAGTCTAATAAAGCCTCAGACAGAGCAGTGCTCTAGTTAGCCTCACACCCCCAGGGAATGTTGATGAGATCAGCTGCAAAGTATGAATAGCATTGTATTTCCTTTTCTCTAACCTGTTCACTGTGTTGCTGCTATCAAAATTAAACTGAGCTATTCCTCATGATAAAAATGGGTCTTCTTCAGAATTAGCTGTGTATATAAATATTGATTTGGTTCGACATCTTGGTAATGGAGCCACTGCTGTGTGCGTATCTGCAGATACAATATGCTGTTTGGGTTAAGTTCAAAAAAATGTTGGAGCTAATGTAATTAACAGGGAATTAACACAGCTGCAGCTCATGGTATGAAAGAAGTAATGATGTAATCTAACACATTAAATGAGCCAAATGAGCATCGCACAGCAGACTTAAACACAGCAGGAGCTCAGCCTTCATCTCACCAACACACACACACCTTTATCTAGGCTTCACTGGATGCAGCTCAAGAAAAGTTTTAGTTTGTTACTTTTTAAGACAATGTTTACTCTAACACTCATTTGTGATAAAAAAGGGTACACAATAATCGTTTGTGGTACATTTTACATAAGCGTCATCATCGCTAACGAAGATAATTGCAATTATTTCACCAGAATGTGCAGAAAAAAGCTTCTCATCCACAATGTTCTCTTCTGGATCATCATCAATATCAATAGTTGTTTAAATATGGAACCTATTCATAATATTACAATTATAATTATTCATAACATTTTTAAACTGTCAGCATGTTGGCAATTGTGACACCCCACTAGACATTCTACATCTATGTGTGTGTGGAGAAGAGGTCAGTTTAACCATAACTAGGCCGGTCACTATGAATACTAAATCAAATTATTGTTCAATATATGAAAGATGGAACAATATTTTTTGGGGTCAGTATGTATTGTGTTTACCTTTATATACACTAGTACAGTCATGGCCAACCCGTGGCTCTCGAGCCTCATGCGGCTCTTTAACTAGTTTCATGCGGCTCTTCAGGAGCTTTTACATAACATGCGTCAAATATGCTTGGCTGGCGTTACCATTCATTCAAGGATTGTTCAAGATAAGGAATGCCAAAAGTCTCACTAAGCAGCATAGTAAGAGAAAAATTGAAAATGAAAATTATTTTATTTTTGTTTGTGGACTTGCTTGAACTGAGAGTTTGTGTGTGTGAGACAGTGCACACAATGTTAACTGTTGAAAACAACTTTTACCAACTTTTAAACAATATTATCATGTTGGTGTGGTTATTTTCATTAAATCTGGTTGAGCATAGGTCTGTGTGTGCGTGTGCGTGCATACATGATTGAGGAATGGGATGATGTTCATGTGTACCCATGTGTATAATGTGGCTCTTTGCAGTAACACAGAAAAAGAAGGGGCTCTTAGTCTTCTACTAGTTGGCCACCCCTGCACTAGTAGGACATGTTTTGTTGCTTTTTTGGGAGTACAATAAGACTTGAGTGATACTTTGTATCTTGTAGAGATACAAATTAATTACTAAAGTGTTGCATTCTTCTATTTATTGCAGCACATTTTTAACCATTTTGTACATTTAAGACAGAATAAAATTTGGGGAAAGTTCTGCTTTATTGTGTGGCATAAATGAGTTTTAGTTTTATTGTCTATCATCTATATTTACTTACGCATTTATAGAGATTTACTGTATTTACGGTATTCAGATTTAACATGTATCTATCTTGATACAGCTGAGCACAGACAATTGAAATATTACTTTTGAGTTTATCTCTTACTTTCACTCAAGAGATGTTTTTGTTATTTGTGCTTTGTAAACCTCCTGTGTTTTTTTATCAGCAAACCCTTCCTCACTTTCCTACTTAGCAGTCCAAACTCAGCGTAGAGTCTTGCATCTCAAACACCTCTGGTCATTCACTAACTATTTTGTATTTGCCTGTGACCTTTCAGCTGGTCCCTCTCAGTCACCTGGGATTGGTTCTATTCAACCTGAGCTGCAAATAAATGTAAATAAACATGTAAATATGCTCCTCTTACGGTCAGGTTTGCTTGGCTGTTTTCCCTGACCAGGCCTGTAAAATGGCTGCCACTGCTTGGGTCTCCAATGGCACTCTGCTCACTGAACGATGTCTCTGAATACATTCATACATCATGGAGAGCTGAAGGCTAGGAGGTCTGGAGAAGGGCGTAACTCTGCACAATCAAAACGGAGGTTGCTCTGAAATCCCAGTGTGTAGCCTCATGTTCCAAAGGCAATAAGGACCAAGAGCTTTAAGTGGGTTTTCATACTTTTGGCTTGTTATGGTTCGTGCAGTTGCCAAGTGGTGCAGGGCTGGTGGAGGAAATGGATCAGATTTAAACGAGTGTCTATAATGAGTGACAAATGCAGTAGGGAGATTCTCTACATACTTTAGAAGTAATTATTGTGTGTGTTCAAAAATGCTCTTTAAAAACATGGCTATATTTGTGTTGTGTTTCAATCACATGTTTGCATAAACCTTTATTATTAATCTGTGTTAAATGCTCAGTTCCACTTTGTGTTGTAGTTATCTTTAGTTCAGTAGAGATTGGCCATTTCAGGGCTGAAATGATCCAAATGGTTCTTGTGCAGGTGTATGGAGTTTAAAAACATAATGGAGTGCTTCCTGTAGTACCACATGACATCACAAGGTGTGAGAGTTTTTTGTTTGAGAGAAGAACTCAGGCTAAATGTGCAGGCTTTGTGTGTTAAACATGTGTGAATGAAATAAACACAACTCCAGGTATGTTTGATGAGGAAACAACATTATAACATAGATCAACAATTGCAATTAAAGATTTAGATGGTGAGAACTGCATATATTTCTGTTTAAATTGAACCTACCATATACACTACACTTTTATCTGCACCGATGAAATACCTAAGCTTTATATGAATTTAGCTTCTCAGCAGTAACCTTTGTGTGAAATGGGCTTTTCTTCCCCATTGAAAGGATTAGTACATGTTGTAGTATGAGAGCGTGGGCAGAATAGACCCCCTGAGTGGCACATGTCTTCACACAAACACACTCACAGAGGGGCTCAGGATCAGACTTGGAAGGGGTCCTGGACACTGTCATGGGTCCACACGTCAAATGAGCCACAGAGCCAAACAACAACAAGAATCCCAACAGTAGCTGAGCATATGGGGCAGTGCACCAGCTGAGGGGGCCACGAGGTCTGAGCCTGTGTGCATGTCAGACACATTATTAACTGCTCACCACAGGACAGCACCAGGCTCAGGCCACACCAGTGAATGGCAAATGTTCAATATACAGTATAGGAGAATGTATTTAAAGGGGCACTATGTCCACAATAGGACGTTAGACTATGTCCACAGTAAGACATTAGACATATCTCCCTTGTATTTGTTCAATTACAGGTGTTGCATAGCACAAAAATACTGAAAAACATGAATTCTTACCATGTGCAGGCTTGCTTCTCCATAGATGTGGCCATTAACCTGTCTCCATTGTGATTACCAAGTTTATTTCCGTAACGTGAAATAAGCCAAACCATAATATCTCCATGGAGACAAGCAGGTGATGGACCCGGTACCAGAAAAGTTACAGACCTTTAGTAAAAAAGGATATAAAAAGCAACATACAAAATATACCAAAATATGAAATACAATTCAGACCATAGACCTCTACCGTGACACTGATCCTATCTTGGAATGGTAAACTTTTCAGATTCTGAGTTTAAAATTAAGTTCTCCTACAACCACACATCAGTTTAGAACAAATAAATAACAAACACACGGTGATGGGAAGAATACTTTGAAAATGTATTTAGTTATAGAATACAGACTACTCAAATTAAAATGTTTCATATTCTGATACATGGTCCAATCAAAGTACTTTATCCTGAATACTTTTATACCAAGTTCCATTCAAATTAGAGTGTAAAAACATGCTATATAATTAAAAACAGCTTGATTTTTTTGTTTTGCATTAAGAGCAAGGTGCTCAAGGACACTGTGACACTGAGCAATGTGAGTAGTGATAGTTCAACTAATGCTGGAGCTTAACCATCAGTTTTACGCAGTGGCCTGTTGGTCATAATATGAAGCCTGATTAGTAAATATAAAGCTGAAATGAGCAGTCCCTGTTTTTGCCCCACAATCAAACTCATATTTGATTTGAAAGACTCACTTGTAAAGCTATCACTCTGAGAGACATTTTTTCACTTTCTCTCCCATAATCCCAATTACAGAGCTCATTCTAAATGATGGATACTGCTCCTCGCACTGCCCAGCAAAAACAATTTGGCTGCTGTAATTTAGAGGAACCTTGGAGAAAAGCAGCCACCATTTCTCAGCTCACAGGGTGTACACACACACACACAGATACACACACACACACACACACAGATACACACACACACACACCAGCCTTTAAAGTGACTGCAGGGGGAGTAGATTTGGCCCAAAATTACTTCTTGCTTTGAGAGATTATGACCATACATATCCATTCTGAAAGAAGCTTGGGACAGACAGTGGTGCAGTCAGTTAAAATAAGAAAATATCAAATCATAAGCTGTGAATTATTGAGCAAAGAGTCCAAAAAAGGAAGGAAAACAGGAGATCAAACCCGTGAGAGAAAATAAAAATGAGCGCTACCACAATTGCAGAGTGAGGCGTCATAAGTTAAATTGAAGCTTTCAACGTGAGGCCTGTGTGGTGTGGAGCAGACTGGGTGCTGTCGACATGAGGCCTGGCTGAGCTGCTTTATACCCAGGCTTTTGGGTTTGGCCCGAGCCCTGTCTTTCCACACAGCCGAGGAGGTTCATGTGATCTCTTCCTGTTCCTCTTGGGTCTATGTGGCTCTTTGTATAGCACTGCCTTAAATGTAGTTTGAGTTTGAGGGCTTCAAGATTAATCCCAATCAAATTGAAATAGCAATTTGAATGGATGCAATCAGAAAATCTCAAGTTTTGAAATACCATACCATATGTTTTTATATTGTTTGTTTTTTATTCTCAAGATCTCTCTCTCTATTTGCCTATCTACCTATCATAATTTCCTCCTCAAACAAAGTTTGAAATATGTTGTCTTCTTAGGTCATTTTCACAGATGTTACTGCACTCTGTGGTCCGACCCCAGTGTGTACAGGATTTAGTTCTGTTTACTTCAATTTTTGGTCGGTCTTGTTCACATGCACCGCACATCATTCACCCCAAACATGAGTCATGTGAGAGAGTGAGATTGAACTTATTTCCATGACAATTAATTTTGTCAATACTACTGAATATGTCTTAAAATGTAAAATAATTCACTAATCTAATTGCAGTACTTGTCAGAAAAATAGCAATTAGATATTATGCATCCCTAGATTGTGGCTGTAGATGTACTTGTTGGTTTAGCTGAAAACCTCCACAGTAATCATTGAAAATATAAGGTTTGACATTTCAAGGTACAAGTTCACATTTGCAATAGTAAAATTACTGCTTTAAAATCAAATCTGAAATTAGTTTGACTGGTGCATAAACAAGACAAACTATTTTAAATGAATATAAGTATACATAGAGATCCTGATTAACATTGTGATTTAATAGTTCTAATAAATACCATTTGGAAAAGACAGTATTGTTTTGAAATATGTCCTCACCATCTATGAACATTTTAATTTAAATATGTTTGACTGGTCAAATGTACCAGACCCCAGAGAAACCACAGAAGTGTTGAGTCTTTTGACGAGTCCTACTTTGTCAGTACAGAGCTACTATACTGGTCCACATTAGGACCAAGACCTGTGGAAACACCTGAATGTATTACATTACCATTTCTCTGCTTACTTCCAGTGCTCTGAACCAAATGCTGTACCTCTTCAGATTCCACACACCTTCCAGTATAAGGGACATGGAAAGGCACCCTTCCCACTTGCGCCATGCCTCCATTATTTCCATATACCCCCTGGACTTACCCTGGGCTGGTCCCCTCACTGGACCGTTATTGCCCCCCCTCCCCTCCCTGCCTCCTGTGGCCGCTCCCCAGGCGCTTGGGTGCTCTCTGGGCGCAGGCTGGGCCCGGGTGATGGATGACCATTAAGGCAGCTTATTGGAAACAGTCTGATTTATGGCCAAACGCTGCCTCGGCCTAATGGCTTCATTTCTTTCTGCCGCCACATGATGTCACAGCCAAGGTCACCGCGGCAACGGCCCCTCTTTGTTGTGGTTTAGCTCGCTGATGACCTGCGAGAGATGGAGAGATGGAGGGAGAAATGAATACGGGTACAGAAAAGAGGGGGTGCGAGATTTGTTTGCTAAGAGTTGATGTATGGGCGTATGGAAGTCAAATGCTTTGCAGAAATGCTTTGGTGTGCTAGTTTCGGCCTGGAAATCTTTCACCTTTTTGCCAAAGTCTCCTACATCTTTCTCTCCTTGCCCGATGTGCTCAGTAAATTAAAAACTCCATCTCTCTCCTCTCTCCTCGATCCTTCCTTCAATCCCCAAATGACAGAGTACGATAAAAAATAAGAACACACGCACACAGCTTTACGGCCTCCCTCAGACAGCTATTACTCACTTCTACTTCAAATGAGCGCCGTCAAATATATCGGCCTCGCCATTAAGGATTCGATCAATAAAAATGCCATTAGGGTTGGAGTAAAAACCGCTAGTATTAGTGAAGCTCAAAACAAAATATCAGGTTCTATTCCACGTATTAGTAAAATACTGGCATAGGCAAGAACTGCACACATTTTACATAGTACTTAGTTACATTTTGGCTTTAACTGCTTGATGATGGCTGTGGATTTTTACTCCATTGCTTGTTAGTTCATTCTGTCCACACATAGTGGGATACATGGTGAGTGTATGTGTGGGAATGGTCTGCAGCTGTTTGTTTAGTTTACTTTTGTTTGAGAGTCTCAGCTCTTTAGTTGTAATGACTGTGTAAATACAGGTCAGAACCTCATGAGTGATTTATTTATTGACAACAAGGTCACTGAGAGCTGGAGACCTCTACCTTCCTGCCTACAAGCTTCAAATTACAGGCTTGCTCTAATTTCTTTTGGGTTAAATACTTTTTTTAAAATTTACAATCCAATTACACTGCTTATCCACTGTATTTTTATTTTCCAATAATTTTAATGTATTTATTGGATTGTAGTTATTGTATTGTAATAATAGTGTATTTATAATAGTAGCTTACTCGTCACTCTTTGTCTCTGGCCGTGGTCCTGATTCGTCATCTACCTTTTATTTTGAATGTGTTAAGTCTTAATAGTTAATGTTAGGAGCTCTGTTCACTTGTGTATGGCATAACAATATTGTGCTATAATTAAATAATGTACAATGAAAACAGTTTTATTTATGCATTTATGAATTGCCCACAATTATTGCATTGGCATCGCACTGATCTGTACTGGTAACAGCAGTGTAACAGTAAAAAATATACAAAATATGCAAGTTTAAAGTGCCGATATTATGCTATTTTATGTTATAATGTTTCCACATCAAAAACATGTTGGTAGTTTTGTTTTGTTTTATTCAGTTCAGTTTAGTTAACACATAAACCCTGCATATTTAGGCTGAGGTCTTCTCTCAAACAGACTCACTCACACACATACTACATGACATCACAAGGTGGAACAGAGTATTTTAAGCTTTGGAGATGTAGGCAGAGAATAATAAAGGGTTACTCACATGTGTGAATGAAACAAAACACAACTTCAGCTATATTCTTGATGAACCTTGATGATGAACATTGATGAACATTATAACACAGCATAGCACAGTTTACAAGAATCCCAATTGATGACCTTTAACTTAAAAAAAATAAAAAAAATAAAACTGTACATACAACAATACTATACTGTCAACTAAAACAAGGTGCTGAAGGAGTGGGTAGAGGCTCAACAATACACACACTCCTAAATCTCACCAAGCAGTTCTCCCAGTCGTCAGCAGCTCACACCTTTGATTTACA
Organism: Odontamblyopus lacepedii; assembly: GCA_034769755.1. Lineage (NCBI taxonomy): Eukaryota > Metazoa > Chordata > Actinopteri > Gobiiformes > Gobiidae > Odontamblyopus > Odontamblyopus lacepedii. Next base: position 21,036,291 of record CM068354.1, read on the forward strand.
ACTAATTCCTCTGTCGATTTGTCACTGATGGCAGCAATGTATTATTCCCAGCTCCCAAAATTCAACATGTTTTATGTATCTCTCCAATTTAATTTGTATTCAGTTCAGAAGGTGGTCAACAGCAATACAAGAGCATATGATACCTGTGAGATTAGGCCAAAGATATCATTAAGAAAGTAGTTAAGTAAGAGATTAGATTATCAAATAGCTTTTTTATTAATTTTTTACTGAGTTGTGTATTTTGTGCGATTTTTAATAAGTAAAAACTAATCAATAAGATTCATAACATCTTTACAATTTTAAGTTTGGGCCAATTTGGGTTCAACTTGATTATTAGGGTCGAAATAATGTGTTTCATGGGTAACATTAAAGGTCCTATAGTAGACAAAACTGACTCTTATTTTCTTTCGTTCAGTAGGGATTGGCAATTCCAGGGTTGAAATCATTCAAATGATTCTAGTGAAAGCGCATGGACATTAAAACCACAGGGGAGGACTTTCTGCATTACCACATGATATCACAAGGTGGAACAGAGTGTTTTCCGTTCGAGAGAAGAACTCCTAAATATGCAAAAATGTGTGTGTTAAACGTGTGAATGAAGCAAAACACAATTCCAGGTATATCTGTGATGAGGAAACAACAGTCTAACATAGATCAGATACTAGCGTAATCTGGGCCCTTTCATATGATAAGCAAAGCCGCTTCACAAATCCACGAGCTTTACTAGTTTTGTGCACATATATGGCAGATTGCTTGGTTCTTTTTGTGTCTGCTTATGTGTTATGCCCAGACACAGGAGGAGCTGTAGGTTGTGCTGGCCGGTGTATGATTGATGCTTATATTTGTCTGTGTCTCAGCAGACTTTCGTGTACAGTGCTGTGCCCCCCACCTCACCCCTCCTCCTCCTCTCAGTCTGGTTGGAGAAGCCAGGCCTGATCCCAGTGGCGAGGTAAAGATTGATGCTGCTCATCTGCTGGAATGGGGCAATAAAAGACAGAGCTGCACTCGGCCTCCACAGCATCCACTCGTTTTTCTTCTGTGCGTGTTCTTACTGTCCAAATATTGTCCTCCTACTCACTGCTCTTTGGTTCTTTTGTTGGATGTTAAACTCGACAGAATAAAATCATACTTGAAGATGTACCAGCAAACTCCAGGCAAACTAGTTTTACCCAGGGTCAGCAAAATAAAGGACTGGCATCAGATATTATAAACATCTTACTCATTGTTGTTTAGGATATGAACTTTCACTTATTTATGTAGTTTACAGTAGTGCTGTCGCATAACTAAATTTCATATTCAATTTTGAAAATGCTCAATACTTGATACCAAATGCTCTTTTTAGACAGATTGTAGTTTTCAACTCATACTAATAGGTTCTTAATATGATGTGGTCTTGTAATTCTGATGTAGATCCAGACCTAACTTTTTCCTCTGTATGTGATTGTTTGTTTGTTTTTTTTCGTTTTTTTTTCCAGTGCAACAAAAACAAAAATAGACAAAAACCCTCCCACCCTCTCTCTACACTCAACACATAAAAAGAAATACGCAAAAAAAAAAAAAAAAAAAAAAAAAAACACAGCAGTAGTAGTTTCAGTATCAGTTAATATCTGGATATCAATAATTATTTTGAGAACCATTTACAATCCATGTTAGTTTATAGCTCTAATTCAAGTGTTGGTTAATTTACAGTAAAATGCTATGATATTGAGTTAGAATTAGCCCTGCAGACATTTAGGAGTAGTAACATTTGTTTGGGAGAAAGCGGTTGGACAGATCGGTGGACTCTAGGTAACAATAATCCAGGATTCTGCCTTAAAATTGCACACAGACCTGGTCCACTTATTTCCCATGGTGCCCTTGGTGTAGGTCGTCTAGTAATGCGTCACCCACAAACTCATTTTGCATCTTTTAATATTGCATGGAGCTCATTTAGTAGCTTTGTCGGGGGTATGAGGACATGCCCCAAAATGCATTCAGGCAAACACAAACAAACACATTGTAATTTCCCCTTGCCTTATATTCTCAGGGGTGTATTTTGGGATGGGGCAGAGGCTTTGCGATTGATGTGGTTCCAGATTGTAAATGGTTTCTCCGCAGTGTGTGTAAACAAGTGTATGTGTGCATTAGTGTATGTGCATATTTCATACTTGTACAAAAAACAAGCTCTCCGTTTTTTCTGTAAGTCATCAATCACCCTGCCACTTTAATTTATGTGCCACTTCTGGTTCCATTGTCGTTTATTTTTCTGGGGGAAGAATATCGCTGTTGCACAGCTCTGGGGAGAAGCAGCTTGTGTTTGCAGCATACATATTACTTTTTAACCCTTAAAGGACCCAAAGGAATTATTTTGGTTTGAGCAATGCTGTGGTGGAGGCCTGGCTGCAAAAACACAACATTCAGTTTTGTTCAAAAGTTCAAGTGACATATACTATAGTAGCAATGGACCAGTGCGATGTTTGGGGTAGACCACTTAGATTTTAAACAACCCTTCTTGAAAATGCAATATGAAGTCTTTATATGAGTAGTGGGTTTAAAATGAGATCGCTCTGTATTTTTTTATACAGAGAGATATGAGTCTGGTCACCACTCTCGTGTCTTGAGCCAGAATCAAACATGATTGTGAAATCAGATTTGTTTGTTTTTTTCTGTGATGCAAATCACATCACAATGTGATGTTTTCACTCCCCTATCATTTTATATGTGCTTTCTTTGTTCCCCATAAGCATATTTGTTTTGATACGGACAGACCTCGCATGTCATCCACTTGTCAAACATGTCCAAATGAACTGGTGACCAGACTCACATCTTTGTAAAGTACTGAAGATATGTGTATTCTGGATCTCAGGTCAGGTTTATTGCAGAAATAAATCTGAATACTTCTCCGCAGCATTGACTAAACATTAAATACATCCTGACAGTAAACATTTTGTCTGACTTCTATTTCTGTGGTACCAGCACTGAATGGTTCAAGTGCTCAAAGTGGAGGGGTCATAGGTCACAGCTGGGTCAGGTCACTGTGAGGTCACTTCCTTTTGGGGATTGCATGCGCACTATTCCTGTCTATCACATGGTCTGACCTCTCAGGCCTGTCCCACCTGAAGCAGCCCTCCTGTCACAGTGATGTACAGCAGAGGCTACAGAGGCTGGGAGCGCGGCATGTCTTTTAAGATGCACATGTTTTAGCATAGGCCCCTGACCCCTTTCAGAGCACTACGCAAAGAGGACACTCAGACAGACTATGCTTAATGTGACTTATACTGATCAAAAGTATAATATAAAGCTCAGCCTATCTAGATAAAAGCTAAGGCAGAACCATGGTGCAAAGTATAAATCACCAAACGTAGTCTAACTTTCAAAATGTATTGTCAAATATTTAATGCATATCAGCTACAGAAACAAAGTCTATATAATCACTATCAGGTCTGTAAGCTGTTTTGCTAGTTCCATGCCTGGGTAACTGCAGAATTGGGTAAGAGATTATATCTGGGAAACCCCTAAATATGCCAAATCAAATAGGCCAGTTACAACATTACATTTTAGCTGGAAGTTTTGTAGCCCATTCAAACCCAAGTCTCCCATCGTGGTTAAGGGATAAAACACCAGACAGTGTAAATAAAGTTGTTAAAACATCTTGACTGACATCCTCATGAATCATTGATGTATCTTTGAGTCTAAACGCTTTGTGTGGTGTTGTGACTCTAAAGTCACTTTGAACAATGTGATGCAATAAGCCAGTGTGCTTTATTGACACAGTGGATCACAGTCAGCTTTGATTTAGTGTAGCTACAAGCTAAACGCTACATGCTATACGCTAATCTCTGGAGCATAACTTGATACAGGCGGAGCATGTCTTCCCGCCTCGCTGTGGGGATCTTTATCTCTCCAATACGATTGAATTATTTCTCCTTGCTCATCTCAAAGAATTGAGTTACAGTGACCATAATGCACAACAACAGACTCGGCTTCTCTTGTCGTGGAGCTGTGTCCAGAAAGCAGAATTCTGAATGCTTACAGGTTAGGTAGCAACAAGTGTGCACTGGCCTGTAGGAAAATGTGGCGAAAAACTAGACAAGATCTCCATATAGTTTCGACAAAGACATTTTCACAAAAGCTTGCAAAGTTAAAGAGGATTGTGTGTATTGATTTCTTGTTGCAATGTCCGGGAGATGGCGCCAAGAAAATGAGCTCTGGCTTGGAGGTTTATGTCTTGCCACAGATAGAAGGAAATGTGAGCCGCGGATTCAGCCGGCCCTTTATTGTAAATGTGCTCCCTCTAGATGGACTTAAAGTGTCTGTTTTCCTGGCTATAGAAGGGGAATTAAATATGAAGGGTATCAGTAAATGGGCAGGAAGACTCCAAACGAGTGCTTAGGGACAGTTTCCCATTATTGTCATCTATTATCCCGGACAGATAGTGACGCGGCTGCAAAGTCGTCGATGGCGATGTGCTGTTGTTGGTGGAAGTCAGGCGCTTATGTGAAAACAGAGTCACTCTGTGACTGGAAGTAATACAACTTAAGCTTGACAAAAAATACTTTCAGTGGATTATGTGAATCATAAAAGCCAGTTCCCAAAAATACTGGGACACTATCTAACAAAGTCCAGTGTTTAAAGGAAACCTACTTTGTTCCTGATTCATGCATTATATTACTATTACATCAAATACTGCAGATTTTATTTGCTGCTTAAAGTTAAACCCATTACTGTTGGGAAATAACATTTCTTGAGCCATTTGGTCCATTAAAATTGGCTTCATATTTTCATTTACCTTTGTGAGGAATACATTATAGGTTTTTGGGATATTTGTAAATTATGACCTTCAAGGAGACATCTTTTTTGTTAAACCTAAATTAATTACCAAACTATTTTAACACAACATTACTTATGAACAAATAAATAGAGGCTTGATTAGGTTATTCTCCGCAAATCCCTTAGGACTTTATAGGTGCCACTTAAGCAGCTGGCCTTGGGTTACCGTGCTCCTCAGACCACTTAGGCTGGGGAAGATAGTGCTGAGTTTTGGGCTCACCTCTGCATAGCCGCTGTAAAAGCTGATGTGTACACAGACAGTCACTCTGAATAATAGGCCTTGGAGCTATAAATGTCAGCCCTTTAAATCACACGTAAGGCCAGCGCTGGGCTCCCAGAGAGAGGACGCTTCATCACTGCTTAAACTACCACCGCCCATTTATTATGTGTGTGTTTATAAATCACTAAGGAGACCCCACATTCCTAAAGACTGTAAAGAGAAGGACAGAGGCGGAAGTGCGGAGAAACTGGGCCTGAGTGAAGATGTGTGATGAGTGAGGAGTGGTGGAGCACTGAGGAGCAGCCATCAACATCATCCGTCATTGTTTCATATTATTTACATAGCTACAGTACAGAGCAGAGCCTTGTGCAGAAACACACTTGACTTGTGGTTTCCCGGACAAGGGCCAGTTTGTAATGAAACAGCAGGCGGCGCAATGATTTATCCCAAAGTGAAAGTTGAAGACAGAGGTCAAGAGTCAAAGTATGCCAAATACTAGTATGGCCAGTATTCAAGTATAGTCACTATGGTTGACAAGTAGAAATTAAAGTTAGCGGCTAAATTGGCCCTTACAGAGTGTAATTTAATTTAGGCCACAAAATGTCACAACTCAATATACTATTTTGCATGTTCCAACCCAAATAAAGGAAATTTATATGACAGAGCATCAGGCTTAAAGTTCTTATATTACGCAAAATTGACTCTTGTGAGCTTTAAGCCATGTTAGAAAGTTATAACTAATCAAAAACATAACATCCCAAATTGTGTTTTATTTCATTCACACATACTTGAGTAATGCTTTTTTACAATGTTTTTAGTCTTACCACATGACATGACAAGTTGGAACAGAGTGTTTTCTGTTTGAGAGAAGAGCATAGCCTAAATGCAGGATTTGTGTGTTAAACATGTGAATGAAACAAAACAAAACTCCAGGTATGTTTTGATGAGGAAACAACATTATAACATAGGTCAGAAAATAGGGTAATACTGTCCCTTCAAGAAATCAATATGCGAATGAAAACCATGAAGAGGAGAGATTCAAAAATAGCAACATCAAAGCCCCCAAAAAGAACATTCAAACTGTTTTTTTGGTAATATGCACAATTACCCAGAAAATATGTTGTCTCTCCAAATGTCTGAAACGCTAATATCTTGGTCAGTAACGTCTGGCATTGTCCATGCATGCGATAAAAGTGCACAAGTGAAATAACTGACCGCAACCATTAAAATGAACCAAGAAATGAGTGATTTTTAAACAAGGCATTCCCACACTTAGTTTTACCATCACTGCCTTTTACTGAAATGTTTATATTAGAGAATAGAGTTTGATTGTGTGAAATCAAGCATACAAACCACGCGGCAGTGTAAAGCAACCTCAGTTCCTGTCTGCTCTCATAACTGAAAGACAGAGGAGTGAATTTATTGGGCGGATGATTATTATGGACATAAACAGTGTGGATGATATCACGCAGGTGTCTCCAGTCTCCAGTCCTCCTGTCTTTTTCCCCAGACTGCAGCTTCTCTGTTCTGGACACATAATATTAACACTCAGCTGACATTCCCCTCCGTGTGCCAAAGACTTGTCTGTCCACAGGCAAAAATAGCTCAGACATAAGTTCAGTCAAAATAGCCCAATGCTGTCTTTTATCCCCTCTTTTACAACCAGGCCTGCAGATTTATGGTTTACAGTGCAGGGATGTGCTGTTATCCACTGCACAATATGTGTATATACATGCTTTTTATGGACCCCAGTGCTTTTGCCTCTCTTTATTCTCCCCTGTAAAAGATGACATTCCAATATTTAACGCAGACAGTGGCCTTTTAAAGTTTGGCTGGAGTCGGGTTTTGTGGAAGAGTCGTTTTTCATTATCATACAAAACTATTCCTCCAGCTACTACTAATGCTCTGACGTTTTGTAAGGCTATGTAGGGGCAATCACACTGCTTCAGTACATTTAGTTTTTATATTTTATTTTATTGTGGCCTTTTAGTCAGAACAAGGCGAGGAGTGAGGGGAGCCATTCAGCAAATGAGCTTGGTATAGTACAGACACCATCAAGTATCAGGGGGTATTTTACTTCTAGGTAATTAACTGTTAACACATAGAAAATTCTATATTTGGGCAAAACAGCATATTAACATGGTTTATAACATACATTTCCCTTCCCTTTTCTCCCTGTGTTAAGTCACTCCCCCTTCAGAACGCTATCACAACACAATCGGCGCACATCCCTCTAATGAAACTACTGCACATTACATCAGGTTTCTCAAGTTGTTGTACACAGTTTTGTATCATGGTTATCATGTTTTATTATATTCATGGGGAATTGCTGAGTGGTGGCATAAATGACGTAGTCTTGTGGGCTGAGCATTGCACAGAATCTTACAGTTGACTATAAGGAAGGTTCGAATAGGGCCGGGGTGAGACTAACACTCAAACATACGTGGATGACAAACATCTTCAAGCATGTTTTAATGAAGCTATTGCCCCACTTTTATATCTATGGGGTGCTGACACTTTCCCTAGTTTGGTCCTGGTAGTCCTGGTAAAGACCTGGTTTAGTATTTTAGTCCTTGTCTGGCATGTAGTCCAAATTTTTGTTCATTTTTAGTTCTAGTTTAGTCCCAACTGAACTTACCATTTATTGCTATATGGGACACACACCTAACCAGTTTTATACATAATTGTGCTTGCTTGTTGGCATTATTATTTGGCACACTAACTATTTTCTTTCAAAATGTTAAACCAGTTGATAGTTCTGATCTTACCATGTGCTGCTGCTTTTCATACATATCAATACGGGGTCTTACCATAATTGAGACGCATCTGTATCGAGCAGCCAAACTAACAAGTCACTCATTGAATATGAAAAATGACGTTTGGGAGGGAGAGGGGAGGGCAGCGGTAAGATCAATGATATAGATCTGCATGTTCTGCCTAGGCTTCCATCCTGTGGTGTGGAAGTGTGTATGTATGTGTGCACCCATATTGGACATCTGAATGAGTAATGACAGTGTCTCGTACTGGGCAATTACCACCAGTGCTCGTTTATTAAAGACGGGATGGAGGGATGGAAGGGTGAGGGATGGAGGGGTGTGTGTTTGGTGCCAGGGGAATGCACAATGAATTGCAGGAAGCAGTGACACAATGTACAACCCAGGAAATGTATGTCTTCTTATAACTGAATATTTCCTGCAGGTAATTTATGTTTTCAAGTTGATACCACTGGCTTGTAACAATAACTTTGTGTTTTTGTCTGTGAAAAAGAGGTCTGGACTTTACGATCAAGATGAATTAGGCAAAGTCATTAATCCTTGTCAAACTGTTCAAATCTGAGTCTCAGTATTTTGTCAACCATGTGGAACCATCGTATTCATATACAGAATTTTGATATGACACTATAATTTTTTCATGGATTTTGTCCTGTTCTGATCCACTGAATACACTTTTCACGTGCTTTGTTCCCATAAATGTTACAGCTCTTATTACTAAAAAAATCGCACGCATAGTTATATTTAAAGGTGCACGTTGTAACTTTTCTGGTGGGAGATTCTCTACATAGAGACCTACTGGTCTCTATGGAGATGTTTTTGCTTTGCCTGAAGCGGTCCAAAGTAAGGCATTAACCTCATCTATCTTGAATTTAAAGACTATATTATGCAAAACTGACTCTTGTAAGCTTTAAGCCATGTTTTAATGCTGTTACCTCATCAAAATGTACCCAGCGTTGTGTTAGTCTGTCTGCATTTACTTTAATCTATTATGTGTGTGCTTTATTGTTGGAAAAGTACAGCACAACTTGAAAGACGTGTATTCTTTCTATGAGCAGACTTGCTGCTCCACAGATCTGACCTGTAACTGTATGTTTGTCTCTGAGGATACAGATTCTTCAATGCCCTACTGTGGAACATGCAGGCAAAGCAAGACAAGACAAACATTACCAGAATATTCAGATTTGGGACCAGACCGAAAGCCCTCCTAATCCTCTTATATTCTTTTAATACTGTATCATGAGGCAGGAGGAGGCTTCCAGTGTCATGACGACAGCATAGATGGTCACACATGTCCTCCTTCCTCAAATCTTATCAACACTCTGCTTTTATGAATGAATAAGAAAGATCAAGAATGCAAGTTTATCTGTGTAAGTTTATCAAGCTACAAGAAGAAGAAAATACATCAATAATACGAGTTATGGCATCAGATCTGAACAAAGACCATGGCCTGGAGAGCACGGCCCTGGTTAAACTAATAGAGGAAAAAATAGCAAAATATTTCAAAGGGGCTGAAAAAAGTTGAGACTTTTTGTGGATATTGCACCCAGTCTCCCATATCCAAGTGCAATGTTCCTGCGTTCTGCATTTTTCCAGTAGTGTAAAATAACCATAACACATCACCTTAAGAACACTATACCAATGGGCCATGCTGCTTACTTAGAGATGCTTTTCTATAGCTAGTCCCGTACTGGTGAAGTCATTCCCCAAATGGTTATTTTTGGCACATTTAAGATTAAAAACGAAATGACTCAACATTGTCTAGCCTTTCTGTAATTTCTTCTTTTTCTAAAAAAACAAAACAAGATAAATTGTAGTAATAGCATAATTCAAGAACGATTGACTACTCAACGCATTGCCCCAGGTTAAATGTGTAGCTTTTTTCCCCCTATTTTCTCACTCAGTCTGTCTTCATGTCTGAGATGCAATGAAAACAGTGTGGCTTCATTGGTTGCGCTAAGAATCCTTCAGCAGCTGCTTGGTAATCAATGGGAAGGAAAACAAATCATCACTGAAAGAATTTGGGGTTTGAGTATAACCCAGAGTTTTCATAAGTCACAAACTGTGCCAGGCTCAGAAACTATACTGGAAAATAACTGGAGATGGTATACCGATGTGTAGAGTGAAAGGGGCACGTAAACAGATAATTCAGTTCATTAAAGATGCCACGTGACATGATTTTTTGATCTGTTATGCTTGTTTCTCAGTCAAACAAGTTATTTTTAGGCTTTTGTTTTGCTTCATTCACAAAAACACACATCCTCCATATTTAGGCTGAGTTCTTTTCTCAAACGCGCCTTTCCACCTTGTGATGTCATGAAAGTGCTCCACTGTGTTTTTAAAGTCCACACACCTTCACTAGAGTCAACTGGATCATTTCAGCCCTGGAACTGCCAATCACCATTACAAGGTGGAACAGAGCATTTTGAGTGTTGAAGATGTAGACAGACTAATAACGCAGGATTACTTAAGCATGTGTGAACAAAACACAACTCTAAGTAGGTTTTGGGGAGTTTACACCATTCTAACATGGCTTGAAGCTCAAAAGAGTCAATTGTGTCATACAGGACCTTAAATATTCTTTTGTTTATTTCTCTTAGGGGCATGAATGCACAGAGCAGGCAATTTTAAAACCTTCACTGAACACAGTCATATATGTCAGTAAATTAGAATGCAATTCCAGTGTTAATGAATATTAATGTTGATTTTTTTTTTAAATCACAAATGGATGAATTAATTTATAAAAAACACATTTTATTTGTATAGCACGTTTAAAAACAACCAGTGACCATGAATCAACCCATGAAATCACTACACAATTAGAGAGTATTAAAAAGAAAATCAAAAGTAAAATTGGTATAGGGAAGTAAATATTTTGTCTTGACTTCATATGCAACTAGAGATAATAATAACATTTTGTAATGAGCAAATAGCTAATTGTTAATTTTGGTTATACTAAATACCACCGTACACGCACACTCAATCCATCACAATCAAGCCCGATAAACGTTGTCGTGCTCTTCTTATCTAAAACTAAAAATAAGACCATCATATCCGGTCTTGGTGCCCTCCCACAACCGCTGACCCCCCTATATTAAGTCCACTATGTGTCAACTCTCCTCCACAGACAGTCGGGCGTGCTTGACTCATGACTCAGTCCCAGCTCAGACACTGGTCCTGGGGTGGGTGTGCTGTGGTTGTGCTGTGGGTCTGGGTCTCCTCTAGTCTGTGTTGGTGTAGTGGTGCCATGGCTCTTGCTGCGCCCTCCGCCTGTCCCCGCCGTGTCACGAACCCTAACAGAAGACACATTGTTCCTGGAGCTTGGGAAAGACCACAGTTCAAGGACATCAATAGCTACAATGTGTAATTTCCCCTCCTCCTCCTCTCACCCGCCTCACATTCAACTCATTCAGCTTTTAGCCACCATGAGTTGGTAAAATGGGAAAATATTGGACTGGGAAAGTACCTAAAATTAAACTATGGACTGAGATGAAAAGAAATATTAACAAATCTAAAAAAGGAATTGATTTAATGAGTTATAAATAGCACTAGTATTAAGCATTCAACGCAGTAGGTTTCCGAGTACCACTAGATCTAAAGGTCACAAATAGCCTAGTACTATTCCAGGTCTAAACCTTTTTATTTGATTGTCTTGAATTGGACTACATCATTGCTACAGTATAGTTCTAAAGAAGAAAGGCAAATTTGCATCTAGGTACAGCAAATATTAGAACTATAGAGGACCTTGTGTGCCACCATTGGTACGTGAACCACAGTTTGAGAAACACTTAACATTTCCAAAATACTTTTTAAATTAAGTTATTTTTTTATGAAGTGGACCAATATGTTTACTGAACATGTGATTCAAGTGCATTGCAATAATTTTATACCCACAACTGAGTTTTTTTTTTAATTGTTTTACCATGGGAAATAGCAAAATCGCTCAAACCTCAATCTTTAAACTTCAAAACACAAAAAGTACTTTGTTAACTTTTTTCTTTTTTTTAATGTTCATACAATGTTATTCATTACTCTATCACTGTTCAAGCAAAGTACATTACAAAGTATCGTTGGATTGAATATAGATTAAATTAATTCAAGCTCACACATGCTTTGGGAGTTGTGCTTGTTTAAGGTATTTTTCTACCAATAATATATCTTCAGGAGAAAAGTATTTACAAGTATAACTTATGTCAATACTTCCACATGTATATTTGATTACATGATGATTAGTGCTTTGTGTGCACATATGTGCTACAGCCCCTCTTTGTGTGAGTTTCCATGGGGTTATTCTGGTGTGGCCCCTCCCCCTCTGCTCTTCTGTTGTTGTGGGTGTGCGCTAGGTGCCACATGTTACGTGCCACAAAGAAACCTGAGCTCATTAGCCTGCTTGTCTTCTGTGAGCTAATTGCCAAAGCCAGCGTCACCTTCGCTACTGTTTAATTAGTCCTAACAAGATAACTGAGCACCAATTAAAGTGACCGATCTAGGGTTTTTCTAATACATGAGCAAGAGTCAAGTTCTGCTGCTGCTGCTTCTGCTTCTTTGTATTACCACATTAAGTTACTTCAACTCAAAGTGGTGAGAAAGGATCGCAGGCTACAGAGCTACAGATATAGGTACAATAGTGTTTTAACTTTATATTAATTACGTAATGTTCAAAGGAGGGGCGTTCAAAGAGCATTGTGAGCTAATTAGTAATGTAATAAATGTTAATTATACTAGAAACAACTTCACAACAGGGGAGAAATGACACTGAAAGAACACTGAAAAAACCATTCAGCATTAGTTAACAATGTAAATGAATGATGTCAAATATTTAGCAGTTTGGATGTGATGAAATTTTGCACACTTGAAAATAGCAAAAACATCATTTTCACTTTTTTACTTACAAGTTCTTCATATCACATATTTTAAAAAAACAACACTAAGAATAAAAAATATAACTAGAGGCAGATATGATACAATGATGAAATTTTTGCACACTTGAAAATGGAAAAAAATACCATCATTTTTACTTTTTACTTACATATTTTTAAAAAGATATACTAAAAACTCAATTCTCAATAAAACTCAATAAAAATTCATCATTAATAAGATCACATATTTGAAGTATACATGGACAGATTGTTGTGGCTGGCCTCTAAACTAAAATGTGACATCCGTATTATTTAGCCCTAAGCTTCAATCATATATGCTAGTAACCTATAGTATGCTAATTTTGACATATGCTAAGTGGTAGATTAAATAAAACCATTAAATGTCAATACACTCCCCGATCTTTCATAAACATGCCCCGACATTTTACCTATGTATGTATGTTGTCACTACTTGTTGGCTCATGATATTGCGACAAATAATTAGAAATTATTTATCAGTGAAGGTTTACATTTAAGAACTAAAATGAACATACGAAAAGAGAAAAGCTTAACAAAGCCAGGTCCTGTATTGCGCAAAATTGACTGTTGTGAGCTTTAAGCCATGTTAGAAACATACACTCAACAAAAATATAAACGCAACACTTTTGTTTTTGCTCCCATTTGTCATGAGATGGACTCAAAGATCTAAAATTCATTCCAGATACACAATATTACCATTTCTCTCAAACATTGTTCACAAATCTGTCTAAATGTGTGACAGTGAGCACTTTTGCTTTGCTGAGATAATCCAGCCCACCTCACAGGTGTGCCACATCAAGATGCTCATCAGACACCATGATTAGTGCACAGGTGTACCTTAGACTGCCCACAATAAAAGGCCACCCTGAAATGTGCAGTTGTTGCTTTATTGGGGGTCTGGGGACTCAGAACCAGTCAGTATCTGGTGTGACCACCATTTGCCTCATGCAGTGCAACACATCTTCTTCGCATAGAGTTTATCAGATTGTCAATTGTGGCCTGTGGAATGTTGGTCCACTCCTCTTCAATGGCTGTGCGAAGTTGCTGGATATTAGTGGGAACTGGTACGCGCTGTCGTATACGCCGGTCAAGCACATCCCAAACATGCTCAATGGGTGACATGTCCGGTGAGTATGCTGGCCATGCAAGAACTGGGACATTTTCAGCTTCCAAGAATTGTGTACAGATCCTTGCAACATGGGGCCGTGCATTATCTTGCTGAAACATGAGGTGATGTTCATGGATGTATGGCACAACAATGGGCCTCAGGATCTCATCACGGTATCTCTGTGCATTCAAAATGCCATCAATAAAATGCACCTGTGTTCTTCGTCCATAACAGATGCCTGCCCATACCATAACCCCACCACCACCATGGGCCACTCGATCCACAACATTGACATCAGCAAAGCGCTCACCCACACGACGCCACACACGCTGTCTGCCATCTGCCCTGAACAATGTAAACCGAGATTCATCCGTGAAGAGAACACCTCTCCAACGTGCCAGACGCCATCGAATGTGGCCATTTGCCCGCTCAAGTCTGTTACGGCGACGATCTGGAGTCAGGTTAAGACCCCGATGAGGACGACGAGCATGCAGTTGAGCTTCCCTGAGACGGTTTCTGACAGTTTGTGCAGAAATCCTTTGGTTATGCAAACCAATTGTTTCAGCAGCTGTCTGAGTAGCTGGTCTCAGACGATCTTGGAGGTGAACCTGCTGGATGTGGAGGTCCTGGGCTGGTGTGGTTACACGTGGTCTGCGGTTGTGAGGCCGGTTGGATGTACTGCCATATTCTCTGAAACGCCTTTGGAGACGGCTTATGGTGGAGAAATGAACATTCAATGCCCGAGCAACAGATCTGGTTGACATTCCTGCTGTCAGCATGCCAATTGCACGCTCCCTCAATGCTTGCGCCATCTGCTGTGAGACAAAACTGCACATTTCAGAGTGGCCTTTTATTGTGGACAGTCTAAGGTACACCTGTGCACTAATCATGGTGTCTGATGAGCATCTTGATGTGGCACACCTGTGAGGTGGGATGGATTATCTCAGCAAAGCAAAAGTGCTCACTATCACACATTTAGACAGATTTGTGAACAATGTTTGAGAGAAATGGTAATATTGTGTATCTGGAATGAATTTTAGATCTTTGAGTCCATCTCATGACAAATGGGAGCAAAAACAAAAGTGTTGCGTTTATATTTTTGTTGAGTGTACCTGGAGTTGTGTTTTATCATTCACACACATTTGAGTAACTTTTTATTATTAGTCTATCTACATAATTTTGTTCATGAAGTGGTAGTTTTCAAGTTAACAGCTACCTTTTACCTTTTGTTCAGCAGAGATGAGCAAATCCACTCCTAAAATGGTCAAAATGATTCTAGTGAAGGTGTATGGAGTTTAAAAACACAGTGGAGTATGTTATGTATTACTACATAACATCACAAGGTGGAACGCAGACAAAATAAATTAATAAAATTAAAGAGGAAACAACGAAAATAGCGTAATATGGGCACTATAGCAATTAAACCAGTTCCAAAGCCCTGGGCCTGTATACCTAAAAATCTGCATATAACACTGCATTAGTCCACTTATCTCATCATTCTTGTGCATTTCTGTCTTTCAAGTATCTCCTCCCCAGTTTCCCTTTCTTTGTATTCTTTATATTTATGTAAAACCCATAGTGAAAGGTCAGAGAAGAACAGCCTGACAAAGAGGCTAGACAGATATTATGAATTTGTATGTATGCATGTATTTATGTGCAGGCCTATGATATGATGTCTCCCTGTGTATTAGTGGCTGTGTGTGTGTTCATTGAAGGAGCAGTGTCTCGTGCCTGAGGGGAGCTCGCGAGGGGGCAGGCGGCTGTCCAGGCGCCACAGAAAGAGGTCACATCCATATTCATGGTGTTGGACATGCACATGTAAAGCACTTTTAATATGTGCTGACAGGCCAAGATTGTACTGAGGCGGAAGAAAACTCAGAGACAGTGACAAATACAGAGGTGGATTTGTGAGAAAAAGGCACATGGAGGACTCACTGGAGACTAATTGGCTTCATGCTTCAAATAGATGACCTGCACATGCAATGATTCAAGATGGCAGTCATTCAAGATTATGCATATCTTATCTCTAGTTTGATTTAGTATAATTATTTACTTTTTGAATCATGTATATAATCATAAGTGAAATAATGTTTAAAGATCCTATATTACACAAAACTCACTCTTATGAACTTTAAACCATGCTATAATGCTGTTACCTCCTCAAAAACATTTCTAGAGTTGTGTTTTGTTTCATTCACACATGTTTGAGTAAACCTTTATTATTAGTCTGTCTACATCTCCAAAGCTCCAAGTGCACTGTTTCACTGTTTGTGATGTCATGAAGTGGTAGTTTTCAGGTTAACAACTGCCTTTAGTTCAGAGATTGGCAATTCCAAGGCTGAAATGATCCTGACCTGTAACTTTGCCTAGTGGCATCACCTGCTCTCCATGGATAAGGATAAGTTTAATGCCCTACTGAGGAACATTCCATGCAAAGAAATCAATAACCACTCAAGAGAGACAGGCAGGTGTCAGAATCCTCACCAGAAATGCTGCACAGTGTACCTTTAAAACTAGAAGCATGCAAATAAAGTGAATAGAAATGCTGCTGTATTTAAAGCCATTGTGAATGTATGTGAGTGTTTGTACTGTGTCCAGAACAGAAAGGTATGCCAGTTACAACTGACTTTGAGGTCAGTGGGAGCATATCATCTTCACATCATAACAGAGGCCCAGCTATAGCAGTTATGACAGTGTGGCATTATATGGGACTGTTTGAAGTCAGTCACTGGCTCTGCTTTCTATGTCACCAGAGCCCAATTTGATCTGCAGAGAAAAATAAAATGCAGCTTTATCTTATCAAATCATGCCAAAAGAAAAAAAAAATGCAAGAACTAAGAATGATTTTTATTCTGTGCAGGTAAGAAAATAAGAAGTGCAGTTGTATAAAGTATTGAACGGGTGTTGCGTTTTCAAATGTAAGAAAAGAAGTCTCTTGCCGGACACTTGACCTGGTGACACCCTCAGATGGGTTCATTTGACAATGGCACCACTTAGAGCTGTGCCGGTCGCTGTCCTCAAGTCTCCTACCTGTGGGGCATCCCGTGGGTGGAGGAGGTCATCGCTGGGGTCTCACTCCAGGGATGGGATTTTCTAGTAACATAAGCCCCGACTTTGAAGACAACAGCGCACTCCCCTGTGCATCTCCACCCTCCTCTCCCCTGGGCCAACTCCACCTTCCACACGCTTTCATTTTAACAAAGGTTCAGTGGCGACAGGAACTTCCCTAAGCGGACAAATTATGCTATCGGTTTCAGGCCTCTTGTTCGGTAAAGAAAATGGCCTGGCTTCCCTTAAAGTCCAGGAGAGGTTTTGCATCTGGAAGTGTGTTTAAAGTCAATCAAATCAAAGTTGACTTGAATTTGCTGTACCATTTTTCTCTCACAGGGATCAGCTTTGATCCTCTGACTTAGCAGTTTTAATCCCTGGTGCAGTTGGGCCTTCTTTTCCAGTGGAAACGCTCAGACACATCCATCCAGCACTGAATCTCCACTCTGGTTGTGGCTGTAACAGTGGGGGATCCTCCTCAATCACCATAAGGAGGTCCTCTCAGACCCACTCATATTTTAACCAGCCACTGCTCACCACAGGGTGCAGCCAAACGGCCCGTCAGCGACTGTAACCTAAGCGTCAAAATGGCTTTTTGACGATGTAGCTAGTGTTGTTTTAGAGCCACTGTCTCTCCTGACCAGTCCCAAGTACCTGAAATATGATTTCATCATTTTTCTCACTTACTTTTCTCAGCATGTGAGCGAGGAGAGGGGGAGGAGACACAGAGGACTTATGGGGAGGATGGAGCGGATCATTCCAGAGAAGTGAAAAAGGGCAGACATTACAGACGCCATTTCCGCAGTGGAGAAAGCTCTTACAAGGCAGTTCTTAATAGGATCTGGTCACTGAAGCCAAAGCCAGGCTACTCCTCTTGAGAAGTCCTCTGGGTGAAAATCTGAGCAGCCTCTTAATCAAGAGCCAGCGGACGTTATACAAACATAACTGTGTGCTGATGTCATAGCTCAAAATCAGGCCTGCATGATCTGGACCCACTTATTTACATTAACCTTGTCCAGCATTTCTGTGTATATAAAGTGTTCCCCACTAGGAGTTTAAGTATTCTGGATTCTGACACAAAAATAGAACTATGTAAATAAAGTACTGCTACATAAAAATGGCTACAGTGATTACAGAAAAATACCACAATTTTTATTTGTGGTAAAATACCACAAATAAAAATAAAAGAAACACATTTTTCCCAGTACAATAATAAAAAACAATAAGGGAAAACACTATCCACTATCCAATTTAAAATCCTGGGAACTACAAAGTCCAAATTTGTTCTTAAATTTAAATAATCTTTAACACCTATTTGTCACCATGCCACCCACCATGTGTCTGGGCTCATTGTAGTTTGACTGTGCTGTGATCAGAGGCACTTGAGGCAGTTTAAAGAGTGTGTACACAGGAGCTCAGATCACCTTACTCACACTCATCAGTTATCCCTCACCTGACAGTCACCTGAATGATCTCAAGCTGTTAAACACATAATGCCCTGGCTTCATTATTCATCATCTTAGAACTTAGTATTATTGGCCATGCAAATAATAGCAACCCATCTAGTAACCACTGTATCATCCACAATAACATAAGCCTGTAGAGACATATAGAGCCACTATCTTTTCAATCTAGTAAACTCAATAAAAAATTTATCTATTGCACATGAAAAGGTGAGTTTTTCCATAGCAACCCTGAAAACTGAATGTCAAAAGTATTATCATGTGGGGCTGTCTCTTACAAGAGGTCAAAGCAGCACATTTGACAGGCTCTGAGGCTCTGTGTCAGCCTGTTGTGAGATGAATGAGATGAATTTGCTGAATGTCTTCTCTGCTCTTTACCCCCCTCCCCCTTTCTTGCTATTGTTTTTAAAATAGCATTATACAAATGTTCGTATTGGACAACAAAGATATGTTTAAAAAAAAGTAACTCTTGACATTCTCAACTTATTGACCACAGAGCTGATCACACTTGGTAGAAGCATCTGCTGCAGACTTTCACATTAATGCCTATGACAATGACAAATTTGCAAAAGGCTAAGGTCAACCCATAATAAACTGTACTGTCTTTCTGTTAAGTCTCTGTGACATTATAAGACCAGAGAAATGCTCTTTCCATTGATCGCAGACAATACGTCATATACGTTGTCTGCTGTTGTTAGTCTGGCCGTATTATAGTTCAGTAGATATTCAGTTCCTTTCCCCCTGTAAACATATGCAGCTAAATGAAAGTGTGGCCCAAAGCTTCTCCCTTCAGCACATCTCGTTCTTACACCCCTGTGGTGCCTCTCCAGCTCGCCATCATAATGGAGAACATCATTTATGCAAATGTAATTAGGCCGAGCAACGTGATAGCGGAGTGCTGGGTGCCAATGGAAATTTATCACTGAACACTCAGGCTCTAAACATTCAATTAAAATATTGAATTTCAGCGGATTTAATCTAAACATAATAAATTAAGTAGTGGGAGCAGGGCCTGCAGTACAGCAGGCTGACATTTGGCTGTCACTGTTGTACTGGAGATGGTCATTGATTCCTCGGAGAGCTTCCAGATTGGTAAGAGCGATGACCAGGGGAGAAGGTGATGCCTGTGTGCAGTCTCTGTATCCGGGCCGACGTTTCATCTCGTTCTGGTCTGTCTCTGGCCCACACCACCTGCTCTTTGGCTGCAACAACTGCCACTGTCTGCTCGGGGTACATCTGATATACTTCTCAGAAATCAATGCTCAAGGCCTCATTTGAAACAGGATCATCTCGAAATTACCACCAAAGTTGTAGAGTTTGATAGTATTTGGCAGCTCTGGGCAATGATATCTCCAGTTAGAAATGTTGTTGCTTATTTATTCAGTACTATGGTTGAGGCCTATGCACTTTGTACTGTTTACATTGGATTTCTGAGTTGAAGCAAACTTAGCTGGAGCTTTGCCTATTAGATGGCTGTATAATTATAGAAGTGCCAACAGTTTCTTCAACTGCTACATTGGTAAATATACTGAACTTGCCAAGTCCTCATTACCATACTTAGTTATAACTCTTCCAACAAACTTCTGGATTGTTGAATGTCACCAATAATTGACACGTGTGATGGAATAGTCCTCCCCCTGTCACTGCTCCACACAATAACAGCAGATGTTGGGTAAATTAAGTTAAAGCGGCAGTAGTTCTTGACAACAGTGATGTCTCTTGAAGTGTGTGCACTAAATTACATTGTGCTTGTTTTGATCAACCTGGATGTTTTTTCCTTCTTTGGCACAGCTGACTGCTAAGACAGATGTGTTGTTTGGGAATGTGTTTCCACGGTGATAAACTTTTCACTCCAAAGGTGATGAGAGGTTGCCAAAGTGTGTGCCTTGTTGCCGTATCTGCAAATAAACAGTGAGATTTGAGTTGGACCAAAATCATGTTTAATGAATCAAAGAATGTGATCTTGTTTAGTTTTGGAGAAGTAATTTACTGTGGTCTGTGTCAAACATGGATGAAGCAATATTTGTATTTTTTTGTTTTAGTCATTTTGGAGGATTTAAACATTGAGTATTGTGTAAATTTGTGACATTTTGTGAAGTGTGACATAGATAGAGGGATTCTTTTTGGAGCACAATATTATTTGCTGTAATTTTCCACAGCTTTTCTTCACAAACTGACACTTGGTTGATGTAAAACTATAATAAATATTTTCTGTGTACTATTTTGTTTAGCTTTGTCCATAAACCAATTGATACTTTGCAAACGATGTCATCAACATTCCCTGCAGGCGTGATGCTAACTGAAGGCACTACTCAATCTGAAGCTCCGTTACTCAAGTTAGACTTTAATCCGAGTTGTATTTTAACACAGTCTGACCATAAAGATCTGACTTACCTAATCAAATGCTCCTGAAAATGTGCTGTTTAAATCCTCTTTGCATTTTTTTCTCAAATTTTCTGACTATTTAAACCTTTTTTGTTAGTGCTTGCTAATATGTGCCTTGTGTCAACATGGTAACTACACATAGAACATCCCCAGCATGATGTCCCAGCAAAGTCTCGATACAACAAACTTCTCATGGTGTTTTAGAGACAACATGATAATAATGAAAACATACCATAGATGTTTTAAATTTAAAATGACCTTTTTTGTTCTATGTGTTAATTTGTCACGTGGGATGTTTCTTTTACTTTATTACAGTACTTAGAATCATCATGTTGTAAACAGACTGATAAATAGTGTTATCTTTGTAGCTAGTTGGAATACATTCCTTCACACATTATGTTTGCATAAAGAGCCTAGTGTATTTCACAGTCACCACTGCTCCACTTCTCTTGATATCACATTATAATTTCATCTCAAGGGGGATCCGCTGTGAGTCAGGGAGCGTTGTGTGTTTAATGAATGAGGAGGGAAAGTCTGTCTTAATAGTTGCATTTAAAGTAGTCTTTTATTCTGCTTTTCTCCCGGTACATACTCTTGCATAATATCAAACATGACCCGTTTCCGCTGTAATTTCCATATAAAGCCCTCTAGATCTTACTGGTATTTTGTCTCATTTTGTAGGCTATTTGAATGTGTGCTGCATAATTAAAGGAACTGTCTGTCTAAGAATCAGTGTCCTAGAAACAACATACAAGATGTATCCCCCAGAGATGCATTCTCCAAACTCATTTACATTTAAACTTGTATTATGGCTGTGAATGAACCAAGACGATATAAATCAGAACACCACCCAAACGTGATTCATTATTAAGTTGAGTCTTGGCCTGGCTCTGGATTACCTCTGTGACACCAAACACCAGAACTACAGTGATACCCTCTATGTATTATTCAGCTCTAATTAGGTGCTTTACATTCTAAACCAGAATAGACAGAGCGTACCTTACAATCTTTGCCAATGTTTTGTCTGGAATTTGTGTTCATCCTATTGTTTTGATTCTGACTGAGCTATGATGAAATATTTATTTCAGGAACTAATTAACTAATACACTGAAAAAACTACTATTATAATAAACTTCTTATTTCTACATTGCAAAAATTAACATCTAGGTAAGTTTCAAGGTGCACTGTGTAACTTTTTTGTTGGGAGTCTGTCACCTGCTCGTTTCTATGGATATGTCATAGCTCTCCATTAGAAAAAAGGCATTCTGACCACGAGCAGGATCATCTCTCCACAGATCAGACCTGTAACTTGGTCTGGTTTGGTCTCCATGAAGATAGAAAGGTTTAATGCCATAATCTGAAACATTCCAGATGAAGCTGCTCAAATGAAGAACTTTAACTTGATTTGAGGAGATTGGATTGGATTTTTTTTCTCAATTCAAACTAAATAACATTTAGTTTCTTATTTTAAGTGCAAAGGGTTTCAAGATGTGTTAAGTATGAAAAGTCTTTTTCCATTTGGTCGATCATTTTACTGGTTACGTAATATTAATTCAAATCAAGATAACATTTTCTGAATTCAAGTAATTTTAACTTGGTAAGATTTCAGTTTTTTCAGTGTATTTGAGGTCTTTGATTAAGCCTATTTCTTTAGAACTGAACAATGACCTCTCTTTGGATTGTGTAAAATGTAATTTTTGACCAGAATTAAATCTTTAATTTCCCTTGGGATTAATAAAATATCTCTCTCCCTCTCTCTAACCCACAATAACCTACAAGAACATACAAACTAAGAGAGACAGTGAACTATCCCACGAAACCAAATCCACAACCTCCATGTCAGAGGTGCTAACCACCAGTCAATTTCAAAACCAGCCAATGTCATTAAAAAGCGCTTATTACTGGATATCATAATGTAACAGTGTTTAATCTTTGTAATGGTTAATTATCATAAGGTGCAAATAAACCATTATTGCAGTATAAGAAAATGCATATATATTGCTTAGCCCCGTCGCCCTGCAGCTGTTTTCCACAAGTAGACTTGATGACTCATTGTATAAATATTTTATCTGCTCCATAAATAGTGCTCCGATGATGTTAGCTTTGGTCAAGTGCTTATTTTGGATCAGTGCAACAGTTTCAGAGACATGAGTTTGGGCTCATCTATCTTTTTCACTTTCACCTGCCAGTGTTCCTGACTCGTCCTGCTGGGTGTGTACGGCCGTTAGTTTGTATTGGCAGTGCGCTATTAGAAACAGAATAATATGACAAAAATATAGTCTCCCATAGAATAGCAGGTCTGTGGTATTTCAGATACTGCTCTGCTAATATTGCACTTGTAGATCTGAAGTTAGCATGCAGAGGTAAATTGAACTTGGATGACAAATCTGATTAATAATGTATATCAAGCATTTTAAAATCATATTTCTGTAACAGTTGCGTGCACATTGATGCCCAGCTCCACAAAGGCACTATCATGTTTAATTTAATTTAATGTAATGAACTGGATTCTAAATGTAGATTATGGGTAAATGATCTGTTGACAAATTTATAATATCTCAATATGAAAATCAAGAATCTGACAATTACATTTTTTATTATTATTATTATTATTAGTTTATTTATTTATTTTGAATACATTTGTAATCATTTTCAGAGAAGTCCTGGTGCTTATTGATCTTATTTTTAGTATCTTTTTCTTTACTTGAATAGACCTCCTATCTTCCATACTCACACATACAAAGAACTCAAGAACCTCACGCACTCTCCTCCCACCCGGCGAGCTGCAGGGCGAGTGCCAACAGGCGACCCGGAGGTGGCAGACGACGGCGGGTGCATGATGTTGTTCTGTGTGTGTTTGGGCGTCGACAAGAGTGTTTGTGATTGGTGCATGTGATAAAATATGTGACAGGTGCAGAATCCTATGTCAGGGGCGAGGTCGCACCCGGCACAAAAGAGGTGTCTGCAGAGGTTAGTATCAGCTCCATAAGTGCTAAGGTGAACACCTTTAGCCTGCACACACACATGCACACATGCATACACACATACAGTCTGAGATGTCATTAAGGCACACACTAACAGCAGGCCCTAGACAACCTGGGAAAATGGGGAGGGCTTTGAGATTGTGTTTTTAGTTTCTGTTACTGATGTGCATTTTGCTGCTGAGATATTCCTACACTAAGCATGATATTAGACTTAAGTACTGATTTTGGTGAACATATTCTTGCTGAATTTGCTTCTCAGAAAACTTTGAATCTTTCCTGCTTCTTGCTTGTGGATATGTTATTGCTTTGCTAAGAATGTTTCACAGTATGGCATTAAACTTATCTTCCTTGCTTTTATTCAGTTGCAAGTGTTTCTATAGCAAACACATACCTTGAAATCTAAGCCTTTGGGATCACATAACTTGTCCTTGTTTCATCACAATCTTGTCTTCATGGAGATGACCAAATCCAATGCATCCAATGCCATATTCTGGAAAATTCCAGGCAAAGCAATAACATCCTACAGTCAAGCAGTTCAAACCCGTCCAAAAAATTTACATAGTGCACCTTTAAATTTGAAATACATACTGGGAATTTTGCATAGTTTAAAAAATAAGACAATATGACAGTAGATTGACATTTGTTATTGTAATTCTGTTTTGTGTCAGTGCAGTGCTGTGAACTGAAGGAAAGTTGGACCTGAGTTAACAATGTCCCTTTCACGTGTGAAATGAATCTCCTCTGTCCTTTGCAGCAGGATGGAAACTCTTGTCCACCGTTTGTGCAAAGTGAATTGTTATTGACAGCAAGATCATGTTAGCCGTCAGCACACATGTATTATTTAAAAAGGCCCTTGAGCCAATAAACAAACGCCAGATAGCATTACTTCACTGCTTTTGATATGGGTATGATACTAAGCACTGATAACACAGCCAGTGTAGCTACACCACTAAGCTTATCATTAAAATGCATTCAACTCGCTTGCAATCTGCTATCACTGACATCCTTTGTTTACATGGTGTATTGTTCCCTCAAATGGTCAAATACTTGAGCCAGCTTTCACGTGATAAAAACTGATTAACCACTTGCTGTTATGTTCCAAATAGAGTAAAGAATGATATCAGTTAGAGCTAGGAAAAATGGTGATAAAAATGTCATTATGATCTTGTTCCAGTGACCTTACGCATATTTGGTCAAATTGACATATTTTGATTCACTCATTTTCTATTGAGTGCAGCTCTATGCAGAAATACAGACACACTTAACACACCCACACCTCTTACTGGTCAGCCTCAGCAACGAATGAGTGATTGACAGGTGGATTTAACCAGTGGCAATGAAGTGCAAACTTTTAAGGCAATATAAAAAATACCAGCAATGCACCCATTTGGCTTTTTCAGTTGCGATACCAATTCTGATACTATGGCTTTAAATATCTGCCAATACCCGATATCAACCAATACCAGTGGAAGGAATGTGTTATGTAACTTATTTATCTCTCATGTAATTACAGTAACTTTCCATTAAAAGCTCAAACATTATGAGACTTTTTTCATGGATTGGTGCAGATATTTGATACCAGTATTGGTATCAGTGCATCCCTAATTAAAATAGCAAGTTTGCATGCATTTTACCCAGCCCTAAACGATGTTACCTGTTCTTGTTTATGAGTAAAATCTTTCTAAACCTATTGGGTTGTACCTGAAAAGCTTCTTTCCAGCTCTGGTGATTCCCAGCTGCAGAGTCACAGTTGGGCCTATAGTAATTATTTAGGCAGTGGTTCTCACAGACATTCCTTCCCAGTGAGCCAGTCCTTGAGCTGCCAGCGATCGTAGTGAAGTCAGGTCACTGAGCCAAGGCCATTGTCAGGTCTCAGTGGTTAGACAAACCCAGTGAAGACTCCTGGGAACCACACCACATCTGAGCACATGCAGGGGGAACGGTAACACAGGCCATTTGCTCATAAGAAGCTATTTAAAAAGAGAAAGAAATTGTGACTTATGTTGACATTTAAAATGTGCATTTCCATTTGGTTGTGTTTCCATTAAATATTTTTAATGATCAGTTCATGTTCTCAATCATAACAGTTAGTTTCAGATAAAGAAGTGGGGTACTACACAGTACACAAACAGTTATACAGTATTACTTTTATTCATTAAAACTAGAAAGTAATAGCTGACTGTAATAACTATAATTTTATCAGGTCACTATTGCTTTTGCCTCTGTTACTGTTGGTCTTTGTGCATCAAAACTATCGAATTTGCCCTGTTATGATCTTTCCTATAATATGACTCTGTATCTGAAATCCTTTCATTATTGTCAGCCTATGTCTATTTGACACTTGAGCAGGAAGGTCACACTATCAGTTTTTTTCTAATTACTTATTGGTCATGATCAATTAGCAGCATTTTAGAGCACTGTAGTAACCTTGTACAAATACACTGTTGGAGTTCAGTGGCCATCATGGCTGACAATTAGATTGGTCTGTCACTGCTGGGCCTTCATTAATCTCCACTTGTCATCGTTGTTTATGCAGGAGAGGAGGTGTGGGGGTCTGGGGGGAGAGGGGGGTGCAGTGTGGAGGAGTGTGTCCTCTGTGTTTATTTGTATGGATCTGTGTGAATGAAATGTATATCTTTTTATATTCACAGGATCTAGAGATCTTTATAATCACACTTGTCATGTGGAGCCCTCTTGGCACCCCCAAACCATTACCTCATGTGTCCTTGAGTATTTTCAGAAGTTTAGAGACAATTTCAAATGACTTATAATGGTGCAGTAATGTAACCATTTAGACTGTGAGAAAGCTCCTGTTCACTCAGGCTCACTAAATGAAATAAACTAGAAAGCTTTTGTATTTAACTATTTCAAAATAGTAGAATATTTTGGCAACAAAGGAATGGTCTCATAATATCCTACATTTACCACTCAGCAGCCAATTGCTATAATCAGATTAAGGCAATTTTTATGCTGTTTTGTAAATATCTTTGCCCATTTCCACTTTCCACTTTGCCCAAAAAATATGCTATGATCACAAGAAATAAATACAAATAATAACATTTTGACTGTCAAACAAGCTGTGGTTTCAAAAGCTCTGGGATAATTTCACCCCAGAATACCAGCCCTTACTACCTACAAAAACATATTTCAGTGCCAAAAATCATTTAAAATTATTGTCCCAGGTGATAAACCAAAAAGTGCTCTCATTTACCTGACTTCTTTCTATAAATACCCAATTGAATCAAACATAAAACCAGATTTATTGCAATTTTAGTCTAATTATATATAATGCAATGAGTAGATCAACGCACACAAGAAGTAAGAAGTGAATATGAAGAGCAGAGCCTCTTGTGCTCCTGACCTTTGACCCCTCTCTCTCGCTGCCATCCGGCCCCTCCCTGGCAGGCGCTCTGTTGGCACCGGTCACAGCCCCTCCCGTCCCTGTGCGGCCCATTGTGTGTGGGTGAGGAGTCAGGACAAAGCAGCGTGCGGTGCCCTTAGACGTTAACAGCACCTCCTTGTATTTACATTTGAATGTCAGCACCTTCTTTGTAATGTGCCTCTAGATAATGCTAATAATGGTATGAGTGTGCCGAAGTATGGCAGAGTTTGCACTGGAATAAGTAGGGGATTTATTTTTAAGAGTTCTGAAATATATGTATTTATTTACTTTTTTTATAATAAATTTTAAAAAAAAAAAAAAAAAAAAAAAAAAAAAAAAAGAAAGAAATAAGGGAAGATTCCATTGTTTATCCTCATTAGTAGTATTTCATCAATTTGACTGTTTTTTCTGCATTTTCGCTCTTTCTCTCCCACCTCCCTCCTTGTCTTTCTATGCCTCTTTCTCCATCCTTCCCTCCCTCTCTCTCTCCCATAGACTGTATATAGACTGTATATTCTATGGTCTCTCCCCATCTCTTTATTTCTTTTTCCTTCCCTATATCTCTTCCCCTCTACATCACTCCAGTGAAGCCAAGAGGTCCAGTATGTGTCAATTATTGCACTTAATTATCTCTCCTTGTGTATTTAATTGTTGGGGTGGGAGGTACAGTTAATACTTTTTTTTTGTTGTTGTTTTTGTCCCTGAATGCATGAGTATTTGGAAATAATATACAAAAATCAAACTGAATGTCTCAATACTTAGTTACCGGTTTTGTTCTATAAAGAGTCCTGATAAATTCAAAATAATCCCCTTGACTGATTTGATAGAGATTTGACAAATCTGTGCCTCTCATTGGTCATCTGTCACCTCCAGACAATAGCACATATATATGAGGGCCTAAGTAGCAGGACATCCATGCATGAGTGGACATCACGAGTGGACAGTGAGTGGTGAGGGGGTCATTCACACAGACTCACTACGACATGGCTGACTGATTTTTGCAGCATTCTTCTAATTAGGGACCATAGGCTCTGCAGGGTCACCAGACGTCATAAGTCACTATGCAAATGCATAAGTAAAGGGGACAGGAAGCTGATCCAAAACATAATGTCTGGATAAAATACATAGAAGAAAGTAATTTGTATCTTTCAGTTCTGTATGTAAGAATGAAAATACATGTTGTTACATTGTTTGGAATAGTATTTGAAAGAATGAAAAAAAACAAAAACACTTTTTATAATTATGTTTAAAAATATGTTTTAAATGTTTTGGATATAATTATTATTTCCCAATGTGTGATTTGTGTGTATTTACATTTACCGCAGGTCCATAATTAAGAATAAGATGACAGTGCCTCTGTGCACGTGGCCTGGGCCCCTCCTGTCTGCCTCTTGTCAGGGTGGCTGGAGCTGGTAATTGGAGGGAGGTGTGATTAAAATTCAGATTTGACACCCCCCATTGCATGTGCACATAGCCACAGGACAGGCTCGCAGCTCTTATTGGCCAGTGTAGAACTAGACTGCACCATAATGAAAACACATCTACATACATGCGACAGAGAGACACAATGCAGGATCCAGTGGAGCGCGCTCAGAGCACCTTAGGGTGTCTGTGGGGGGCAGGGGTCACATGTAATGGCCCGGTGCATCTCGTCGCCTGGTAAGTCTATACTCCAGGAACTGACACACTCCAGTGGGCACCTCCTCCACAGCCCCTGCCTATTATCAGAGGCTCTGGACGGGAGTGTGAGGCATGCGTACGGCCTGGTGCTCATAGGCAAACAGTCTACTTGTAAAACAATCACTTTGATTATATGTTGAAAGAGACCCAATTTGACCTGTCAGATGTAGGTAAACACCAATAAAGTTATAATCAAGAATAGATTTAATAGTCATCTGAGCCAACTCATGAAGAGCTAAATGAATAGTGAATACTATTTGGGGTTTCTTCTGAATAAACAAATGAAATTAAACAAATGAATATGTGTGTATTTATCAATTAGGAATTAAGGAATATTTCTACAGTGTTGAATTCGATCAAATGCTGTATTCACATTACTTTCTGACACAATTTTCTGAATTTATAGCTACTGTTGCACAAATTAAGGTAAACTTTATTGATCCATGTAGGGAAATATGTCTCTGCATTTGACCCATTTTTCAATGCCACATGGGCAACCCAGGAGCAGTGGATGACAGAACTAAACCTATGCAAAATTTACCCTTTACAAAATAAACCCCCATTTTCTTATTGGTGGTTGCCCTGATCTTCTTACAGTTTATAGTGGCGCCATCATGACTCATTTTAAATATTTCCCAAAAGCCAGTGCTGCATTTTTACTGGAATCCACCAGAGGAGTGTGCAGACAAGCGCTCTGTTCCGGCCTCGCACCCTAAAACCAAGGATTAGCGCCGAATGCTGTGAATGTGAGAGGTAGCGCACTAGCTAAGTGACACAGTGATGTCATGCACTTGTGTTTTCACATGGGAACCTGATAGCCCTGAACAATCCAAAGCAAGCAATTTTTGGCTCAGGCGCATTTGACATAACAGAGAGATAATTGTGAGGGCCCTCCGGAGATGTGTGTGATCAAACTGGACCAGGGCGCTGGACGCTCTGATGACGCGCTAATGCCTGGAAAAACATTTAGCGCTGCACAGATCACAGAGGGAATGATGTTAATGCAACAGAGTTTAAGCTAACGGTCCCTTGATATCTGCACATGATGAGATGGCTCTTTCACATATTTTGTTTTAACTGTTGCCAAACTGTTGAGAAGATAATGTCCGCCCAGGCTGTTTTCCACTTTCACACCTTTAATCCTTGAATGGCCACTAAACATGGGATGCAGGCTATTTTGAGGGTTAAAGTAACTCATGTGTGGTCTCAGATTAACTCATTTTAAACTCAGGTTACAAAGAGCAACAGCAATTTCTCCAGTGAATGCCCAGAGTGTCATGTTGAGATTATACTGAAAAACAGTAGATGCATGAGCAGTGGAGAAAGGACAGAAATTGTTGCCATACTGTATGTAAAAGTACTTAAATTATGTATTATAATAAAATATGATTTATTATTTAAATTACTTCAGGTACAAAACCATAGTAGAATTGATTTTGGTGCTCCCTTTACTTGTTTCTGATACTTTTATTTTTCCTTGCCTTTTGGATATACTTTTTTCACTGATCACCTGTCTCCATCTTCTCTGATCCTCTGCTTCTCAAATCATCTTACGTTATGTGCTCACTAATGCTAAATTTTAAAAATGTCCCCCCAAAAATGATGTGTTAGAAACTCCTTTGTACCTTTTGTTGCCTGTAGCGTGAGAAAGCTTATATTCTTAACTTGTTCAGCTCAAGTCCCTTTGCCCTGCAGACATCCAGTTAAAAAGACGATAAAGATGGAGATGATTTCTGCCTTGAAGCGACGCACCAGTGACTTTTGGATTGTAAAAGAGCTTGTGAAGGTGTGAAAGTGAGAGATGCGTGCATGTAAAACTATGTTTAACTTAACTACTTTTTCAGATAGCCTGACACCTGGCATTAATGACCAGCTTTGAAGACAGTGCTTCTTTATGAGTGTCTGTAGAGATGAAGCATTTGTGTGATTGGACTTCACCTCTAATGTACTGTATACACGCAGGCATCCAGGCATAGAGAGTGTAAAACTTACATCCATGTCATAATAACTGTGTAATAATAAGTGCAATGAAACTGGAAATGTAATCAAGCTTCTCAAGTTGTGTCAAGTTGTGTTTTGTTTTCATCATTTGACTTTATTTTGATTTTTTTTTAATGTAGTGCAGTGGTTTATTTATTATCACAAGCTCTTGGTAAGTACAGTATGTTGGGTTCAAGTTTTACTCTTCAGGCCCTTTGTTTTTATTTATTTATTTAATAATTTAGTTATTTTTCGACAGTTTCACTAAAGTCACATCCCAATTTGCCTGGCCAGCTAAAACTATATTTTCCCTCTAAAATCCAAAGACATGTAGCCTGGGTCCTGGTTTTATCTCACCAGAGTTCAGAACATTACTACAGTTTTAAGTCTGATTTTGTCCTATAAGGGATGGATAACCAATAAGATAACAGAGTTCAGATTTACCAGGCAACAGCAGCATGCCCTATTGATTTATCTTCGTGTATGTTCCAGGCTTGGCACTGGCTCAAAGAAAGTTGCTTGACATGTAGAAGTACGTATGTAAAAATGCTATGGCTTTACCCCTGAAGTATGTTGTGCTGTTATTTACTGCAGCATGTGGATCTTGTCTGTCCCACATTAGGGCTCCATGTTAGAGTCTGCTCTTGGCCTTTGTGATTTACGACTGTGTGCTGTGTGTGTATTTACAGTCTCCTGACCCGCGGATGACACCAGCAGGACGTCCACAGAGAGGACTAAAGGCCAGAACCCCACAACAGCCACACAGCAGCCCAAGCCAGGGCTCAAAACATGGTAATAAAATCAAAACTTACCTAATAGGACACATCAAAATCAAAAAAGTTGGGTTTTTATTTGATTAAACTTTGTATGTGTGAGTGCAAAAAGAATTATCTTTTTTGAGTAAACTGAAAATTAACTGAACTGATGAACTATAGGAAAGTTCACTCTGTTTTTAAGTGCTGATTTTGTTTATATTCGTTGTAATTAAGTGGACTTTGTAACTTTACGATACACATATTAGCAAATATGGTTAAAAAAATGTTTATCTGAAACTCAAGAAAAAAAATACAAAATTGATTTAAAGACATATTCAGGAGCTTGTGATCAATAAGAGTGTTTATAGTCCTGTTTAGGAGTTTGATTTTCAGCAAAAATAGTGAGAGTGAGTAACTGAAAAACCGTTGTCTAATGTTAGCTTGTGGCTGTAATTGTAAGCGCGAGAGAATTATCTTGCCTGTTGTAGTTTCAGTTAAGTCAGCTCTTGTGTTAAAATAAAACTAGATTAAGTCTAACTTGAGTAACAAAGCCTCAAACAGAGTAGTGCTTTCAGTTAGCTTCACACCCCCAGGGAGCAACTATGCAGCGACTATTTTGTACTGTTGGCACATCACATAGCCTTAACTTAAATTTAATAACATGGAATTATCAAATGATATAAAGTGATTTAAAAACCTATATCATTATTTTTTTCTTCCAGCATAATAAATATTTGGCCTGCCATTTTCCCCTGTATTCTTCCTTCTCCCCCACTACAAATAAAACAGCCTTTTATCAACTACACGTATCCTATTCTTTCTCCTCCATTATCTCTCCCCCAATAACATTTCACATCACTTTGCCTGTCCCCCTTTGTGCCTTTTGGACAGATAGAGAAATGGGTGCATGTGGATGTGAGCTCCTGGATAGGCTGGCCTGTTTTATGAGCCATTAAAGTTTTATTCATCCCTGCACTGGAGCATGGGGTCACTGTGTTTTAAATAAACTACATCTTCCACGCAAAGCAAAGCGCCCCTGTATCTGCTATCCTACCCCCCATCCCACGCGCTTAATGGCCTGTTTATTGTTTAATGTTTAAGTCCAACTTCATCATTCTTTCCTTTCCGCTCTCCTCGCCTTTGGATAGTGTTCAGCGGTCACGAAGTTTTGGTCATGTGGTATGTCTGTGTGTTTGTACAGTAACTTCTCAATCTGTGTTTGAATGTGCGCGAATGTGAGGTCACGGCCAGTGTATACATGCATTCTTTTGGCCTGGGATTTTGAGTGGGGCTATAGTTCACCAAGTTGGATGTGTAATGAAGAAAGATAGACATGATGTGAGTACAGACAGACTGACCGCAAGTGGACCGTAGAGGCTGGCCGAATCAAAGCCACTGGAGAAAGAAGCAGAGAGGTCAGGTGAAACAATGGTGTAAAAAAATTTGGATACACTGGATTTCAAAGTATCTTAAATCATTTGCAGTGTGCATATGATCCGTTCTTTTCCACTAAAACATTTGTTACATTTCTTCAGAAGTTATACTTTATTTATTGGAACAAGGCTTGTGTTTTCTTTTAGTAGTGTTAGAAGTAGTCTGTTTTGTGTGTGTGTGTGTGTGTGTGTGTGTGTGTTTTCTTTGGAGTGGAGTGTTTTAAGTTTCGTCTTAAGATCCACTTTTACTCTCTGACTCTTTTTCGTTGTGTGGTCCTCTGTGCCTTTTATTTATTTTATTTATTTTGATGGTTTTTACGTTTTATTTATTGATATTTTTGCTCTTATTTGATTTTATTAATTTTATTGTCTTAACAACAACCAGTGGAGTTACATAGAGCTTCATTTTATATTCAAAATGTTTTGATTATGAAATGTGAAATGAAATGTAGCCAAATAAAGTGGATTGAATTTTTTAAGAATGTTTGACTTTTTAAATTATTTATTTATAATTGTTTATTGAAGAAAACACTTGTCTTTTTCATGCTTAACCTAAAAGATAAATTTGCTGCAGTAGTTTTTTTCTGTTTTGAATGTAAAGCAAATTATCTGCTTTATCTTTATTAATGAATTGCTTTTGTGTTTTGAACACTAAGTGACAACTTCAGTTTCTTTGAATTTCTTGAATGACTATATTGTGTCTTTGTTACAGGAGGCCACATCACCACCTTCACTTTTTAACTTGGTCTTTGACCTTTTGACATTAAATTCATTCTTCTTAGTTGTGAAATGAAATGTGCAAATGCACTAAACTAAACGTACGCTCTAGTCTCTTTGCAACTATTTCCACTTCAATATGAAACCAAAAACTGTGGTTGAGTAGTGACTCGAGTTGCTTTTGGATGTTGTGTTACAGCTGACCCTGTCCTCAACTTTGCCCCCTGACCCTGGCGTATATCTGTCATGAGAGGCAGTGCTTAACACAAAATGGAGCCTGCTTCAGAACAGAAACACAAAAAAGACTGTGAGCCGCGGAGACAGGGGAGAGAGAGAGGGGCGCACGCAGCACAGAGCAACCATTTATCCTTCCTCTCCGTCCCCGAACTACCGCTGCCTCTTCCTCTGCTCTTCTTCTTTTGTTTGGCCCTTTCATCCAGGCTTTCTGTGGTCCATGGACGCCCGGGATACACCACAGGTACAAGGACTGGGGGAGCAACAGCGGGACTCTGACTTTTGTGAGATGGCGCTTTAATGAGAACAGGCGGAGACCAATGTATGTAAATGAGATGCGCGGGGGGACGGAGAGGGGAACGTAGGGGACGTGAAGAGGCCCGGAGGAGAGCGCGTTTGGCCGGGGTCCCGCTGAGATCTGCACTGCCACAAGAGCCTCGCAGGTCAGACCAACAACAACCAAACGCCTCCTCCTCTTCCTCCACCTTCTTTCCTTGTAGGACAGGAGAAGATGGAGCCACATTCTCGTGTTATAGATTTCTGAATTGATGTTTTTGTATTGGCTTCTGTTGGTATTCAGGTGAAACAAGTGGAGGTTTCAGAAATGTCATGTGTAATTTGCAGCAGAGGGTTTTAATTGTATGCTTTAATTATGCCCATATTAGTCATGGTTATTAATAAAGAATTAATGAACGGTGACACCTCGTTTTATCCCAAAAGGTGATGTTTACTCCCATCAAGACTGCACTTAATAATGATTTGTGCAATTAAATTCAGCCAGTTGAAGATTTAAGGATTGTTTGAAACATTATTTTAATTGTATTTTTAATTTATGTATTCTTGATTAATTGTTTTTTGTAGGACCTAGATCTATACATAATGTAGCATATATATTTGATGCATATTGGCTAACCATTTATTTGAAGGTTTTATTGGATAATGCATGGCATATTTCATAAAATAAATTAGGCAAAAACGTTATAAAAAACGCAATACTTAACACTTTAATTTTTGTCATTTGCTTATTTTATTTTAATATTTTATCTTGTTGTTATATTTTTCCTATAGGCCCGGTTATTATTTGTAGATTTCACACATCATTTAAACGTTATTTACAATTATTGATATCACTTTTTATTGCTCATTCTGATTATCCGCGTTGTTTATTTTCTCATTTTCCTTCCTCTCAAGTTTGCTTACGCTCTCCTCCGCAGATTTCTCTTCTTGTTGCAGGAGGAGCGCTTTTCTTCGTCTTTACACATCACCCTCTCCACAGCCGCGGCAGAAGAAAATCCAGACACAAATACAAGCTTGGGGCGACGCGCGCTTTTGCTTTTCCACAATCTCCTTTTCGTTAACTAAAGCTCGTTACGCGCGCACTCCGACAGCAGCGGTAATGGAGACCCGTTTATTTTACCGCCTGTTTTCTTGCGGACGAAATCAAAGCAGAGGATGGAAGGTAAAACACGGAGAAAAGGCGAGAAAGAGAGAGGAGAGTGGCACCTGATGATGTCGACTGTGACACGTGTTAATTGCCGCTCAGCTCTCCTCATTAGGGAGTCGCAAATGATTTTAACGCTCCGGGCCACGGCGCCTTGTTTGCTTTGGTAAAAGGAGACGAAGAAGAAGCGAACTGGCCCTGACAAGAACCCGCAACACGCAAAGGATATAGGGGCACGACGGCTTGAAAAAATAAATGAATAAACAAACATTTAAAAAAAACATGCACAGTTGCGCACCTTAAAATGAGAAAAGTATTTTTAAAATGGCAAAATATTGATAGGCCTACAATAAAACCTATATATGGATTAAATTTACGCGTGGATCACCCTATTCTAAATGACAAATTTCATTGTCACTATGTCTGATTAAAAATAACTGTAAATACTTATCACACTTTATACAATTATATATGATGTATTTCAGTTCTTCCTAATAAAAATACTCAGTTGTTTATATTGTTTAATCAATAATGCCACGCTGTTAGATAAAATTGTTTTATTATTTCTTCACCTTCGTTTTGCCACCATCCAGAAATGATGCCCACATTCAACAAAAATGTAATATTTTCTCCCTGAGGACTGAAGATCGCACCATTGCAGAGGGGGATTTGTCTGGCCTTTAGCTGCTCCCCAGTTACCTGCATGGTCAATTACAAAGCCTTTGTCCCACTCCCTGCTTTGGGTCGCCACTTGTTTATGACACCAGTAATGGCTGTAATTGTTATTGTTGAGATTACCTGTCAAGTGGAGCTGTGCACAGCCCTGACGAGGCCTGACAGAGGGTGAAGGGGACAGATTGGGTGCTGCACGTTGGGCGTGTGGTGGTGGGGTGCGTGGGTGATGGGGAGAACAGGTCCTGATGACTTCTCCATTGATAATCAGCCTCCTCGCGGCCTCTGGGAAAATTCAGCTGTCAATGGCACCTACAGGGCCCAGCCCCAGCACCCGGACCCCAGCTGGACCCTCACATTTGGACAGAGAAGATGAGAGTCTGCTTCTTCTGTCTGCTGCATGTGATCTTATATGTGAGGATAGGGTGGAAATGATTTTTAGAAAGCAATCTTCAGCTGTTAATACTGAAGTTTAGACCATGCAAAATTATTTTTTTCTTGTCTTTTGAGCTTCAGTTTAGTTTGAGCTGAGATTTTATAGTACATTTTATAAATGATCATTATTGTACTTTAACTTCACAGCTTTCACTATGGTGAATAAAAATGAATGTAATATTAAATATTATTGTGTTTTGTAATTATCATTACCACATATAAAATATCATCTTTTAGTTTAGTTTAGTTGATGAAGTACCATGGAGCAATTCTTTTTAGACACATTTGTGTTTACATTCCGTAACATTAAGTTCTCCACAATTGTTCTTAAAACCTTTTCTAATATTTATACTTGAAAATACCACATTTCTTCCCTGTAAACAATTTGTGATGATTCTGCAGACCGAACATTTTGCAACAAATCTAACATTGTACAGGCCACTTGTTTAAAATGCTTCTTTAATTTGACTTTTAATGGAGCTGATAAAAATGTTAATGTGTGTTTGCGTGAACTGGTCCCTCCTGACTCCTGTAGGGATGCTGTTACGTTTCTGGACACGTGTGCATCATAAAGAGGGCAGCAGTGGTTAAAATGGCACCAGGCAAATCACCTTTTGAATGGTTTGGAAGCAGCTATCATGTCATCCCTGAGAGGCCTGTCTTTATCAATGATGGTGGCTGGTATGTGCACGGGAGGTGAGAGGGAGGGAGGGTGGAGGGGAAACTGCTGTAGATTTGGACAGCTCTGGTCCCTGGGTACAGACTGTGAGATGTGTATTCCTCTGCTACAGTTGTAACACTCAGGGTCCACTGGGAGCGGGTCACCAAGGAAACTCAAAATAGTTCTCGCAACCTCACCGCACCTAAGTGTTATTTTACATCTTATATTTGCTCATATGAAATGATGAACTGCAATAAATAATAAAGGTCCTTACCTTACTTTGACATGGACTGAATATTATTT
Source organism: Odontamblyopus lacepedii (assembly GCA_034769755.1). Lineage (NCBI taxonomy): Eukaryota > Metazoa > Chordata > Actinopteri > Gobiiformes > Gobiidae > Odontamblyopus > Odontamblyopus lacepedii. The sequence continues at coordinate 21,073,670 of CM068354.1, forward strand.
TTGCTTGTCTACAATCTAATCATTTGGAAATATTTTTTCCCAAGCCAAAGATACATTTTTACATTATTTATGACCAACTTTGTCTGCGAAAAACATTATATTTATTAAAGATCGGCTTGGATTTTTTCATGGCCAGTGTTGCTACTGATTGATTAGAATCCAGAGCAAGCAATGGCCAATAAGATCTGCCAATATTTTTTTCGCTAGTTTAGATAATTTTCCTTAAATTATGTCTTAAATTTACTCCAAACTCACCCACAGCCCTTTTTTGCCACAAACTATAAAGAGAGCTTTGTATAGAAGTGTTAATATGAAGCTTTGTGTGTATATTTTAGGCAATATCGAGATTTAAGATTTAAGGCCGATATCTGATAGCGTAAAAAGTTCAAATATCGGTTTATCTCTAATATTTATTACAAACCAATATGCTTATTCATGAGGGATATGTTTTAAATTCTTAAATTTCTTAAATTTTATTGGCATTTTTATATTAATATAATTTTTTTAAATATCAGACTCATAAAAACAGATTTTCCCAGACACTCCTATCATACCCCCTCAATATCACTGTCACTGTTTTGGCTCAGTTGCCTTACGTCACTCTCCACAGGCCATAAATCAAAAACAGGTGCCCCATAGCCTGACGTCCTTCCTCTCCTCTGTCTGGACCACACCATCACTGGTACTACCCCTCACCACATTACCGCCACAACCTCACCAAGAAACCCATATCAACTCTCACCCACTCACTATCGCTATTCAAATAAGCCCCGGACTCATTTCTTATTCAAATGATAGCATTAGGCCTTTGCCCATCTATCACCTGATATGGAAGTTGAGGTTATAAACAATGCCATTCATTATCTTGAGCCAGATGCAGCAACTGTTGATTAAGGGGCTTTGAATGTAACGGCACACACACACACACACTTGCACACACACGCACACACACAGATGGGTGGACATTAGGAGAGGAGAGAGAGGCCATCTGAATAGGCTGGAGGGACATTAACAGGCAACAATGATTGATATTTTGCAGCTCGGGCTTTTTAATGGTATTGTTATTCCACAGAGTTATACCCCACTCCTCCCCACACGCCCCGTCCCGCAGACAAATGGAGGTGTAATAATGAATAGAAATTATCCTGATTATTTTTGGTGGAAGTGGAGGTGTGGGTATAAAAGGGGAGATTGGGGAGCATGGTGATTCATTATCTAATGTGGAGCTTAGTCAGCAGTGGAGGTTTTCTGTGGGAGAAATATAGAAAACAGTTAAATTGCAGAAATGTGTTTAATTAAGTCCACTAACAATGGCTCTGGATTTTACTGTGAGCTACTTGAGAAAGAAGTTACTATGGCGATATAATGTTCGTGCATAATATTTCTGGTTGAATGTGTTTATAAAAAACATTCACCAGGACATACAATGTCTGGGGCAGATTTATGAACAACTGTGGGTTAAAAACTATGTACTTAACAATATTTTTACAAATGGTTTATCTGTGCAAATTCTGACATTTTACGTACCATTTTTTGTTATACATTAGTTATAAATATCTTGATATTAAGCTCTATTAAACTGAAGTGTCATATGCACTGGATTAAATCATTAGTTTAAATAGGCCTATAGTCTTTCTATTTTTTATTTTCCAGTTGACCAAATATGTATTTATATGATTATTATTAGGAAATATTCTGATTAATTGACAGATTAAATTTTAAAATATTTACCTTTGTAACCTTTTTTGCTTTGGATCACTCCTGGACCACTTCCACTGTCTCATTGGGTTCAAAATGATTGTTGATTTACTAATGATGACCCAGTTCTTCTCACCACTGGATAATGAAGCTAACTTCTGTGCAGGCTACCTGTTGTTTTCTATGTAAAAAAAATCCATTCTAAAGTTTGCTTTGTTGGTTGTTTCTTCTCTATTTCTTTATCCTTAGTGTTTTTGACTCCTCTAGCCCAGTAACATTTCTCGTGGTTTTTCCATCGATACATTGGCTTTTCTCTTTGACAGATCCCAGTGTGAATGTGTCATTACAACATTCATGAGCAGTGTCTCTGGCTGTGCTGTGCCTATGTGAAGAGCGGAGGTGGACGGGGCCCAAAGCCGTGATTTGATGTGAGGGTCCAGCTTGTCCAGAGCAGTTGTGTTTATGACTCACTCGTCTGGCACCTGCTGCTGAGTCCTGCTGCCAGGACAGCCTCACATGTATGTGTATATGCAGACACTTCACCAACGGTGTCCATTTAAGTACTGAGCCATCAAAGCATCATCTTTATGACTTTACAATGGGGATGCAGGACTGGCGTTCATATTTTAAATTCTAAATACATTTGAAATAACTGCATGTGATTTATTGGTTATACATGATAGCTATTTTTAAAAAAAGACTTGTCAGCAATACATCAGCTAAGTGACAATACTAGTGATACATTTGAACAATGTTTAGTTTCAGTTATTACCATATATTATTTTTTCTTATAAATAAATGGGAAGAAGTTGGAAATGTGAACATTTGATACATTGAAGTGACTTAAAATGTCTCTTTTCCTCGTGTACGATCATCTCTTCACTTAGAACTACAGTGTACAGTACTTATTTTATCACTATGGAAGTTGACAATTCTTTGCACCAATCGCTCATGCTTAAAGACACACCATCCTTTTAGGTTAAATCAGAGCCTCAGTGTATCTTAATACTTCACTGTCTGTCACTTTCAGGTTTCTGTGAAGACCACCATTTTCCTCTCTCTCCATCCTCCCCTCCTCCTCCTCCTCCTCCTCCATACCAGTGTGCAGTGCATCATCTCGGGGCTCTCCTAGGGGTGTAATGGTGTGATGCCTGTTCCACTCTTACTATAATCAGGGCCAGATGGAGCCAGCGATGGGCTGATGGGAGGAGGAGGGTGAGGAGGGCGGAGGATTGGGTTTGGTCCTTGCACTGTCTTAGAACGCGGGGAGCTGTCAACCCTGCGGGGAGAGAGGAATTCTACAGCAATAAAATAGGGATTTATCACCACTCCACTACAGAGGAAGAAAGGGGAGAGGGTGGAGGAAAAATGGCCGACGAGATGGAGGATAGTGAGAAGGTGTAAGTGACGGAGCAAGACTGCAAGAGTTGGAGGAGGCAATCTGTTGGACTGAGCTGCAAAAACTGGACTGTGTTGCTGACGTTCCAGGAGCACCTTTATTGTTCCAGGTGGACCATTGATGGAAGAAGCCAGTCGCATTTTTATGATGTCATAACTCTGCGTCTTTTATGAAGATCTAAATTGTGTCTTTGTGGTGAATACGCTCAAGTTTATGCTCCAAATATAATGATTAAACGTGCACTATGCAACACTTCTGGTGGAGGGTCTGACACCTCCTTGTCTCCTTGAAGATGTTCAGTGTCCCAAAGTATGGCATTAAACATAGATATCTCCATGAAGACAAGCAAGCGCCCCCAGGTTACAGGTCCTATCTGAGGAAAAGAGAACTGTAATTGAATAAATGCCAGGCAGAAAAGTTTAATGTCATATGTTGAACATTACAGGCAAGATTATAGTGTACCTTTAATATTATAGGTTTCATTTATACTGGCAAAATTACTATTTTTATCAGGCTTGACTGGAGACAATGATGATGATGATGAGATATTCAGCATCAGTGGCCTATAATGCTGCAGACACTTGACGCTACAGAAACACTAAATATGCTGTAGCGTCAAATTACAATCTTGCAACAACAATTTCCATCCTCATGTCTTAGATTTAGACCATTTCACTATAAATTCACTGGATCATAGCAGGAGGCTCTTGCCTGAATGTGTACAGCCAATCAGATTATCTCTCCAGTACAGCCCAAAACAAGAGCAGAAGAAGAGGGAGACCCTATAGGATGTAGGGACAGAGATGAAGATGGACAGTTATGTGATGCTGCCCGCTGCTCACATTCTTACATCCCTTCTCTCGCTCTCCCGCCCTCTGACCATCTGCACCGTTCAAAGACCTGCATCTGTCCACAGTAATGCCCTATCCCAGTTCATCTGATGGAGTTTGGGGCAGAAAGGCTTGGACCTCCCCTACTGGGCCAAATGAACCTGCTAAAACAAGGCACTCTCCACAATCGGCTGTGTAATTGAAACCAGAATGTGGAGCATTTGATAAATTGCTTGACCTCGTAGGAATGTTAAGGCTGTAAATTTTTAGTGCGTTCTGGGCCACGCAGAGGTGCGCCGAGTGTACCTAAAGAAAACCTCCATTTCTGTCTGTGTTAGGAGAATCAAAAGCAGAACGCCCTTTTATTATTTCAGAATGTAATGGCTTTCCAGGCATGTACAGTTGGAGTGAATGAACGTTCATAGCGGAGGAGTTTGAAATTGGGGGTGAGATAAACATAGCTGTGATGTGCTTACTGAAGAGCGCTGAGAAACACAGGAGGTCATGCAAACCTGACACTGAAGAGACAGTCCAGCTGAGCTCAGACTTATGATATGTTTTTAATATGGCAGAATATGGCAGGAGCTCAGAGCTGTGTTTTGTTCCAATCTCACGAAACAGTGTGTATCTGCTCTGAGGACCAAATGTGACACTGACCATGAAATGCACTTTTTATATGTTATTTAAATATTAATCTATTTACTTAACAATTAACTATATAAACTGAACCAATTTATCAACAACAACGGACACTCCAATCCAATACTGGTGTCGGATATTAGCACCGATACTGAAAAATTTGCTGGATCGGATATTGGCTTCCAAATATCGGTTCAGTCGATATCCTGGTTAGACAGACAAATTGATGTAATGAGACTTACTGGTCATATTTGGCCCAGAAAGTCTCATACTGTTTGAATTTCTGTTTACACAAAGTTGCTCTGTTCTGTTATAAATAACATCTCTGTAACACATTTGGATCCGTTCTGTCTTTATTTGTGTTTAAAGGAAATGTTTTCAGTCGTTGCACTGGTATCAGTTATACCAGAACTGAAAAGGCTGGATCAGTGCATCCATACTTTACAAAACTATAATAATATATCAAAATTTACACTTAATTGTTTGTATTCATTATTTAGAGGCAGATTTTACTTCTTTCTATTGGTGGTTCTATTTTATGTTTTTATGTTATTGTGCTTGGACCATAACTTGAATTTGAGCTGATTAATAATTTAAAGATGCAATATGAAACTTCTGATGGATAGTCTGCAACCCGCTTGTCTCCATGGAGATGATATTGCTTTGCTTAGAATGTTCCACAGTATGACATTAAACTCATCTTTGGATACAAGCAGATGATACACCAGGAAGAAATTACAGGTCAGATCTTTGGACAGTCGACTCTGCTCACATTAAGAATTTGTGTCCTTCCTTTTCTATTGAGCAATATAAATACTGTAATTGAATAAACATAAGATAAGTTTAATGCCATACCCTGGAACATTCCAGGCAAAGCAGTAACACAAGCAGACAAGCAGGTGGTGGACCTTGCACCAGAAAAGTTACATAGTGCACCTTTGAATATTTTGCGGTATGAATTAATCTGGAATAGATTTATCACTATATATTCAGAATTTAGCAAACTGCTCTATTTTTTACAGTGTACGTCACATTTCTCGACACTGACTCTTGTAATTTTGACCTCGAGAGTGGTTTAGACTGGAGTGATGTTATGTTATGTACTGTGTATGTGACGACTACCCATAACTCAACCAACCATGACACTTTTTAACTTTATTTAAATGGACGGCAAAGCAAAATCAAGCCCAAACGGTGACTTAAAATGGTTCATTAAGCAAAGACCAAAACACAGTGAAAAATGTAAACTTGGCTTGTATGAATGCTTGCGTATGTGAGCGGCCCTGGAGCTGTGGAGAACCCAGAGGGCACGCTCAGGTCAGCCCAATGTAAACATAGACTGCCACACGATTTATGATGTTTGCTGGCTGCTAAGAAGAGGGGCCTGCACATTCTCACAATCATAATTGCTTTTAGCAGCTTTTCAATCAGACCAACTTTGTCCACATTGTTTTGCTATTTTTTTTCTTCACCTCTCATTTCTCCTGCTGTCGTCAGGAAGGCTCTTACGCTGTGTGACGGTAGCTGTGACTCCATGTAAGCGAACGCCTCAAACTGCATGCCGTTTCTTTTTGGGTCTTTTTTTTCGCGAGGCTTTTGTGTAATTAAAAACAGACAGACTCGAGGAGGTTCTGTGACATAGGCTGTGGTGGTGATGGAGCAGGGAAACCCCACTCACACATGTGCACATCTGGTCCACCGCGGTCTCACCAAACTCTGCCCCCCCACTCTGCTGTTGACAGTCGTTACCTGTGCCCCGGCGGACCCTCGCTGCCCCAAGATAAAACAACCTCTATCCCCGAGCCAGACGCATAAATTTCACTCTCTCTATTTTCCAAAATAGCTTTTAATTTTACAAGTTTTACGGCCCCAATATTAAGTGCATATGTTTTACAAGACAGCGTGTCCTTTGCCTCACCCCTCAGGTTCACTGGGAGGGTTGTTCTGAAGGCTTCTAAAGAGAAAAAAACACATAAATTGGTGCAACAAGAGCCAGAAAAGGTTTTTCTTATCTTTCCCTATTGGCCCATGTAAAATTATGCTTCAGTAATTTATTGAATATAGAAAAAAATAACTACATCTTGTACATCTTTGGACCATGTGTGTGTGAATTTTACATAGCCTAGCTAATGTTTAGGCTTTGTGTTTAAGTTTTTTGTTTTTTTGTTTTTTCATTTTAGTTTCATGAAATTTTTGAAAATACTGGGGAAAAAAAGATTATAATTTGATTCAAATGTTTTTTTCAGGTACGCACTTACTGTTTAGTCTGAAAGATGTCACGACCATTGGAGATATGAACCAAGAAGATTAACACCACACATTTCTTCATCGTTGTAATGTAAGGGTGGAGAAAAGTATTCAGTCGTCAACTACACCTTCTAATATCGACCCTAGCCACATTTCTTTGCCATTGCGAGATGGGACGAACGCCTTGGAGGAGGTCACTCACCAAGGTCTTCAGATTTCCTATCTTTTTAGTTTATCTCAGTTTATTTCCAGTCACAAGAAACTTTGTCTTACATGTGGCTATAAAGTTGTGACATAGAATCAAAACCTGCACAAGCAAATGTGTGTGTCCCATCTCCACAGTCACAGAAATACAAACTTTTGTTTAACTTAGTAGAGCTGTTTAATGTCAAACTGTGGAACATTCCAGGCAGAGCAATGACATGTCCATAGAAACAAGCAGGTGACGGACAAAAAGTTACAGAACTATCTTTAAGTCACAAAACTGAGTGCTTCCTCCACCACTGTTTGTGTCTGTATACATGTGTGGAGCTGACCCCTGGGTGACCTCTCCCTCCTCTCGTCCCTCTCTCACTCCTCTTTTACCCCTCTCTTGTCCCTCTCTCACCCCTCTCTTGCCCCTCTCTTGTCCCTCTCTTGCTCCTCTCTTGTCCCTCTCTCGTCCCTCTCTTGCCCCTCTCTTGTCCCTGTCTTGCTCCTCTCTTGTCCCTCTCTCACCCCTCTGTTGCTCCTCTCTTGCCCCTCTCTCACCCCTCTCTTGCCCCTCTCTTGCCCCTCTCTCACCCCTCTCTTGCCCCTCTCTCGTCCCTCTCTCACTCCTCTCTTGCCCTTCTCTCACCCCTCTCTTGACCCTCTCTTGCCCCTCTCTCACCCCTCTCTTGCCCTTCTCTCACCCCTCTCTTGACCCTCTCTCACCCCTCTCTCACCCCTCTCTTGCCCCTCTCTCACCCCTCTCTCTCCCCTCTGTTGTCCCTCTCTCACCCCTCTCCCTCCCCTCTCTGCCCCCTCTCTCCCCCCTCTCTCACCCGTCTCTTACCCCTCTCCTACTCCTCTCTCACCCCTCTCTTGCCCCCCCTTGCCTCCACTGCACCCACACATGTTTTAGTGACCCGCTCAGAAACAGGCTGGACACGAGTGCCTGATTCCTCTTTCAGCAGCACATTTTTACATTTCATCAGCAGGGCCAGGCAAACAGCATGAGATCATCCGCAATTAACTCCTCCAGACAAAGTGTGAGAAAATGGGACTTATAAAAACATGGGACCAGCATTAAGTATATTATATATATAATGTGTAGGTTAGAGAACAATTACAGCCTGTATGTTTGTCACTGATAATAGGGAAAGGCTGGTTAGAAAGGACTTTGCATAGTGACATTTGCATAGATTTGTGTATTTATTTTACTTACTACAATTACTCATGATGTTATTCAAGATTTAAGATTGCAATGTTAAGGTCATAGAAAAACAACAAAATTATGTTTAAACCATCAAAGACTGCATTTTGACGTGAAGTGTAATCCCAAAAATAATAATAATCCCATAAATAATGAATGAATCCTCCATTTAAAAAAAAAAAAAGTAATCACTGTTACTTTTTAAAGTAATCTGCAAAGGAAGAAGTATGCATGAGTAAAAACATGTAGGACAACAATTAAGAGAGGAACTTATTATTATTTTATTTGGTTCAATTCTGCCAAACTGCATTTTTATGTTTGTTTATTTATTTATTTAAAACAAAGTGCACAGAAAACATTCGTTTCAGAGAGAACAAATCTTTGCCAGACTTAGCTACAAGCTACTTTCCATCTGCAGTCCTTGGGCAGCTACAGGAGATTTACATAAAGCACCTTTAGCAACAACATTTCATTATTAAACATTTAAAACAGTCAAAATTCATTAAGATCAATTCCCATAAATGATCAGATAATCAAATTCAGCATTATCTTCTAAAAATACTCCCAGTTAATTGTTATCAATATCCTCTAAAATGTACAGTTATCAAATTAATCATGTTTTTTCCATTGTATTTATTTCTATATTTATATGACCTTTATAATGATCAGCGATGACAAAATTCTTTTCCATATTCCATTTAATCCTCCACCACAAAAAAGACGTGCACGAAGGAGCCAAGGCCTGTATCTGATTGAGCTTATGAGGTGAGATGACTGACTGCTGCTGTCTCCAAGCAGAATGTGTCCATTTATAACTCCGCTGTTCTCATCTGACAGAGGAATATTTGTGTTTGGCATTTATGATGGAGAAAGAATTGAGATGTGAAAGAAAATGTGTTTTGTCTTATTTTTGAGTTTAGGAATAGAGAAAATCGCATTGTTCTGATGAGTTTAGTAAAATTGACAATATGAAGATCTATTTTCTATGTTACTGTGACATTCATGGTTCTTTTAACAAATTCTGTCAATTCTAGAGGGCACCAGTACAAATTATCATCTTACCTCAGGCGATGATTTCATTTATTTTGGAAAAGAGATGGTGGAGTTTTTGTTATTTGGAGTTTATTGAGTCTAGTCAGCTGATGGCTCATGTGCCTCAAACCACAAGGTAATCACTAAGTCCTTTCATGGAAGTAAACAGGAAGTTATGCATCCTTTTACAAGATCCATTGGAGTAGTCATAACAAACAACAACACACAAAAGTCTGTGATCCTTCGCACATTTGCAGAGCAGGCAATTCCCAACTCCACTGAACATGGAAACAAATAGAGCCATATGTGGGCACAACATGTTTTTCAGAACTTGCTGATGCCTTCTCATTATCTCAGTGGTCAGGAGATGACAACACAGCTGGTCTGGTATTTCTATATTTTATTTTTACTTGAACATATATATGCACTTATAGATTTATGCCTTTTGACATAGACTCTTGCTTATTATTTTTTATTTATTATTGCCATTTATATTTTTGCTCTTTGTTATTATAATATATTGTGATGTGTGTCCAATGTGTCCAGATAATTTACGTTGTGGAGCAATGAAATTAGGTCTAAGTCTGCTCCCATCTCTATATTTTATATTTAAGTTATTCAAATCACAGAAGTAAAAGTTTTATTATTATATATTTTTCTGGAGCTGGCACATCACCTGCATGATTCCATAAAAATAAAGAGTTTAAGAGTCAGGTTTGTGGAGATGCAAGCCCAACCACTGGGTGTTTTTTCTGTGCAATTAAAACAACCAACCCAAATGAAAAAACATGCTTATACTTTATTCTAGATTTGGACTAAAAAGTTACACACTGGAGCTTTCAAGTTGGAGTTGTGGCCAGTTGTACTTGTTGTTATGTGCACTCCCTGTTTATTTGATCATCCACTCCAGCTGCACAAGGCTGACCTTTGTTTACATGTATACTCCCCACACCACGTCGTAATCCTCTCCGCGTGCATATCTTTATTAGCCCAGATTATCGAGTATAAATTACAAATAGGATCAAAGTGGAGGGAATCCCTGATGGAATTGGGGTGGACTGTGTGGGATTTGGCGGTGAGCTCCTCCCCTACAGGGACAAATTGATGTCAGGTCGCTGTATTGAGCAGGATTAAGCTTGTATTTGCTCTCAACTCTGGACAGAACAGCTTGAGTCCTGCTCCTCACAATAACACAGTGTATAGATGTTTAATCTGAGGCTTAATCTGTCCATATACACACAACACAGCAGCACAATGATCACACAGGGCTCTCAGGCCAACCCAAGTACTCTGCTCTGTCTCATGTTTAATGTGAGCCTTGTTCTCGTTAGGTGCAATAAAACAGGTTTTCAAGTATACACATTATCCTGCTGTTTGTTTGTAAAGTTGTGGTGAAGTTCAAAGAAAATGTCCAAATATTTGTACTTTTTGGGAATGTTATTTTCCTTTCTTCAATAAACAGTGCACGTACTATTATTTATTTATTTTGTACTTTTCAGAAATTGTAAAATGAAAAATGTGTAGCAGTAGTGGAGGCAGTTATTAAAGAAACAGCACGTAACATTCCTAGCAAGTCACCTGCATTACTCCACGGCGATAAGCTTCCTTCCACCAAATTACGTTACGAATCAGGTCTGTGAGGAGGCAAGCCCCCTCACAGTAAGGATGCATATTTTTCAAGGTTTTTAGTGCCATAAAACACCTAAAACACCTAAAATAAAATGATTTCTAATTCATTTTTTTGGCCGAAATCTTACGTGGCGTGACTTTAGGAGTAGGATAGAGCAGAATCTGCAGTAGGAATATTAGCACCATAACCATGTACAGATCTTTCCACCAAATATATTATTGAAGGAGTACATCCAAAATTAAAGTACACCTTTTTGGATTCATTAAAAAAAATCCCAAAATATATATAGGCTAAAATAAAAGCAAAATGACTTTATATTGGCCTCCACAGTTATAAAGTAGTTTGGTGTGTATCATTGAGAAAACCTTACCCTGACTTCACCCCCTCTCTGACTCATCCTCCAGTAACGCTTCATTTTTCGAAGGCTCGACGGACCATAAAGCCCACTCCTTCAGCCCGCGCACTCCTTCAGACAGGCCTTGGTCCATAATGCCATATAACATAAACACATTGCATTTGATTGGTGCACATAAACATTGACTGTGACCAGTTTAACGCCACAATTCTCTTTACTATTAACAACCTCAATGCCATCGCGCTGAGAGAGCCAAGGTCAAGCACTGCCCCACCATTGGACCACTGTCAGGGTCACAGCACTGGACAAGACAGGAAAACGAATCTGGGATAGATAGATAGTACGCTCCAATGCGGTTTCTTATGGTTTTTTATGGTATATGTGGACATTATTCTAAGGGCTGCCATCGTAATGGGTTCTGACGACTGGCTGAGTGATCAGTGACACTACCTCCAGGTAATTAGCACATCATTATTACTTCAGTCTGTACTCCGATCTGATTAAACAACTTGTTCATGCTATAAATAATGAAATGTATAGAAAAGACATTCACTCAAAACTGTACACATAGGTGGTTTCATATGAGGTATCTTGAAAAAAGAAATCAAAAGATATGTCTTGGTTAAAAGTGTCATTTGCCACGGCAAAGGTCCTAATTTTTCATCCTTCTGAAACCTATGAATAATGTTTAAAGTTTTAGTAAGTATGATGGTGGCATAGAGAGAAAATGGCCTTAATCTCCTCTATTTTCTAATGTTATTTCCTCATCAAAAACATACCTGAAGTTGTTTAATTCACACATGTTTAATGAGTTCTGTCAAACTGAAAACACTCTGTTCCTTGTTATTTCATGTGTAGTGTAGTGCAGGAAGCGTTGTGTTTTTAAGAACAATTTCAGAACAAGAATTTCATTTCAAACATGTCATTTCAAAACACAACTCCAGGTATATTTTTGATGAGATAACAAGATTCTAACATGGCCAAAAGCTCATGAGAGTCGAGTTTGTGAAATATAGGATCTTTAAGTTCAATTTTTCGACATGATCAAATTCTAAAATGGGATTGCAGCCAAATGGTTAGGATTAAAAGAATGTGAAAGCTGCTGATGTGACTTATAATTAAATATACCCATGTCCAACCATAATTCCATAGTCTAAACTGAAATGTACTGACACTACCCACATATGTCATCAAACAATAATGGTGCTACCTTTTTCAAAACACATCTTTAAACTCCATCAGATAACTTGAAGCCACACATTTTCACAGAAAGCAATAACACAAAACCTGCATGCTTTCCATAGCCTGTTGACTCACTTTCACACCAGCAGTAAACACTCTTATCTTATCTTTAATCCAATATGCCTTTGATTCCTCTCTTTTTCTTCTTCTTCTTCTTCTTCTTCTTCTTCTGCTTTTCAGTGAGCCGAACACCGTACTTGGCTCATTGGCGTTCCATTTGGAGGTGACGACCCTGCTTATGCGCCCTATAAATCCAGCCGCTGCATTTTAGTCGGTTAACACTAACATACCCCAGCTTCATCCATCACAGGTCTTAACAATAGCCATGTCCTCAGCTGTTTCTCCATCGCTAAAAGCTTTTCACGGGGCACCTGCACACTCCTCTATGTGTGTATGTGTGAGTGTGTGTTAAAGTATGTGTGATTTGTAGCCTTGAACTACAAAGTGTGTATCCAGGCCTCGCAGTCTGCTCTTATCTGATAGATGAGTTTGATATCCCACTGCCAAGGATTCCCACATCACTCTATATAAACAGTCAGAGCAGAGGTTTAGCGTCCAATTTCAGGGCACTTATGGATTCCACTTTGGTTATTTGAAAAGAGGCGACTGAAAATACACTTCTGCCTCTTTGATGGTGCAAGGATGTCTCCATTGAAAAGCTGTTGAGAAAGTTTTGGTGCGCCGTTGTGGTCTCGAGGGAGCAGATCATATATTTGCATAATTAGGATTATTTAGTGACAGCACGACAGATGTCAAGCACACAAGTTTGACATGGGAGTTTGGTTGCTGTTGCTGTACTTTTTAGTATGGGTGTGCAAAAATATTCATATATTGATATATCGTGATAGTAAATTTGGTGATACGGTATCGTTATTGTGAGCTGCTGTATCAATATATAAGAGTATTTTTGTTATCTTTTAGCTATTTGACTGCACTATGGTTTTGTTGCTTTTTTAGTGAAAGCAAATGTGTTTATGAAAAATGATTAGATGGATTTCATATCAACTTTGCACAAGTACTGGTTTAACAAAAAATATTGTTGCCAAAATGTGTTTGGTTATTAAAAAATAATCAATATAAGCAATATATCACAGAGTATGTGTATATTGATTATTGCATGTATCGCTATATCATAGTAACATCGTTTCGTGAGCCATGTATCGAATCATGAAGGACTCTGTGATTCCCAGACCTACTATTTAGTGGCTACCAAGGCTGATATAAGGTTAAATTCTCTGTTTGTTATGCAGCTACACTTAATACACTATTACTACACCTACCACTACAATTTAGTTTCTCCTATACTTCGAATTAATGCTGGAAATTACCAGGTACCTTAATGTGATACACTATACAGGGTTCACAATATGGTAATATCATTCTGAAAGGAACAAGAAGCCTAACTTAAAACAATATTTCTTTGTTTTACATGCACATATGAAATATACTTGATGTAACAGTTAGAAGATGTGAACTGCATTAACTAGATTTACTTTCCTTATGGCAGTATATCAATACTGCGTCTTGAGATATTGACACTGTATCATATTAAGTATCAATATAACAATTTACAAATTTTATTTTCTTCTTTTTTGGGGGCACACCTCTAATTCTAATGCTGCCACCAGACTTAAACTAATACTAAGCTCATATGTTTCAGCAAGCATATTGTTGGGGGAAAATATTATGAAATATATTGTTGCAATTTCTTACAGCAAATTAAATTATAGTTGATGTACTATGCCAGATGTTAATTTTATTAATAAAAAAAGAAAAATATATATACTTATTGCTATACAAAAATATTCAAATTTCAACAAACCAAACACCAAAAGTCAATGTTTATTTCAAGAAACACTGGTAATGTTCCTACCTGTGCCCATAATGCAACTAGTGTTTTAATCCCCTCTTCAGGTTTCCACTCCAACTCAAACAGCCTCATAAATCAGAGCTGGAGACGGCACAGTGGAATACAGCAACACAAGCAGAGCGGCTTTGACATGGCAACAATTCACACAGTGCACTTTTCCTCTCCTCTCCGGCAGCTCCAGGACTCTTTCTATTTGGTTGGAAGAGTAAGTGTCCGTTGGTGCTCCCTGCTGTTTTACGTCGCAGGGGAAACATCTTTATCATGGCGTATATTATTCCAAAACACAGCGTCCTGCATGGAAATGGCCTCTGCCTGTCTGCTCTTCCACTGCCTCTCTGATAGACTACATTGCTCCTTATAAACTGTCCATGCTCCATAAATTGAGCAGTGTTGGCCTGTAGGGACGTGCACAGTCAGGCCTATTCGCTGTGTACTCCTCCCTAGGTTCAGGTTTACTTAGAAAACGGTGCAGTTTATGGTTTAAAGGTACAATGTGTAACTTTTCTGGTAGAGGGTCTGTCACCTGCTTGTTTGTCTATGAATATGCCATTGCTCTGCTTGGAATGTTCCACAATATGACTTTTACCAGCTCTACAATACATTTATTCAATTAGAGGTGGTAAAAGTACCCAATACTGGTGTGAAGGAGAGTCAGCATGTCCCAGTGTAGCTCTGTGCAACAAAATCAAAATCTTTATCCAAAATCCAAAAATCTAAAAATTAAGAACACGGGTAGTAAGCATAAACCTATTTTTATTTATATATTGTTTATTTTTCAGTAGCCTATTTACGTGTTGCAAAATGGTGACAATTTTCAATGGTAATTAACCATTTTAAACAATATTTAATTTGTATGTATTCATAACAAAAACCTTTTTTTCCTGTTTTGTGTGCCAGGAGAATATAAGACACATTGTGTGAGACTATAATGACAATCAAATGGCCACACCGTTTTGATTTTGTGTATGCTTCGTACAGCACATTATTTGTTCAACACATATAATTCCAACTTGCTTAAATGCAGTATCTAAATTCTTAATTCTTTACAACTAAGACACTTAAAACAATGTTCACACACACAAAAATACACACAGTTATCCTATATCCTCTTTCTACATTTTCAAGTTATCTTCTTGACAGGCTGATGCAGCTTACTGTTGTAGACACACTTGTATGCTCCAAGGCACTGAATCTTTAACAGGCTCCAAACTCAGACACAACAATGAGCTGAGCAGCACAATACAGCCACACACTGTCACAGCTGGGAGATGGAGAGAGAGGGAGAGGGGGGCACAGAAAGAGAGAGACAGAGCAACAGGAGGAGAGCGAGACAGGCAGACACTTTTAACCCATCACTGATTCTACACTGATAAATATGCAAACAGACTGTTCCTGTCACACAAGAGTTTACAGACTTTGTAAAATTCTAAATGCAAAAACCACACTCAGAACTAGCAACAACAAAACACATTCTCAAGGGGTCAAATCATTCATGAGTTTCAGTTTTCTGTCTTTTCTGTCTTTTCTTTTGAATTAGTAATTGCAGTGTTCATTTTTCTTCACACTGAAACACATGAATACTCTAAATCTAGGTCTATAAGCATAAACAGTCAATACACAAGCCCAAGGATGTTTAGTGCATTAGAAATAGTGAACACACAAAACATTTCCTACAATAATTCCATGCATTGCTTTCAGGCAGCTTCACTAATTACTGAATTATTTGAATGTGGAACTAATGCCTTTTATCTTTCACCTTGTTTCAATTGTCCTAACTGTGGTCACCACCATGATAATACAATATTACCACTTGAACTGTGTGATTTTCTTAAATGTAATAATTATATTAATTATATTGTGGATGAAAATGTATATTTTTCTTGTTTAATTACCCCAGTCAAACGCCTTTGGAAGTGCATCTTTTTTTTTTCTTTTTTTTGGGCATAATTTTACATCAGTTCGTGGACAAAAGGGTAAATGAAGAAAATGTGAGTTCTAAAGTGGAATATAATGTATTAGTATAATCATAACGATTGTGTAACTGGTCGCAAAGACCATAAGCAAAAATAAATAAATAAATAAATAAATAAATAAATAAATAAATAAATAAATAAATAGGCAATATAATCATGTTATATTTTTGTGAAATGACTTGTCATCTGCCATATGCGCTTTAAGTTTTTTTCTTACAGTCCTGCATACAAACTGGTATAGAATAGTGAGTGTCCACACAAAATGAACTCATGTGCGTGTTGCGGCTCTTTAGTCCTTATCAGTATCGGGTTGTGGCTGGAATGCTGCCCCTCTGCCCGTGTCTCGACTTGCTCCTCACTGTTTACTTTGGGAGGCCAGTGCTCAGTGTTTGTGTAGCTCCACTGTGCAAGCGCAGAATTAAAACTCAGCCATGTATGCAGTCACAGCCAGCGCATGCATCCACTCTTCAAATGACATATGTAAATGGCTTCAGCAAAATGTCTGTAAGCTGACAATAGCTTCAGACATGCATATCCTGTATGTATACATTATAGACATTGTAGTTAGTGCTACAAACTCGTATAACTACAAATGCAGCGATTGCATGTACTGAATGTACTCATATTATTCAACTGCAGACTGTATGAAGTTTTCAATAATATGCCCCTTTTGAAAAAATCTTAAATCTTATATATATATATATATATATATATATATATATATATATATATATATATATATATATATATATATATATATATATATATATATATATATATATATATATATATATATATATATATATATATATATAAGATTTAAGATTTTTTCAAAAGGGGCATATTATTGAAAACTTCATACAGTCTGCAGTTGAATAAAACAAACTTGAACAGTTATTTGTATTTTATAGACTAATTATTTTTTTTTATCTTGGGTATTATAAACGCAGTTAATAGTGAAAAATTGTAGCATGCAGTGTGGGCATCTACGTTAAGCCGTTCGTTCATTTTATTTTAAACAGCATTGTAAAACATTATGACAGCTTGAACCATATCATGTGTAATTATTACAGGACTGATGTTGCAGTGAGTCACACTGAAAGCACCAGAGATGCTCAGCTGTAGCCTACATCTGAGCAGGTGTGTGGAAGGTGGGGGAGAGGAGGAGACTATTATTAGATCCGGCCACCAGGTGAGCGGAGGAGCCCTGGCTGGCACTACCAAGGTGACCTTCTCTGCGCCGAGCGGCGGTGAGGAGAGCGGGAGGAGGAGATGGAGAAGGCGCTGACAGCAGCCTTCCTTTGCCGCGGTCTGCCTCAGCCGCGCGTCTGCTGCGGTGCCACCCCAAATCTCTCATATAACAGAGGGAAAACACTGAAACCAACATGTTTTTCTAAGTCCTGGATAACGCGGGTCTGCCTGAAATAATGAAATAATATAGTCATTTATACACATTAAACTGGTGTAGGAATATTCCAAATTCTCCCTGATAATGAGCCGCACCGTGCGTCAAAATCTTGTGCCATGCGTCACGAAACTCTGCCTGACTTTGGTGAGCTTGTAACGCAGCGGCGAACCCAGTCCTTTGTACTATATGTCTCTTAAACATTAGTGTACAGTTTATACTTATTTATTTCTCTTGATGCATAGATTTTTTAAAAATCAGCCATCGTTTTTATTTTTACAGACAGATTCGGGCAATAGGAAATCGTCTGTTTGGGAAGACAGGGAGCATTAGAAGTAATTGCTCCTTTAGGTCCTCTGAAAAAAGGGGCGTCTTGCGTTTTGTTTGACGTTGGGGCCTCAGCTTCAGTCGCAGGCTCTGAAACTGGATCTCATGACTTCATCTCCCACAAACAGTCCGGTCCGAAAACACAGCTCGCTTTTTCCAAACACATTTCAAGCAACTTTCAAAGTGGCACATTTTGCGTATTGCTGCTTCGTGTATAAGCTAGGCGTAAATGTGGACAATTCCAGTCTATTGTGCTAAAAAAAAGAAAGAAAGAAAAGCTGCAGCACTTTCATAATGAGACTCTTAATCACACTTTTCACTCTTTTCTCCTTTTCTCCTTTTCGCAGTGCAGATTTTCCTTTTTTATCCGCGGTGTCTAGAGGTTAAACAAATAAGGCACTCTTTCCTCTCCTGGCTCTGCTCCCTGTGAAGCAGAGAAAACGTTGCGCACATAATGAGAAGCTGCTTGCATTAAACGGACAAACAGCGATCTCGCATCCCGTGACCCCGAGATGCTCCTCTCGCTCCCATTGATCATCCGCCCTTATGAGATAATGCAATTACAAACATCAATAAGGAGCTGCGAGGGGAATCATTATGTGGTGACAGTGATAAATGACGCTGCACAAAATAGCGCGGCTCCTCTCAAACAATCCCCCGCTGCCCAAGGGGCTTTGAGGGCCGGGGCCCCGTCGCCAAGGAGACAGATGACATCCAAAATGGCCCCAGCTTCTCTCAACAGTCAAACACATTTTTTGCCTTTTTCCCCCTTCCCCTTTGTGGACCCTTTGTTTTAGAGCCAGCTGCTATGCGACCTTTCTCAAGTCTCAAGTTACTTTTACTTTTCTTATTTTCTCAGCCTGAGGTTTGGTTATTGATTTTATAAAGTTGCTGAAATATCGACATGTCATGTGGGTCATACATGTATTTCCTGAGGAATGATTTCCTCTTTGGAACGACGGCGTAGCCTATTGATTGTTTGCTGTTGTCTCTGTGATTTTATGGACATTATGACAAAGTTTCATTTCAAGTATCCATTTAATGATCTCCAGCCATCTCTATGTTGAGATCAAAATCCAGATATTGAATTGCAATTGCTCACAAGTTGTAAAAAAAAAAAAAAAAAAAGTGTAATCTATATTTTCCTTTAAATATTTATGCGTAGAATAAAGGCCCATTATGGTTTCTTGTATTTAAAAAATCTGAATCTCTTCTGCAGCTGTAATTTATAGGCCTGAAATCTTGGCTGAGGGTTGAGCGCTTCAGCAACCAATAACGATTGAATTAATAATCCTCCAATCACCAGGAGCTGGATTTGTCATGGCTTGTAGGGAGTAAAAAGGCACGAGGCTCGCTGTTTTACCTGTTGGAACCATGAGCATAAATATAGGCCTGTGTGTTTGAGCGGTGTTGTTGTGGGAGGAAGACTAGGCCTGTTAGGGCACCTCCACAGCTCTGGAACACATCTCTGCACCATTCATTACGCTGACAGTTCACTGCGCGGTCACGCTGCTCGCAAACTCTGCTTATTACTCCACACTCCATTTTAGGATATTATTAACGGCCTTCTCAAATACTACATTAATTTGAACTGTTTTAAAACAACTCAATTCAAACAGTGCATTCAAAATGGAAGCGCATGGGAAATATAGGTCAAGTGTAATTCGACAATAATAATGCACCAAATACGTAAAAATAAAAACAAATATTGTTATTTAATTGTTGTGTTAAAATATGTTTTTTTCTTTCTTCTTAAAATAAAAATAGGATATCAACAGATGAAACATGAATAGTTTACTACAAGGACCATGGTGGCATAGGCCATTTGATTATTTAGCCTGCCATAAAAAAAGTAAGAAAAAAAAGATTATTATTATTTTTAAAGAAATTTTAATATCATCAAGAGTAATGTAATGTGTAGTCCTTTTAACAATTTGAAGATTGATGAGTATAAAAAAAAAGGTTGGAAACATACTTCAAAGGCCTACCAACCTCTTGGTATCAATGAATAAACACATCCCTTGATGCAAATCCGCAACCTTTTTTACTTTCTTGTTGAATTTGCGTAAAATAGTGGAAAACATCTCACTTTAAAATGTTGAAAAATGAGACATTTTTGTAAAGTGTTAATTATTTTTAATTTTATCTTTCCTTACTCGTAATTTTAATTAACAGTCCACACACCCTGTCACAGACTTCTGTTGATTTACCTTCCAGATTTATTTTCGTGCGTAAAAATATGTGGGGCTGAGTTCCTCCGTGCCCCATCTCCAAACGCCTCCTTTACCCGAACAGTTACCAGAGCTCCCTAAAGAGGGCAGTCAAGCATGTTCTTTTCCTCTGCTCCGCTCTCGTCTCCACAGCTTCTAATGGCAACTGGCTCAGGAATTCAACATTACACACAGCGGTGGATTTTCCAAGCAGCCATGGCGGAGGAAAGACGACGCAATTAAAACGTCGTCCAGCTTTTCAAAGTGGCTTTTTTTTTATTACTTTAGCGTAAATAGCGTTCGGTTGGGCCGTTGCTGTGAAAGTACAATAGTAGCCTGTATGTGAACAGAACGAAAGGTACAAGTATTGATTTATACGCGCGTATTGTTGTGGATTAAACAGACTCGCCCTTGTTCGCTAATCCAGGAGTTGTTTTTTTTCCTTTGAAATGTATCAATTAGAAAACACGACTCGGGATCTTCTCTTGTTCTTGTGTTTCCTGAGTGAAGAGGACATAAATATATAGGCTACAGTCAATGGGACATACAGAGGAGCGCCCCCTAACTTAGAGCAACAAGATGTGGGGGCTTTAACTAATTTATATGTTTGCAGTCATCAGATCTAAAGGGGTTTCAAAAAAGTGAAAGAGAATTCCCTTCTTATTCAAAATATTTTCTGCACTCTTTGCTCCTCGTATGGTATGCACACCTTCCACAGCAGTAATTTAAATGCATATTCCTATGAAAAAAATGGCGTGCCTCTTGCTTTCTCTTGTAAACATGTAAACAACTTTGCCAAACTAGATGCACGGCTTTTGTATTAATGTGAGATTTTTCTGTAATTTGAACAAAAGTATTTATTTACAACACAAATGTACAATATATACCCCTTCAAAGTAAAAGCAAAAGAAACATGTTTTTCTTCAAAGGAACCTTTAAGATGTGTGTTATTATACATGTCCGAAGCAATGCAGTATAACCCGCACAAGCACCTCTCACTTTTTACATACGCGCACACACACAAACACACAAAACACTCCCTGGCTTCTTCTTGTGTTACATTCGGCTGTCTGTAAATCAGCGTTACCACATAGAACTATGTTGAATGTAAAGTCGTTACTCTATAGCCATTTGCTTTTAGCTTTCATTGGCATTATTGGACTACATCTGTTACTGGGAGAGGAAGCTCCATTGGCCCTGTAAGGCTCAGCATTTGACACAAAATACATTAGAATACTAATAATCTCAAAGACCACCAAGAAGAAAACTTAAGTTGAACTTTTGCATTTCAAATGATCCTACAATGTGGATTTATTCGTTCTCCATTATGAAAAGCCAAAACTGAAAAGTGAATGTGCAGAAGAACTATTTTCGTGACAAGTTATGCTGTAGGCCAGGGAGCAGGTTTGCTCAGTGCTCTGCTATTTGTAATTAAGTGACTTTCCACATTTAAGCAAATATACTATGGCTGTATGGTCCATGTGTTGCTGAGTACTAGTCTTTCTGTCATAAAGACGCCACTGAAGTCTATGGTACTTTTGTTTCTATGAAATCCTTTTGAATAGCACCATCTCTGACATATTTTGGGCTGTGTTTATCACCGTAGAGCAGTGACTTTTAAAATAAATGTTTATGGGAAATTATAAAAGAATATTTTGATGAACTTTTTTTGCTTTAAAAATTCTTTGTTGTGATCAAATGGAGTCAGGGTGGGGGCAGAGATCCCCATGCATGTACAGCACACATACAGTGTGAAAATAAACCAGAAAAAAAGAGAAAAAGTTCACATCCTTTTTTAAAAAATCTATTAGAAACAACATAATATGCAGAACAATACAATAGAATTTACAATACTTAAATTCCCAGTCCATGTGAGAGTCCAGCCACATTTTACAACAGTATACAGTATATTTTTGTCTCAGCTCGTTTCCCAAACAAAGGGTTGATATAGTTATACTTTTAAAAATTAAATTCTTTCACCTCCGTATTTCAATCATTTTAAAGGGCACCACTGCTGTGTGTTTGTCAGTTACAGACATTGGTTTCTCCTTGGTCCATATCCATCGTGCCAAAAACTGGAGTTTCCTTAGTTCACCATGAGGCCAAGAAGATATCACTTGGTTCACAGTTCCCAAATGCAGGCAACTGTGGACTTGTGTGTCTTTTTCAGTATGATCATCGCAATCACTGTTAAGGGAGAAGGCCGTGATCAGTGCCCTCACAACAAACCAGAGCCACAGCGGTTGAGATCGGAGTAGCAGACAGGAGCTGAAGGCAGTTTCGAAGCAGTGAAGAAATGTCAGCCATGTTCAAAGATCCTGACAGGTGCAGACGGAGTTGTTTTTGGCTGGTGTTGTCCTGAAGATAGAAGTCCTGCTCCAAACTCAGTAGGCCACAGGGAAGTAGGTGATCTCCTGGTGGTTTATTTCTGCAGAAAAACAGAAGCACAGCAATTAGCTTGTACCAATTAGCTTAAGACATTTTGTGTGAGTAATGAGTAGCAATGTTGTAACAATAGAAAACATGTCTAAGGCTGTGAGAAAAATGAAAAACAAAATGCTGTATCTAATTAATCTTATCTAACCTATCATGACCAAATATTTTATTAAAACAGGGAAAGGCTGTTGATAACAAAATAAACCACATGTTTTTGTTGTGATCGGGTAAATGGAAAGAGTTGGAAGGGCATTTAAATTGAAACCAATTACGATATGAGAAAAGTAAACAAAAACAAATATTTCGGGCACTGATCAAAACCCCTTGAGCATCTGTCTTGCACACAACCACACAAAAACAAAGCACTGAAATCTATCTGTGGCTGTCTCTTTGACTGCATTCCTCTCCTTAGACCCAACAATAGAATGCCATCCCTCTGTGTAGGTGGAGAGTCACCACTGTGGAACCACCGCCATTGTTTTCCGAAACTAAATAGGAGCGACTCACAGCCACCCGTCACCTGAAAAGTGCCCCAGGCTAATCCACGTGTGCACCATACACACAGCAATAGGGCCACCACGGACCACACAAAAACTGAACAGGAGATGGCTGGCAGAGGGACAGACTCAAGGGCCATTCTTTCCAAACTGTCCACCTGAGATCGCTATTGGAGTTTTTAGTCAGATAACAGGATCACTATGGGGGCTTCTTTTTTTTCTTTTTTTTTTTTTTTTACATCTTATCAACAGAAAACATACCGTAGGAATTTTAGGCCACTTCAACAGATTACAACATGTGGCAGATGCGTCCCAAAATAATGACAGGGCTTCTGTTTCATAAGCAAACCCTTGAAAGAGCACACATGTTAATAAGGCTTTACCTAATAAGACAATCAATAACATGTAGTCTCCACAGGGGAACAGGCATTAGGATCAATTGGGAAACATGAAGGAAGACAACATCCAAATGGAATCTTTGCTTACATAGTATTTGCGAACAGTAAAAGTTCATCCAGCACAAAGGGAAGTTGAGGCTCTAGGTGATGATGGCTGCATGGGGGAGGCAAAGGGGAGGGACCCTGACCCCACAGAGAAAGGTTAACAAATTTGTGCTTAATGATTGGTGCAATGGATCCTGGAACAAAGGGTCTCCAGCAGAGACTGGCAGCAAAGGGGTTACAGCAGTGTGCACTCAAGCATTCTGCCCGACATTTTGGAAAAATGCTGCATGGGGAACAATTCCATATCCTCATGCCATTATTGGGTTCATGTGATATCTATTGTCCCCAAATTGGGAATTACAGTTTGAGAGGGTCACCATTGGCTTACTTAGCAGAAGCAGCAAAGCAGGAAGAAGGGCTAAGGGTCAGAGCGTAGTCATTCTAGTTACTTTCAAAGGCTTGGCTCACTTCTGCTTGACTGAGCGGGCTTCATCTGTGCTGACAGGTGTATTGTTTCACAAGGGGATATAAGCTCTGTAATTATCATTGGGTGGAAAGCATTACGCTCTTCACTAAGCAGGACCAGGACTAATTGGCTTTAGTTTTTACTAATGTTGTAGTGTGACTGCGAGGCACACCTTCTGTATCAGGGATGAGCATGCAGACACAATAACTGGTCCATTGAGCCCTGCAGTAGCAAAATCGCCAGTGCCATAATGAAAATGGCTTATAAAATATAATGAACCTGTGCTCTCTTAATCAAATAAGATAACAGCCTCCAGTAATAACCTATTAATTTAATTGGTCATGAAAGAATAGCCCGTATAAGGAAAGTGCCACATTTGACAGGCACCCTCAGCAGTAGTAGTAGTAGTTCTAGGAGCAGTTCTCAGTAAGGCTCTTTGCTGTGCTCGTTCCTCATTCCTTCCTCTTCCAGTCGCCTCAGTGCCATTTACTCCTCTCTCCTCCTCCTCCTCTGGCCCCTCCCACTCTTTCTCTAGTCTTTTTTTTCTCTGCTGTCGGCTCATTTTCTATGTGCTTCTCCGTCTCGCGAAGGATTCCTCTGGTGGCCCAATTACGAGATTCAGCAGGCAAATTGAAGCTGTTTAAAGCGAGGTCTGCTGGGAAGGCTAGCAGCTGGTGGAGAGAGGCTGCTTGGACACGACCAAACAGTCCTTGTGTTTACACACAAACACAGACATACACAAGCTGTCTGCTACACACGCACCACACTTTATTAGCATGTCTCTCTGCATTTCAAATCTGAGAGATTCCATTGCACCACAGATTCTGCTCTTTGTTTTGGTTCTGGACATTTGGGGCTGAAACAAGGGTGGCACATTTTCAACATGGCACGTACAGACACGTATGCACTTTCTGTGGAGGGTTAATGGTCTCTATTTTTGTAAACTGAATAAGTCAAATCCATTGGTCACACCTCTGCTGATGGCATATTTAATTTGGATCTAGTCAATTAGGCCCAGCTAAGCTCCATATCCTGCTGGCTAGTGCCTCCATTTTGCACTAGTTTATGTCCCTACCCTATGCCAAGAGTAATCCTATTACAGTGCACATACACCACACGCATGTGCACACTCACACAGACGATGTTTACATTTTATATATCCAGAATATGGCCAGGACCAGTACTCACAGGTGCACGCAGAACAACATAAAAATACAATGGTTTTCTGAAATTATAGGACCCATAGCCCTTTTACACACAGTCTGCAGTGTGACAACAGCACGCCGGTATACATCAAGAATTATGTGGGAGTCTATTTGGCCCTGGGGCGAGAGAGAGCGAGCGAGGGAGAGAGGAGTGGAGAGAGAGTGAGAGGAGGTGAGAGAGGCACACAGAGGCAGCCAGATTAAGGAGAGGAGAGAAATATGTTTTTGCATAACAACACAGACACTTACAGAATGAGCTAAATTATAAAGAATGTAAAAGTAGGAGAATAGGCTTTAGCCAACTTTGAGCTAATGAATTTGTTCTTATATCAACAACAATCGGACGTGAACGCAAAAAATCAAACTTGTATCTCTTGGTTTTCATGTTTTATCCCTAAATTTATGAAAGCTTTCATATTTCTGTTCTCATGTTCTTGTGCCTCATGGCCTCCACTCTGCCCTGTCCTCCCTGTTGTAAGACTGTTTATTCCTGTATCTTGTGGATATGTAAAACTGCTGCGCACACAGTCCAGGCTGTGATCAAAGGCCCTTATCACCGGACCAGAGTGGGAGACAGTAACACTAAAAAATGAGCCAGGATTACAAAAAGGACCCATGGTTTTATCAAGAGAAAAAGTAAAACATTACATTACGGTATTTTTACAATGTACAATGATTGCTCTTATATAATGTATATATGTAATAAAAGATTGCTAAACTGAATATTCTAATTCTTGTGGCTCTGTATAGGTTGTTTTCACCAATAGTTTTAACTAAATAACTATCTTAATACTTTCTTAGATGTGACAGACTGTACCCAATTCTTTATAGAACTATCTGGTTTGTTATTAAAGGTGCATTGTGTAACTTTTCTAATGGAGGGTCTGTCAAATATTATTTTTCCATGAAGATGTTATTACACAGTTTGGTATTAAACCTTTTTATGTTCATGGAGCCCAAACCAAACCAAGTTACAGGTCAGATCTATGGAGAGGCAACCCTGCTCATAGTCCTAAAAACCACCTGTAATTTAATAAATGTAACATAGAGCTGTATAATGTCATACTGTGGAACATTCCAGGCAGAGCTATGGCATATCCATAGAAACAAGTAGGTGACAAACCCCCATCCAAAAAGTTACACAGTGCACCTTTAATGTTCAAAATATATTAGTCATGAATTTCTTAATCTTAAACCTGTGTCTGATGTGTATACTTACATCCCCCTTTGTGTTGCGATGCTTGGCACTTGGATAGGGCTACATGTAGTGCCACTGACCTTCCATACCCATATTCATCCCCATACCACCCATTGGACCTGGAACAAAAGGTTCAAATGTTAACCTTTACATAGATAATGGAAGAGCAAATACACTACCAGGCTACAACTACAACTACAGAGAGACTTGACAGACAGCATAGCAAAGGAACAGGTTTTTTTTTTCAAAGCTTGCAGAATTAGGCGTGGTGCACTATAGTGGGTGAGGCGGGGGTTAAGTCGTCTTGGCAAGTGATCCAAACCTGCTGACTTTGAGTGTTAGATAGGACTTGGGAATCCTTAAAAACAGCGGATAGAAGAGGAAGAGGAGAGAAGCTTAGCGGCACAAACTTAAGGATTAAACCTGATTGCGTGAGAGAGCGACCAGGACTGTATTAAGTGGTTGAAGAAGCTTGTGTAATGTGACTGGACACACCTGCTAGAATTATGACTGGGAGACTATGCTACGCTACAGCTTGGGCTAAAATGCTGACGTTAATAATTAAACTGGACGATAGGAAAATTATGAGGCAAAGTTTTGAGTGACGCAGAGCGAAAGCCATACCAGGTGGTCTGATTCCCATGTGCTGCTGGCCATCCATAACGAAGCCCCCCATTGGCTGGCCATCTGGATTGTAAGGAGCTCCTTGACTTACTGTGGAGAGAGGAGGAAAGGAGGACAGGAGGGGAGGAACAGAGGGATGGGGAGGGAGGGGACAGAGTGGTCAATTAGTGCTTTTAATTAAGGCTCAGTGGCCGAAGCAGGATCATCTGTTGGTCGGTTCACGCACATGGAGGCCTCTGTTGTGTTTTAGGGTCAAAGTAAAGTGAGACTGGAGTTTATGTCCATATATAAACTAGAAACACCAGAGGCACATTCAAATGCATCTAAATATAATAATAGTGTGGTCAACATCACATAAAACTCCATATTTTACAACCCATACTCAAGTGTAAAATAGTGATAAGTGCGTCAATACCAAAATATTGACACTGACTGGGGTATTAAAATGCATGAAAGCATTTTAATGTATTTTTATTATATATTTTCAAATACATTCATGAACTGCAATTGCTTATATTTTCATTTCAGTTACTTGGATTGAAACTAAAATCCCTTGTATCGGCCATTACTAGCGTAAAACAAAAGAGAGATATTTCCTAAACGTTATTCTAGTATTAATATTGTGCGTAATGCTCCTCAAAACCAGTTTTCCAGTAATCTGCTGCGTTCTATAAGTCCTTCTTCATAACTGGGCTCAGAGGGCGAGTAATCTAATAAATCCTGCTTTTAACTGAGCAGCGACGATAAGTGAAACCTGAGAGGGCTCCTTGGTTTTGCCTGCGTCCATTGTTCTGCTCTCATAGAAATCCACTTATACCTCCGATTGGGGCTGTGTATGCGGGTCAGCCAAGCAAAAGCAAAAACTTGGCCCCACTGAATGTCTTTGAACTTTACTGCGCCCCTAATGCCACCCTGACCTTTGACCCCTATTACAGGTAATAAAGTTTACAGCAGTCCAAACCAAGCCGTGCACCGGGGGACTCCCCTCTCTCCCTCTCCCGAACAGGCACAAATGGGAGAGTGGGAGGGGTCGGGTTAAAAACAGGTCTGCAGGCAAGAAGCCAAACAACGGTCATCCAAAAAAGAAACGTGCCTTATGTTTTGGTCCGAGCTAGGCTAAAAGGCAAGGGGATTTTTATTTTTTGTGAGGAAAGAGTTAAGTTTTGTCATCACAATCATAGTCATTTAATCTTTATACTTGGTGATTAAATTAAAAATGGGTAATCCTATAATAATTACACCTTAATTAGTCACAATAAAGCATTAAAGATTAAGATTTAACTAATAATGAACCAACAGTTTATCAAGAATGATTCAGGCTTAGCTACTACTTAATTACTATCCTAACCATAATCCTTTAATTATGTAGTTACTGCCTGAATCTTTCCTAATAAACTATTTGTATATCATGCATTAAGTCTTTCTTCATGCTAAGTTAATGTAAAGTATTCCTGTATTCTTCATGTTGACCTCAACGTACATGGCCTGCTGACCGCTTTGACCAGAGAGACTAGAAATGCCAGCATTAGAAATGATAAGAGACTTGCCTGCACGGTTTGACTGGTCAATCATAGGCTGGACTATTCTCCTCCGGGCATTGATAAACCTATAAAGACACAAACAAAACAAAACAGTCAGCGAAATTTACCAACAAAACATGCATACAAAATCTTGGCACCAAAGACCAAAACAAAACCAACGCCAACTCAAATTGTGAGGGTATAATATGTCAAAAGAATTTTTAGCTTAGCAACCAAGAGTGTTTAAATCCCCTAAAGACTACAGAGAAAGTCAGATCTTTACAACCTTAATAACTATTGTCTTCCAAATTGCAGAGGAGCTGGACCTGTGCAAACTTGCCACGCCTGTTCTAAATACTGGGGTCTTATGTTGCGAGACAGGATTTTCTGTTGTAACACGTGGAGCCAACTTGCTTAGTTCAAGTATTAAACTAAATGTATTCACTTATCAACATGAATTAAACTATTTCTTATGTTTCTTTTGTTGTTGCCATAGGTTACTCTAACATCCTTAGTAACTGGTATTATAATAGCTACACTTTTAATAGTCTTAATAAACCAGGGGCAAATGAACAAATAGTTTATTAAAAATGATTCAGGCTTTGTAAGTAAATACTTAATAAAAACTGTCACTCCTAATCCCTTAGTTTAGATGTGACTAAGCCTCAATCATTCTTAATAAACTTACACAAAGTGGTACCACACTTTCTTTCACTGTTGCCATAGTTTACTCTCAAACATCTCATCCTTAAGATGGACAGGTGACTGGCTTGTGAGAGACAGCAGTGGTTTATTTTAGTCTATATAGTTGTGCATGTTTTCACAGGACCACTGCATGCTACATACGTACCCTGGGCCCAACCCCTTTACCCCGTGACCCCTCATAAAAAGCCACAGTTAGACCATTTAACGTGCGCGCTCACACAAACACTCACTCATATTAAAATCCTCTGCTTTGAGCATTCTCCGTCTCCCTACATTCATTCACACAGTCTTCTTTACCCCCTCACAGAGCCTGCGCCCCGGCCTTGCTCGGCCCTCACCCCTTGTAAAATGACCCTTTGACCTGTAATGACCCTGAGGAGGGAGGCCTCTTGGGGCTTCTGACTTGATTTATGTGTTCCTGCTGTTTGGCTCACCGGACACTTCCATTTCATCTCTAAAAAGAGGGCAGCATTAGGCGAATTTAAGGGAGACAATGGTGGGACTGCTCCTGCTAAAATAGAGCATTTAAGGAGCAAAGAAAGGGGCTTTAAAAGGGGAAAGGTGAGAAATGAACGTGGTGAACTTGCTAAGAACTTTGCTAAAGCTAAGAATCTAAAACTAGATTCTATGCCCCTCATTTATGGAACACATAAACCAACTAAAACTAAATTGTTGAATTTTCTTAAGTGAATTTAAACACACTATATCTGTCATCTTTTCAGGCCATTGCAATTGTTTTAACTGAATGCCTTGGTTCAACAAATACGGAAATGTACATTTTATTATACATTTTAATCATTGTAAATGTTTTCTGTTTTTAAATGACTGCCTTGGAAATTAGATGCAATCTCAATGAGACCTCCTGATAAAATAAAATAAATAAGATATGAAAGGCTAGAACAAATGCATTTAATAAATAATGAATTCTCCAATAACTTTGAACATCAAATCGCATAGTTTTCTTTGACTCAGATCCTTTTTTATTATTATTATTATTATTATTATTATTATTATTATTATTATTATTATTATTATTATTATTATTATTATTATTATATTACAAACTACAGTCCTCCTCTGGTCATTTAAGTCCATATGTAAATGGCGTAAATCCATTCAAAAACTGCACCCTATCGTTGGCCTATTGATGGCCTGTCCTTAAATTGTCATAACTAAGATAGATTTATATGATGAAGTATCAGTGACATTTTCTATATAATTTATGAGTAATTTGAAGGGGGAGAGAAAGAGGAATGTAAGAATGCTTGGACATGGCAGTGCACCATCAAATGAGAGAACGTCTGGAGTTTTATCACCACTCACGACTCCCCCCTCAGCCCTGTGCTGTCCTCCTCCGCTCTGCACTGTTCTATTGGCCTATAGGAGAGATATGGATGGGATGGCGGTTATGGAGGGCTTAGCATTCCTATCCTGATTTTTTAGCCTCGCTCTGAGTATGTCTTACTACAGTTTTAGATAAAAGGATGAAGTCACCACCAGGGCAGCCACGACCTTCGACCTACAGTTCTGTTCGTACTGACTACCTTTTATGGTCTTGTGTGTGAACCTAAAGAAGATGGTGACAAATGTAGCTAATGTTCAAATGCTGAATTCTGCAAACTAGTTTTTATCTATACCGTGGGCTAGTTTTCTGTTGTTAGTAAGCATGGCACGATAACTGCTACATGGACTTATGATGGTATATGCTCAATATTTATCGTGCGTTTCTTTGCACTACTGGGACTTTTAGGGTTATTTTTGGATATATGATAAAAATTTAAGTTGTGAGAGGTCGAATTAAGTGGTAAACAGAGTAGAGATAGAAGGATTGTCAGATGTAAGAAGAAGGCTCGGACCACCGTGTAAGTCAATGGAGTACACTGGATTAATTTAATAACTTCTATGAATCATTACAGATGTAAACCAAGTATTAAAGTATTTTATTTTGCTGTTTATTCATTGCAGCTCGTGTTTTTTTTAACAATATTGAACATTTAGAAAAGTTTTGTGGTTTAAATCTTAATCTTATTGTCAGTCACATAAAAAAGTTGCCATATTAGTGTTTATGTCTATATTTACAGCAATATATTGAACTTCATAACTTATTATGACTTTGAGTGACTGATTTAATTTTAAGTTGATAGTCAAATTAAGCTTCTGAGCTCTTACTAATCAAGCCTTACATTATAAAAAATATCTAGGTTGAGATTATTAAGGTAACTTTTCATAAAGCCCCATAGCAACCCTCCAATGGTGAAGTATATGATTAAACATGGCATACAGACGTACAAAAATCCTAACCCCATGGCCCTTCGCCTGTCCAGGCTTCCTGTTCCCGTTGTCCCCATATCGGAGGCCAGATGCACCATGGGGCCTAGAACAAAGGACAAAATGCCTTTCATAATAGCAGCCAGGGACGGGCGATGGCCAGTCAGACAGACCAAGGGGCTCTCGTCTGCCAACCAGACCCTCTCGCTGTGACCATTAATAACCCAACAGAGGGGAGACGACGAAGGAACAACAGCATGGACAGAGCCAGAGAGAGGCAGAGAGCTCTATTAGAGGGAGTAGGGCTTCACCTTTGGGCGACCCCTGGGTGCTATAGGGCCAGTGTTTATAGCCTGTTCATTCCCCTGCCTCTCATCACAACACAATGAGCGGCACTATTCAGCTGGGCTTCATGCAACAATAGAAGGGCTATTTTGGCGACACATCAGTAGTGGTACTATAGTATGCTAAAAGTTACGAAAGCGATAATAGCTGGAATAAATCCCTTGAGTTTTGTTGTTAATAGCTATAAGTCCAATATATGGTGCTGTTATAAGGTGACACCTAGCTAACTATGTTTTCTCATTCATTTGCACAATTCATGGCTTACTAGGACTCTCTTCCCCATTCCAGTTGTCATTTAAATAATTGCTATGGAAACTGCACTAATTTAAGTAAATGTTTTAATATATTAATTTTAAAACTTTTTAAGGAGTTTACTTGTATATAGAGTACTGACTTGGTTTCAGTTTTTGATTTCTTTCTTTGCTTTTGTCTGTTTATCGTTGTGAAATGTCTGGAGTAATCGCCCATAGCTCCTCTCCTCCTTCACTAGAAAGAGTGGAACTGATTGCGACGCAGTCTGCCAAGCCCTTGCTAATGTCCCATTCTCATTACACCCAAGACGCGCACACGCACACACCACCACAAACTGCCCTAGAGCGGAGAGAGGCGCACACAGGTGTACACCAAGCACACGTGAAATGCCCAATTAAAAGCAAGAAATTGTCTTTTTCATCAGCTGCCTTTGTTGCGTGACCAATTAGGGGATAATTTAATAACGAGCAGTGGAAAGATGCAGATTGGATATACAAAAGGTTACTCCGTGAGCTCGTTGATTTAAATTCATGTGAGTCTCAATTTCTGTGGCGCATAAACTGAGCCAATATATTTTATTAGTAATATGAGTCACACTGGAACACAAGTACACACAGCATCGCAATGTGACAGGGGTGTTAAAAGAGACACGATTCAAGTGCTCTCGGTCACGTGTACTTGTACTGCTGTTAGTATAGCAGCTGCAGTAGTAGTAGTGGAAGTAGATAGTAGTAGTAGAACTAGCAGTAGTAGTAGTAGTAGTAGTAGTAGTAGTAGTAGTATCGGCAAGTCTTACTTCACATTATTCACAAAGGCAGTATCCACAATGACAGTTATATTTCATCACTACATAACAGAGGTTTATATACGCATTCAAATAAGAGGTACTTAAAACAGCTGCCTAACCACACACTCCCTTAAACTGCCAATCAATGTGAATTAAAGGTATTGTGATACATTCAGGTTCTGGCATATGAAAACGACACCTTATCATCAAGTTGTCAGTGTGGCTGTATCAATAACTAATGCTCACCACATTTAATGCTGTGAATATAAATCTACCTTAATACTCATCAAAAACATACCTGGTGTTGTTTTGTTTCATTCACATGTGGTTGAGTAATCCTTAATTATTAGTCTGCCTACATCTCCAAAGCTCAAAATGCTCTGTTCCACCTTGTGATGTCATCAGCTACTTTTTACCTTTAAGTAAGATTGGCAATTCCAGAGCTAAAATTATCCAATGATTCACAGTGGAGCATTTTCTGTACTACCACATGACATCACAAGCTGGAACAGAGTGTTTGTTTTCTGTGTTACGCATGTGTGAATGAAACAAACTCTGTGTATATTTTTGAGATAACAACATTCTAATCACACACAATAGTCAGTTGTGTATAATATAGGACCTTTAAAATAAACAAAAAGCATATTTCAGAAAATTGCTATAGGAAATAATTTTATGAATACAAAATGACAAGAAAATAACAAGAAATGCAAGTGGCACAGGGCAGTCCATCTAATCCATCCACACATCCTGCCTGTTCCCTTTTAACCCCCATTCACACGGTTTTCCCCGGAGGCTCTCAGAAATATCAAACAGCCTCTACATGTCCCCTCAAATCTCTATGGGATAAAACACAGCCCATATAAGCTACCTGTGAATTAAGTGTGGCGGCGTGTGTGAGTCTACATGCAAACATACAGTCTATATGCTTACACTTAAAGCCAAACAATTCAACACATTCTGACAGGTGAGGGCTCGTGCCATAGAGATACACTACTGTTCATTCAACTGCAGTGAGTCTGTAGAGGCAGGCCTTTTCTTTACAGTAAATAAACAGGTGCTGTACTATAACCAAAAGCAATGGTATTTACAGACAAATAATTTAATCATTATTTAGTCATCCAATATAAATGAGATACATACAAAATTATAGCAATGTAAATTAATCCAGGAAAATTGTATATTGATAGGAGTTGGTATTTTGCTAGACTCAGCAGAAGTATTTTCAGGGAAAATACAAAACTGAGCTGGTAATGTCAAAAAGTAAATAACTGAGGCTGTAAAATCTTTCTGATTGGTTGAGTATGGAGCAAATTACACCTACTGATACAGCAGCAATATGGCCAAAATGTACATTTTTATTTAGTATGCTATGAGACTGGTGATTTGTAACTTAAATTTCCATTTCAAAAAGTCAACGACGGTAACAATATACATTGGTAATATATCTACAAAACGAACCATCTATAATCTGAAAGAATTGTATTTTTTTTTGCAGCCTATATGATTTAATGCTGATTTGGCTAATTTCACAGGTAGATATGCTGACTAACAAAACCAAAAATAAAATATAAAATTACCAAACACATCTCAGGCCTTCTTATATTTGTTGAATGTACTCCCTAAATATGTACTCCCACAGAGACCGTCATCCACCAAAGCCCAGTCTGAGAGAAAGGCGTTGAGTTTGGCTTCACCCAGAAACAACATGGCCGCCCTGCGCTGGCACCACACACAAACAAACAAACACTGGACCACTCTGCTGTCCTCTCGCCTTTGGGCTTGGATTGAAAATATATGTGCATCTTTGGCCACTGTAGCTTCCCTGTCAGCAGCAGTCGCCTGGTTTGGGCTTTTATTTACTGTACATGCGCATCTCAATGTAAATATAACTTTTTGTGCTGAGTAAACATATATAGACCATGGAAAAGGATAAACTGTATTCCCCACACAGGCAGATGACCACAGTGTCCTGCGGTGCCCACATTGCTGACAGGGTTGACAGTGGACTCAAACAGCTTGGTGGTTGACCTAAATCCCCCTACGCTGCCTGTGTCATATCCTGTCTATGTGCATGTCACTTCCCCCGTCGTGCTGTGCTCAGTCTCTGTCCAAAAATGCTCCAGGCCCCATTCTGTACTGTCTAGAGTCAGCAGTTATGAGCATGTCATGATAACAAATTTTGAACTCCCAAAAAACTATTCTAAATGCAATTGTTAGAAATTATGAGCTTGTATCTGTAATGAGTCATAAAAGTTATTAATTCAACCTTCTACAGCTCAAATATTATCATATAGCCAAAAAATAACCAAAACCTCACAGTAGTGCAAAGAAAATGTACTCATAATAAATAGTGACTCCAAAAATATTGTTCCAGAGTGACAGACTAACCTATTGTGTACAGTCTGGATTCAACAGTCATAAACAGGTTAATAAATGTGAATAGATGTTATTTATTCCACACTCTACAGCTCAAATCTTATATTACATAAAAGGGCAAAAATCTCCCTAGTATTTCTAATCAAAAGTATTCAAGATAAATATTGCAATTATTGTGACAGGCCTACAGGTTAGGTTAGAAATTAGGAATAAAAATACAATTTGATTTGATTAAGTAGATCATTTAGTACAATGGGTATTTGCAGTGAATGATCTAAACTATTACTTGGAACAAATATTGGACATTTGAGTAGTTTTTCCATCTCTGACTATGTAAGAAGTAATATGAGTCATGAAGAGGAATCAGAACAGAAAAGAAGAAAATTTGCTTTTGAAAACTGCAGTATATTTCACTCACTCATTCACTCATATTTGTATTATTTTTGGACCAGTTCAAGTAAAACATGTTTTAACCATGTGCTCACATTTGGCACTGTACAGCATCTCGCTGTTGTATTTCCTTACATTTGACAGTAGCCAAGCACAGTCCCAACACTACACTATTTGGTATTCACAATCTGGTGCTTTTTATATTTTGGATTCCTGTCTTGCCCCCTACAAAAGGAGGTTGAAAAGCAGAGGAGGACTGGTGTGGGGTGGAATAGAAGGGACCGAAGGAGTGAATGGGGAGAAATGCAGGTTTGGCCCGGGGCGCTGCACTGTGATGTAAGACAACCAGGGAGGAGGGGATGTAGTTAGCTTCATAGACCTTCTTTGGGTACATATATGCGTATCTGCACACAAGCCTACACACACTGCTGTTGACATAATAAGACTCGTTCCTGTCTGCACAAGCTGGAAATTCCTGTAAAAACCTTTTGGTAACAACAAGACCTAAAATGTTTTAAAAGGCATATTACACATTTTCTGCTTCATGTTGAAATATTTGGGTGAGGTCGTGTTTTGTACAAGACAGAGTATGAGGTATTAGCTGGTAATGTCACTCAGGCTTAAGAAAACAGTAGAAGAAAAAAACATATGGAGGATACCAAGTCTGCTCTAGGGCATGGTCCAAACTGTGATTAATTCCAAAGAAGAAGAAGAGGACTTAGGTGAGCATGTCCCAGCATTGCTCTCTCCATGAGTCAGCTACTGAACCATAGAACGAAACACTTAAAGCTAAAATAAACATTCCACTGCAACGTCCTAAAAGTGTGTGAATTTTGCAACACTTTAGTTTAGAGACCACCTATTAATCTATAACTACATGGTAATTGGTATGTTAGAGGTAAGAGGTATTAGGTAGTGTTTATAAAGCACGTGTTTACGCATATTAAGATAATAGTTAAGATAATGTCCAATAACTAAACAGGTTGAGAGAAATGGTTAAGAGGACTGACTGACAAAAAAGTTAATGGCTAAATAGTTGTGTAATACAATCATCCATAATATTTGATAAATACTTCTGATAAATACTAATAAACGCTACCAAAGATATAATTAACTTGTATACCTACTACTAGTTACCCATTAATGCATGGTCCCTAGTAGTATATAGTTATCTTGTTAATTGGAATTTACACAATTGGGTAATCCTCCACGACCCTTATTCAAAAGCATAACACTACCACATTGTTATCACCCACTGCTCTTACTGGTTGCTCAAAACCACACTGAAGCATGGGTCAAAAGCAGAAGCAAGATGTCCCTAAGGGAAAAACAAAGTGTATTTGTGTCATTCAGTACAGAAATCCAAAAAGTGTATACTAGTATTTCTGTTCCTTGTAATCTGCAAGTGGAAAAAGATCAACAATTTTGATCCAAACAAAAACAGCCTTCTTACAGTCTTTTTTTTTTTAAACAGAACTATATTGTAAAAGGTGTCTGGCATGCCATTTCAACTGACTTTTATTCACAAAAACTGCTCAATTTGTCTCCATCTTCCACTTCCTTCACCCCTAACCCCACATCCATTTAGTAACCTGATAACCAGCGTATACTGTACATGCCTTGCTGCCTCTTCCTAAGTAGCCTCCACTGCCTCTGACACCACCTCACTCTCTCCCACTCTATGCTTTTAAGACATTCGTAAAAGGAGGTCGTATTGACAAAACAATCGCTTGCCGGGGCTTAAACACTGCCTTTAAAGGGGCATTATTAAATTGCGAGCAGGAAGGGGAGGGGCCGCCAACAAGGGAAACCTGATGACCCGTGCATCGATTTTTACATCAGCAGAGCGTTAGGAGAACTTAGCGGCCAGATAGACTGTAGCAGACAAAGCAAGGAGAGAAGAAAGGGGATTTACATGTAAGGTATGGCTGATAAACTGAGTTCAAGGTGGACAGTGAAGGTCATTCATGTCAACAAAACAGCCAGAAACAAACACTGCACACAACAAAGTGAACAATGATTATGCCCTTTCTTTGCTCAACCCTGTTCATTTATCTGAGTTTGAGAATACACTGGTTCCTATAATTTGGCTTGAATGTTTGGGACAAAATTGTACATATAAGTCTCTCAAAGAGCACTCACTCTCCCTTGAACTAGATGAACTTTGTATTTCAATCCAGGTCATGGTGAATATATTTACCGGTAGGATTACTGCCGCTCCTACTCACAGCCTGGTTAGAACCTTTACACAGAACTTATTTCAGGTAGTATTACATTTGAATTGAACTTTCTGTCAGTACAATCTGAAACTTAAAGGACCTGTGCTAGATTTTTTCATGTAATAAAACAATGACATTTGTTTTGCTCTAGTATTGATATATTGTAAAAGGGTCAAAACAAGACCACAATGTGCATGTAATGATAAAGTGTTTTTATCAGCTGTGAGCCAGGAGGTATCACTGGTGCACTGTTAGCATGCCAGTTACTAGAGTAATGAGCTACAAACTCGGCTTTGGCCTCTGAAATTGTGAAACAAATTTTGCTGAAGAATTAGGATGGTAAGAAAGTGCGGAATGCTGAAAGTAATTTAAAATAAGCCATTTATAAGACAGTAAAAATCAGATAATATATTTCTATTTAACCAAAGTCTTGTGCATACAGACTGAGCGTTAACCTTTTTCTCCTTCCGTGAGTGAGAGAGTATATGTCCTGTTTGCACTTGGGCGTGTGTCATGATGCGCTATAAGAAGATCAGCTGTATTATGTTCTTTCTCTCCCTCTCTCCCACTCATACCTCTTTTTCATTCAAATTGAGATTCCCTGGTGCAGAGTATTCCTGCCAATAATTTATGAGTGATCTGCACCCCTTGTCGGCCTTTAGCATTTTTATTTAATCTGCTGAGCCCTTTCGCGTGCGCTCTCATCAATAATACACGTGGACATGTGTGTTAACATATCCAGGGTGTGCGTTGTGAAGTCAAAGCACAGTGTGTATAGGACTATTAGAATAAAGCAGCTGGTATGAATGGTATATTGTGTCCTACTGGGATGCTATCATATCAGAGACAGATGCACACGCTAGCTACATACATTAGTAACACATGATGCAATTACACTTACTACTTTGACCATGAGCAATAAGGCATTTACACCAAATAATGCCTGAAAAATATTAAAGGTCCTAAATTACACAAAATGGATTCTACTGAGCTTTAAGTCATGTTATAATGTTGTTATAATGTTTCCTCATCAAAAACATTCCTGGAGTTGTGTTTTGTTTCAGTTTCACTATAGGTAAAGGTAAGGTAAAGTGTAGTGTTTTCAGTTTGAGAGAAGAAGAAGTCTAAATATGCAGAGTTTGTCTGTTAAACATGTGTGAATTGAAACAAAATACATCTCCAGCTACGTTTTTGATGAGGAAACATTATAACATAGATCAGAAGATACTGGAATAAGGCCTTTACAGTAATTATTGCCATTCTGATGCTTGTTTTGACCAGGTCTGACTGTATAATTAACATTTTTTGCATTTAGACCAAGCATACCCTATAACGTGGCCAGTCAGTGCAGATGGACTACAAAAATGGCTGCCACAGAGTTCATATCTGGTCATCCGATTGCGTTCGCTCAAGCATGATATACACCTCCAGTAAGTGTTTCATGCTTCTCAAGAGCCTTAGATGTGATTTCACAGTTGTAGACCGTATTGGAGCCAGTGTGCCTGCTTTTGTGTATATGTCGCCGTCTATATATTCACAATGAAAAGAATAGATTGAGAAATTGACTTCAACAAGTGAGTGGGTCAGGAGGTAACATCAGCAGGTGTTGCTATGGAGATGCCAGTCTTCCCAACAGCATAACAACAGGCTGTGAAATGGCCCTTCCCCTAACATAACCCCTATCTCTCTCCACTACTATTATCTATTTTCATTCAACCTCTTGCTTTATTTTCCTTTATTGTTTCTGTCTCAGTCACTCTTCCATGTCGTAATGCACTGCTACAAAAACATGCATGGAAATTTGCCCGTGGACAAGTCTGTATGCACTGCTCGAACTCTTGAGGGGGTAGCGATGCCCCAGCATGCAATAGGGTTTAACAGCTAATACTCTTTAGATTAGCCACCCCCGGGTCCCCCCTGTGTCACAAATGAACATCTTCTACAGAACCAAGATTAACCTCCTACGACTGGCACCAGGTCTGTTTTGGTCTTGCGTACAGACCTTATGGCGGTGTTGCTGTTCCCCCTTAAAACCAAACATAACAAACAATATGAGAGCGTGCAGTCAGCCTTAAGTGACCAAGCTCCTGTGCATGTGACTAATACACGCACACGCACACACTATACAACAGAAACTAAAATCTGGCCAAGTTAAAATGACCTGAATTAAGAACATGCTATATTGATTTGAGTAAATTTCACATGTCTAACTTCCATTGGAAAAATACATCTAGTTACCCTGAAGATAAGAAAAACAACTCTTTGTAATTAATAAGAAACTAAACTAGTCTACATCTAAATCATATGCTGCTTGAATTTAAAAAAATAGTTAATCCATCGGCAGATCATTTTACTTGTCAAGTGAAACCTACTCAAATCAAGATAAATTTATTATTTGAGTAATTTGAATTTACTTACTTAGATTTAGGTTTTTGCAGTGCACACACACACACACGCACACACGCACATACACACACACACACACCTGCACAGTTGTGTCTTTATCTTTTATCCCGTAAGAAGTGTTTCCCCCTGGATTTCGTAAGGGTCGTGTGATTTGATAACCTCAACAGTATTCCCTCTGGCCTCTCTTCTCCAGGGCCTATGTCAATGTGTGCCTTGATTTGTTTTGTTACAACATCCATCCTCCAAAGACTAATATGCTGTGGCTTAATCTACTATCTGTCTCCAAGGGCCCTATTTAACAATGGAGTAATGTTAACAGCATTATTAGAAAACTGGTAATAATGTCTTTCCCATGCCTCATTTACTTGTTTCACACCCTTTCTAATAAACATCCAATTCCCAAAATGCCTGGGTACTACTTTTTAAAACATAATCATCAGTAAATCTCATGGAACCATCTTTGCCCAGCAGAATATATCCAGTGAATTGTTTGTTTGTTCACTATAACCTTGAACTACAGAGGCATTTCTTAGTTAATTCTTACTGCTCCTATCTTTCTAACGCAGCCACCTATCGCACAGACTCTTTCATACGATTACTGTTTAGAACACAGTGCCTCTCAGATCAAACATCCACTGGCTCGCGAGCTCCATGTCTCCAGCCTCTTTAATTGGACACGGCTAATAACGCTAAGTAGCTGATAGCCATCTCGCTGATAAGACAAGCCACATAAGGGCTCTGCTTTACCTTTTACGGTGATACCTAAGGTTAAAACCACTAGTTAGCTACTGCGTTTATGGCCCCAGTCAGACTTGCTACTAGCCAATTACCAGCCTAGGCGGCAATTAAAGAGCACTCATTTGCTAAAGTAGCTAAAGCATGTTATCAATCAAACTATGAACTTTTTATGGAGAAGCTGCAGCTAACAAGGACAATTAGAAATCCTCAGCATGTAGTAGTGAATCTTGTATACGTTAATGTGGTAATTAGACTGAAGACCACAAGCCAAACAACCAATATAAGGTCTTTACATGAAAAACACATGTGATTATATAGTACTATGCAAAAGATTATATAGTACATTGCAAAAAAAAAAATGCAAGGAAGTAAAGCAAGAGTTTTAGTTGAAAACATTTAAAATAAATTTTAATTTCAAAAGTGGCAGTAGCAAAAATTGATGTCGCTTTCTTGGGCAAGGCCTAGGTTGCCCTAGGGCAGCTGTGGTTACAATAATAGCCTACCACCACGAAAGTGCTATATAATTCTGATGCATTATTATTATATTTTGCACAGCACTGTAAAAAGTATATTTTTATTCAAGTTTTGAAACACAAATTAAAAATATTAAAATAAACATGTGCTTTTAGAAATGGCAAAATATGCAAGTGAAGCTTTTTAATTAGTCTCCATGCGAACACTTTTCCACTATATGCAATTCGATTTTATTGGGTGCTGACTCTTAATCAGAATGGGTGCTCATGTTTGGGTGGTTGGTTTTGGAAAATTACTGGAGGCCAAATCTCTTAAAATGGATTGATCTGTGAGAAACGCATTACTAAAACCTTGTGTACGTGTGCAAGGGGCGGAGTAGAGACTTAAATTTTCATCATTAAATATCTTATCGCCTACGGCGACAAAACCATCATATTGACTTGCTTGTTGACTACTTACCAGTTGTTCACTTGTAGAATGGTAAGGCCTGTGTCTTGTGCCAATTGCTTCTTCTGTTCTTCCGATGGGTACGGATGCTGAAAGGTAAAAAAAAACATGGTCACACATTTTACTAAAAGGCGGTCAACTATTTGTTTAATCACGCATAGGACAGATTAACTTCAAAAACAACATAAAAAGCATTCTTGTGTAAAGGTGTGAAGGTCCAGTAGAGTCATTCTCAACGCACTAACTCTCTCTCCTCTTAGATCATTAATGGAATATGAAATCTTGTAATTAATGGCAGGCAAAAAGGCAAGCCAATTAGAAAGTTAAGTGAAGTGGAGAACCAGCGCTGGTAATTAGGCAGCCTCTTACACAAATATATTCACGTCAATGCCCCCACCCTTTGCATAATCAGACAGCAGGGATCAGTAACAGTGACCCAATGGAATACAGACAAGAGAATACTAAATCATCTGTCTTTAGTGCCGCTCATTACATCTATTTTCATTGTAATTAATAGCCTTCATTTGTTGCTCATTCGTCAAACTGAACTTTAATAAGACACGAGATTTGGTGTATTGTTTGTAGATGGAGGGACTAAGCAAATGCAGTGAGAAAGGAGGACATGTTGAGGGTCTCTTATGGAAATTTAAAATGTGAGCTAAAAAGACAGCTATTGTCTTTTGGAGATTAGGTCAGATAACAGCTTATGATTTACAGTCTGTGATATAGTTTAGAGAGAAAGTGAACATACTGATTAAAGGGTTAAAGGTGCATTGCTCACTGGTTATATTACAGGTCAGATCTGTGGAGAGGCAACGCTATTCACAGAGAGAATTATTGTATTTATGAGCAACAGAAACACCCATAATGAATAAATGCTAGATAGATGTCTGTAATGCCATACCATGGAACATTCCAGGCAAAGCAATAACATCTCCATGGAGACAAGCAGGTGACGGACCCTCCGCCATAAAAGTGGCGCAATGCAAAGTTAAATTGGAATTTAGTGAGAGGAAGGAAAGAATTTGATGTGAGCAAGAGAAGAAGAGAACATGAATACTACACTCATTTTTATACCTTTGGCTTGTGTGTTGTTTAAATATATGAAATGAATAAAGTGGATAATGTGAATACTGGAGAGAGTTGGTTTATGTTAGACTGAAGGAGGTATCAGCTGTAGGAAGCCTTGTTCACTGAGGACAATGTGCTGTTCATGAGACCAGACAAGACATAGACTGTTTGTGGCCATCAGCAGGGTTTAAAAGAGGGAGGAAGAGGGGGTATAGTTGCTTTTGAATGCTATATTCTGCTACCAATAGACCTGTGTACACGAAACCTAAACCCCCAAATCTGTAAAAATAGAAGACCATTAATACAATAAGTTAAGTCTATATGAAAACAATGGCTACAAAATTTAGATCTGCAAACCAAATTTCGCTTATTGTTTACATTTGTATACCAACATTTGTAATTCACATGCAGTTTGGTGTATTACAGTATTTGCCTGGGTAAAAAGTATGACTGTGTGAAAAAGACATCTAAATCAGTACAATATGCTACAAATCACTGTTAATATCTCATATTTCATAACGCAAGAAGTGTCTACGGTGTGTAAGGGCCAATCAGACATGCAAAATCAACATGGCGCCTGTTATTCCTGCTCATAATAAATGAAACTGAGGAGAATGAGGCAAAGACAGAGTTAGTAGTGCTGTGATAGAGAGAAGGGATTTTTCTCCTGGCTTTCCCTAGTACATGTGATTCATTGTGGAGACAGTGAGCCCGATTTCATGTGCTAACTTATAATTGCACTGTCCCCTCCAGC
Organism: Odontamblyopus lacepedii; assembly: GCA_034769755.1. Taxonomy (NCBI): domain Eukaryota; kingdom Metazoa; phylum Chordata; class Actinopteri; order Gobiiformes; family Gobiidae; genus Odontamblyopus; species Odontamblyopus lacepedii. The sequence continues at coordinate 21,117,547 of CM068354.1, forward strand.
TACAGTCATGTCCGTTCAACTGTTGACTGTGATTTCTTGTCTATGTGGGAGCTTCATTCATGTTGTTTGTACGCTTTTCAATTGATAATGACGCGCAAATTATTGGTGCCGTTCGTCTGTGTGTAAACTATTTATTTATTTCCGTGCGTCATTTGATTTTACACGTACATCCTGCGCTCATAGATACAATACATTAATGTTAACCATATGAAAAGCATGCTTTTTAAGGATGACAAACAAAGCCGATAATAAAAAGATCAATGTGTCCATTCTATGTGTTGTGGATCTATGAAAGCGAAGAGTGTCTGCCTCGTGATGCGGAGGGGGGAGCTGCGGCCACGCCAGGGGCCACAGGCTAGCACAAATACAGCCTGTTTCAGAGCACTGGCCTGCCCTGGCTTCCCAGCACACTCAGAGGGATACACAAGTAGTCATATGCAGACAGACACGCACACCAACAAAGCCAGCAATACTGCAACAGATACTGCCACTGGACAAGCTAATGACACAGGGAAATAGTGTGAGACCACATGTGTTAGCAAGCTGTGGTCAAGAAACGCATCTCACATTTTAATTCCAGCTCAATTCTGTGACATTTTAGGTGGTGGTGTCTATCAGAATTCAGAATTTATAGTTTTGTTTTGTTTTTCTTCATAAAATGTAAATATGCATATGCTTAGATTTATTTTAGATTTGTGTAATTGGATAGCCATATTGATACACAGGAAATTAGATCAAGATTTGGAGCGACCCATTTGGTACTACATAACCCAGAATAAAAAATATGCAAATTGGCAAAAACTGGAGTCATTCCCCCTATCCTTATAATATGTGATACCAATACATTTCCAGTCTTAATCATGCTAAACTGCACAATTCCATCCCTATCTATAGTATTTCCAGTGTAACAGGTTGCCCAGTTTGAACTCTGTTTTGAATGGCGTCTCAGGAGTGTAGCTCAACCTCTTACGGACAAACAGACACAGAAAGAGAAGTTTTTTTTGGTGCGACGCAATAACATGTCCTTTACAGCAGCAGATGGAAAGTTTCGGCTGATCCTTCCCTCCCTTCCTCCATCCCTCCGCCTATCTTAATGATATGTCTTCTCCAAATATACTACTCCTTTCATGAGAATTTCCAGCCGGCTTGTTGCACTGGCCTGGGCTAGACTGTGAGCATGTGTGTACCAGGAGGGCCATTCTCTGCCTTATCAGTCCAGCTGCGTGCACGTGCATGTGTCAGAGGATCTGGTTGTCTTATATTAGTAACATTCTATCTGTCAGACATGGGAACATACGCGTCATGTATAGAACGCAGAGTGAAGGTAGGGCAGGGGTGGTGAGGAATCTTGTGTGGATATGAGGGCAAGAGTTAACAATACTGTCAGTAAATGTACTCTATCCATTGTTATTCTTTTTATTTTAGTTATGATCCAAAGTGCTGTCTTGGGAGGGATTTTTAGAGATAATACCAAATAAAAGAATACTTAAAGGTGCATTGTGCAACTTTTCTGGTGGAGGATCCATCAAATGTTTTTCTTCATGTACATGTTATTGCTTTGTCTGGAATGTTTCACAGTATGGTATTAAACCTTTATATCTTCACGGAGACCAAACCGGACCAAGTTACAGGTCAGATTTGTGGAGAGACGACCCCGCTCACAGTCAGAATGTCTGTTTTTCTAGGTATTTTGAATAGTAAAGCCAAGGGTAATTGAATAAATGTAAGGTAGAGCTGTTTAAACTCATATTGTGGAACCTTACAGTGCCAACCTCTTGGCGATAACTAAATGCTGATTGTGAATTTAATCTTCTCATTTCACATTAGTTTATAAGGAGCAGTTTGAAGACACCAGGTTATATCAAATTCACTAGACAATATTAACAAAATTACCATTTAGCAAGGGTCTGCAAGCATGAGAAAAATCTATAAGATATCGTGCCAAAGATTATATAGATTCTTTCTTAAAAGCCCATCTGCTATATTTTATATTTCACAGGTCTCAAGAATATGTTGTTAGCTCTCTGACCAATTGCACCACATCGTACAACCATCATGCTTAAAAACTCTTGGCCTTTGCCCATATATGGTCACAACTTCTGGTTTCCGGACAGTGTTATGCGTCATGAGAATCCTCGCATCAGCAACAGCCCTCCCTGACTGTCTGACCCTCACAGACCAGAACAACAGTGGTCAGGATGAAGAGAGAGAAAAAGAGAGACACATGGAAATTGATGAGTGGCGCTCTGGGGTTTAACACAGATAACATATTCTGAGAGACCCCTCTTTTCACTCCCTGTCCTGCATTTCACCCAAGGGACCACTATTTGAGGAAGACATGTGAAACAAAGTGATGAGAAATAATAACTATAATCTTGGTGTCAGACCATGCCTATTCCGCCATAGTGTCATGGTGTTATCATTACATGTATTGCTATTTAAAGCCACACTTCCCAAGTCTGTCTTCATCCCATTAAAAAGCCTTGACATGCTACATTAGCTAACAGCAAGCATGAATCAAGATGGTTGGACAAGAATAAAAGAGAAGAAAGTCATATATGCATTTTTTCAGTCATAGCTTTAAAGAGAGGCCAGAGTCTTGAGCAATCTGCAAGCTGTTGAGAAGGATAGCTTACATTGTAAGGAAAAGTGATCCTGTATTTTAGTGGTCAAATAATAAATGGTATTGGTTGTGTTTGCCCAGTAGAATAATACTATGTGGGAACCAAAGATGCAAGTACATCCATGTGAGTTATTGTCTATGGAGCTCATTCACTTTTGAGATTTTGGAGTTTTTATTTATTATGTGGCTGCTTGTTGACATGGCAGTTTTAGTAAAAGTAACCAAGATTATTTGTCAAGACCTGTTCCCCTTACTATTCCCGGGTCAACTCTGCGTGGAAAGCGAGCTGCCCATCAGGAATGCCTGACGGCTAATCCAGGGGCCTTTTTGGCTAGAAGGGCATTGGGGTGTCATACCAAACGCAACAACACACACGTTCACAGCCACGCACACTTATGTACACACAGTTTACTGGAAGTGCAGATTTGCCCTTGCCAGAAGTGGATGAGATTACCTTAAATATTTGGGGAGGCGAGCACATTGTTATGCTAACAACAAATGCCCAGAACCCTGAGCATATGCAGACTTTAAAACAAGCTTTTCAAACCATTTTTCCTGCAGTAAGTTCCCAATTTATTTCCAAATTTCTTGTTCATTGAGTGGAAGTTACATCTTGAATGCAGCACAGTCAGAAGTATGCCTTTTTGAATTCCTTTCTGTGTAGGTGGCATTGACTGACATCCCTTTGACTTCATTAGGGAGCAGGGACCCGGCAACAAAGCTGGCTCTGGGAGAAAGGGGGGATTAAAGAAACAAGAAAAAGGGAGTGAGAGTGCAGCAAACAAGAGAAAAAAGCCGTGCTAACCTAATTTCCTCTGATTCTGGTCTGCCATGACACAAAATACAAACCAGAGCAAAAAACAGACGGCATAAGACCCTTCAAATAAACACGGCACACAAGTCAGATGTAAATATATTGTATGCAAAGTTTACGCAAACTAGACGCCCCCTGTTGTCATGCTCTGGAGCCCTACAAGTATCTTACATAGCAATGGGGATATAGAAAATGAACTCCACACTGGGGCATGAATTATTTACCAGCTCTTTTACCACGACGTACACATAGATACACCCCCATATTCCCTGTCTTTGTCATAAGAGATCACCATCTTAGATTGGAAATAGGGATTTTGAGGTCAAACATATTTTATTTTAAGTTACTATGCTATATCCACCTAAGCACAATTGCCATTGTGAACAAACTGATGTAGTTAAAGCTATTTAACTCTGCAGGTTTAGCAGGGTGATGATGGTTATTTTAATGTATATGGGGAAACACTAATCTTAGTTTTTGGTGGGTCTTTTACCTATGTGTATTTTGGACCTTAAATAATGTATGTGGAGAAATGCTTTGCATTTGAACAAAGTGCAGGAGTGTTAACCCGGGTGTATTCTGTTGATAATACTGATGACTTGGAGCCTACTGTTTGTGGGGCTGCTGTCGTCCACAGTTGCTTTTCTATGAGATAGGGCGTGCTTCATTAGTCCTCCTATTGCAGTGCAGGAGGCTAAATTTATTAAGGAGCCGGATGTTGCACAACACCTGCTGCTGTGTTTGCCTCGGCGCAATAAAGGAAAGGGGGTGCGTATGCTAGCTAGTGCTAGTGGTGAGCGCTGCTCGTTGGACTGAGGCTGATGAGCTGGGGCTAATTCAGGGGGTGATTATGTAGTTTGCTGGACCACTAAACCTCTTTAAGCCCGTAATTACCGCCTATTTGAACGAGGGGAAGCACTCCAAAGCAATCGGTGCTTGCACCAAGCAGCGCAATGAACGGCAGCCACAGCTGGAGGTGGGCTGCCTCGGGGCTGCCTGCAATGAAGGGGGTGTGTAAATGGGTAGTAGGAGGATCCATAAAGCCTCATCCCAGTCAGGTACCACAGCACACTGAGGCATCGCAGCAGGACACCCCTCACTGTGCCAGTGTGTTAGCTCCAAGCTACAGCGCTCCAAGCTACTGTTCTCGCACTGATCTCGCAGCTTAAAAACAAATTGTTAAACAGGGCTACAATACACAGGACTGTAGCAAAAACAAAGTACTATTATGGGAGATTTCGAGGCAACCAAATAAAAACAATTATAGAACAATTGGGCACTAACCACATGATTGCTTGAGACTAAATGGGGCTTGTAACTGGTTATTGGAGCCCTACAGATGTCACAGCGGTGAAAGCCTAAGAGGATTTCTCACACTGAGATATTCAGGGGGGAATCATACTCTCAGATTGCATCTGAGCCAGAGAGAGACCATTTCATTTCACTTGACTTTCAAGGAAATTTGACTTTACGTAATGCCACTGAAATGTGATCTCTCAGAGGAAACAATTTAGGGGCCACAGAACATTCTAATAACCCTAGCAATATTATTATGTTATTATCATAATTACCCTTTTGCCCCTGACGTTTTAATTAGAAACTCACCGCTGGCCCCTGGGGGTGAAGGAGAATGCAGAAACTAGGTAAAGGTATTCCACAATTGCTCCCTTATGCTCTTCAGAGAACCAAGTATAATAGGCAAAGAGGACAAGATTATTGTAAGATGTTGCTCCATTTCTTCTCTGTCTCTTCTGTCCATGGTATCTGCTGAGGTAGATTTTATTTATTTGCAATTTCCATATTTATATTCATATTATTTTCCTTTTCAACCTACCCTTTAATCCTTGCAAGAGTAAAAAAGGTCCATCTCCATCGGTGCATGCTTTCACAAATCAATGACTTAATGTGTCGTAACAAACAAGTGAGCAGCACCCTCATGCCTGCCCACTTCCCCCACTGCTAATGTAACAGCTACACAGGCTGTGCTTAAGAGGTGCCACACGGACCAAATCAACGTCTGGCCCTCCTATAAAGCACAACTGCAATAATGACCGAAGCTATGAAATCCGAAAGTCCAATTGGAGTGTCCTTGTGCTGCTCCAGCCTTTAGCTCTGTTTGAGTCCTTCACCGTGAGTTATTGCCTGCATGCGTTCACCACCTGGTTCACTAGCGATGATTCCTCTCACTCCAGTGGCCGCCACACTAACGCACAAACAACACAGGAACCTACACATACACATTAACATTACCATCTACCCAAATGCATTTGACCAGCCCTCTCGGCAGGGTCAGATGGCACTACCTGCTCACAATCAGCCGTGCCACCTGCCTCTGCACTGGAGCACACCTCAATTAGACCATTAGCCCTGTGTTATGGCAGCATATCATACAAGAGCTTATCTATAAATAATAGCACTCTCTTTGAAATGGCACCAATATCACAGGGATAGCACAGTTCAAGGGCAATAAAATGTAAGCTAACACAGATGTACATTATGGAAAAATGGAGTAAGAGCGAAACGTAGAAAAAAGCAAAAATGGGAGAGAAGTCAGAGAAGCAGAAGGCATGCATAAAAGATGGGGAGCCCTTATGGTTTTTCAGGGGGAAGTGTTTTGTCTGACTGAAAGATATACAGAGTCGAAGCGAAGAGAAAGAGAGACGCAGGGTTCACGCATGGGCGAAAATACAAGTGGGAGGAACTGAATTGATAAATTAGTTCAGCCAACGAACAAACTGATTACCACGACAGAGAAACCACAGCCACGGAGCAGCAGAGCGCACGCAAGGACAGAGACACAAAGGCACTCCATGCTTACAGAAGGAATATGAGGTCACAATAGGAAAAATATAGGGTCGTTTTTTGCAAAAGTAAACTATATAATGTAATAGAAAGAGCACTATGTAACTTTTCTGGTGCACCACTTGCCAGTCTCCATGGAGATGGACCTGGAATGTTCCACAGTATGGCATTTAACTTATCTATGTTACATTTTTTATTACAGAAAAATACATTCTTTCTATGAGTGAGTGAGTTTGTAGATGAATGTCCCTTAACATGATGTAACTGGAGATAAGGCACAATAAGCTTTAACTTCTGCCTACACCTGATCATTGACTTACTTATTGTTTGATCTGATTGTGAAGTCTGATTGTGAATATGTTTTATTTTATGGACTTAATATAATGTATGTAGACTGTAATGAGTTATACATTGACCTCTTTTTTTTTTTTTTTTTAAGTGGGCACGCCTCTCCTAAGACCTGACCTGATTTCACCTACTGTTTCTTTCCCTGGAGATACGTTTAATGTCATATTTTGGAAAAGTAGATAGCGGACACTTCACCAGAAAAGTTACAAAGTGCGCATCCGGTAAAGCACTAATGTCATAGTCCTTTAACCTGGACTTAAACTCACAGACCTAATAATTCATGGGTGAATGCTTTTTCCATAGAGTCACCAAACAGTGCATAAAAGGCCGTATAAATTAACAACAATCATGGTGACAACATTACTTTGCAAACATCTTAGCTGAATGTCTCAATGCGAAAACAAAAGTAATTGCCTATATTAAAAATACAATCCGCAACTGCTGGCAATAATAATCTTTCTATTACAAGCATTCCATAAGCTAACCACAGACTTATGACAATATTTTTCCCAGACTCTTCCGGACGTCAACTTGCCACTCACTCTCCAATAAATACCGCAGTACTGGTGGGGAACTCCACACCCCGACTATGATGCTGACGTCACTGCAGTAGACATGCACTGTACTGAACATGGCATCATAGTGTGTATCTGTGTGTATGGCAACATTGCATTTACAGAATACTGTTAAATCAAGCTGGAGCGTTCGGGGTCTCACTGCATTTCGACAAAGACAGACAGACTTATGGCATATGGCTGTTAATGAAAAATACAACTAGTGTGAAAGAACAGCATTGGCATGAAGACATCCATCACCATAACACAGTGTGCAACAATGAAACCGCACACTCGACTGTGTCATATTTCTCCAGCTATGAATTCATAGATGAGGGTGGTTAGAAGGATGGGTAAGAATATGAAAAATAAAAAAGGGAACAATAGCATTATTATTTGTGGGTTTAATGGCTTCTACAAAACAAATGTAGCTCTAAGAAAGTCAAAAGTAAATCAACAGAGCAGACCCATGTATTTTATGGTTAGGGGAGTATGTTAAGTCCCTTGTGACCAGTGATCTTCACTGCTACTGACCGACCTTGAGAGTCTGTAAAGTTCTCACATTCTTAAAGAAACACAGCGGCCCTTTGACTGAGGCCGGAGTAACATTCATATCCTTCTGCTATCTTAGGCAGTTTGTAATGATGTTTAAAATTAAAATGTTACACTCTCACAATAATATTGTGTAAAGGCATGTATGATATGAAGTCTTCAAGCCAAGTTTTTTTTTTTTTTTTGACTTTGTTTGCCATGACTGAGCTTGTTAAAAAGACTCTTTAGTTTTCAATTCTTATGGCTTCATGGATTATGGCTTGAAAAGATTATACATATTCTGTTCTAAAATAGCAGAGAGCAAAAGAAGCCATTTGTGCTTTTGTTAAGATTGTATTCATCTGACAAGATCAAAGCCCTCCTAAAGAGAAAGCAAGACTATAATACAATTCTACAAAGTTACTAACCAAAATTTTTATGGTTCAGGCATAAATGTTTAAACAACAAAAGTACAAAACCAAAGCTAGATGTCTTAACATACGCCTTAACATATGTATCTTTTCAAATTCCTCCCTAAAGCGTTTACTGTATGCCCCCTATTCATTTGCCCATCCATCCATCATCCTGTCCATCAGTCAAAAAACAGATGGCCTTTCAGGAGCCTGTGTCGGGACTGATGACTTCCCTCTGCCCCGGCCATACCATTATACACCCCCTACACACACACACACACACACACACACACACACACACTGCCCTGAAAACAACACAAAAGACACACATTCAGATACACCCTGTGCCCCCTACAACTTGACCAGATGGATGGGGTCACATTATCTAGCCACTCTGTGCTATCTGTGCATGAGGAAAGATATGCTATCAAGCCTGAATACACAAAACAACGGTGAAGAGCCACGATGCGAGTTACATATTGTGTGGAAAATTGCCAATACCATGTGTCTATGGGGGTGACTGGACAAAGAGAAGCCCCCAAAGAGATCTGTCTGCCTCTGCTCCCAGGGGCCTGTCAGGAGGGATAATTGATGATGTTTTCATTACAAGGTGTGGGTTAATGTGGGGGCTGGGGCTGCCCTGTGTGTTGTGGGAGTTCGCAGGTTGACTCAGCTGCCTCATCTCTGACTCTGGTCAATGCTGCAAACATACACATGCTTAGGAAAAATAAGAGTTCTGAATTTCTATTTAAATCAATATACTTGTTGTGCATTGTATTTTGGTATTTGTTAGATCTTGTTCTTTGCAGATCTTACTGTGTTCACAGACTGTCATGTAGAGATAAGTAAAAAAAACTTCTAAATGTATACACAAGTTTATTAAATCTGATTCTGAACAGTTATGGTTGAAATACTAATGTAATTTTGTATGAAATTATAAATACATTTACATATGCCTGACTGTATTATTATTTTGATTTCAATATACAAAGTACAGCTTCCTCCCAAAGGCATACATATGTGCGCCTCAACATTTGGCCATAGTGACTGAGTGAAAGGCTATTTTTCTAAGCAGACAGGCTGCAGACTCACTTGCCAAATACATTATAAGATTAAATGTTTGTGAACCACAATGCTATAGAACAATCTTTATGTCTATAAGCAATATAATCTTGAGAAAGTAATCATTTTAGCACTGGACTCTTGCTTTTGCAGAGCAGTATAGGAAAATGTAAACTACAGACTTCACACATAGATCCCATTGACACAAAGAGGGGTCTTCATACTGGCCAACACACGCACTCTGCCTACAGCTAGTTCCAGTGCTGAAGATAAAGTATGTGAAAGCAGAGTAAAATTAGTGAAATAAAACTATAACTTGCTCTCTTGTTTGCCTGTGTCCCGTCACAGTGTCATGCTAGGCCTTTGGCAGATCTGTCTGTTTGTCTGTCCTCTCTTAGGTCCTTTTTGAAATCTCTAATGCAGTGGCGCCTTGGCTTCTGACTGCCACTTAGATTGAATTAAGACCTAATCGGAGACATCAGGTCACAGAGCGCTATATTACTGTACAGTATCAAGACTAACATCTCTCTTTTGTTGTAGATTATGAAGAACAAATCATGACAAGACACATACAAAAGTCAGCTGACTTACTGTTTCAAGCCCATTTCCCTTTTTTAAGAGAATTACTAAGGCGTCCCAGTGACTTAGATAGTCAGATTGGATAATTTTTTCATGCAGAAACTCAATTTGTGCAAGAAAAACACGTCAAACACCAATCACAGGACTAACTTAATTGTAAAGTACTTTGTCATGCCTCCACTTTGCTCTTATTGTCCTCTTCAAAAACACTGCATGACCTTTTAAATTGGCCTTGATAATAAGAAAGATTTATGTGGGTGAAATTCTGTGATTGGTCGAGCGGAGGTCACAATGGATGCAGATGGGAGTTTCCGTCTTGAACTGGGGATGCCTTAGCTGACCAGGGCGCTGACATGTGGAGGCTACAGCAATAAACAGCACAAGAGTAATAGCATCTGAGGCAATCTTGAACTTTGACCTCAAAATGTTTTGTTTTTTTTATTTTTGAGAATTTTTCAAAAACACACACATGAATGTCCTGGTTGATAAGCATAGTCCAAATTCAAGACGTAATTGTGCACCTATTTGAATATCTAGTTTGATTGTGTTTTTAAACTGTTTTGTAGGAAAAGTCCAGCCAGGGAAAAGAGTTAAAAATTAGCACTACCTACACACTGTATGCGCTACCTGTGACTGTGGACGATTGCACTGTCCCAGTCAAAAATAAATAAAGACATACATTTTTCAATAGTCACTTGCAAACCCCCAACTACAGCGCCGCAAGGCTGCACTTTTGCATGCTTGCTTTCTTTGCCAGCGCAGAAATGAATTATATCACTTTTCACACCTGTTTCTGCTCAAAAAGCCCTACTACACTGCAGTGTAAAAAAAAAGAAAGAAAAAAATCTGGGGGGAGAATGAACGCACCTCCAGCTCTGCTCCATCTGCGTCTCAGAGCAGTTAAATTAGACTCTAATTGTATTAACTGGGGATTATGCCTTCCAGTTGGAGTTTTTATACTCTGGAGTTAGATTTTACATGTTTTCAAAAGAGGAGGCACAAATGGGAGCTCGTCAAGGGGGTTTTGCGGGTTGGCTCCTTTTATGAGCTGCAATCATGGTTAGCCCCTCGTTACTCCGAAGCTGTGTACAAATAAGAGGGGAGGAGAGCCAGCGCAGCATTGTGTGTGTCTGCCAGGCTAATACAGCAATGCTAACCAATTGCCATAGCCCCTCCTCTCATTTCATACAATAGAAGGAACAATCTAAATGGAATATTTAGTGTGTGTGTGTGTGTGTGTGTGTGTGTGTGTGTGTGTGTGTGTGTGTATGAGGGGAGGGTGGGGTGAATTCTATCTAATTACTCTATCACATAATTTCACAAATTGCCTTTTCATAGGGGAGTGGAGAGGAAACGCTGGAGGATTGGAGGCTTGAGCTTTCATTTACTACTCAGTTCTTGTTAAATTACACAAGAAAATACCATTGTTGAGGAGAGATGGGGAGCTGGCGGTACATAATAATATAATAATAGTTTTGGAGTAAAGTAAATATTGAACAATTTTGATCGAAGAATGAGACAAAATGACAAGCTACTCTGAACATATTTAAATCAAATGTCAAATCTAACTTACTTAACTCTCCTTACTTAGCACCATTAGTTCAACAGGACAGGAATAGGGATGGTATGCAGATTCTTTGAGGTTAAAAGCCACCACGCACTACAGGATCTTTCTCTCAATTTTAAACATGTTACTAAAAGCACACATCACACACACAAGGAGAATCTTATGAGACTTAAAATCTCTGATCGCAAAGATTGCAGCGGGATATACCTGCAGACTACACAGTTGTGAGCGCATCTCACATCAGCTGTTTCCTGTCTAAACTAAAACCACTCGCTCTGATGCTCTTAAGTGTTCAAAAGAACAGTTCATTGCACTTCTAGTTTAGATACGATGATAAGTCAAAACTGTGTTATTATTATTTGTGAAATGTGGTACAATACTTCAGATACATGCAAGGTTGGAGATAAAGTAGACAGGAAGTAGAGTCACTATTGCTAATCTGCAGCTTCACCGTGATCGGCGCATGGATGTTCTTTTAAAGAACAAACTGGATTAATAGCAATGTTTTGTGGATTGGATGGCATTATTTGCGGAGCATCAGTTCTATGGATAATGTGGATGAGATGCTGCAGATTACATTTACAGCTTTACAAGGGGTGAGTAATAATTATTTTCACTATTTCCTGAGTTTGTATGTTGCGCCTCTGTGTCCGTCACTCCTCTGCCCCTGACACTCTATTTTATTGGCTGTTGGCTGATGTTAGTGGTTACGATACAGAGCATACAAAGACACAAAGTCAGGTCACACCTCCCCGAACTTAAGGAGAAGCAAATCACAGCCAAAATCAGGCAAATTCCACAACCGTCTTCATATGAGGCAATGTCACTACACACCCATACTGTACATTGTTCATGAACATAACATGATTTCATTTATGGCTAATAATTCAGTTGCCAAATCTGAAACCACATTTTAGCCATTTTACCCAAAAGCAAAATGGTGTGATTAAATGGACTTATGTACTCCAACATAACAGGCTTAAGTTGCATGAGAAGCTATAGCTGCATCAAGTTTAGCAGTTTCAAGCTAACATTTTTCCATTGAGTCCATGTAAACACAGCGTGATCCTCCCAATGAACGTGTCCCAACAACATCCATAACACTGTGATCTCACTGGGTGTGTCACACTGAGGTGTGCCAATATTTCGTCACCATCTCCAAATCATGACCACTGTTGAATCAGTCACTTTTGTCACCTTTATCTAAAACACAAATTTAATTTTTGTGTAGCTCTAGCCTAAAAACTAGCATTGATGCCACCTACTCTGTATATTTCTGTGCCTAAGGGCTCCTCCCTCCCCCCTCCTTCTTTCCCCAGAACATATCTCCCCAGTGGCACCAAGTATGAAGGCGGATACCAAAAAACACCAAACTCCAGACTAACGCCATAATCTATTCTTCTCACTTTGCTCATCTTTGTTCTTGTGTAAATGGGTTCCATGCGAGTTTAGTCCTGGCTAATTTCAGAGTGGTGTGGTGCCACTGCAGTCACATCTGTGTAATTGGTCTATCTCTGAGAGGCCAGACTCTCCCATTTAGAGACAAAGGGTGGTCACAAGACGATGCCAGTTTTTGGTTTGGGCTGTCGATTTGAATCTAACAGCCAATAAAAATAAAATTTGAGTGAATATTTATTGTGTGTACATAGGTATAGTACTTTGCACTACGTTGGGTTATTTTTTGGCTATATGATAAGATTTAAGCTGTAAAGATTTGAATTAATAACTTCTATGACTCATTACAGAAGGAAACTAAGTAAGTACTAAAGTGCTTCCTTCTGCTATTTATGTATTTATTTATTTATTGCAGCACATGTTTTTAATACTATTGCAAATTTAGAATTTATTTTTTGTGGTTTAACTCTGCCCTTGGGTGACTGTGTCTGTGGTATAAATTAGTTTCAGTATATTCAGTTTATTATCTATTTTAACTCAGCAATATATTGCACCAAAATTTGTTATTGTGACCACAAGTTTGAACCCACATTGTCCCAAAAATGCACAGTGTGTCCGGAGCCCATCTTGTACTTTAAGACTAGTGCCTGAGAGCAGAGAAAGGTTCAACAGATTCCCCTTATCCCTCTTCTTCACCTCCTTGGCCTTCTCCTCTCCACTTTTCTTCTCCCTTGCTCCCTTGACACTCGTGTATATCCTTCCCACTGTTGGAGATCTGAGAGTGAACAAGCCTCCCATAAGCTGGAGCCCTGGTGTTATATGACATTTGGCTTTTAGGGAGGAAGTGTGCATGTTTCAAACACCTTTTCCTCTGCGGCCCTCAAGGTTTCTGAGGTATACAGGTTGGGGTTAGGGAGAGGGAGGTGAACGGACAATGAAGAGTTAGTGGTTGGAGGATAGGGTCAGATGGGGAAAAAAAAAAGTTCAAGAATGCCTGCAAATACACACTCCTATTTGAAATGCAGGAACTTCCATATGGCCAGTAAACAGTGAAACGATTCTCATAGCCCTTATCATGCATCAACATCAAAGAAAAGACGCAATAAATATATAAAAAGTTCATGCAATATTCACAATCCAACAACCAAATTACTTTTCACAGCATCTTGCGTGATGCTTGGTGAAACACAACCCCATACAAACTGTATTATGTTTTCCATATTTTGGGAGAAGTATTGGGAGTATAGATTAGATTGCAAACAGTGTAATTTAGATCCAGTAAACATTTCCACTATGCTAAGTTATTTTTAGTAGTGCCTCTGAGTATAATCTAAATTGTGGTCTGTAGTCTGAGTTGATTACATGTGAAATGTCTCAGAACTACAATGATGTAAGATGTAACCAATTTGTAATATACCAGCCAGTGCAAAGGGCTTTTCAGGCATGGGAAAATAGTATATTTTTAAAGGTGTACTATGTAACTTGTCTGGTAGAAAGTCCGCCACCTGTTTGTCATCATGGAAAAGTTATTGCATTGCCTGGAATGTTCCACACTATAGCAAAAAACATAACTATTTTGCATTTGTTCAGGTGTATGGATGTTCTAATAGTAAAAATGCCATAACATTTTTTTTTACTATAGGTAGGCTCTCCACAGATCTGACGTGTAATTGGTTAGTAAGATAACTCTAATGACATATCGTAAAATATTCCAGGCAAAGCAAAAGCATCTCCATGGAAACAAGGAGTTTGTGGACTGCTATTGGAGAAGTTAACTTAGATTTACAATCCTATACCCAAATTGTGAGAATACCATCTGATATATTGGTATTCTCAGCTTAAATAGCGTAAAGCAAATGCAAAACCCTAGAATTGCCGACATCTGTTGAATAATGACAGATTTGTTTCTAATAAGGTTCATCTATGTATCTGCAGCAGCTATGGCCAGGGGCGTCTCTCCTTAGCTTCAACGTTATTCAGTTTCAGCAGAGATCGCCGGCAGATTACACAGGCCTTGTCTTTGAAGTGTTCCCCATGCCAGCACTGGGATAGACTGAAGAAAAGAGTGGATTCTTGTGGTGTCAATGAGCACGTATTGGTATCTTAAGTGTGCAAGAGAGAGTGAGAGTGCCTGTGGCTGTGTAGGAAGCTATACTGTGCACAAGTTTACTTCTACTTACTGTTAGATGCTGGAAAAGCCATGCTCTCATGATGTTGGTGGCCACTTTTGGAAAGATTCCTCTCTTCTTGTTGCGCTTCTTTTCCTTATCCGGGTCATCGTCGTCCCCCGTGCTTGGCGAGGCTACGCTGTTGTCCAGACCATCACCTGTCACAGGACACAAACAGGAAAAGACAGAGCAAATTAGTCTCGCTATTTGTTTACTTCCTGAATTTGCAATGCATCCTCCTTCAAAGGGAATAAATACAATTCCCAAGGAATTCTAGAGGGCTTTGTATGCAGACTAAGGGGTATAGAGACACAACAATGGCAAGCAAGAATGGCTGGAAAACAGCAACTCATAAATGCATTCATTTTTAATACATTTATAAATAACCCTGCCTTTCATTTTGCTCTCCCCGCCACATGAAAACACACCAAGCGTCTCAGAGTGTGAGGAGGGGAGCACAAAGGACTTGTAAGGTCGCATTTCCCCACTCTCCCATCCAAGCCAGCGCAGAATTGAAAATGACAGAGAGATTTAGTCTTTATTATCCTGAGGGGAAAATAGTTATTGAAGCGTCACCCCACCACATTCTGCCATTTTACCTGAGGTGGAAAGAGGAACACGACACTACAAAAGGCAAGGTTGCGACAACGAGGAGGGGGGCAGAAAATAAAAGCAAAAAGCAAAATAGGTGGAAAAACGAAAGTGAGAGGCACAAACAGCAATAACAAAGCTAGCTGCTTTTCATAACAATGGCATCATGGCTGCTTACAGCAACCTGTAGGGCTTTGATAAGGCTCTATTAAGGCCAGTTAACCTCACCTTAGGGGAACACTGAGACAGCTTAGAGTCTTTGAGCATGCAGGGACAGACACTCCAAGGCCTTTTCTCTGCATTCACCAGACTCCACACAGTGAGAGAGAGACTCACTTACTGCAGCTTATTCTATAGACCCATGATTCTATTTGCGTCTGTGCAAAGTCTAATTGCTATTATCCACATAGCAACATTCTACTTGAGAATAATAAAAGAAACATGAGGCAAGGTAAACACATGGTTCCGGAAAATTTGAGCAGCAGATAAATGACTTTTGTCCTCATAAAGAGAAAAAGAAGGAAAGGAAAGAAGCTAAAATAAAAACCGCTGAAGCAGTGTGCAGAATTGGATGCTTATTTATTGATTATACACAAAGCGCTTCTTAAGCTTTTATGTCAATTCACTGTGGCACTGGGAGATAACTACATTCAGGCAAACCCGTGCTGCACTAACTTACAGAGGGCGACACCCAGCACCTAGCTAAACCCTAAGCCCTGATTCATCGATAATTAATGGGGATGTTGGCGCTAATCCGGTTGGAGATGACTTTTTTCCAGCCCGCCACATCAATGGAATAATCAAGGGCCTAAAACCAGGCCTTTGCTCCCCATTACCTCAGGCAAAAGAATTCCTGAAAGCATGCCTGGAGGGCACCTGAATTATATACACCATTAGGAGAGAGAGGCTCGCAATGATCCATACGAAACAACACTGGGCCAGAGTGCGTTCTCATCCCCTCTTCATCAGTCCAACTGTTCTGGCAGCACAAGATACATATGCACAAATATTGAAGGCTTTTTAATGAAGCACTGGTAGCAGAAGAGGGGATGCTTCGGAGAGTGGGGGAGGAGAGGCCCCTCCACACCAACACAACACTAGTCACTGAATATTAGCGATGCATGTTATGTAGAGTGATGACCAAAATAGACCAAATAATCTATGGTGTTTATGAAATTACTAGTGATGATGAAAAGTAAGACTATATTGAATGTTGGGTCAATAGTGCCATTGGTGCATATGTGATCCGGCTATTATGAGCCAGGTTTCGGAGATGAGAGAGGGTTTTCAGGGGAAATGTACAGTGCAAAGGAGCTGATCTGGTAAGTCTGAAAATGTAATCCTGAAAGCAATGAATAAATTCAGCATCTAGATAAATAACAGATGTGGCAGGTAGTGTATTTCTGAGCAAAATACAAACACTACAAATACAGTTGATAAATAAGTACCAAAATTCATCTATAGACAAGCTCAAAACTTACTAAAGCCCAAAGTGGTACAAGAAACCCCACTAACCCCACCCATCAAACTCCCGTGAGCCCTCTGTGTTTAGAAGCACACTCCAATTTCAAGTTTAAGTTACATCATTAGCTCAGGACAAATGCACCCCAGACTTAACAACTGGCTCTATACTGCCTACTGTTTCAGACCAGAAGAGCCCCCTCCTCTCTCTTCCTCTATGTGTCTCTGCCACGGCTGGAACAGAGCAGAGAGAGGAGCTGAGCCTGGGCCCTGTAATCTAAGACCAGATTTTCATTGGAAGCAAATGCTTTCAATCCGTTGTAAAGACCGGCTCATGTTCAGCAAAGCCTACAATAACAAACCATGGGGTTTGTCCCATGCAAGTTAGAGGAGTTAGGAGATGGAGGCGAACTGGCCATGGTACCGTACTGTGGGTGAGGGCGTGGGGGAGTGGACTGGTGCAAGCATAACCAGAAAAGAAAAAGGTGAGAAATGGTTGGTTGAATGGTGAGGTAAATTGGAGGAGAGACAGTAAAGAATAAAATATTATATAGTAAGCTTAATAAGGATGATGATGATGATGATGATGATGATGATGATGAAACAGCACTAACTTAGAAGCACTTTGGAAAATTAAGACAGGTGGGGGGCATTTTAAAGCCTGCACTTGACGTACAATATTTTAAACTATTTATTGTACTGTTTTTTTATGCTGATGATAACCTGGACCTGATTACAGTGTTTCATTTCTGTGTATTTTTTATACTGAAATGACACATTCTAATTATGATTCTGAGGAGTTGCTGCTACTATTACTATGAAAAAAATGAAAACATATATTACAGAATGATCTATATCACCTTATGTTTAAATTATGTATTAATTATTATGCAATAAACATATTTTTTATCTATATTAAACACAGTGCAAGTACATTACACCATTATGTCTAAGTAAATCATTTGTCAGTTGGTAGGTGGGCCAGTTATCATAAAATAGCAATAATATGAATCTTAAGTTTGCTGACTTCATTGTTGTTTTAACCACATTATCTTCTACTGTAAGTACCATTTCATAGTAGGCAAAATGAAGAACTTGGGATTAGTCATTGTATTTGGCTTTTCCACATTAGGTGCAATTCAATATGAGTGGCCTCTGTAACGCCTGGGCCTGATTTTGGTGCTTTCCTTTAACCTCACAGTCAAAGTAGAAGCAGCAGGAGCAGGATGAGAATGACCGAGGGAGCAGGGAGCAATAACACAGGAAAGGTGTTGGAACTGTGTCTGGCAGCCATGTTGTGGAAATGTCAGCAGTGTTAGCTAGGGGAAAGGGGGAGCAGATCTCACAACAGCACAAATGATACAAAGAATGGATAGAATGCAGCTGACTACTTCTACAACTAATGTTATGAAACTCTAACCAAAACATCTATTCTTGATTTTTTTCTTTTCTACAATGCTGTTGCATTTGCTTCAGTAGCAGATACTCCTTAACTACCCAGGCTTTGGACTGGCATAAAGAGAACAGTGAAATACTACGAAATCCATCCACCCAGATAGTAAGTAGTGTATGTTGTCAGTCAAACGTAAGGCAGTTGAAGAGGCCAGTGAGCCAGTGGAGCAGTCAGCCTTCCCTCTGCATACCCAGGCTGCCAGGCTCATTACGGGCATCAGCAGCCTGTAACTGTGGGCTGCATACATCCAGTGGCAGGAAAAGACCTGCTAGCATAAACTCCACTCTCGCCATGAGGAAAAGCCACAGGCACAACTCTGGACCCGGCCTACTGATCGCCCATGACGTCTTTGAAACTACACAGAGGAGGAGCTGAAGGGGGGGCCGGGGTGGATGGGAATCAATGCGGGGCAGTGGGGGTGCTTGTTCATGAGTGGTGTACGCATGCATGCATATGTGTGCATTGGTCTGTATGTACGCGTCTATGGCTTTTCTTTATGGATGTGAGTTTTCTGCCACAGAAGCCCCAAATGTGTGTGTGTGGGAGAGAGAGAGACTGTGTGGCAATTAGGGAGCAGGCCAGTGACTGGAAGGAGCCAGGGGCAGTTGAAATGCCCCCGGGCCAACCAAGGGAAGGAATATTTTATCAGTCCCCTCACACGCTGTATACACAAATACACACTCTCACAAACACAATATGCCAGCAAACAGATAATGACATATAAACTAGGTTAGTGCTCATTTTAACTAGCTTCGTTAGTGTTAGCAAAACACACAGTGACTTGAGCACTCATTCGGCTTCAGTAGGTTTTCTATAAGCCTCCACAGCACTTCATGTCTCATTCTGGCTTCCTTCTCTCCTACTTCATTACTCCTCTCAGTGTCAGCTGCAGCTCTGGCATGGAGGAGCTTTGCAGAGCACTGGTGATTTAGCACTAATGCACTTTTAACTGTGAAGTTAAATACATAAGTGCATGAAGTTTTCTTACTTCAGTCAAGCAGACAGCAACACAAACATATCTGAATTAATTAGGTTACACATATATAATTTAGCAGTCCTGCTTTGGGTTGTTTAATACGCCTGCACCATCATGTCTTGGTGTCCAGTTTCCTGGTCTTCATCAACCCTCCTCATATCTCAGTCTCAAGGCATACCCTGACATTATCAAGCAGAATCTAGGCTAATCTGTTATGATCTGATTATTACCCATGTAAAATATTGGGATGGTACTACCTGTCCCCTTTACAGCAGGGCACACGTGCCAATCCGAGGTGTCAGCCATTTTTCTGCTGCTTGGCAAATTAACAGCCAGCGCTTCACTAGTCAGTCATCTGAGAAAGGCAATCTTGTCAGACACGTCGCTTCTAGCACAGAGAAAATTATGACATTTAGCTTTCTAATAATTTCACAGGAATAAAGGTTATGAATATTAGCTCTGGTTTGGGCTGTATTCCATTCGGGGATGATCCACAGATGGCTAAGCATTTTTGGGAGATGTTTTTGCCAGGTTTTATAGTGCGTGGAGGAGAGCAGGGGCAGCATACAGTTTATGACGGTGCAGTTACAGCGTATGGGCTATTTGTTGTGTGAGAGTGTCATTGAGTGTGCAAGTGACCTGGAGCTGATCCCTCATGGGCCACTCCTCGAGTTTCACACCCCAGAAAAGCTCACATGACCCCAGCCCGACTGCAGCAGGCCAAACCCAGGCCTAGAGGGGCCTCATGCGCACTTCCACATGGGATACATAGATTTAGTTGTGAAATTTAGACACACAGTCCTCTCCCACTCTTTAACCATTTCTCCTTTTTTCTGCCTTTTAGCCCGCTTTAGCACACACATGCAAACACACATACATTACATTCCCAGCAATCCTCAGAGGGGCAACGGAAGGCTAGGAAGAGGGAGGAAAGTAGGGAGGAGGGAAGGAGAGAGGAGAAAAAATGCCGCTTATTGTATTCAGGCCATTCATAAGCTAGAGACTAGAAAGGGGCTACAAGGACCAAGCGGTAGTGGGGGTTACCTTTGCAAGCCCCTCCTACAGCCAAATATTGCGAGAATTCCCAAGTTGAGAAACTTTCAGACTTGTTTTTAGGATTTCTAATGCAACTTTACATGCATGATACCACAGTGACACAGTGGCACATGCCAGTAAACAAGTTGGTAAGTGTAGGATCCTCTCCTTACTACGAACAGCAAGTGGCAGCCATCACTTGAGATGTTGACATGCAAATAAAGGTCAATTTGATTAAACAGACAAAAGAAACGTGTCATTACTACAAAATACACAGCCTGTTTGTATCTGAACAATAAAAAGAAGGTAATTGCATTCTTAATTAAAGACGATCTCACTGATATAATTATAACTAAAATAGGCAGCAATGTGCAATAACAAACTGGGCTGTTATAAATCATGACAGTTTCATGTGCTAAAGGTGAATATATTGAAGGTGAAGTGGTGAGTCATTTACAAGGATTAGCGATCTAATTAGAAAGAGATTTGAGAATAATGTAAGTCAACTTCGGCGTAATAATGGATGTGTATGGCTCAGATACAAGATGGACATGGGAAACATACAAAAAGAAATCTACTAACCAAATTTGATTTTGTTTCAGTTTTTTTAACATACATTTTCAATCCATTCTGCAGTCATTCATTTGTATTGATAAAACCTCAGCAACACCATGGTTGCATATTCTCCCAACCTTCAAGGAAAATCTATTTAGAATAGCTTTTAATGTTTGAATCTTTCTCTATATCATTCACAGTTTTTATCTTTATTGTATTATATAAATTACAAAACAAATATTATTTCTAATATTTGTTTTGTAAAGCGTCTCTGAGTGCCCTGAAAAGCACTTCACAAATACAATTATCTTTATTATTAAATATCATAGACTGAGTGTTTTACGAGTATATATTGTGTGTATTTTCCTCTCTTCCTGAGTGGCTACAGCAGAAGCCATAGCTAGCTGCAAGGAGGGAGGGGGTCAGGCCTGTTGACATAGCCATAGGTGATGGCAAAAATGTCAGTGTAAATGTGAGTGCTCTCCATGTGCCATTTTCCCCAGTGCAGGGTCATCACCACAGGCTGGCTGACACGCTGGAAACTGCCCTCAGCTCAGGGCACCCACTCGACATTAAAACCACGCACCAACACACAACACGCGCACACAGGCTTTCACTCCCGCTTCTAGACCAGTCAAGAGTAAAACAAAAGGTGGAAGAGACAGTATAACCTAGAATGAGAGTGTTGAGCAGCCAATTCATCCTTTCATGTTGAGCACTTTTACTGTGTAACTATTGATTTTTCCTCTGCTGTCTTTCTGTTGCCATTTTCCTTTTTTGAAGCTGATGATGGAAGGCCAGACTGAGTTCAAATGGGAGCATTTTAGAAAGACATACATTCTGTTTGTTGTGATACAGAAATATGTTGCTTATGCGTTAAATGTATTCATAACAATCCTTGGTTTGCTATAATTTAAATACTTCAGCCTATTTGAGTTTAACAGGACTCAAGAGAAATGTGAGAAAGGACAAGTGGTAAAACAAAAAAAAAAGTAGGTTAATTGTACACATGATTTAAACTTAGACTACTGCTCCATGTTAACAGCTAATCTTGAGTACCTCAAAATGTGAAAGGAGAAAGTGGGTATAATAATGTGCCTAGTTTGAAGTTCTTTGGGGCAGTTTTAGAAAAGCTTTTTAGAAGGAAAAGTGATGGAGAGAGGACCATCCCACAGTGTCATATGTACATGGTTGTTTCTTACAAGATTGCAAGTGTTAAAGTATTTCAAATTAGATCACAACAGCATGCAGAAGTTTGAGGTAGGCAATAGCTTTTTCCTTAATAGTAACTAAGCTGAGATGAGACTATTAGAAAGCCTGTGACAAAAAGCACCTGCTGCAGCTATCCCGTGTATTGGTTGTTTATAGCTTTTTGCATGAACTCAAC
Organism: Odontamblyopus lacepedii; assembly: GCA_034769755.1. Taxonomy (NCBI): domain Eukaryota; kingdom Metazoa; phylum Chordata; class Actinopteri; order Gobiiformes; family Gobiidae; genus Odontamblyopus; species Odontamblyopus lacepedii. The sequence goes on from CM068354.1 coordinate 21,139,861, forward strand.
ATTTAACAAGTATCAGGGCAAATACATGTATAAATACATTCTCTACTTAAATCCAGCCTTATGTTTGATTCTTTCCCACTTAAAACCCTCACCCTTGTGATTGTTTGGTTGCCTCACTGGCTTTTGACACCTCTGAATGGGCGAGCTCAAGTGTACAGCGCACAGGGAGGAACAGACAGAGGAGGGAAATGTAGCAGTATGGAAAGGGGGAAGGGGAGGCAGCAGGGACAAGGACCATAACAAAAGCTAAGAGCACTTAACAGCACAATGCCACCAAGGTCTCTCCAAAAGTCAGCTGACGCACTGAAGGGCGATCCAAAGTCCTTCAATCTAAACATGGGACAACACGCTTTCAATAACATGAGAGGCATCATTAAAGGTGCACTGCGTAACTTTTCTGGTGGAGGGTCTACTACCTACTTGTTTTCATGGAAATGTTATTGCTTTATCTCAAATGTTCCACAATAAAGGTAAAACTTATCTATCACAAGGGAGACAAGCAGGTTACAGCACTATGCTATTACAATTCACATCTGTGGAGAGTCGTCCCTGTCCCCCACAGGAATTTTTGAGCAAAAGATGGATATGTTTAATGTCATACCATGGCCATACCATTTTTTTTAAATGTTAAATTATTGTTTTGAGCACATATAACCCTAGAAGAAGCATATTTTAAGTGTAGGTCTAGACAGTACAGTTTTACATTTTATGTATTTTGTCTTAAAACCAAATCCAAATATAAAACGTGAGTGAGCTCTGAATCACCAAAGTAATTTCAGATTAAGATTTAGCAGCTAAATACAGTGAAACACAATATTCTCGTGTAATTATAAATACCCTCTTGAGTTGTAAACCAACCCCTTTAATGACCTAAAATTAGTTAAACATGTATAATTTCACTACCCAAACTCTATCCAATAGCACTCCCATACAGTATTTAAAGCATAAGCGCCAAAACATATTATTTTACAGTGTACAGAGTTTGACTGACATGGGCGCAGATAAACATGTATAATACAGAAGGATTTTCCCACTCATGGTAATATCAGTGCCAGCCAAACTGCAGCCTGTAGTTAGATAATACAGGCATGCTAACCCTGCGGTGGAATGGGCTAATAATAGCGCATTAGCTTACACGCAGGGTTTTTGGGATAACATAAGGTCTTAACATCCTTGACTAGAATACTGGGCCCCAACATTAAAAAAGGGATATTTTCTTGTCAGAGCTCAGCCTACAGTGTTGGTTTAGAAAATATGTTTTTTTTCTCCACAATAGAGCATCATCTATAGTATTGAATGGGCCCAGTTTTATTATTGTATAAAACATTTGGACAGCTGCAAGAATGGCTGGACAAAATGAGGATGTACTGACTAAATGAAAATTTGTTGGATGCACAACAAACAAGGCAATTTGATGTATGAGCTGTACTTCCAATTAGTAGTCATTTCAACAGTTTTTGTGACAAATAGATTCATGGCATCTGTACAGTATTACTAACAAGTTCAAACCATTGTTGCTTGTGCCTTCATTTTGACTTCCTGCTTCTTGTCATTGGGTCCTTGATAGGCACAGGATGTGGTGTTTGGGGGATTTGTAGTCCTATCAGCCTCCCCAGATAAGGCGTTAGGGGACAGGACTTGGAGAGGAAGAGGAAATGAGTGGGTTTTACAGCAGGCCTACTTCCTGTGCTGCGTGGGCCCCATGTGGACAAGGGTGATATGTCCCCCATGGACACTCGGGGCACGCGGTCCCGCAGAGGTACTTCCTGGACCTCTCTACAGGGTGACTTCCTGTAAAAGTATGACCTCTGTGCCTAGAGACTCTCGATGGGGCAGAGAAGCTAATAATGTGGACTGGCACTGGTTATTCAGTGTCTTGATTCCAGTGCTATATTAGAAATGTAATATTACTTTTGAAACCCTTTGACCTTCTTCTAGGAATAGAAGCTATAAGTCAATAATACCTTTATTTTACAATGGAAAATACAAATCATGTGAGAAATTAGTAGGTTTATCTAAAATAGTCTTGAGTAAAAGGAATTTGGCAATTTTTGTTCCAAGTCTTTCTTGAAATTTCCATTGACTTGAAATTTGATCTCAACAAGGTGTCTTAAATGTTGGGACAGAGGCAACAAAAGGCATAAGTGTGTAAGTTTGACACCGCCATTAGCATCTTTACTAAAGGTTATCACAGAGGATCTCAGCCCTCTGGTCCCCTGCACATCTCTTTGAGTTTCACTGGCTCACAGCGAACAGGGACTATCAGGTTTCATCCTAATGTGAGTTTGTGTGTGTAGCACAAGTGGCCTGCCGTGGTTTCATCACAACACACTGAGTCAACGCCCACCCCTCTGCACGCTCCTGTTTACCTCCAGCTATTTGTTATCAGCCTTCTTTTCAAACACTTTGCCGGGCTCTTTATCTCCCTGTTTGGATCCCTAAAGCAGGTATCCATGTCGAAAGGGGAGAGAATGGACAGAAGGATGCTTGGCACAGGTCAGTCACAGGTCAAGCTCTGGCCATAAACAAAAGAAAATCCAACAAGAACTTCTCAAGAAACCCTCGTTGGTTACTTTTATAAGTTTTCACATGTGAACATCTTGTTTTTAACCAAAAGATTCATCTATTACAAATTCTCTACAATTGTGTTTTAGTTAGAACAACACAAAATCGAATGAGCCATTTTGTTTGTAAATGCACAATCCAGTTTCCACAATAACTTACTGAATTATTGCATGTAGAATGTTTTATGTAAAAGTTGAAACATATCTCAAAAAGTTAGAACAAGGGATACAAAGTGCTGAAAAACTTTTTGGCACTGCAAGTATAACGGCGACTAAAATATTACCATGTGGGGCCAGTACAATTTTAGGACCCCCACACAGCTTATCAAATTATGCAGATTCCAAGGAGCTTCCAGCCATATTGACCCATATTTGGTTAAGAGATGTGTACTTAGAGGTGTGGGGTTTGACCAAAAATGGTGGTCGGTGCTGGTGTTTTCTTGGCATGAAATTGGCTTTGTGTGGGTGTTGTTGGGAGCGCAGGCTGGTAAATTCTGCACTTCTTTTGTTCGCAAGAAGGGGGGCTCCATGCATAATGGTCTTAGCCGGGGAGGTCTGGAACTGTGTCCATAAATTGAATTATTTCAATTTGAGGTAGAGAGCGTGAGGAAGAGAGAGGGAAAATAATCGAGAGTGCATTTACATGTGAACATATGCATGTGAGGGAGAGAGAGAGAGAGGGGGACGCACTTTTTATATTCCTCTATGGGGCTCACTTACAACTGGGAATAGAAACCAGGAGATTACAGCAGAGGCCAAATGTTACCTTGCAGCTGGAAGCTATAGTGGATAAAAAGGACCACTGGATGAGGCCGCCATCGCCGCAACAACAATTTCCTGTCTGGAAATTACACTTTCAACTTGACATTTCTTTCTATTCTTACAAAAGCATGAACTATTGCTGTCTACTAAGAACTGCCATTACTTTTCTGCATAATGGTCATGGGGGAGATGACTGGATATTGTGTGGAAAACAAGTAAGATGAATTCAAAGTATGCAGAAACAGTAGTTGAAGTATACAGGGCCAACACATGTCCAATTATTATAATGCAATGTGAAATTTAGATAATATTATTGAATAACTTTTTATAGTAAAATAAAAATAGTAGTGCATGTATTTAGAGTAGTTCATTTGCTTAGGGGGATTTTTGAAATTGAAGTAACTGCCTGTTTGTAAGATCTGCAGCTTGGTTCATGCTGAAACAACAGATGTGTGTTTATGTGTCATTGGGGTGGGGGTGAAATATTCCTGACACAATATAATCGGCAAGAGACCATATGGCAAACTGGCAGCAAGCTATTTATCCTTATCCTCTTTGGAGGCTAAAATTAGCGCTTTGCTGTTTGTAGCTTTAAGCTCAAGTCCAACCACTGTGATAGGCCTAATAATACATATATCAAAACACTGGACAATATTTTTAGCGCAGCAAGGCCCTGTAATATCAGTGAAAACATTTTATTCATGTGTCCGTTCCCACTGACTAAAATAGGTTCATATCAGATGTTTTAAATAATCCAGGTTTTGTGTACAAGTCAGGAAAGCCAGGATTTCCTAAACATGGACCCCCTTGGCTAGCTTAAGAGTGAAGGAAGATGGGGCTAATCTCTTTATCAAAAGTTTAAATAAATGTTGTTGTTCTCCCTAGGTGTGTGCGTGTGTGTGTGTGTGTGTGTGTGTGTGTGTGTGTGTGTGTGTGTGTGTGTGTGTGTGTGTGTGTGAAAGAGAGAGAGAGAGAAAGAGAGAGTGCTCACAAACAAAACAATGGCATTCTACAAAACAAAGTCCTAATGCCCTACGTCTATATGCACTGCTCAATGCACTATTCTCACTCAGGCCTTCATTGTTTCCATGGCTTTTGTCTAAACTTCTGAGCTGTGACTTCCTATGTCTTTTTCACTTGAGTTAGTTCCTTTTGAGTAGTTAACATATTTTTACAAAAGCAGCAGCTCATATTCAGTCTTGATGACAATATTCATGATTGTGGATTATTAATTAAAAGGCCAGTTGTGCAAATTGCCTTATATATTCAACAATATTCTTTGCAATATGCAGAGGTAGCAGAACAGCTGTTTTGATTGCGGTTCAGTGGCTTCTATATTGTTGTCATTCATAAGCGTAGTATGATACAGGAAGTTTTTGTGCAATTGAAAATACTACAGTTCACCACATGGTATATGGTTTAAAGTGAAAGTTGGTGTCTTTCCCAAAGTTACATTTACAATCAAAGAAAGTATATCCTAAAAGAGACAAGCAATTTCAGAAAAGTGCCATCCTGTTTTCAAGTCTGTTATTACATGAGAAGCAAATTACACCACAAAAATAAACCTTGCGAATCCTCAGTCGCCAAGTTTTTGACGAAAAGAAAATATCATTGCAAATTTTCAGTTCACAAAAATAAAAAGATTACCAGAAAAAAAAAACATGTATGTGTCATGTTTACACGTTTGACTTCACATTCTCTCCTCAGTAAAACAGCCAATCTTTACAAGACAAAAAGTGTGTGTAAATAGTGTCTTTTAGCAAACAGCAGTAATTAGATATAAGCATTTGGCATTCACGCCAGTCGCAAATTAAAGAAGAGCGCTTCCTGTAAACAGACAGTGAGAATGTGTCTACATCATTAGCGTGCCACAATTATAACATAGCAGCTAAAGATACATCTCCCTCTCCCTTGTGCGCCCTTACTGGAACAAATCAACTCCGACTGTCTTTATTCAAATCAAAGAGGGTTTAGATGTGAATTCAAATGCTACAAAACAACATCTCTACAAGAACAAGAATACAGGTACAATGTACCACATCATGACTTAGGTCGTCTGATCTAATGCATGCATAGGATAAATTAATATGGACATTATGCAAACACAATATAGGTTAGTGTGTGGCCATGGCAAATGACTGAATCACTTGTGATAGTAAGGGCATACTGGGTCACTAAACTTCTGTTTCTTAGAGGCAAACATTCTTATACATACATACATTCATATAAAAAATGTAGGCTTTGTCAATTAATCAGACTTTACAAGAGAGTGAGATCGTCTAATCATCAGTGGTATAATTGTACTTTTGTTTTTTGTTTTGTTTTTTTTAATCAAGGTGTTGAACTGCTGACAGTAAAAGCCTGTAATTTAGAGCAGAGTTCCACTTGGGAAGAAGAAATGAGACAGTTTTAGGTGTTAAATGTCACCAGTTGTCTTGTTTATGTTTGTAAAAAATAAATAATAAAACCCACTTTAATTTAGTCTTTGATCAGAAGAAATAAAATCGATAAAAAAAATAAGATTTAGCAATGTAAATAGAAAATGTGATCAATATTTTTGCACCATTACCCAACCCTATTGGATGAACATAACAAAGTCAACCAAGATCAACCTGAATTCAAACCTCGGACTAGTTTCATCCCATCACCTGTAGCTGTTACCTTCTCACACATTTGATGTTCAGTGAAGCCAATAAATAAATGATTGTCAAAACGAGAGCCAGTTTCACGTGTGAATGGAGCAGGGCTGGAGAGGAGGAAGTCTCTGTGTTTACCTTCATGATGTTACCCTTTCTTCCAGCTGACCCAAGTGATAGGGTGACACTAGCCCTAATCCTAAAAGCAAACTCACCCTTCACTCTGAGAACATGATACAATTTCCTCTTTTTAGACAGGGGCAAGCTGGGGCCATGCTGTGTTTGGTTACCACCTATGAGGCAATAAAAGGCTATTCTGGAACATCTTTTTCAGTCCCTTAGTCATTTCACATGTGTGAGAGTGTTGGACGACATCATAAAAGTGGGACATGATTGGACGATGGGGTAGCTGACATGTCTTTTTCCCAGGCAGATAGTATTGTTTGAGTAGCAGTAAAACTAGTCAAGTATGGATAAACACTGCTACTCTGACATCATGAGGCCAGGTTCATTTTTCTTAGATTTAAATGGTGCAATAAAGAATTTACGGTAAATATCTGGAGCATGATTGATACAATTTAGAGTTGTTAAAAAATCTATTCCCAGATACTGACTGCTACTTAAACTTAGTAATTTGACCACATGCTAATATTAAAGAGCCTTTTAGTATTGAAATGATATGATCTTGAATTAAAAATAGTAAATTGTAAAAAGTAATTGTGGTACTGAAATTAAGTTTGACATTTTAACATTTCTGTTAATTCACTTTTTGACATTATTAACACACTTTGAACTGCACCTACCTTTTTTTTTTAATTTGACATTTATTTTGCTGTTTTATGTTTTACAGAACAGCTTATTTTATACAGTTTTATAGGCAACTTCCTATTTGGAGCATATATAGCATCTACTCAGGTCTAAAACAAGATGGAGTACTGTGCTTTTTTTCATAGATAGATCCCTTATACACCCCTGTGATCAGTATCAAAATGCTTTAACATGGTTCACATCGCTTTTCTACCTCAGCCTTCTTGTTCGGTTGCTCATTTCGCTGCTCACCTCTTTGAATCTTTCTACTCCTCCATATCTTCCACACTCTGAGGAATCAAAGGCAGAGAAACGTGTCTAGCAGCTACTATACCGGCACACACGCACACGCACACACGCACACACACACACACACACACACACACACACACACGCACACACACACACACGCACACACACACCTGCAGTAACCCAGGCAGGCAGCAGACTAATCACCACAGACTCATAGCTTTTATCTAGCCACAGACTCTTGCATTTAAACTGATTAGGGCAGAGCTGGACACCCATAAGACAATTACTGGACCTGGGATGCTCCTTGATAATGTCTAGCCATCGTCTAGACAACCTTGAATAACCGCTCAAATGTTACGGATTGGTTTGCAGTTAGCAGAAATAAATAAATCTATATGTGTTAGGTTTCATAGTGAAGTCAAATCAAGAGTTTGTTAGCAAAAAAAAAGAAAGAAAAAACAGAGAAGTGCTCTCTTTTTCTCTTTCTTGAATGCTTATAATTTGCTTTTTCTAGCGTTTTCAAACTCAAATATAATTACATAATTTTTGAGCAAATCTTCTCAACTATATTACTATTAATAATATGTGTTGAAGGTATCAACAAAAAAAGAAACTGACATTTTCAAAACAGAAAAATCAAATCACCTTTTCTACTTATACTAGCTAAAAAGTATGAGTAGAACTTTAATTTTGTTCAAGTATTTGATAGTTGTAGTTCCAATTTGACACAGTAGATTTTATTATCAGCTGTAATTGAAATGTATACATTTATGGCACAATGGCATGAAATCAAAAGTTTAAGACAAAAGCTAAGCAGTGTGCTTATGTAGCTCTAACAATAAACCATAATTTAAAAAAAAATTTGAAATGGTCACTTGGTGCAACATACTACAACTACAACTACTACAACATACTAGATTAGGCTAGACAGAACATATCCCCACAAACATGAACACAGTCAGTCAACCTCTTCCGGTCTGATGGACAATGGGACCAATTAGTGGGTGACGTTGAGGAGGCCACGTGAAGCCCCGTGATTGGACAAATGGACTGGCAGCTGATTGCTTGGTGTCCCTGTTTGCCCGCCCCAGGCCTGGAAACTGACCAATTAGGAGACAGCGATCAGTACATTTTTTGCAGTGCTTCGACCTCATTTGAGGGCACATAGGTCACACCACAGATAAATAGCTGACTGAATATTGCAGCACAATCAATATGGGATGACAAGCAATGAAGAGCAGCATAGAACGGGATGGAGCAAATGTTTAGCGTCTAAGCTTGCCTGAATGGAAGAAAAAAGTTGGGACAGATAAACATAATGGTTTTGTAAGCATTAACATCCATGTGATCCGTATGGAAAAAAGGCAGTCCTTATTTAAATAGTAATTGTACAATATGTTTTGCATACTGTATGTAAGTATTTTGATCTTGAAAAAACTTCCAGGACGTTTGAATAGCATGTGTAGTTAAATACAAGCTATATATAGGCATGGTAAGCTTAACCATTTTGAGAAAGCTGGACTAAGCCTCTTTTTTACAATAACAAAACCTCCAAGAAAAAACACAAGCCAGACACCTCCAAATCTCAGCCCAGTTCCCAGACAGTAGAAATGTATGCAGACAGTAACATATAGCCTAACAGGGAGCTGTTTGCCTTGGCCGGGCTCACTGTACAAATGGTCTGGGTAATTGGTGATACATATCTAATATCGCCAGTCATCGCCTCACTCCCTGGATGTTTCTGACGTGCAGAGAGGGAAGCCCTGTAGCTTCAAAAAACCCCAGTCAAAACTCTGCTCTCTTCCCCTGCTCTACACTGCAGCTGCCCCATACTGTAGCCTTCGCACGCCAGACTCTTGGAGTAGCCACCGGGAGTCCTTACAAATTCACACAGCAAAACAGCACTACTTTATACTGGCAGAAAGAGCGGAGGGCCCGGTCATGTCCATAAGGGGACCCCACCATCGCACGCATATATGATCTGTTAGCTTTTCCCCTGCCCTCCGAGTATTTCTGTTCATAGAAAAAGCGTGATCCAAAGCCTCAACCAGCCTGCTTCTCCAGAGGGCTTCTGTGGATACAACAAAAAGGCCTGTTGGTTAGAAGCTAAAGCTAGCAAAGCGCTGAGCTAATAGAGTGGGACTAATTAACTACAGGGTCAAAGCTTGTTTACAGAAATGTCCCAGAGAAACAAGAGCAGGGATCGAGAATATAAAATCTTTTCTTGGGTCTGCTCCTATGGGACACGAGAGAGACACCGAGGAACAGTTTTAATGACATGTGTGAAGCAAATGTGATCCTCCCTTCATTTTGAAAGACTGCCAATGAAATTTAGAGTTCGAAAATATCATTGTGGTCAAAGCAAAAGCACCTATTATGAAGAAGATGCCATATGAGGATTGTTACCACATGTGAGGAGTCACTAGCATTCTATAGTGTTTACTTCTTTGGGTTCTTAAGAATTCTTTGTTCATAACATCTTGAAATTGTATAAAATTGATCTGCTGGAATAAATAAACCAATAAACACGTTAAGATGTTGATATTAAAATCACATTCAGGGCTGAGAGCAGTGGTATACAAACTAACACTTATCATGACAGGAGACTGGTGCAGATACTACTACACTCGGAGGATAATAGTTGAATTTATTTTCCTTGTTGTTTTTTCCAGTTTATGTTTTAAAAAATTGTCAATCGTGATTAGTTATTTACATATATCCAGTGGTGGAATGTAACAAAGTAAAAGTAGTAAATATTTGAGGTATCTGAACTGTACTTAATTACATTTTAAAGGGGACACTTTTTTACTTTTACTTCACTAGATTTGAGAGCAGGTATCTGTACTTTTTACTCCACTACATTTTTGAACAGGACTGAAAAGTAAAAGTATTTTTTATTAGTGTCTGAGACCTGCTGAAAAGACTGAGGGGTTCATAATTTGAGTAAACAAAAATATCCAAATAAAAACAGCTAGAAAAAAATTAATTTTATTGTTTTTGTCAATTCAGAGCAAATCTTTATCAAAATCACTACATTTGAAGCTTTATTACATCTCAAAGTCTGTGCAAAATACTTTTTTTTTTTTTACTCTTTAAGTACATTTTAACCAAGTACTTTTACTTAAGTAGTTTTTTTCATGTGATATTTTTACTTGAGTATTTTTTTTTGCTCTGGTATCTGTACTTTTACACAAATAACAAAATTGACTACTTCTTCCACCACTGCTTATATCAAATTAAATGTTAACCTAACCAAGGATGAGATATAGTGAGCAAAGTTCGAATGAATCAAATAAAGGGCGTGCATAAAACATGGGATAGACAAAACAAAGAAAGTAAAGGATAAACAAAGGGAGCACTTTAGCGCGAGTGGGAAGTATGACAGAGGAGCAGAGGATCATGAAAGAGTGAGATGGAGAGAGTAGGTGGAGAGCAGGGACAAGGGGAGAGGAGAGGTAGGAAGCAGGGAAGATGAAAGAGGGAACGAAATGAGGGAAGAGTGAAGCTGACAGGAAAAAAAGGAGCAAGCAAAGTGGCAAACATAAATAACCCGCTTACTGGGATTACAGAGACACTGACACACAATTTAACCAAGCCCAAATGACGTGGCAGCGATAGCTCTTAGCCTGTATATAGCTTAGAACAGTCCAAAATGTAGCCTGCTGTGCCGTGTTGTCACTCCTATATCAGCTTGAGGGCTATATAAAGAAACACAACACTTTACAAGTTTGTGCTACTTTCATATTTAAGTTTAGCCCATAGAGAGTGTCATATTTCATTTGATTTACTTTGATTATAACATTTGGGTCTATGGTAGTTTAAATAAATACTTAATATTTAATACTTAATATTTGTGTATATATGCATTGAAATCAACCACATCTAATCCATGTTAATCCACAAATTATCATAACACCATCAATTAGTAGTAAGCAAATTATGAAACATTTTAAGAGTTTCTTTGGATTTTTAAAGCTATACTGAACTAAAAACTATTTCATGTGATGTCAACATTACATCGGGTTTACCGCCATAACTTCATGGAACACAACAGTACATGACTCATTACCAAGCAGCTCAGATACCATATAAACTGTCTATCTCCAAAAACACAGCTCCAAAAATATGTCTGACACGCTGAAGAATGTTGAGAGCAGGGAGAAGATCACAGAGTAAAAGAGGTGGTCCCAATGTATAAGGAGGACCTATAATTGGAAATATGTGAAAAATGAAGTGTCAGTTCAGTCAATATAGGTCAAAGGTCATAGGAGCAGGAGCCAAAACTCAGCACAGAGCACACTCATTAGGCCGACCAATCAGACGGCGCCTGGCTGCCCCAGGACCATTAGCCATCAGAGGTACATGCACAATATGGTGCTTGTAGTCTGTCTAAATCCCAAAATATTTGATCAGATTTAGGCTCCCTCTGTCATAGTCTAAAGGAAGACAAAAAAAGCAGAATTCTTAGGACAAAGATAGACAGACCAGTGTTATAAACGATCAGTCATTCATGTGGAAGGTGCTCCCGGCAGAGGCACCCCTGCAAACTGCTCGCCTTGACATTCCCTTCAATAATAAATGAAGTTGCTTTTTTGCCTACAGTTTGTTGCACCACCAACAACCAAACGCCCATATTCAACCTTACACACACTGAAGCAGACTGGTGCATGCCCAGAACAGTGAGGTTAAAGACTGACAGCACATGGCCAGTTTACTGTAATACTGTACTGTAAATGCTTTGTCTTCTTTATGTGATATAAAAACACTTACGTCTTGACCTGCCATGACTACTGACTGCAAGCTAAGACATAAGAATGTAGGTCACTCCAAAATGTTGTTACTGTAAATATATTAGGGGCGTGTGATGTACTGAGTCCAATATCAATATTTCTTGATATAAGAAGTCCTATATCAAACATGCCTAAAATACATTACTCTCAAAGAAAATGAACTGCTTCCAAGAATGTTGAGATTACTTCAGCCTTGATTTTATGCCAGATGCCCTTCCAGATGCAAACATATTCCTAATAACTTTGACTTTGATTTTATAGCTAAAGCTACTAAATTTATAGAAGATGTATAACAATCATCATCTTTTTTTCTTCAATCTTTAACAATAATAAAAAGTCTCCTTACCTTGTTCACTGCTGTTGTCTCCGCTGTGCGATGTGTGTCCCCCGCTGGAGGGCCCTGGCGTCCCCCCAGAGCGTGTGGATGCTGTGTCGTCATGGTCTCTGTTCCAAGACGTCTGCGGGAAAGCAACAGGCCAGGTTAGCAAGGTCACATGACATCATCATACGGGCAATTGAGTTTGTTTGTAAATACACATAGGCACGGTATGTTATGATCTTGGAACAATAAACCATGCATTTTTATACACACAACCATCCAAACTATATTCATAATTTGCACGCTTTTGGCCAATATTGTGTGAGCGAGCAACAGTTTTATAGAATGGATTATAGCTGAGAAAAGGCCAGGATGAATAAGCCAGTGAACATGTTGTCTGAGTTCCCAGCTTTCTGAGGCATGCGATCCACGGCTGCCTCCATTTGGCTCAAAGTGCTAGCAGATGAAAATACAAAACAGTTACAAGTTAACATAGGAGCAGAGACTGATGTCATCTCGGTACAGCGCACTACTCTGTTGCTGTCCAAAAGAATTATATAGGCTAGCATAGACCTGAGTCATATAATAAGGAAAAGAAAAACCGAGAGCAAAACATGTAAAAAATAGATTTGGAAGTTACGTGGGTATGGAAAAGCAAGATGAAAAAATATAATAACACGGTATGCGGTCAACAACTAGCCTATATTGTGACATAACAAACATAAAAATAACTACACACAAATGTTACTTATTACATGCAAGTTTGCAGCTCAACTCCTGAAGGGGATAAAGTAAAAAAGAGGGGAAGAAAGACTTTAAAATAGAAGGGATTCGAAGCCATGTTTTTTTTTTGTTGTTTGTTTTTTTTACATGGAGCAGCTCTATTTATCACAGAAACACACTCAACAAACAGAACAGTCTACGGTGATGCCTGTATTTGAACTCCTCCTGTTCCAATAGCAAGGAAAATATGGCTAGATCTGTATTAAGATAAATTCCACAGTTTTATCCTGTTTTTAAGTTAAAAATTATAGTAACCAACAAAAACAAATGCCTGCAAAAAAGTTTAAAAATAAAAAAACAAAACTTTGATGAAGTAACCAGCTCATCTTTATTGAGATGATTTTGTTTCCACAGACTTTTCCTTATGCGTTCATTATGCACCTTTGGGATAGTGAAAAATGAAACATTGTGCATGACTGAGTGGGTCCAGAGCATGCAGTGAGGTAATCCAGACCACATGCCCAGTATACAAACAGTTAACGCAGAATAGGCAGTGTCTTTTAAAACTCCTCTCAATACAATGAAATGAAAAATTTGCAAATCTTGTTTATTCAGAACTGGACGAATATCTCAGCAGCACCTTTGGGACTCTCTGTTGTATATATTAAAAAAAAAATAGATAAATAAAAAAAAAAAACAAGCCGGCAAACCTAAACTTACATAGAGCTATTGTTTCAGTTTTAATTCTGTAAAACATGCTCTCTATTAAAATATAATTACAAAGTGGTGCGGGGAAACTCTTGTATTAGCTGTAATTGAACAAAAGAGTGTTATGCCTGCTGGGAGGTGAACACGGAGGCCCCATGGGAAAGGGGGCGGAGCTCAGACAGGGCCTGGTGGCATCTCCATGGGGAGGGGGAGTTTATTTATAATCACAGGCTGCCTTTGGACCAAACAAGCCCAGCGCTGATCTAACATGCAATTAATACATGCGATAGGAATACACAATCTGGCATTCCAGCGCAGCCTTTATGATACACATGCTTAGTTACACACTACACAAGGTGAACACGACTATACAAAAGTGCTACTGAACTGTCTACAAGTTATGTCTGGGTATTCATCTATTTATTGTACCTTTTCATTCTGTTTGGATGTTTTGCTGAATGGTCAGTAGGCCCACACACAGTTAATGAATATTTTGGTGATTCGATTTACTCTTGAAACCCATCTTCATCCACTAAATTATAAGTGTCTGGCATTTCATTAATTACAGTTTGAACTTTATGGTATTTGCCATTGTGAGGAAGAGCCAGTGGCTTCAGAGAGCTGTAACTGCTGAAATGTTTACATCAGGAAAAGAAAGTATTATGGGGGCACTGTAATCTTGTAACATTTGTATGCAATGTAGATCTCCGTGAAAGAAATTAATACAAAAGTTTAGTTTCCAGTTGGTTTAAAAATATATAAAAATATAAGATATATAGTTGGTTTATATATATATATATATATATATATATATATATATATATATATATATATATATATATATATATATATATATATATATATATATATATATATAAAATTGTAGTAATCATTTCAAATAAAATGTTCACTAGGGCAACCACATGTGTTATGATTTATGAATAGGCTCTGTGACTTCAACGCCTGGCTTTGCTCCAGCTTATACTCTGCCCATAGTTGTTGGGATAGACCTAAACTATAAACCCATACAGAAATAAGAAAACAATGTAGGATTGTGCAGTTGTTGGAGAATTACTCAGCATTTTTGAATGAAATAACTTTACTCAGTGCATTTCTAAAAACCAGTCAGACTTTTGCACTCATGCACCTTCTACAAACACAACCTACAGCATTTTTCCCTGTGTCTAATACCAGACCACACCTTGACCACAGAACATACAGAAATAACATCTATAGAGCCAACGACATGACTGCAGCGACAAGAGAGGCCCACCTCTGAGTTATGGCCTATGTAAATCCACATAGGGTGAATATATGCATAAACAGAGACTAGGAGAGAAAGAGAAGGAGAGAGAGGTACGCTTGATTTATTCTGTGCCCCGTAATGAGTCGCCCTGGATTTAGTCCCTTCTGTCTGAGTCTGACTGTGTGTGTGTCTGCTGTGGGACTGTAGATTAATTCAATGCTTAATTGTTTAGTAAATTCCATTTTCCACATTGTGTTGTGCTTTAGCTAAACTTCTTAAATGTGCCGCACAGAGCTCAGGCTGTTCAAGCACCGTACATACCTTTTTTTCATTAGCATTTCTCTCCTCCGCTAGCCTTAATTCGCCATGAAAAGATTTTCCTTGCTGGAAATTCTGATTCCGCTATGATCGGTGAGGCATTCCAATCCAGTGCATTCTCATTGTGCTGTGTCTAAGATGTAAGAGGGAGGGGTGTATGGGGTCTCACAGTGCCAGCTCCCCATATCATTCAAGCACTCATGCAAGAAATGTTACTTTGCCAATTCATTTTTAATAATAAAGAAAATGGCTAATGTTGTGCTCAAGTCTTGACTGTTAATGCTTTTGGTCTGTACTTAAATGCACTGTGGCTATACTTATTTTCTGTTTAAAATAATTTTAAAAATATACGCGTTCAGGTCAATGGATAAAATATTTTTTTTACATTAGCCAATACCAATTCAATTCAAATTAGTCGTGAAATAGAACATAATCTTATAAATCAAATCTAATCTTATAATTTAAAAACTATTCTATACAGAAGACTCATTTTTTCCACAAGCCTTAATCCTGACGATTGAACTACTCAATTCCCCAGAATGCTTTGCAGCCCCTGAATTCTAGAGAACACACTTTTTGACCTTTTCAGGTTTTGGACAAAACATGGTGCTGCAGCCACAATATCTCCTCACACTTTCTCTGCTACAGCGGTGAAAGCTTCTTGAAAGGGTTATTGTGAATCTGTTTTTGCTTTTTTCTGACTTTGACTAGAGCAGGATCCACCGGTTTGATAACCAACCAGGCCGGCGCTTGTCCAAACTACATCTTGCTTTTTTCTGTGCTCTCTCCAGCACCTCTCCTCCCCAGGCTGCCATATTAGTGCTCCCCAAAGAAAAGAAGGGGTGATAATGGTATGCATCGTGCAAGAAGGGGAAAAAAAACTTGAGACTGCAACCCCCCATCCCCTCCCCTTCCTCCTCTTCACTTTAACAAAGAAAAGAAGAAATAACCTTATAATTGCTAAAGGGGCTGAGAACTAAACCAGGATTGTGTCTCTTGAGTGTGTTAAAGTATGCTACGATGAATAGCCGTCAGGTACTCTTAAAACTAGTGGGTTAACCTCATAGAGACATGCAGAGATAATAACATGATCAAGATAATTACCCACACTTTCAGAGTCCATTTAACAAGACACTCGCTGAAAAGTCACAAACTGAATCCTTGGTATTTTTTTTCCCTCTCCACTTCAAAATCCTTGTTTACTCAGCGTGAGCTCAAATCCAAACAAATACATTAACTCTAGTGCTCTCTACCTAACCCTAAACAAAGCGTGAATGAAAATGTGCCTGTGATTTTTCAATGATCTGTGTTCTTTTAGCGTGGGTTTATGCGTTAGCCTATAGCCTTGTGATGGGATGTTCTGGGCGAATCCCTTGGAGATGGCCTATTTGTGATGAGGGCTATTGTCAGGAGCTTGCAGGGGGTTAAAGGGGGAGAGGAACTTTCCATTAGCTAAGTACACACATGTTAAGCCAGGTTATTGTTGACTTAGCCAAAGAAACCGCGGCAGGCCAGAAGAAAAGACAATGCTGCAAGTCTTAACTAACATGCCAAAAACTGAAAACTGATCTTTCTACAACCATGCAAGTTTTAACATAGAAATCGTGAGGGTTCAGAGAAATATATTTACTACATATGATTATTTGAACAAATGCTTTTATTCTTTGATGTCTTTTGGATCTGGATTTACTTAACCAGAATCACCCCTACTTGCTATTCCGTCACAATAATGAAGAAGCTAAGAAACACACGAGTCACGTGGTCACCTCTTTGTATCACTTGTTGAATCCTTAACAGCCGCCCCACATTCAGTCCCCATTGGAAAACGAGGGGAGCTCTCGGGAGAGGAGAAAAGGAGGGGGACGAGTGGGGGTCAAACCTCGTCTCTATTCAACTACAAAAGACGCTATTACCCACAATCACCAGCGAGATTCTGAAGTTTGTATTCGATCTAGTGGCATGCCGCTATAAGAGAGGGAAAAGTAAAGAAAGTGTGTGCCTTATGCTTTGACCGTAACTCAATCCACAGAGGAGCGAGAGGTGGAGAGATAGTGGCACTCTGATTAGGAAAATAGTGTCTGACTCCGACAGTGTCTGTTTCCACTGAGTTCAGAAAGAGGCAGGTGTCATTATGTGAGCGAGCACTCACCTAAACTAATGCTGACCTGCTACAGCACAGCTACACAAAACATACACCGATAATGTTATCAGGAGACCAACATCACATGCTTTGTTTAGAACTTGGATCATGGTTCAGAGGAAATCACTTGTTGCTAGAATATGTACTTAAAATACAATCTTCATTTTTGCTGAGTATTGGATTTAGGATTTTTGTTCATTTACTGAAGTTAAATAGAACTTATTTCAAAGGCCACTGTATTGCATGGCTCAATCAAAGCAAGGCGTGCTTGAGACAGCAGAGTCCTCATACACGACTATGAGTCGTGTTCTGCTCTGCAGCTCTGCAGAGACGGGCCCCTCAGAGTTTATTAGCAAATTGCCGGGCCCCTCCCAGAGCTCTCTGTGCAATTAAAGACAACTGTGCAAATGACGTACAGCAGCATGGAAATGCTCTACGCTTCATGTTGCTCAAATCTGGACTGAGGCTGAACACATTCCACGAAAACAGGCAATCAGCATACAGTAACAGAACAGAGCAACTTTACCATTTATAATGAATACAATTCTGAATAAGTTTGAGATGGATGCATGGATGGACAATTCTGAATAAGTTTGAATTTATTTATTTTAAACTTTAAATGCATAGATAAAATAAAATTATATAAAATATTAACAATAAGAATATTAAACCAAATTCTTTGGGCTAAAATGAGGCTAGTGCTGTTCTCCTGAGAGAGGTAGGGAAAGGGTTAAAAAGTCCAACTGGTGCTAACCAGTCACTCCACTCACATAGCACCTGAGGGGGGTGCTGCATTTATCAGGCCGGTCTGAACACACACACAGCGTTGTGCATGTGAAAATGAGTGTGCATGTGAACAAGAGCATGCATGTGAACATCACTGTGCACGTTTGGACACAAACATGCAGCTTATGCATTGCTCACAGCCTCACATGAGTTTCACTCAAACAGCACACTGGAGAGGGTAAGCCCAAACTGGCTGGGCTGCATTCACAAGCTGGAGCAGAGCTCTGTGACTTTTTCACCTCTCAGCTCTGCTTTCTTTTCAAACGGTCTATAGCTGCCTGCATAGGCGGGCTGACTAAACAAGGGCAGATCCTAAAGACATGTAAAGAAGATTCAGAATATTACTCTTATGACGCTGAGTGCATAATGCTGCACAAGTCAGTCTGTTGGATTGTTCACTTTAATCAATTCAAAGTATTTTTTCTCTTGACATTTTTTCTCTTCTGCCACAGTCGCCTCACTGGAATAAATTGGTTTATGAATAAATGAGCTGGCTTTCTCTGTCTTGTTAACATTGTTCTTTTGTGCAAATTCTCAGTATTTCTTTCCAGTCCACTTCAACTTTATGCCCAAGGGCATATATTAAAAATACATATGGAAAAAGATAATGCACACACATCTCAAATTTGTCAAAGATTTTACCCACCCACAACTGCAGATACATTGCATAAAATATAGTATACATTCAAAATATTCAGTCACAAGTAAGACATGAAAAGCAGTGCCAATAGACTGACAACACAAGTATTCGGCAGAAGCATGCAGCCCATTTACACACACCACTGCTGTGGACACCTAACCCTCAACAGCACACATCAGTCACTATTCATATTACTGACACAATTTACACAAAAGTACTTGTGGTTTATCCTGTATTGTCTTTAAGAAACTACAGTTGTATTAAAAAAAGTTTTGATCTTTTAGTCAATAATAAAATCATCACAAAATCATCAACATATTTTTACCTTATATCTGAACACCACTGGATTTTGGTTATTTCTATTTCTACACAGTGTACAGTATAAAACATATGCCTCTTTGATCTGACTGTAAAAGTTGTGACAGCTTTATTCTGACAATAGTACATTTTTTCAAAGAGGCAATGGTGTCTTTGTTATTGAATTGTTCTATTTGAATAAATGCATTTTGGTCTGCTCTTGTTTCTATACAAAAGTGCATAACTGCAGCTGTGTAAAAGGGCAGTGCTGAGCCTACAGTTTTATGGAGGGGGTCTTCTTCCCTCGTGGGCCATAGTCCTGCTCCCTCTTCTGCCTTTCAGTCCAACACACTAATCCGAGGTCTGCACTTCACTCAGAACAGCCACTCAAAGATATGGAGGTCCACAGATTTCAATTATTTAGGCAAATCACTCCATTACTTTCAATATGACACTATGAAACTAATCCCTTTAATTTGGATCTTTTATTATTTTTGTATCTGTTCACCTTTTACACTTAGCCAAGAAGAGATAGTCATCTACAAACTTTTAAGAAGCTAAAATTCAGATTTGCATAGATCTAATCGCATAGACTGAAGTTATCAGTATTTAACTGCAATGTATGGACCATTAGGGTCATGGCTGTGCTCACTCAGTCCAATGTCCCTAGAGTACCAACAGCCACTGGAGCACATAATGAAGGCCTGCACTTATCTGTGATATCGGAACAAAAGGAAACACTCCCTAATCTACCTTTAATGCTTTCAATTGCGCAAAATAGGGGGGAAAATCAAGCGCCTTATTTGTGCTGAGGCTGTGTGCTTGGAGGAAAATGGGGAAGAAACAGGGAGGGTGTCTCGATAAGCAATGTGCACTCATGTCTAAGAGAAAATACTGACAAGACGCGTAATGAACCGTGAACTCCACAAGAAGAGACCATGGCACCTAGCGACTCTTTCTTCCCAGCATGCCCCTCTTTCAACAATACAATAGAATAAAATATAAAACGTGCCATAACTCAGAAAAAGACCTTGAGTGGGGCTAAATTAAAATCGACACAGAACAGGTCAAGCTGATGGCGTCGCTTTTGAAGCTAATCTTCCCAGGTCGTATCTAGGATCAAGTCTTAATGGGCCAATAATAGCAACATTATTCTGAATATTTTACATTCAGATGGATAGAAAGGACTTTAATCATATGCAAATAACAGCACCGAGGAGGAGTGCAGAATATCTGAAGAGCCAGCGTGGACAGCACATACCTGATCAAGGGCCACCGAGGATCTCGTGATTTCCTCGCTGTCTGATTTGGAGCCGCCTTCTCTGTCGTCTATGACCAAGTCAATGGGCATCTTTCCTTTCAAGCAGCTGATATACCGGTGACAGAAATTATCACACAACTCGTGCACCTGGGAAGAAAAGAACGCCACTCGTATAAAGTATATTTTTTGTGTGCGTAAAAATTCAAAACCAGTACAAAAGCGTTCAAAGCATTACAATGCTGGATGCTTGTTTCCTTTTACCTCAACAGCCACGCGCAACTACATATTTGACTTTATTACACGCACGAGCCAAAAGATTGAGATATCTTTAAAAATTGGCAGTGACAAGAGGAGTACAGGGGCTTGAACGCACTCAACACGCGTGTTAAATTCATCACTGGTGCCTGCCCCGGGTAGTGACCATTACATCAGAGTGACACTGACATTTAACGTAAACTGTTTTATTATGACATTATTACTGCCCGCCCTGAGCAATCGTATTCCTCAGCCTTCAGTGTACATTTTTGTAACTTTATTTTCATAGATTTGGTCACGTCTGATATTCACATAAAGTTACCACTGTCCTCTATGAGATATAACACAAATCACAGTTTTACGCCCATATCACTACTCTTCACAGATGGTGCCTGAGGCCTTTTGCCCTCCGCAAAAAATCACTTCAAAAATCCAACAAAGTTTACTCATAGCCTACGTTTTAGCCCGCGTGTCATCTCTGCCAGAATAAAACTTCATTAAACACGCAGCGCGATCTGGCCGCAGAGATATCCGTTCCAGTTGTAACAGCTTGCATCGTGATTAAATACGTGGAAGAGAAACGGCCCCGTGATTGATTTTGACGCTAATTATAACCGACTTGCAAAAATACATTTATGCAAATGCACCCCATAGGTCTGAAGTGGCAGCGCCGCGAGAAAGACGCAAAGACTCATACCTTTTCCAGCTCCAGCAGATGAAATCGTAGAACTTGGATGGCTTGTATCATCTGAAAATTAAACAAACCAATTAAAATCAGCCCAGCGTGACAATTCCGTATCCTGACCAGAAAATATTTTCTCAAAGCAAAAAATGTCTGGAAATGTTTGTTGTGCCCGTGATTTTGCGTAAAACAAAACACAACATGTGCATTATTGTTGAGTCTTTACAGTTAAATGCTAAACAATGTGGACGCTATTAGAGTAACAGACATGTGCAAACTGCGCGGGGCGCAAGTTTCCAAGCGTTGTTCAAAGCTCAGTGACAGACATGACTGCTGCACAGAAGAGAGGAACTCTCCACAACTGTTCTCAGTTTCAACACAGACGCGACTCACGCGAGCTTATCCATGCGGACAACACGGGTTAGAGTACCAAAATATTATGGAAAATAATAAAGTTCTTACCAGGTTGTCCAACTCTGGATTTGACGAAAATAAAGGTTTTTCTGCCCGGATCTGGAAAAGTTGAACAATTAAAAGCTATCAGTCTAAAGTTAGAATCCCAAATTAATAAAACATGAGCATCACTTTTTGTAATTTATTCTGGAAAACGTTCAACATAGTCTAACTTTTTATTATTATTAATTTAGGCTTGGTATTGTGAATACTAAAATAATCCTGGGTGCAGCCAGAGCAGCTCAGAATCTCAGGACGAGGATTAAAGTGCAACTTGTGCTAACCTGTTTTGCAAACACTGCTATGTCTTCATTGAAGGACTCGGACGAACACACGTCTCCTCCCGCCACGCCGGGCTCTCTAGGGGTGCACGTCGCTAATTCACATTTCTCAAAAATCAGTGCAAGCAAAGGGAACAGGGGGTGCCTGTATGGGAGCACACACATAGACACACAACGTTAAATGTCAGAGCGGAACTGGGGTCAACACACTGCGGGCTGCACTGAGCCAGCCGTGCCTTTCTTCCACGAGGAGTCCGTGGGGACCGAGCTGCCGCTCTACCAGCTCCGGGAGAGAGCGCGAGCAGTGCGCGCTCGTGTGATTAAATCTTGGCGCTCCTTCACTCATCTTCTCTTATGCTGTGATCGTGTTTTTACATTATATGTTGGAATTAACTTGTAGAATATTTATAATTTCTAGACCATTGCCCTTTAGATGAGAAGGATGCCAAGGAGAAACAGACATACACATGCAACAAAACACCACTTTATAAGATATATTAATTGGGGGAAAATATTTGTCAAAGTGGTTTAATCTTTCATAAAATAATTAAACTGGGAAATCTTAACAACTTAACTCTTTTAGGAGAACAATATGAATTCAATAGATTTAATTTTAAAAGTAAAAGGTTTATATATTTTCCTAAAGGTCAAAAGCCATGTTGTGAAATTGCATTTTCCACAGAGTAACCTATAGCTTTATTTCATGTGACACCTCGAGTATTTGTTCAGTTGTTTGCAGCTGAGAAACGTGTCAAACTTTGCTCTGACTTAATGGACAAAGGGCTGCAGGGGAAACAAAACAAATGCTTTCTCTCGTTTTGCTCCATTCTTCTCTTCCACCCCTCATGTTCCCTTGTGTCCCGCTATACAGCCGCACTACTCACCCGTATATGGCGTCTTTATCTCTCTTGAGCGCGTCGTTCACGGAGGAGCCCATGCTGGGGGGCATGGTGTTTGTGTGTCCCGTGTGTGGATACTGGTGAGAGTGCAGCTGCGGCCCGTGGTTCAGGTGCACCGCCTGCATGGAGCGCGCGCCGTGCGGGTCTCCGTACATGGTGGTCGGGATGCCCACACCGTCCATCCCGTAATGGGGCAAATCTTCGTACTGCACGGAACACAAATACATGCCGGGCCACGGTCATTTCAGACGCACAAAACTTTTAGAATAATTTCTATCTTGGTTGACTTTTCTGGTTATTTACATCTAAGTTTTACGCGCGTACGCAGTTAAAATGTGTTACTTGAAATCCTGAAAAACAAGACATTTACCCCAAGGCTTTAAACTTTTCTACACTTTAGTTAAGTTGTAAGGTAGCTTATGAAGCATGAAATAAAGAGCGAACTGTGGGAACCATTAACTCTAATAAATAACCTTAGTAAGGTATGTGTCCATATTAAATCTGAATTACTCAAAGTAGATATTGGAGTAAGATTTATTATGGCACTTGTTAACGAAGCAGTGTGATTTGCAGTTTTCACAAATGTAAAAACAAATGTCTCCCTCTTGTTAGAGACTGTGTTTACTCATTTTAAAGCCTCGTAACTGCAGAGCATGTTATTACACATCAAGCACTGTGATTATCAGGCAAATGTGAATTGACAGTGAGTGAACTTTTGGGGGTAAAAAAATAAGTAAATTTAAATGTATTATAAAAAATATGATAACTATTTATACAGTTTGCAGTTCACTATTGTACTGGTGTAACAAGTCCGTTGTAGGAAATATAATACAAATGATAATTAAAAATAAAAGTAGCTCCATGATGTGCAGCTCTAATCACTAAGCATTGCCCCAGACAGTTTATTACTGCTCATGGGAGAATATGAAGTAGCCTATACGTTCTCGTTGCATCTCCTTTAAAGTCAATCAAGATGATCTTAACTATTTAGCTGTTTGATTGTGTCGCTTTCTTTTAAAAAATGTGACCATACATGCCACCTACTCCCTCCCCCGTTTTGCCTCCAGTGAATGGCCTGTCAAAACTAATCTAAAAAACATAAGCGATGTGAGATATGATCGTGTTCCCGGTGTCCCTTTGCGGGTTCTGTGTAAAATATAAGAAAAATGAAAACTCTCTTTGCAGGATAGTTGACTCCGAGCGAGCCGTGCGTCCGCGCTGAGCTCTAGTGTGTGATATCGAGCCACGTTACAGCGAGCGCTTGGACTGGGGAGAAACTTTTGCAAAGACTCACTGAAAGAACGAGGGGATTGCGGTACGTACCCGTTGCGCCATAACCCTCCTCACTCCCTGATCGTCCTTTCACTTTAGATAAATCCTCTCTGGGGCCAGGGTGGAAACGAAGCAAGAAAATCCAACTCAAAAGAAAAGATATGTCACACGAGAATCCCTCTTCTAGGCGGCGGAGCAACCCCCCGCTCCGTCTCTGCAGCGCTCTGTGGAAGTTTAGCCCAGGCTGGAGTGATAGGTCCTCGGCTTCTCCTTTTGGAGCAGCAGCACTGGGGCTTCCTTTGCTCCGGATAAACCAAGGCTCAAATCATACCAAAGTGGTCACTCTCATGTCTTTCTGCCACTTTGTGCTGTCAGTCAATAAGAAGAAATGCAATGGGCTTGTCAAAAAGTACCGGATGAATGATGGTCCGACGTGCGTCTCCACGGGATCGCAACCACCTCGTCGCTACAGCTCACAATCACAGTTAAAAAATGAAGCAGCTCTCCTTTCGTTTTCTTTGATCACTCTCGTCTTCTTGCTTGATTTTCTTATGCAAAAGCGTATAGAGAAGATCAAGAGGAGGTGGGGTGATAATTCTGTCTTAGGCTTTTCTTAAAGGAGCCACGATCGATGCTGCTGCCACTGCTGCTGCTGCGCGCGTCTCGCTCCGTACGTGTGCGCGTGTGTATATGTATGTCTGTCCGCGTGAGTCGCTCCAGTCGATTGTGTACAATGGATGTGTGTGTGTAGGAGCTGCTGAGGAGGAGCGGAGGATCTGGACCAGACTGCTGAAACCCGGAAGTAGTGGTGGCCATAACAGGTCGCGTCTTACACAACGCACCGGGCCGCAGTAAGTCGCGCGGAGAGGAGGGGGGTATGGGAGGACCTAGAGGATCCCAGCGGAGACGCACGGTCAGTCAGACAGCATCGTCCAGGATACAGAGATTGTAGAGAAAAGAGTGTAGAAAAAAGACTTGGTATTGTACATAGCCGAGGCTATTTGTTCACATACGCAAGCACAAAACTACCAAAAAGACGCATTTGACTTTTGCTGAAGTAACAAGGCGTGACGTCAAAGTGCTATGAACTCAATACATTGGTTATTGATTGAAGATCAGTTTGTATTGATTAGCCTCCTTAACAGGACCAAGGCTTCTACAAAGATTGAACTTAATCACAATAAACTGAAATTAGTTGATGCAAATAATCTACTTGTAAACTCTTATTACTGTATCAAGTGCTACTGCTAGAAATGAACATCTCCAAAATAATCAGAAAGGATTTTGGAGGTGCGTACATGAGTTTAGCTGTACATTGTATTTACAGTTAATATCAGTTATAAATAGTGTGGGAGCATAGACTCTGCGTGCCTAGCAGGAAAGTTCAGTAAAAGTGCCTTGATATTATTAGACCACGACCCAGAAAATATACAATGGACTCAAGCAACAAGATAGATTAAAAGTAATACAATATGAATATGTAATAATGTATACAAAAAGTAACAAACGACTTAGACCCAATTGATTGGTCAGTTTTTAATAGTAAAAGCATATAGGGCTATCTAAAAGTTGATGTACTTGTGCTTACACCTGATGTATAATTACAGTTATTACATGTTGGTAATTAGCATAGGCTATAGTTAAAAGTTTCAACTCTCTGGGAGTCCATAAATCACAGTATTATTCCAGTGCCTTAATTCAAAATAGGGTTTTTGCATAAATGTCCAATATGAGAAGAAAAAAAAAACTATTCTGAAATCAATGAATGAATAGTGTTGCAGAATGGAGACTGCATAGTCCAGACACTCGTGTGTGCAGCCGTTGTCGTGCGTCCCTCTCCCCCACAGCAGTGCGCAATGGGTTGCTCCAGTTTGTCTTGGCTGGCCAATGGCAGGCCGACGCTGAGATGGGAGCCCTCTATTGGATCTTCACATGATCGATTGGAGGCTGATTGATCGCTCACAGGCCAGACTGGAGAAGAGGCGCACAGTGCCAGAGACTCTGGAGAGATAAACACGCTTGTACATCAACGAATGTTATCAGAAATTATAACAAATAACATGTAAAGTTCATGCTTTAGTAAACGTCCCACATCGTGTTTATGGCACCTATTTAACTAATGAAAACTCAACTATATTTAAATGTTTGGAGCTAAACTATTCTGTCTGAGCAAGTCTGTCATTTTCAATAGATATATTCCAGGAGAGGTTTTAGCTGAATGATTAAAAAATACAACAAAAAGTTTGAGTTTTCTGAGAAAAAGTTCAGTATCATTTAAAAGTTGCAATTACTTTTTTTTTTTTACTTCTTTCAAACTATTTTGCAGACAAGACTTCAGATACTTCTACTAAATTAATCGCAGAATCATAATTAAATTGACATATATACCAATGTTAGTCTATAACTGTAATATAAATGTGTTGACTGCAAAACATTTTAAACCTGATATAAACATTGTTTATGTACTTTTTGTATGTTATATTGATTCTTCACTTTTGATCAATTTTCCTGTGTTACCCTGCGTTAACTCGTGTCGGGGCACAGTGACAGCCTGTTTTTATATGGTGCGCCTAACCAGCCCAGTCTACTCATCGATCATGTGCCTTCGTGCCACAAACAGTGTCACAACACGATAATGCGGCTTTGCTCGTTTTGACGCAGGACCCTGGGCTTTTAAAGAGCCTTGCTGTTACAAGTCTATTCTCCAGAACACTGCGGACCACGGACCAGACTCGCTCCAAAGCGCATCGGACTTTAACGCACGGCTGAACTTAGAATTTGGTGAGTAGCGGGATTTTTATATCTG
Organism: Odontamblyopus lacepedii; assembly: GCA_034769755.1. Taxonomy (NCBI): domain Eukaryota; kingdom Metazoa; phylum Chordata; class Actinopteri; order Gobiiformes; family Gobiidae; genus Odontamblyopus; species Odontamblyopus lacepedii. The sequence goes on from CM068354.1 coordinate 21,166,758, forward strand.
CGTAAAAAACAACGTCTTATTGTTTTATTAGAATAAAGGCAAACTGTTTTTAAACTTTACGATTTTACATTAGAACGTTATTTAAACCACTTTGTGTAATTTAGGGCTTTAGTCAATCACACATTTTGGAGGTATTAGGAAGAAAACGACCAACTGTAAAACAATAACAATGGCATTATAAAGTAATTAAGCCACTGTAATTACGCGCCATAAAGCGAACCCTAGTGCACTTTCCCTTCTCTCTCACGCGCAGCGCCAGGGTCAGTGTTTTTTGGCTTCTTAAAAGACACCCAATGGCTCATTTTGTGCTTAATCCGCTTTACCCTGATGTTAACGCTACGAGTCGTTTCAATCAAATCAGCAGGTATTAACATGGAGACGGATGGATGTGATTTGACAGCACACAACGCAATCAGGAAAAGTGCCGCGAAAAAATAGGAAAGGGTCACATCGTCCTCATTATCACAAAGTTTGTTCTGTGGTTAATAATAATGCGATTCACAAAATGAGTTTAGACACGTAAAAAGCTTCGGTGGTGTCATGGGGTCAACTATGTGGTGCTGCACTCTCTGGCTGCTTGAAAAGGAACGAGGAGCAACTGGCAGCGCGAGGAGTCAAACGGAGGTCAAACTTTTACGCAGCCCCTGCAGCTCTTTGCGCCTAAACGTGTTGGGATCTGCAGCAGGGCCCTTCGCGCTGTTTTCTGTCCCTGACTTACAGACTCTGGGGTAGAGGATTTACACGGCTTGTCCTACCAAAGCTTGAGTTTAATACCTGGTAGCAACTGGCCTGATAGATAAGCCTTATAAGTAATTCATGTATTGATTACTATGACCGTATTTATGTCGTATTCAAGTAGTAGTGAGTAGAATAAGGTTATGTTCACGTGCCTCTATGTAGGCTAAATCAGTAGTTGTTGATTTATTTAATTAGAAGGAAATAAAAAAAGAGTAGGCGAACACTTAAATTCAGTGAAATGGTGATTGAAGGGTGTTAATTAATTTGATCCAAATTGTTGTTAATTAATGCCGTTCTCTCTTTTCTCTTGTCCCCGTCCAGTGTGGCCCAAATATCAGCTCGGAGCTCCTCGTGCCGCTCAAACCTATTACTGCTTGGCCATGTGCGCCTCCTCCCGGAGAAAACATAAATTACATCTGGCGCGCAATACACAGAGATAAAACAGAATTTCAACAAGTAAGATTTAAAATGTGAATGTTATAATCTTCAATTATAGGACATGTAAAATATGTAAAAAATGTTAGAATATATTGGAGGGGATGTTCTTATTGTTTGTTTAGTTGACTTTATTTTTGCATAATTAAGATGACAAATGTTACTTAAATAGTAATGCAAAAGTAAATTTTTCTATCATATTTAATGAAAATAAAAAATGCTCAACCAACCTGAAATAAATATAAATACAAGGCACAGCTGCAGCTATGTGTAGTAGCTGCAGATGTATAGTAACCACAGTTTAAATATATTCAAGATAATTAAAAAATATGCTTTTGAAAAATAAATACATTTTGGCATGATTGTTGTGATATTATTTATTTTTATGTATTTATGTATTAACTAGTGTTGAGAGCATGAAACCCCATGCAGTTCTGAATGTAAAGTATTTTATGTTAAACTGTTATGACTCCACTTCTACTGACTACCTCTTGGCCTCTTATCACCACCTCTGTCTCCAAACACTCCTGATGCAGTTGTAATCTCCAACATGTGGATCGAAAAACTGAAAATGAATGATCCTGAATCGGAAGCGTATGATGGCATTGTATCACACATATGGATATACATATGTGATAAACAGCTGCTTTCATATACGGCTATAAGTGTGAAAAGACACCTATATATAGACTGCTAAACATATAGACACAATCGCACCGAGACACTTGGAAATAATAGCTGTGCTCGGCATTTCTTGAGTCAATTTTCACATTTTGGTTCAGGCCACAGGGTCAGTAGCTTCCACTTTATTCTGTGAGACTAGAGCAGCTAACCCGTACTTCTCACCAGTCAGTGCTATATTTCTTGTGTGCTAATAGTATTGAGGAAACAAAAAAAATATATTAAAAAAAAAAAAAAAAAGAAGAAACATGGTCAATAATCGCACAAAATGCTGAGGTGAAATCGCAGAAACACGGGATTCTGGGGGCTCTCTGACACCTCACTGGGAGGCTGTGAATTGATCAGCACCTCAGAGAAAGATGGAGGAGGAGGAGGGATAGAAAGTGAGAAAACTGAGAGAATGAGGAGTGGAGTCCAGATATGGGTAAATCAAAACAGAGGAAAGAGAGAGAGGGAACAGGAGAGAGGGATGGAGGTGTGAAGACTCATCTTTTCCAGGACGGGTGTGAAGACTTCGTGGATCAGAGGGAACATTTTTGAGGTAATAAGGCAGCAAACCCTGGAGAAACACCCTATGGAGAAGACATAAGGGTGGAAGACATTCAAATGAAATCCTATGTAATATAAAGATAATATATACGGTTGAGGTGCATAAGTGATAAAAAATGATTACAAAAACCGAACTGAAGATGCAAAAATGCTTTGTCATAATAGTTTATGTATAGAAGACAACTCCAACTGCAAACCATTTCAACCTGCATGTATAAATAAACCTATAGCAAATGTTTAAATAAATAGAAATCAATGGTGACCTATAATATAAAAACAATCCAACATTAGTAGAGGCATGGGAAAATTGGATAATAAATTGTATTAGAAAGGGATGAAGAAATTGATTAGAAATTACTTAGAAATTAACATGAATGAAAAAAAAAGGTCTGTCATATATGCCAGATTTTTCCTACAAGATGATGCTGTGGATAATTAAGTTTCTGAGGAATAAAGCTCTGTTGTTTGTCCCAAACAGTATTTCGGTGAAAGTCTGTATGTCTTTTTCTCAGCGTTAGCCACACACTTTCTGGACCCTTTAATTTTCCAGTGCAAAACCAAGTCTTCCGCTAAATGGCTGTTTTCCAAATATCTCACACGGAAACATGGCCGTACACAGGACCTGAGCAGAGCCAGTGTTTGGTTTGTGGTAGATGTCTATCGGAGACTGCAGTAAACACATGGACTGTACCACAGAGACAAACCACCACAGTGTCTGAAGGGCTCAGGACAAACAAGCGAAAAACAACAGCTATATGCCCAGTAATGACAGAGAGGGCATGCAAAGACAAAGGAGCTAAGTTTACCGCATATTGTTACAGAAATCATACATAAACTAAGTTTAACCTTTTAATAAGTTAAAGGTTGACATGATAGATTGGCATTGCAACCCAAAGTTAATAATGAATAACAACTCAGTATGCAAACAAAGGAGAATTAACAACATGCAAACAGAAACTTTATACTGTTATAAATAAAACAAACCCAAGTTGTACCTAAAACATAACTGCAGTAAATCATTTTGAGCAAGTTATCCACAAAATATCCATGGGGGAATCTGAAGATCTCATTATAATCTAAAACAGTACACTCTTGTCACAATACGTCTGTCTGTAATTTTACTTCACAAAAAGAAATAATAACAAATGCCAACTTTTCAAACAATGTGACACAAACTTAAGATTTTTTCTTCTTCTGTGGAAAGTTGTAATGTGCAAACTGTCAAGAGAATGAAGGTGCTGTGATTTTCTGTAAATGTATTCCACTTAGCTTTGGTTAATTATCACAAGTGTCATAGCCATCAAAAGACAACAACAGACGACATGGGCGCGTGCTGCTGTTTGACACTTCTCTGTGCGTCTGCTTTGTTCTGCTCCTGTCTGTTTATCACACATTGTACCACACCTGCTCAGCTTCATTCTTCCACACTCACACGCCTCTCATATAGCCTTGGTTTTAAAGTGGAAAAAGTGATGGGCAAACTTCAGCTAACGAACAAACTCATATTAAAGGCGAACCCTAAGGAGATCTATAAGGTTCATGGTGAAAATAGAATAGCTTAAAACATTATAGCGTCTCATATATTTTTAAATTTACTTTGCACATGTTTTCCTTTGCACTCATCTATCTTGTGTATTTTTCTTCAAGGTGCGTCATGTAACCTTTCTGCTACATGCGTGGAGATTTTATTGCTTTGCTGGTATTATGGCATTAAATGTACATGTAATGTAATGTCATGGAGACAGGCAGGTGATACAGTCAGGACTAGGTGCAGGCCAGATTTGTGGAGGGCAAGATAGGAATGTTTAATGCTATACTGTGGAACATTTCATGCAAACCCATTTCTTTACCATGGAGACAAGCAGGTGGTGCAATTCCCCACCCAAAATGTTATGTAGTGCACCTTTACTTGTAAATATGGAAATAATGCATTTGCACGTTTTAATGCATTATATTTAAAATAGTAACACATATTACTACATCTGTGTCTTGTAAGCTAATACAAACAGGGTAGCAAGGGAGCATGAATCATCATCATCCTACACACATCATACTCTGTTTTCCATCTAAAGAGTTTGTTTCCACAGTCCTATTGTCCTACAAGTCATGTCTACAAAAACAAAGGCATAAAAGAGTCTTGTACTGTGTATAATAATAAGGCACCCGTCAACTTCGAGTATAAGAATAGTTTGAAATGGGCTGAAATTGTTGGTGAACCTTTTGCCCTGTGCCTGTATCAATAACTTTATTGTCCACCAGGAGATTAATAAACTGTCATCTCAAGGCCATTTACCTGCAGTTTGGGTTCATTACCAAATGGAAAAACAACACATGACTTCATATAAACGTTAAAGGGCTTGATCTTTGACCCCTGCAAGTCGCATGTCAAACACTATTACACATCAGGTCAGATTGCCCAAGACACACAGACATGTAAAACGTAAGCAAACGCACAGCTACCCAAACACCCCACGTAGCCTGGTAGGTCAACGTCTGTCCCAATATACCAGTGTCCACTTGTCCGTCAACAAAAGTATGACATGTGACTTCAAATGGGCCAATGTAACCTGATCCATCTTAATACAGCCCCTTACCTGCATTTACTGCTCCACTGAAACACCGACTTGTTGTTCTACCAATTCACCACACCATAATTGCGCACCAAGCTCCATATGGTCTTCATCTACGGCACAGGGAAAGATAAAAGACCCGTGTGTATGTAAGCATTTTGGGGCAAATTGAAGGCAACATAACTCAGGATAGATGGGGGAAACTGCATGATGTCACTATTATTATGCTGTAACTGCTGATGGTACAAGCTTTGAGGATTTCTGGAGCGCAGATCTGGCTTGGTGTCTTTGAAGTGGTCGAATGGAAAACAAAAGACATTTTTATGAATCAGGAAATGTTAGTCAACTGATCACTCATTTTGTATATGTTTATCCTGAATATGCTTATTTTTCCTCTTGGATTTGGTTTGTGTCTTACCAAAATATAAGGATGAAAGTGGCTTATGTAGACAGAGCTGTCATGATAATTATTATATTGACTTGTCATTAAATATGTTATAAAGAACGATCATTTTTCGGAGTCAATATTTATCTTAGGTACTTTTTCTTTGTACAAGTGGAGAAATCTTTGGTATTTTTCTGTACTACAATATAATAGGAGCTGTAGATTGGTGAATAAATACAATTTCTGACTCATAGATACAAACTTACTACTAAAGTGTCTGCTTACTGCTATGTGTCTCATTCAGCTCATGGTTTTCAGAAGAGTTTGAGGGGCATAATCCAGCTTTAGGGTCCTTGTATCAATGGCATAAATTTGTGTCAATATTATAGTTTATTGTCTATAATTTCTTCACCAAAATTTCTTCAAACACTTCAAAATTTCATATCATGACAGGCCTATTATGTAGATATGCAAGAACAAATATGATATGAATTTTACAATGGCAATGATTTGAGTTATTTCCCCGAGAACAAAACAAATTATTTCATCCTCAAGTGTGTACAAGTATCACTCACAATCCTTGAAGATTCACAATATGTTGAGTAATATTTCTGATCTCTATTTACCTATCCATATCTGTGGCTGTTTAAAAAGTAGTCTAGCTTTTGAGCCCTCTAAATTACTATTCGGCTCATAAAACAAAGTAGACAAATCCTTTATGGAACCATGTTTTTTTTGTATAAAATATCTTTGACAGGAAACAAGACAATCCTACATAAACAGCTTAATACCTGGATCAGACTGTACAGCAGACAGGCTCACAGCGTCTCCATGGGGCTAATGCCAGCCCTCTGCCCAGTCAGGTTTATAAAAGTGTACTGGATTAGCTCACAGCTGGGGCTCTATGCACTCACACCACCAAACATAACTTCTCTACACCCGACCACTGCGTCCTCCCCTCCACACAGCTTTTGTTTAGGGATTCCTCTGTAGCTCCAATACACAAGCACACAAACTTAGGCTCTGCTCCAAATTAAAATACCAAGGCTTATTGAGCAATACTGCTCTAATGGTTTCATGGTTTTATCTTTGTTGGGTGCATAAGCACGCATGCAGCCTGAACTCTTCTCTTCTTACATAAGCTAGCAGAAAATCTCCTAAATCCTCCTTTTGCTGTTGTTGTGTTGGAGCATCTGAGCCGGGGGCAATTAGAACCTGGAGCCCGGCCATGGGAGCAGCAGACCATTTAGCACACAGGCTAATAAGGGCAGCACAGTTTACATGTAAAAACAGTGAAATGTGTGCGCAATGTGTAGTCATGATGATAAAAGGCAATAAATAGTGCTAGAGATTTGTGTGATACACTTTTTGCTTTCTATTCACAACAACTATGATCAAAATGCGTACCTAGATTTTAAGGTACACAGGTACTAAATAATATGTTAAAACCTCAAATCTATTATTTGAGTAGTCTCATCTTCTAAATCTAAATATTTAGCACATTTTTAGTAATTCCTCAGAGATGCACTTCAGGACATTTCCTGAATCGAGTCTTATAGTCATACCAGGTCTTGTGTTCTTTCAACAAATTAATATGGTAATAATTCATTTTAGAAGACTTGGTTTATGCAGTTTGTCATCTTAAAAGTCTGCCATTGCAGTAGGCACGATGAATAGTGAATTATAATCAGGCTATTTTGGACCATTCTGAAAGAAAACAACTCCAAATGTTTACTTTTCTAACAGCCAAATTTGCCATTTCAGCAAGTGCATTAGCCATTTGGAAAAAGACAATGAAAAGGAAGCTTTCAAGTGTTACAAAAGAGAAGTTAAAAGGTCAGAGAAAAGGAAGAAAAAGAGGGGAAGAGGGAGTGAAAAAGACAGAAGCAAAGCAAAAAAGACAGGCAGAAAGAGCAGGGAAGGTTGCTGCTAATTCTTCCATATCTAAGCTTCTTTGCAGAAACTCCCTTTGTCTTCCAAGTCCCAGTCATTAGAGCCTAATCCTATCAAGCAGGGGCTAATCTGAGGGCACAGGGTTCAGGCCTCCGCTCGAGGGGCCAGCACGCACACACTCACACAGGTGCACAACTCACTACAATGACACAGGCATTTTGTTTTTCAGTCAAAGTCAGCGCAATGTAACAAAAAGCAAGCGCTCAAAAACAATATAGCAATCCTATATTACATGAAGTCAATATCAGAGTCAAGATCCAAAAGTATAATTAATAAATCAATCTTTTTAGTTTGAAAACAGTTGCACAGAGAAGGAATGTCAAATATGCAACATGGATACCTTTGGATCCATCACAAGGTATACTTTACTCTGAAATCAGCCACATCTGACCACTGCAAGAGACAAAACCACATCATGGACTGGAACCAGCCAGGGTCATCTGCGCTGAAAGCAACAAATACCACTGCTGGATCACAGAAGTAAAGCATGTGTCACTACACCAGCACATCAGCCAAAACATGTAAAGCGGCTAAACAAACGTTCCTGTCTGACAGAAAGAATTGCAAATTTAAAGTTGAAAACTGAAGACACCATCCATCCATCTTCTCCCGCTTAATCCAGCTGGGTCACGGGGGCAGCGTGCTGCCCAATACTCATAGCACCTGACCCCCCCTATGAACCCCTCTGCAGGTGGTGAGCCCACAGGAGGGTGGACAACATGGTCCTTGATGTTAGTTCATAGGGGTGCGGGCATGTTTTAGGTTGATGGGGGAGTACCCGGAAGAAACCCATCCAGACACGGGGAGGAACATGCAAACTCCACACAGAAAGGCCCGGGCGACCCGGGGATCGAACCCGCAACCTTCTTGCTGTGAGGCCTGAGTGTTGCCACTCAGCCACCGTGCCGCCTAACTGAAGACACCATGTACTGTTTAGACCTCACCGCTATCAAAGCAGATGTTACAGGATTTTTCTATACATTTGTTTATCTCATCATTAACCACTCACATGCAGTCAGTAAATGTAAATATACTTTATACTTTATCACATACAGTTATTATTTCTAAATGATGACACGTGAATGAACAGCATTAGCAATATTAACTAATTTGAATATTTCTGTTTCTTGCACAGAGATATCTTTTCATTTTTCCAATTTGTATCCTCCAGATTTTGTATGTTTTTACTGTTCTGCCAGTTACAGCATATAAGTAAATTACATCAAGGTAGTTACTTGTACAATCACTCAACTATTGTGTGGTACTGAGTGGGAATTTCCACACAATTTACTTTTAATTGCGTAATTTGTTGGACCGCTACTTGAGTAATACTGAGTTGAGTAATATTATTTTTAGTATTCTTACGTGAGTACTTTCCACCTCTAACAGTAACACATAGGACCAAAGTACATTAAAGTTTTCAGGCCCAGCTTTGATGTGATTTCTCTGCACGTGTTCGTAATGGCAGATCAGGGCATCATTTCTCCCTCCGTCCCTGCAGCTCCTTTCCCCCAGCCACCATCATTCTCCTCTTTATTTCTGTGCTGACTATGGCCAAGATTAGTTATTGATCAGGCCGGATATAAATTATTCTAAAGTGAAAGCCCAACAACACAGTCATTATAGATCGACTATTGACCACCTCCGATATATCATTCCATTTCCCTGCACCGCGCACCTGCCACAGCGCCGAGAAATGCTCAAATAATGAGAGAGGAGATTTTTATGACTTGGGCACACTCGCCTTGACCTTTTGGGGAAACTAGATGGATCGTACCAGGGTTTCAAAAGTGATGCCATTTGGAGAGTGGGGCCAAAATGACCTGGGGAAATTAAGAGCAGGCAGGTTCAGATGGAGATGAATGAGCGTCTGGAGAGGTTGTGTGAGGTTTCCCAGTCAGTAATTAAATATAAAGTGATAGTGACAAAATTAACCTCTCACCACAAGGGTGCAGCTTGTTTTAAAGAATGGCAGGGTGAAGTACTGATTAAACCGTATGACTTAATGATTCAAATAATATGGTGGTGATGGATGGAACACGGCACAGACAAAGAGAAGAATATATCTGCAGAACATGGAGCACGACGTCCCTGCTCCTGTCACATGTAACATTTACTTTCTTGTTTACATTATTGTGCTCTTAAAATAGCTCATAGAACTATGTTTACGCATAATAGAAAGATTATGTTTGAAAAATCTGTGAACAAGTTTAATCATTAAAGATGCACTATGTCACCGGCTTGTTTCTATAGATATGTCGTTGCTCTGCCTAGAATGTTCCACAATATGACATAAAAAAGTTCTACCTCACATTTATTCAATTACAGATGGCTTTATAGCTCAAAAATAATTGAGCATTATGACTGTGAGTGGGGTCACTTCTCCACTTCTCCACTTCTCCACTTCTCCACTTCTCTGACGAGTAACTTGGCCTGGTTTGGTCTCCATGAAGATAGAAAGGTTTAATGCCATACTGTGAAACATTCCAGACAAAGCAATAACATCTCCATGTAGAAAAGCATCTGATGGACCCGCCACTAGAAAAGTTACACAACGCCTCTTTAACTAAAAGCTGAATTGATTTTGTGTTTAATGTTAACTAGATATGTTTTTTTCTGAAATACCCCCAAATAACATCATGATAATAGGCACTCGGATAATGTGGAAAATGTGGATTTATATTTCGGATCAAAGATACATGGAGTAAATAAACAAAAAGCCATTTGAACTATACTAGTGGATAATGTCAGATATTTGTTTGTTTTCCTGTGTTTTCCTGAGAGGGGGTTGGGACAACTCAGTGAACAAATGGGGGATTTTGTGTCAGAGAGTTTAGCAAAGTGTAAAATACTTAGAGCATGGGCCACATAACCCTCGGCTGAGAACAGTATAAATCACCATATATTCTTATTGGTCTAAGCCCTTGTTATGAGTAAATACATCCACTGCAACAGAGGCTGGCAAGGTTGAGGGAAGACTCAGCCAGCAATAGCAGAGACAAGCTGCTGTGTGAGTGTGTGTGTGTGTGTGTGTGTGTGTGTGTGTGTAGTTAGGGGGCTAAGGAGAGGATAAGGAGATCAGCAGAGGGGAATATCATGCCTCTTAAGCATGTGTATACAATTTCAAACTTTTACTTTTTCAGCCCAAATCCTAACGCATCTGAGCATGAGTCTTTTCTGCCCTGCTAAATGATCAAATCTCTTGTTATTTAAAGATTATAGCTCAGCCTTGAGCCAAAACCTAAATTGTGATCATATTTTTTATGTTAAATGTAAATTGCACGTGACTAAGACTTAGTCAAACTTTACTGATCCTCAAGGGAAATTATTTGGGCACAATAGCTCACACATCACAAAAAGCTTTACTATCTTCTTCAGATTTATCACATTAGTTGTAGTTGTAGTCTATTCCAGCAACTATAGGCCATCTCTAGGCCAGATAGACTCCACATCCATTTCATAGAGAATTCACAGTAACACTAAGGGAACATGAATACGCCACTCAAGAGACATTTCAGCGCTAACTTGCCCAAGAATCTAACCCACAACCTCTTTCCTTCCCTAATGTGTCTAACAAAATCAAAAAATCAATCAGTTTGAAATACTTGGATGTTGTGCTGCCATTGCTGTCTCCAACATTTTCCGACACAGGGCCAGATAGTTTATTGCTTTCAGTTCTTGTCTGTTTAATTGATGGCATGAGTGAATCTGGAGAGACAGAAATAAAAAAAAAAAAAACAGTTTTATATTTCTGTAAGCATCAAACTTTTGGCCAACACAAGAAAAGGGAACTTGGCTCTAATTCCGTCTCACGCTGGCATTTGTGCATTTTAAGTTCTTGGGGGCTGCACTGGCGGAGGGCCTGAGCCAGTAAATTGGATATTAGGGAGTGATATAATAGAGGCTGTGTGTGCTCCCGTCCTGAGGAATTACTGCATCCAATATCCCTGCGTATGCGTCTAGGGCTTCCGAAAAACCAGGCCAGATAGATCCTCATCTCATAAGGGGACCAAAGAAGACTATATCCATCGCTCCTTAACTTTTATGAAGCTCCCAAGCTCGACAATGGGATTTGCCAGGGTGTCTTTACCCCTCATCCACACCAGGGGAGGGGCTGTGACAATGCATATATAGTTGCATTCTTCAGCTCCAAAGCGCAGCTCTCCTATTTGAATACAAGCATTCTGAATTGTAAAGTGGCATTCTTCTCTCCTTCAGTGAAGCAGCTCAGTGGTTAGTTATGCCTTTTTGGTTCCTTCTGCATCTTTGCCTTGACCCCATTTTGCACATGTTTTCCTGTTTGCTGGGTACTACCAAGTGCAAGGTAGTAGGACTAATGATTTTAAAAAGGCTTTTGATTATTACAGTTAATAATATGTTTCTCAAACAAACTTATCAAAATAGTAAGATGAGAGATATAGGACTACATTCATACCATAATCCATATAACTGTACAATAACTCTTATGTAATACATAACCCTATGTCATGCCAACCAATATTTCATCTTTGCACTGTTTCTCCTTAGCCACTTCTTTCTTACATATACATATGCATCTGTAATTGTACCTTATTTGACACCAATCTCTTGCGATTGTTGCTACTTATATTGAATTTATTATTACCATTTATATTTTTGCTTTTTGCTATTGTAATATATTGTGATGTGTGAGATAGTGTGAGATACCAAATAATTTCCTTTGTGGCTCAATAAAAATGGTCTAAATAAAAAATAATGGCAAAAGTCATATTCAGTATTAGCAGATCAGTCTGGAAACACAGGCGCACACAAACCAAATAGTTGGAGAGACCATCTCTAATTATACAGTGTTCACATAATATCAGAACATTCCTGTATATTAAAGTTGATTTGGTCAGCTTGTCAGAATTCTTTGGTGAAATTTGTTGTTTAACTTTCAAATTTGTTGACCTGGTTTATGGTTAATATCCCTATTGTTGTGGGCATATGTACATGAAACAAAAACTGGCATGAAGTTTAATGTTTTCTTTGACAGCACAAATAAACAGAAGTGAAATTACTTTCTTCCAATAGCTTCAGAAAAAGATGCCATATTCAACCTAAAAGATGTGACTGTTCTTAGTTCAAAAGAATTTTAAACCACAAGATTATTACGGCATGTCCATGGATACAATCGCTAAAAATAATACGTTTCAACATGTGTGGATCATAAGTGAATATTTCTTTCAAAAACAGAGAGTTACACTGGCCTCTTTCCTTCATCATCAAATTCAACAATATAAATGCAACCCACACATACAACCATTATAAGTATTGTAATGAAGACCTGCATTTTAAATGCATAATTTTCAAAAGTTGAATTGGCAATCTAATATAACAAAATGAATAAATAAAACTATAGATACAATTTACAGTGTGTGCAGTTCTATGCTGAATATTTCATTGGTGTTTATGGAGTTGCACTACTGAATATGCATACCTCTGACTCCTTTAACAAATGTACAGCTTGTGTCCCTGTGTCCCGGGCACTGCTCCCCTCTCCTCTGGAGTAATCCTATGAAGGGGCAACACCATCAGAGGGTGTGAAATTAAATACATTACAGCATTGCATATTAAAGTGTTTCTTAAGCAGTTGCTCATCCACATCAAACTTTAGCCTTTTAAAGCCACACATTTGATCTAAGTTTGACACCAAGGTCAGACACAAAGAAGGGGACAGTCATATAGCTCCTAGAACGAAGACCAGTGTGTACAACAGACTGCTAATCCTGAGCATGACAAAAATTGGTATAAAAAACATTTGAAAAGCTTGCATGCTTGGAAATGAAGTGGGCATGTGTTCTGTTTCACGAGGCGTTTTTAAATGGCATAGCGTAATCGGGGAATTAAAAGCCTTCGCACACAAGCTGTTCCTGACCAGTGCCTGGCCAGGTAGTAGTCACACATACCACTCTTAAAAGTCATAAATGTTAATGAGCCATTTCCCAGTTAATGAGAATTACTCACATCGTCCATCACATCACACCAGTCTGGGCCACACATGTCCAAAGCCAAGAACCATGAACTGCTTTTCAAACATCATTTTTTTTGTGTCATTTTATCATATTACTCTATATCAGCTCTTGTTTGGCTCCATACATAATGCAGCTTTTTCAATTTAAACAGATTTGGGACAGTCATGTAGAATAATTCCAGTTAACTCTGAGTAACTGACCCAGTCTCAGACTGAACCAAGAGATGGAAAGAGAGAATATGGGGTGTAGTGGACGTCACAGGTTGTCCCATAATGTTAGGTTCAACTAGTCTTCATGAGTTTCATTCTATAACAATTAAACAGTTCCACTTGGAATAATTTTTCAGCAGGGAAAAGTCCACCCCATATCCTTCAAATCTGGACATGATTATTCCCAGGAAACCCATAAATACAGCTATTGCATATTTTAGTATTACTGTATAATGAAATGGGGTGTGTTTTGTGTTTCTGCAAATCTGTATTATGTATCGTCTCCACAGAAATTTTGCTTTGACTAATCAACAGCTTCTGGCGACAACCCAAAGTGCTTAAAGTGGAGAGGCTTAAGAGAAAAGGATGATTTATTACGATGAGGGCACCTCCAGCGGATTTAAGTATTTCTTAGCCATCCTATCCCACTTTGAGGCTCTTTTTAATGTTGCTTTGTCTAGCACTAACAGGTGTTTGTGTTGCCACCGTTGGATCTTGAAGTACTTGTTTGGTTTTTAGTCTCATGGACAGCTGCAGTTAGCTGTAGCTCAATCTATATTGTAATAGGTCAGAATGTAACCTACATTATAGAATTTGATATGTCAAGATTTCAGATGGAGGCTGGATATAATAACACTCCCATAAATAGTTGATTCACTGTTTTTGAAAGAAATATGCAAAGTATCATCCACAAATGTGGAACCTCATTATTTATATGTAATTGGATCCATAAACATGTCATATTAATCTCAGTCTCAAGCCCAACTAACAACAAACACCATTCACCGCATTCTGAAGCTTTTGTGAAAACGGTTCTTGGTACGTACTTTAATGTGTTGTCCTCATGATCTTACAGACCACGGCATTCATCAGCAGTAGATGTCTCTGAGTCATCCAGACAGGAGATGACCTTGAGCAGCTTTCAGAGGTGACTGTTTCCAAGTGAAGGAAGTCAAAACAGACGAGTGGATTAAGTGAGAGAGGGCCTCCCCAGAGACTCATTAGAGCAGAGTACAATCAGGAGAGAAGGCTCCGAGTCTGCCCAGTGCACTTTACATGTGACCTCATCCCTGGACAAATGCTTTTGAAAGTATAGGCTAAAACAATTGCAATACTTTATGTGTGAATACATACTGATAATGTTCTGGAAACCCTTTAACTAGTTTTCTAAATGTATTTCAAGATTGATTACTTCTATAAAGACATTTGACAGTAGGGCTGGGCATTAGTGAAAAAAATATATCATGATTTTTCTGTTCCCCATATTGATCTATCTTAATTTTCAATATTTTTTTTTCTTTTCAAAACAAATAAAAAATAGCCCAATTCATTCCTTCCAAGTAAAAACTCCAACTCCAAACCACATACTTTTACTGCCAGACCTCTTATTTAAAAAAAAAAAGACCAAAGCATTGAAGATTGGACATGACTGAATCTCAGGTTCTGGTTGATTGATCAACAGACTCTGAATGGATATCACAGCGATGAAGGGAGAGAGACATTGTGATTTTAAGTCAAAATATGGAGTCCAAGATCTGACTTAAAACTACTTCAGTTAGTTGAATCCATTCTGGGACGTGCATGGGAAAAAAGAGTTTCATTCTGGGTTGGGTTTTAAGGTCCAATATTTATATGGATGATCAGCTCTATTTCAGTGGTCAACTGGAATGAGGTAGGTGGGTGGCACTGCTATGAGTTGGTTGGTAATTTTATACATCAGGACAAGTCATTGATGTTTTCAATGTCAAGAGTTTTCCATTCAAGAGGTTGGAGCATAGATTTTAGACTCCTTGTGGATCATAGTCAGATGTTACTAAACGTGCTGCCCTCTCTGTACTTTTTCAAGTTTACTTTTATCCTTTGACGATAAGGATCCCAGATGGTAATGCAGTATTCAAGGGTGCAGCTAACTAACACGTTATTGGCAGTGGTCTTAGCTTCCGGGGGACAGTGCTTCAAGTTATTACTGAACGTTCAGGCTGTTGTTTGCCTTCTGTGACACTGCATTAACTTGTAACCACTTCTGCAAGGCATGAAGGTCATGCTGGAGGACATCTAGATCCGTGCTGGACAGAATCTATCTGTAAACCAGACTATTGTCAACAAATAGGAGGATAGTAGTGCCTCGTCTTGTGTGTGGAGGTCATTTATAGAGATTAAAAACAGTAGTGCCCCACATGCAGTATGGTACCCACATGCAATGGCTGCATAGGAATGATGCTGTCCAGAAATGGATGGGACCATCAATCCCACAGCTTCCCTTACAACCTTTTAAACTTTGATTAATTGCCCAGTCCTTTTTGACAGTGCCTTTAATAACTGTTAATGTTAGTCTTATCAGTTACTGCAGCAGCCTGAAAGTATGTATTTGCATTCTGACTCAAATTGTGCTCCCTTCTTCTTTCGCAATATCAAAATCACAATATGGTAGACACTGAACAGTTCTGTCAGGCCATCATAAAAGAGTCATTTTAGATATTTTTGAATCATTAACCTCTTGAGACCCTGTGGCCCCATACGAGGACATTACATTTTTGCCTCTTAGCACCATGATTTTCAATTATTTTAAACTTTCACCTGTAATCAACTAAAAACCTTTACAGTAGCTCCCGAAAGTAAAAAAAAAACTGCATGGTAAAGTTTAGATGCAAAATTTATTAATAAAACCAATGTATTTATGTACAATAATGTCTCTTCATGTATCTCAATGTATCTTCATTTGGCATTAAAATTTGACACATTTTATTGACCACAGCAGACGAGAGCATCAGTAAATGTCATGTCCTCGTTTGAAGACATTGGGACTATGTTATATTATTGATTGTACATGTTGTTAGGTAAACTTGGGAATATTTAGATGAGTTTACAGTTATAAATTGCTGGACGTTTCTGCTGCTATAGGGAAACTGCTGCCAGTCTCCACTTTTTGCACCTCTACTTTTATGTGTAACGAAACAAAACAAGAAAAAATAAAAACTGAGGACCACAGTTTCAGCCCATTATCTGTGTTTTTAACCTCACTCACTGAACCCCAACCCACTCACGGTCGACCTACGTCACATTTGGCAGGTTTAGGGCTTGAAATAAACAGCTAATTGCTGTTTGTTTGTTTTTGGTAATTTATTTATACATTTTAATGTTTTTACATTTTTTAACCAATGGTGTCATACAGAAGACTTACTTAGTAGGTCCTACTTATCCCAAATAGCAAGAAGAAATGAAAAATGCACACTAGACAAAAGCTCGGGTCTCAGGAGGTTAAGAATAGGTCTGAGCATTTAGAAGATCATATTTTCATCTGTCTGTCTGTCAAACCACTGAAAATAGAGCGGATGAGTTGGCTTACCATAACATCTTTGACCCAAATGACAAAAATGAAATTTCCGATTAGAAATAAATCTTGACAGACCAATTGGAAAAGGCCTTTGTGAACATGCAAAGACTGCGCCTGTCAGCATACAAAAAAGCATCTTCCTCAAAGCAACAAGTCAATCATCATGCAGTAAACTGATCTAGCAGGGAACCAAGCAAAAATACATTCACAATGTCATTTGAGCAAAAAGAGATTAATAAGGAGTGAAATCAAAATAAACACAATCACACCAGAAAAACAGTTGGAGCAGGTTACCAGGAAATTCTGTTGGTGTATAATATTATATGGTCTTCATATGTTTGATCCTGAACATTGGCCTCCTTTACCCTGCTTTTCTTCCTGCTCAAATGGTGGGATTAGCCCAGGAGGAAGTGCTTTGATTAGGCACAATAGGCATCCATCCTCTGTTGATTTGTGGGATTGAAGAGGTAAATCCCAGACTAAATAGCTAATACACACGCACCGAGAAGTCTTTAAGGAAATGTTCTGTGAAGGAGTTGAAAAATAGACACAAATTAGAAAGTTCCAAAAACAAATTGGGGGAAAATATGTTTCCCAGGTCAGAGGAGAGGTTTCCTAAATATGATATGTACATTCACTATTCACTTCCATTCAGACCAGAACCTCTCTCCAGTCGTCTCACTTCACAAAATTCACAACACCTGTCACTTTAAATAACTCACTTCAACAATACATCTTTTTGCAGAGCTAATTTTGCACTATTTATACTGTATTTTGTATTTAGATTTAATCAAAGTCTATTTTTATTCTGAACCTTTAAGCGTGAATGCTTTTTATTTTTTGCATAGTTTATATTTTCTGTTTTGTGTAGGTTCATCTCCTTTCGATTAAGTAATTTCCCCTGTGGATCAATTAAGTTTGTCTAAGTCTAAGTCTAGGCCTGTCTCTGTCCCTTGTATATCTGCCACATTTTAATTTAATTTCTTATGTGAAAAGGCACGTTTTTAAAAACATTTTTTGCTGAGGGACAGTATATACTTATAAGTCAACTAATGCCATTTTTTCCCCCAAATTCCGAGTAGTAAAAAGTAAATACCTTTGAGCATACAAGCCTAACCCTATAATCACTATATTATCCACTTTCTTTGGACCAGCACTACAGGAAAAATTGGGCTGGTGGGAGTGGTGGCTGGGGATTTCAATTGGATTTACACATATACAATTTCACTCAAAGTCCCCTAAATCAAGGCCAATGTTGGAGGTGTTAGCTCAAGCCATGTGTGTCGCCCAAGCACCCAATTTAAATGCAGGTTTGGCATCACAGCAATGTTATAGTGGGCGTTACGTACCTGTAAACAACATAAAAAGAGGGATTTCCTCATTTAAATTCTTTAGTCAGTCTGCAGTATTTGGTTTAATGGGCTGAGAGGCAGACAGCTGACTCCTAATCTGTGCATATAGCTGTGTACTTGTGAATGCACATGTTGAAGGAGTTTTCCCATGCACCACAAGTCCCAGTCCTTGCTCTGTATGGTTAGCCAGACTTTGCAGTGGCCCTTTGGTTTCCTCTGAAGCCTCTCCAACTCTCTGGACTCTGGACACACGTACACACGCACGCGCACACACACACACACACACACACACACACACACACACACACACACACACACACACACACACACACACACACACACACACACAATGTTAAGGGCCTAAGATTTGCCAAACTGCAGCAGGCTGGCTTTTCACTTAAGAGCCACAAGTCCCTCACTCACTTTGTCGGCATCCAAGCACAGAAGTTGGCAGACTTGTAGTTTGACTCATTCTTTATTCCTCCTTACATGTGTGATATATGTATGGATGTCCTCAAATAAGCAGTATCTACAATATGGAAGAGCAGATCACTACTAAGTGACACTTTCAACGTCACGCTATATTCCTTTAGTATGACATATTTTCAAAAACCTCCCAACTGCAGCATGCTGATTGTCAGTAGTGTTAAACTAAAAAAGTCATTCCAGTGCAGCTCTAATGCAGCAGACCAAGGACAGATGAGACAGGAGAGCAGAGCATTGGTTTATAACAGTTATGAGATGGCCACATTATTTGACTTTCACTGTAAGAAGGTCCTAGGTTAACAGTTTGGAATTTGCATGAGGTTTCTTAAGGGGGTTCAAGTTTCCTTCATGCACAGTAAAACTGGCACAAAATGTTATTTATCCTGCTCACCTGCTCAAAAACAGGTTTGACTACTGCGTGATATAAAATGTAAACCACCAAAGTGAAAATGTATACAAATAAAGAGAAATTTCTTTATCACTAGCATTATTTAAATCTTTTATTTTTTGTAAGGTAATGACAAGAGCTTGGAATCAGAGTCCCTCACAATTCGGTTTGATACAATACACGACATGGCTCATGGATATCAGTATCTTGTGATATTGATACTATATCAAATTAAGTATGATGTCATTGATATACTAATTCTTTGGGTATGGGTCTTTTTGAGTATGAGTAGAGAAGAACTATCACAAAGTCAATTCTGGTGCTAGGACCTGATTTACCTGATTTATGAACAATAAATTATAGTGTGGTCAAAAGCTGCAGCCTTTAACATTAAAGCCTAATTCCTGCTTTAACATTTGTTACGGTACATGTTGTATATAGTGACTGTGTGAAATGAATCTCCTTGTTAGCAGTGACTTTGAGGTCCCGTCCACACAGACACAGAAGAATGTGACACTAGTGCTAATCTCCTCGGCTGCAGGGGCAGCTCAAACACACAGATTCTGTTACAACTTCGACTGGGCCCCAGCGGGACCGTCCTGAACGCATGGATTATAGGGCTCTACTAAGTCACTTACTACCCCCAACCAAAACTGACATGATCACATTACTTCTGAATGACAAACTATTTCGCAATACTAGTCATAATGTATACAGAATTTTTAAATTTAAACAGCTAAGGTTCAATTGGTATTATTTAAATTTACTATAGTATTGTCTAACTCAAGAAGGTCAAATATTTTTACACTGAGTTGACTACAACTAAGACACAAATGTTAAGGCTGAGTTCAAAGGGGACACTATTTCCTATATAATGATGTGTTGTTTTGAAATATGTTTTTTAAATAACTTAGGCAAACAATTTGAATGATTTATGAAAAATGTGAAAAAAAAGATTTTCAGGCCATCACTCTATTGAGAACTGAGAATATTGAGGATTATATATTCCCCTGGTTTTTACTGTCACTGCTGGACAACAATAGGGGACAACAGCCTGCAATTTATGTCACGGATAAAATCACAACACAAAACCTGCCTGAAGTTAAAACATATTTCTCCACAGACTGTGTTGGGTTACATACTAAACACTATAAATTAAATATTACAACTGAACACTCATAGTTCATACTTTTTTCAAGATTGACCATAAAAACAATGATAAACTGTTGTTTCTTCTGTCTATACTATGGCAATAAATACGCCTTAAGGTAAAGGTGCACCATGTAACTTTTCTGTCACCTGTTTGACTTCAAGGAGCTCTTATTGCTTTGTCCTGAATCTTCCACAATATAGCATTTTGTACCTCCAGACCAAGTTACAGGTCAGATCTGTGCAGAGGCCAACCCGCTTAGAGTACAAATGCACCATCGGGATGATTGTATGTATGTACAGTATGTATATATGGATGGATGTATCTGTCTGTCTGTCTGTTATCTGTATGTTTTTCCTGAGCAGTAAATCAAATAAATGTTTATTGCCATACTGTGGAACATTTGAAACAAAGCAACATCTCCTTTCTAGAGACAAGCAGATGGTGGACCACTATCAAAAAAGTTACACCTTCTGTAATTCAGATTCATCTCAACACTGTGTAGGATAAGTAGCCCTGGGGTCTATGTTGTGGACAGTGCTCTGGTCTTACCACACACATCCTGTTTGCTCTCATGGCACTGGTCTGGTCTGAGGGGACATAGAAAAGCCTGTATTGCTGGTAGGCCACAGATCACATAAATAAACATATGTTCAGTGACAGCTGTGAACCCCAGGGATATACACTGGCCACCTTTTCACCTCACTATATCAAAGAGAAATATGTCTATAATTAAATCTAAAAAGTAGATAAAATATTGTGCACAATAGCTGTAATGCCTTTTACGTGTGGTTGTGTGTGTGTGCTTGCAAACAGCCAATACACTATCACAGTCAATCGCACATAGCCCCGGCCAGCAAGCAATATTCTGTATTATTCATGAAGGAGAAAATATTCAAATAATCATGAGCCTATGCACCAGAGCCAAACCGTATTCCCCAGTCCATACATGAGAGAAATACATTTATCACCAACATGAGCTACCACACACACTTAATAATTTCATTTACTATATCCTATTTCAATTTCTAAGTTCTTCCAAGGAGAGTTATGGGCGATGTGCTGGTCCTTCCGTTTGTAATATTTGTTTTATTTATATTTTTGCATTTGGAAACTTGAAAGGATACTACTGTATTTAAGACACTGTTCTTCCTTTGATTAGCTGCAGGGGCTTCAGTGGGACTGACGTCATATTTTAAAACAAGAAGCCTTCTCATTATTAAGAAAAAGTTAATAGTGTGAAGCATTACACAGATGCTTAAATTCACTAACATGATTTTCTGTAATACTTAATCAAGAAAACTCCATGTGAAAAATCTAGTACTGTATGTATTTTTTACTTACATTTCCATAGGCCAACCACCATTCACCTCAGTTTACTGCAGTAAACTAAAAATGTACCTATTCTGTCTGCTGTGTTTTTGGGTGTCAGGGTGTCACTCAAGCCTGTTGCCGAAGCAGTGACTTAAACAAACTGGCTCCGTGGACCCTCTCTGTTCTTCCTGTGTTAGCTGTCACTCACTTTGATTGGCAGACAAGTGTCGCTGTGAGGGAATGTGGCAGAGATCTGAGAAGAGAGCAAAAGCCATGGCATCTCAATATTTCATCTGGACGCAGCTCAGAGAAGGGCTCATAGTTTAAATTCTAATCGTGTTAAGGCCACAGGGGCATGTCATTTAGAAAAATCACACCCTCCCTCCCAATGCCGGCCCAAACAATTTATTGGAAGATTCCATTATTTCTCCATTATGCATATGTGTTTGTGAGTGAGCGGCAGACACAAACAGACAGAAAAAGAGCATAAGTAAATAGGTTTGGTTTAACTCATCAAGGGCCAATCCTCCTGGCCCCATGCACAGCTGGGGTCCTCAAGGGTCTTCAAATTGGTCATCATAATGGCACGGATCAGGCTATTTGGCCTCTGGATAATGCCAGTCTGGCGGCTAATCTGACCACAAACACAATGATGATATTATATAATATGGGTAAAAACAGTCAATTTATTGTGTTTCTGCTTATAACACACAATAGACTGTTTTTACAAAGATTGTATATAGCCCAATTCTTACATCACAAGGAAGAAGATATCAACACACTGGGGGGCATTCAATGCCCAGTGCCCTAACCCTTAGAATATTTGGAAAAAGATGGTAGAAAAAGAGAGGTGTATCTAGATTTAATACACACAAACAGAGCTACACATATAATGGAAGCACTGATATGGACAGCCACAAAGCCTGCCTCTTGGAACGTCACTGGTGTAGCATATGGCCCAATGTGCACACGGTTTTCCCATCCATTATAAATGAGTGCATAGGGACTTTTTCACATAATGAAAGATATAAAGAGAATTGTATTGCAGAGGGCGATAATCCATATTTCTGCCCTGGACCGCGTGCCGGGGTTATTTTTGGCTCTGTCAGCCGCTGTTTTAATGGCTTGCATATTTATAATGTCATGGTTTTATATTTTACAGCCTAAAAAGGATTTCCTGCAGTCGCAGAGCCATAATCAGGGTTAGTTCATAACTCACCAGGGATTATTGATGCACTTTTATATGAGCATCCCAGACCCCATTTCGAACAGAGGCCACTGACCACTGTAGAATCACTGTGAAACTGAACTGTCCTCCATGCACAAAGCAGATTATTTAATACACATCTGATAAGGCAATTGATAATCTGTATGTTGTTTGGAACATTAAAATGATCATTATGATATCGAACCAAGGCATAGATGCTCTTTGTGCTGTATCTTGGTGAAGTTATGAGAACTTCACCTTTGAGTCTGCCCCTCATGGTTACAAAGTGAAGACTGCTGTCAGTAAATCAAGTCTGAGGGGATCATTTAGCCCTAATGGCCCTAGTACAACTGGACCCCCTGTCTGTCCAACAACACGGCCCTCAGCACCACCGACCAATGTGGCAAAATGTCACCTCTGAAATTAGCCATCAAGCGGCAGCAATTTTCCTCCTAGCTAAATTACTAAATAAGTAGAGGGGCTGTAATAGGTAGCAATCTGGCCCTAATCTGATGAGATCATTTGGAAAACGCCAGGCTGGAGGTTAACTGAGTGGGAGGAGGGACAAATAATGTTAAAATACATGTAACTGCTACAAACCATACATATAAACATACAATGAGTAAACCTGTACCCAAAACATCACATGAACTATTCCATTCAAATTAATTCAACTAAAATGGGAAGCAGCTAGCGCTCTTGCCTTACAGCAAGCTCCTGGGTTCAGCTCTAGTGTGGCATAGAGCCTTTATCTGAGGAGTTTGCATGTTCTCCCCTTATTTAAGTACATGTTTCCCTTACCACTAAAACATGGACAATATACGGTAGGTCCCCTTCTGGAGCCGGACCTGCCCTGAAGATGAGACTTCAAATCTCAGAGGGACTTTCCTGGTTAAATAAGGAATAAATCAATCTAATTTTATAGTAAAGGCATGAAATCACACAGGTTCATATAAAACTGGCATTTGATGTTTTCTAATGTCTAAATTTCAAGTTCAGAATGAATTGCATGCAGTTTGTTTCTATTTAAATCATGCCACCGTTTATAAAATTCACACCGTCTATTAAGCCAAAATTGATGAAAGTTGTTGATAAAACATCAAGTACAAGTACTGTACAATTATTAGTAAAATGACCACTTGCATTAAGTATTTAACAAAATTACCACAATAAGGTGCCAGACAACATTTTGAACTATTCCTAATAGCCAGAAATGATCATGAGTCATGATGAGACAGTTTCTCCAGGGTAAGTACAATGGACATAAACAATACAGCTGGTCAAATGTGATTGTTACAGAGGTGCATAAAATGAAAACAAAACCATTCCAACTTCATGTGTAAGTGTATTTGTACCTTTGCCAAATCTGCTCTTTACATGGTCTCTATAGAAACATGTGGACACAGCTGGGAGGTCATGTGACTGCAGCAGCATGTGTAAAGCAGGGATTGTGTTAGAGGTGGTGCGGGGGCTGCATATTATTGTCGGCGGGCACCAGATGCCAGCTGGCAGGGGCACAAAGGAACAGACAGAGAGTGGCTCCAACAATTACTGTCATTCATCAACTGAGCCAACATAGAAGGTCTCTGGAATTACACACACAGGCCCGGATTCATCCAGATACAAGTGGTTATAGAGCTGTACAAATATGGCAAAATACTGAAGTTGCCAATCTTTCTACTGGAGGTCGATGTGCAATAATAATAATGAAAGGAGGAAAAAATAGCTTGGATAAACATTGCACTGACAGCAAAAATAAATCACATGCCATATCTGAGAATGTCATATTATTAACCTTTTATTAATAGGACTGTGTTTAAGTGCGCTACACAACAATGAACACTTCCTTTGTCTCAATATCAGTACAACCTCATTTTCACATAACCCACTTTTCAAATCAAATTGTTATTAAGTTTAATCAGAATGGGGTCAGTACTGGAAGCAACTGGGCCTGGTGTTTAGTAATTAACATTTCACTGTGACTATCTCATTAGGGGAGACAAAGGTGGCTAATGGAAGGATGGGAGAGTGAGAGCACAAAGACCAGGCAGTTTGGATGTAATCATTTATATAAAAAGTGAATATGTTTGGGGGTATGTACTGTAGTCTATGGATATTCAAATAGATAATGTAATAAGCCTTTGATCCAGAACAGATACTTCTCAGATACTTTACAACAGTAATAGTGATCTCCAGTTGTACTTGCCTTGCTTTGAATCAGGGAGACGCAATGATCTGTTCAAATCAAAATAAATCTGACTGCTTACAAATAGAAAGAAAGAAAAGAAACCATTACAAGTGCTGTTAATGTGAGGTGAGATCAATTAGATTTTGTTCAAAATGATAAATACCCAATGAGCTCCATTGTTATACATGCATCACTGAAATGCCTGATTGCGCCATGCTGTCAGAAGCAGACTAATATCCCTTTGTATAAATAGTAAAGACAGATTTGTTCTGGATTACCAAGCAACAGTACCTGTCTTGTAAAAGTTCTTGATGTTCTTGATATTTTTTCACAGTTCACAAAGGTTTAGAAAAATCTTGTTGTCAT
This sequence comes from Odontamblyopus lacepedii, assembly GCA_034769755.1. Classification (NCBI taxonomy): domain Eukaryota; kingdom Metazoa; phylum Chordata; class Actinopteri; order Gobiiformes; family Gobiidae; genus Odontamblyopus; species Odontamblyopus lacepedii. Next base: position 21,192,056 of record CM068354.1, read on the forward strand.
CCAAATCAGACCAGATTCAAAAAACTGTTACAGGTCTTCAACAGAGTGCACAAAGACATATGCTTCTAATATGACATACTCCAGTGTTACCCCCTACCAACAACAGGAAAATGAGGGCCAGTCTCACTTTGCTCCAGTCCTCTCCTTCCTCTCCTCTCTCCAGGTATGGGTTATGCATTTGGATGGTTGCCTCCTCAGGAAAAGCAGCGTCTTCACGTCTAAAGCTATCGCAGACCTCTGAGGCCTCATCTCCCTCGGTAACAAGACAAAGAGGCTAAATGTGTTGATGGTGGCAGACGTTGCAGGAATTCCGGGCAAATGTGTCAAATTAGTTCTCGCGTCTCTCCACCTGACTGTGATCTCTTCTCCTCTCTCCTCCCACACACCTCTCCATTCCTCCAGTGACCCTGTCCCTGGGTCCTCTGTCCTCCTATGTATCCATAGACACACACAAGACTGTTAGCTTTGTGTTAACTCACTTCAGCTCTATTCAGCAACTCAGCTCTAAAGAACGAAGCTGGAATGACATGTCATGTTGTTTTTTATGCCAGTATTGTCAAAGATTTGTAATAATTTATAATGAAAACATAATGTGCCGGGAAGTTTAATTTAAAATTGCTTTAAAATGTTTCCCTAGGTATCTCCAATAGAAATATTTGCGTAGTTTCCGACAAGTTTGAAGTGTTAAAGTAAAAAAGTGCTGAATAGACAACACAATGCACTGACTCTACAGTTTTGTTATGTTGTCATGCTGTCAAACACTTAACAGTGAGAATTACAAATGTGAATATGGTGAGTGTTTGGCCCAAAGACACTGGATAGTGTCCTCTCAGGTTTGTTGTATCAGTACATTTCTCCTTTGCTGTAAAGGCCATGTTGTAACACTCCAGGCCTCTATATGATAGACTGTGTGATAGTATAGTATATAGTATAAAACCAGTGCTCCCAGCCACAGCCCTGAGCGGTTAGAGCTAACGTGCGCTGCAGTCTTTACTTATGCATGAGACACCCTGATGCCATCCGGGAATTCTGATTCTTTTCCCGTGATAAAACTTTCATGGCCTAAGCCACTCCAAAGGGAGTAAATGATTTACTACACAGCCTTACAGTATGGTAAGTAAGCAACTAATGTTAATTCAGCCTTTTCTGATAAGGTATCAAGTAGAGGCCACTGCTACATTTATCTTTGTGTACCCTTTAAAAATGAGCATAGGATAGAAGGCAGGAGTGGTGGCCACTGGCCTGCATATCACGCATATATACACAGACACTACATATTAATACACAATATTTATGTGTCAGCTTTAGCAGAAAATAGTAAATTCAGAACTTTTCTTGTGCACTTGAAACACAAAACCGTAGTTTCAATAACTGACTGCATGTACATTATGTTGATGTAAGGCAAATATGTGGCTGTAAGGCAAATATGTGGCTGTTGTTTATATGAGCTGACTGGTTTATAGATTTACAAAAGAACTTTTCCTGCTGAGGGTTTAAGTGAATAAAATTAGGCAATGCCATTATTTCCTCGACTATATGTTTAAATAATTAAAGAAATCTAGCTAAATTATGGATAGTGTACAGTTTGAAGAAGGGGTTCATGTGCTGCCTCGGGCTATAACCTCACTGTAATGATGCCTGGATGGATGGAGGAGAAGTTAGATTCATGAGTCATTTTTCACCAATGGGTTATAGTAAAGCAAAGGAGCAGACCATATGTTTCAAACATATCGACTTCACCAAATCCCCTGCACCTCTGAACTGCACCGGGACTCACATGCCCGGTGTTAAAGTCTGGATCTTAAACTGGCATAGCATGGATTTATGCCATTAGCCAACGGGACTGACATCCAAAAACACACACTTAGCTGCTACCACACATAAACACCTTTCAGCATCCAGCATGGCGTCTTCCTGTTCAGCCTCTCTCCAATGTGGAAGCCAAGTGCACATATTCTTCTAATTACCCACCTTCCTCTAATTATCCAATCATAAAGCCATTAGCAGTCTCACACCATATTAACATGGGCCTGCCTACATGCCAACATGTGCAGTGCCAAGACGGAGCTAGAGGGGATTTTCTCAGCGCAGTACCAAACCAGGTGCTGTATCATATAAGGTAAAATGTGCTTATTTTGAATTTTCTATTGAATTCAGTTTTCATTTCAACTAAACTGTGTGCCTAATCTCATCTTCCTAAAGTATTACGTGTAAACATCATGTGTTATTATGAGTAAAGCATGTAATTCTGTTGAGAATGGACATGGACAGTTTGCATGTTCTCTGGGTACTTCAGGGTCTTTCATCAGCCCATAGCAGGTTAAAGATTTGATTAGGTAATCCTGACCAAGATCCTGGCCCAAGATGTGGTAATGGGTCTTCAGGTGACTGCAGGCATTTTCCCAGGTTAACTTAAGAAGAATTTCTTGAGGACACTGCATATCTCCCAGTCTCCATTTCTATACTGAATTGTTTATCATTATCATGACTTACAAACTAGCCAAAAATGAAGCAATTTAGTAGTTATCTAAAATGTTTAAGGGTGCTTACAAGATAAGTGACTAAAAAGTACAGTTTTACACAAAGCTACTGTAAATGACAACTGACAAATGTGGCTAAAAGCCCATCTATACTGATTCCATCATTTAAAATGTCTAAAATTTTTATAACTTAATTTTTGTTATAATTAGCTTCATATATTATATGAAATTCCAGCCCGTCTTAGACAGTTAAATTCTGTATAGTTGTAAAAGGGTCATCCTTGATCATGTATAATAGATACTTAGACTTCCAAAGGCAGGCTGTACCACAAGTCTCCAGATTGTTCTTTACTTTATTCATATAGAAGAAGAGTTATTGGAGGGAATGGGGCAGATGAGCACAGATGTTGGCACAGATGCAGTACTGGGAGAGGCTCAGGTTTACAGAGAGCCCACAACGTGCACAGACTGAAGTCATGGTGCCACATAACAATTCAGAGGTCAAAGAAAACCAAGGTACAAAATAAAGCTAAAGCATTAGGAGACCGAGTGAGAATTAACATTTTGCTTATTTGCTTAATTATAGGTTGTTGTTGTTTGTTTGTTTTTTTACTTTTATTAAAGTTTATCTTAATACTTTATGTCAGAAAAGCAAAGGAGAATAATACGTCTCTCTATAAGACTGTGGCTGAGGCCCAAGGCCCAGCCTGAAACTGAGCCCGTCAACACTGGCACTGGCACAAACAGCACTGCCACAAAATGTGAAGACAAATCCATTTATTTTACCATCCCTCCACATCAGCACCACATAGCTTCATAATGACGCTCGCTCTCTGTTTCTGTTTCCGCCTATGAAAACATCCTCATTATCTGACCAGCAGCACAAGGTGACAGGGAATAATAGTGCTTTGTCAGTCAGAACAATAGAGAAGGTATAGCCTGACAATGGTGGATCTGACTGAGATGTGTTCATGAAGACGCACAGCTGTTGGCCCTCTCTCTGCACACAATCAAATGTCTGCCATTCAAAGGGACAAACAAATAAACAAGTCTTTGTTTCACAACATCACCATTGTTTTGTTATAATTAATATTCCTGCCAGAAATACTTTGAAGTTTGTCAAAATTTTACAAAATATTTCTAGTACACAAATTGCTTCTTAATATAAATATTCATTGTAAAAAAGTATGCATCAGTACAGAATGTTGACTAGATGTAATTTCCAAAAAAGTTCTTGCCAGATTTGGCGGCTAAAGCTAAACTGTAGGCCACTTAATCTAGAACTATTACCTTTACAAATACAGTTTATAAAAGATATCAGTAATTATATAAGTTAAAAATATATGTATGATTGTTTTATTACTTGTGCTACATAGTTTACTAATTAAGTTTGATGTGATCGTGATGACAGTGTCTATATTTGTATAATGTTTCTATATAAAACACAAAGTCTTGTCTTGAGAAGTCTACAGTGACACTTTGCACAACTCTCTGTCAGCAGCCTCATAATCACATCTGTAAGAGTAACTTGTTGGTTGAGACCGAGACAGAGGATATTTGAGACTTCAAACCAACCTCAAACTAAGTCTTGGCCCAAAGCTGGAACTGCACAGAGACAAAGACACTCCCATGAAAATCTCAGAGTACAACAGATGCAAAAAAAATATCTAATGATATAAACCTAAACACTTCCATATGGGAAAATACTTGAAGATGAAATCTGTGTTGAGAAAATGATGTAGAGCCCCCCCTGTTGATGCACTTGAGGTGTAACAGTTTGAAAATGTTGTATTGTGTTAAGTATTTTAGAAGAGGCTCAATTAATAAACAGCTATTATTTTCAGCCGTCCTTAGAATTAAACTTTGTGATCCTTTAAAGAAGAAAAACTAATATAAAAAATAAATGATAAAAGAAGGAATATGTCTTATTGTCCATGTCTTATTGTTGCTAGTAAACTTGAGAAACAAGCACATTTTCCATCATGGCTTTCCAATATCTGACCCGTATTTTAGAACTTGAGTCTTAAAACAAATATGGGCACTGTCAGGGGGATGGTTTCAGTGATGCAATCTCCATAAATCACTACTGGACTTTTGCAGAAAGTACTTGGGGTCAGAGGTCTTTGCCCATAGCTTGAGGACACCACTGCCCATCTCTGCTGCTGTGTCCCTCTCCTCCTCTCCTCTCAGGTCTGTGTTGTCCCATCATCTTCCGCCCATAATATAACATGACACTGGCGGTTGCAACAAGGCTGTCCAGCCAAGCCGAGCGTTTAAGACCAATGAATATCATTTGCTCTCGGTCGGCTCCCTGGCGCTCTCAGAAGCTCCGGCCGCCACACTGAATCAGCACTAGCGCCTGTCATGTCGGCGACGTGAAAGAACACACACGGGCACGGGCCCAGAGATGTGAGATCACACACACATGCACACACACTCCCACACACACATACACACACTCTGCCTGTTCGGACTTCTTTGCTGCATCTGAAGGGTATGTCATTCTCAATACTGCCCACGCTGCTTTTTCTGTTCCACTTCATAATAACTGCACCTTAATAAGCCTTAATAAAACCTGAATAACAAATAGTTTATTAAGAATGATTAAGGCTTAGTAGCTAGGGTGAGAAGATAAGATATTAGGTATTAGCTAATTAAAGGTACACTGTGCATTTATTCAAGTGTGAGTATTTTTATTGCTCAAAAATACCTTTAAAAGAATATAAGTTCTTAAGGTGAGCAGGATCACCTCTCCACTGACCTGATCTGTAGCTTGGTGCCTTATCCTGCTTGTTTCTACGGAGAAGAGTTTAAAGCCGTTCTCAGGAACAAATCAATAAAATCTCCATGCAGACAAGCAGGTGGCAGATGAGTTATATAGTGCACCTAGTCACAAAACCTGAATGAATCTAATTAAACTACAGTCTTTGTTCATGCTTTATTAAGGCTAATGATTAGTTATTATAACGTGTTACTGAGATTTCTATTGTTACTCTTTCTAAAATGCCAAGTGTTTTAGAAGGTATAAACATATAAATCAGCCTTTACAAGTAAAAGCAGTTCTGGTCAGCTCCTCAGACTCATTAGCTGAGTGTAAGTCAGCTCAGCCCTTTACTTTGGTTAGAAACATTCACAATGACCCCCGCCCTCTCACCTCCGCTCCTGATCCTACCGTAGCCTCCTGTTTAAATTCCCTGTGCTCTGTGAATGCCCTCCCTGGGGATTCTCTTAGCTTTGATCAGCCATCCCAACCGTCCAACCACCAACCCGCCCTGCTCACCGCTGGGGGGCACGGGGGAGACCAATGAGGGGTCCAGCGGGCAACACTGCTGGAGATAAGAAAGGAGAGAGAGAATGAAAGGCGAGGGCGTCTCGTAAAGATCAACTGGATTTGGTTAAAGGCTGGATAAGTGAGGGTCTAATGAACACCACTAAATGCCCTTGTACATATGTATCTGAGCAGCCAATTACCTGGAGAGTAACACCTGCATCAAGGTCAGAGTATCAGTCTCCAGTGCAAAGAGGCTGATTACTGAGAAGCTCATGTTAACAAGCTCTAATCACGCTTCACGTTTGGGTCTATGCAAAAGGAGTAGCTTATGATCTTAAAGAGAAGTATTAATGCACGCTCTTTTCATCTTAAAAGCATGCATTTGCTGGACAAGAAACCATGGTGTAGTCCTGCCCCTATTTACTTCTGAAATTACAGCACAAGCTAAGCAATTTGAACTTCCAATTGAGATTCAAGGCAACATTCACATAAAGTCCAAATTAAAATGATATGTATTAGAATGTACTGTATAGAGAAGGTTGGCTCCTTTCAAATACATTTTGACATAGAAAGGTTGTATTTTTAATTTTAAAATGTTTTGTATATTTCAGCTTTATGGACATGACAGGAAATGGGACAGGAAATGAAATTTAAAAACATGGGAGTAAAAGCATATTTCCAATTTAAGTACATTTCATGCAGGTTTTCACGCCTGATAGTTACACTGAGACAGTACAGGGATAGCAATCAGCTATCAAAGATAACAAAACGAAAGATTATAGATAGCAAAATATGCAGCAATCTTTGAAACTGAATGATGATTAAGATAATAGATGCTCATAAGAAATAGGAGGAGTGCTCATCTTACTTTGATAAACAGCTGAGCACAAGTACCCAAGGCCTTGGCCTGTAACCAAAGACACATAAGCAAAGCATCTAAAAGTTTCTTTCATTTATCTTTGCTAACAAACCCATTCTCCTCTCATGATCAGACCCTTGATGTCCATCACCGAGTGTCAGTGCGTTAACATCCACCTGCACTTATTGTGGTCCATAATGTCATTGTAATGTTAATACAAATCACCTCTCCAGGCCTTTGAGTTCAGTCCAGCTTTAAGTGCCACACTTATGCATTTACACATTGAAATATTGCCCACTTGTCATTTATAGATTCAGATAGGAGTCAACTTAACATCTCAGCTGTATCTCTTTGACAAAGATGGCTTTCTAAACAGCTCTAAACAAACTCTCCTTAAAGCCCTGATGAATAAGTGAAGGGATAAAAGCTACATCAATACCATCCGGGCGCATTACCATGCCAGATAAATTAATAAATAAGACAGGGGTACGCTGAGATGTGGTGCGTTCCTTTGTACACTGAATGTATCTTATCGGAGCGTGTAAAAATAGCTTGACAGAGGCTAATTGTGCTTGTTGTTGAATAATGGATCAGAGCGCAGGGCCTTCCTGGAAGTGTTCCCCATTCCACATGGGACAGCTTCTTCCTTTGGGCCTATAGGTAAAACCATCTGCCCCCATAGCTCATAGATCTGAATTTAAGAATACTGCGCACATTAACTTGGGTTAGTTTCTGTGACAAATATGGCTATTGTGTGCATACTGTCGATGCCACATCAGGTATTGAATCTCTATTGTGTTTTTAAAGACACGTTTCAACGTTTTAGATAAAAGCATTTCAATGATATTTGACAACACTGAAATAATCCTCTTACTTGACATGGTGTGTGAGTTTTGTTGGTAAATACCAGCATCAAAGTTAAGTGTGAGCTTGTATCTGTTTGTAAAAGCCCCAGTCAGAAAAGTGTACTCAGCTGATGGAAGAATGCCTACAGTCATCCTGCACAACAGCTAAATGCTTGTTAAAAAGTGCGTTCCTTCATGCTGTCACTCTAAACATGCTCTTAATAAGTCAGAGTTCCACCGCTGCAGTGGCCTTTGTTGTCAAACAGTACAAAGAAGACCACTGGGGTACATGTGTATACTGTATACTAACTGTACCTTCTTTTTATATTTCCCCCTCTACGCTCCTACGGTGCTCAATGTGGATAAAAAAAGAAACAGGCCTGGACAGTGAATGCTTATACTTTTGATGAACTGCAGCTAGCAGCCATGATAATCACTTTGTCAGACTCCATATATCTTTAACAGATAACTTTATCTTTCATTATTCTGATTTTACACATACTCTAGAACAAATCAAGATAATAAAGCAGATAAGACCTGTTTCTGTGATATGCATGTAATCTATGGCTGTAAAAGTTAGTTCCAAACATACATTATGTGACATACTTAAGTTAAAATATCATGTAAATATTAAAAAAAATATATATATATTAATATATATATATATATATATATATATATATAAATAAATATATATATAAATAAATATATATATTAATATATATATATATATATATATATATATATATATATATATATATATATATATATATATATATATATATATATATATATATACACGAGGAACACGAGAAACTAGAGAAATACCAGGGGCTCAAAGAAGAGCCTGGAAGGTGAAAGCATCGGTGGCGTCTGTGGTGATCGGAGCACTCGGGGCAGTGACCCCCAAACTGAATGAGTGGTTGCAGCAGATCCCAGGAAGGACAACAGACATCTCAGTCCAGAAAAGTGCAGTACTGGGAACAGCAAAGATACTGCGCAGAACTCTCAAGCTCCCAGGCCTCTGGTAGAGGACCCGAGCTGATGAGGGTGAAAGAGACCAACCACTGTGGAAGGTGAGAAATGCGTATATATATATATATATATATATATATATATATATATATATATATATATATATTTATATATATATATATACACAACTAATACAACTGCAACTTCTGTCCAACTTAAGTCTCGCCTCAGTATCTTGTCCAACTCCCCATGTCCAGTTGTCTGTTTATTGACTTCTAAAGCTGATGGAAAGGATACCACTCTTGATCAATATTTCATGTGATCATGTGAGGTGGGTTTATGCGCCTTTATGGTCTCAGTGCTATCTTAAGATAAAGCCGTCAGTACTTAGGGCCTCAGAGGAAATCACTGCTGGATAGCATCAGTGGCCTGCTGGTTACTGTAAGTTCATCATTACCATGTTAACATTTCCAGTAATGTTGACATCACAATATTGTTATGGCCCACGGAGGGAGGATTCAGACATGGACAATATGTTTAAGGGCACTGAAGACATGATGAGATTACAGACTGCATATGGTTCACAAAGTCACTTTTACAATATCTGGGTCTGCTTCTGAACTACTGTGGCAGAGAAGCAGACAAATAAGACTTAAAAACAAATACAGACAAATAATTGTTAGAAAGTGTCTATACTCAAAACAGATTAAAGAATGTTGTATAATACTGTGAACACATCAGCTAATTCCATAAATGGTGAAAATAGGTACATCAAATAAGCATTTGTTTAGTAAACTGTATGTTCAAAACAAGCAATCTCAGATTTGAGAAAGGTTTATGTCTTTTCTATACAGTAAATAGCCCATGTGGGTCACAGAAGTGCATGAATGTATGGTGATGCCTTATCTCAAAGTGCTTTAATATTCTCATATTATAATCAGAGCCAACTAATGCAGGCCGCATGCATAATGTCATTGCATTCGGCCTGATTATCTGAAACATGCTCAGCTCTGAGCTTGCAGAAAGTCACTGGACTCAAAAACACCATTAGCCAGGTGGTATCCCATGAATTAAAAATAGCTGAACACGGTTTTCCAGTCAAGCTGCTCTCTAAACCACCCCGTCCTGAACAACATGAACCCGCCCAGCGTAGTCTTTCGTGACAGACGGCTGCCTTCCCTCCAACCTGATGAAGAAATCTGTGCTACTAAAGAAAGACACAGGAAAATCTGCCAAATGGTCCGGTCATGGATAACTGACCCACATACTCTCCCACTGGCCTGGCCCTCCACCCAGTGTCGTCTCAGGATGTTTTCACAATGTTTTACTGTCCAATCTGTGTGCTGTGTACTCAGGCTAAGTGTGAATTAGACAGCGAGCAGAGGGAGGATGTGGCAGAGACACCTCTGGAGTTATGTTAGCGCGCTGTCACAAAGCTTTAGACAGTTCTCACACACACCGCTGTGAGAGCTGCAGCGTCAGGCCTGGATTAACACCAGGGTTAAACTCCGCTCAAGTCTGCTACAAGACAAGCACACTCACAAATAGTTTAATTATAAACAGCCTGCTGCATTGAATTAAGAATAAGAACGTAAAGTACATCTAAAGTACATTGTTGATGTTGTGTTCTTATACATGTTGATGAAGACAGATATAATGTCCAAACATCCCTGTTTATAGATGTAAGCAACTTAACCAAATTGACATATCAAATTAATATATTAGGCCTATACTAAAAGTTTGTCCCCATTGGAAAAGTTAAGCTGTTTAATTTGAATGAAATAATAGACTAAAATTATTGATATAGAAATTCACTGCTCTGTCGATAAGCTATAATGCCTACAAACAATGCTGTGTCTGCTTTTTACTAGCTGCTGTATATTTAATATGCGTTCCATCTTCCTGCCTCCTCCATCCTCCTCCTCTCCACTCCTCCATCACTTCTCCTTTCATCTGGACGTGCCCAAACAGATGGAGAAGCTGAGGCTCAACGGTGCGTTCCAGCAGCACAATCTGTCTCCACTCGTGTGTTTCAGGTCCACAGGAAAAGGCCAGAGCAGTCCTACATTGTGCAAAGGTATTAGAGAGGGATAAAAATGAACTTACTACTATACACTGTATATATAAATGGGCATAGCTAACCCACTAGCCGTCGCTTTCCAAAAAGGAAGTGAGCATGGGGGCGCTTCTGGCTCCATCGGCTCCGACTAACAAAATTATCACTCTTCTCTCTGTAACTGCTGCAGTGAGCCTTGTTATTTTGGTATTTAAATGTTTGTATTAACCCGTTCTACATGATCCTGGTGTTTTTATTTTGCCATTTTGTCTGTAAATCAATTTCTCCAAATTTGCTCCTATAACTATAACTTCATGAACTTCATTTGACTGGAGCTGAACACTATGGGTGACGTCACTCTCAGTCCACTTCTTTATACAGTCTGTGGTTACAACAGAGAAATGGGGCCTCAACTCTGTGCATAGATCTGTCGTCCCATAACAATTTTAGTACTGCTCCTTCCTCCTGAGAAAAACTGGGTATTGGGGACACATTTTGGGGATATATTTAGTTACACTTTGGGGCAGATACTTACCAGCTCACTTTTATGTGAGGTCTCCACCATTTAAAAAAAGCAAAAAAACAAGAGAAAAGAACAGCATTGAGTCAAACACATCTTCAATCACTAAGTTTGGGAACCATGCTCAACGTGCTTTTTCGGAGTTTGGAAAGTTGTTTCACTGATCCATATTTCTGCATTTATATACATAGTCAAACCATTTTGAATAGCATTCTATGTAATGTATAGCTCTTGAATATCACCTTGTTTTGTAGAGTGGCAGCGTGTCAGAAGGATCGACAGAGAGAGATATAAATAATTGTAGAGGCGTCGCTTGTGTCTTATTATCCATCGGTGAGAGTAAGGGCCAAACAGACAATTAAATTTACACCATCACAAACATGTTTATCTTTATCCCTATACTGCATGTCATCACTGTCATCGCACATGGACAAACTAAAGAAATTGCATTAAAAGGTATTTCATAAAGCATTTTATTACAAAGAAATAACACGTATAAATGTCATGTCCTTTGAATGTTAAATATAAGTAAGTGGGATAAGATTATGGTTTGAAAAGATCCACAAATGAAGTTACACCTCTTGCTTATTTCATTTCACCTACTTGTGTGGCTCTGTTTTTTCCTCAGCATATTTTTATTTTTGGGGTCAGGGATCTGCTTGCCTTGCAATTCTCCAAGTTCAGACCAAAACAGATCAACTGAGTCAAAGAGAAAGTACTCACTCTAGTGGTGCCTCCTGACACCAAACCCAAAAACCCGCTGGTGTGAAGCAGAAAAATTAACAACACTAGACAATAAATCTTTCATCCCGCCAGCACAGCCAAGGTGAAGTAAGTGAGCTGTGTGACGTGTTAAATGTGTTTGGATCAAGGCTGGCAAACATGGCTGAGGAAAGCATGAAAGATGCATGGGCCCACTGGAGAGGTATAAAGAATTTAGAGATATAAAGGATATATGACAAATAAATCCGGATGCAAATCTCACCGGGTGCCACTGGGACATCTCAAATGAAAACGGAGTGAATAATACAAGAGCAGGAGAAAACATTTCATCAATGAGAGCAAGTGGGGAAAAGGCTCTTCCAGGGTGGAAAGAGTTCTGTGGAGGCTAGTCTCTGCTCCAAAGTTATCGAACTTCTTTAATCAGTACCATGCCAATAAACTCTTCAAAATATACTGGAGTAGAATGTCGAGTAGAAAATATCTCTCATCATCTGCATTTCTGAGCTAGTCTATTTAAGAGAATATTTAATTAAATGCAAAGAGTGTAGTGTTCTATGTAAACAAACAGTAAAATAGCTATTAACAGGTTACCTAATAGAAGCATTCAGGTCGGATACCACAAACTGTAAAATAGCTCTTCTAAAAGTTATTAAAATTGGAAGTTGCGTAATGACTCTGCCTTTAAAATTTAGAGACACATTTTTCACTGAGTAAAAACTTCTTATGGAAAGTCATCGCCATGGAGAACCTGCGTTGCCAAGCACAACTGTCTCTGAACAGCGTCCCTGTTCTGGCTGGGCCCTGGCTCCCTGTAGATGAGACTCACTGATTAGAGTTGGAGCGCGCCCCACAGTCCTTGGAGTCATTAAACTCAGTGGGTTTTTGTGGAGTCGGAATGAGAGCCCAGGGAATTGTGGGAAGGATCCAGAGGTCATATTCATTAAGAGGTTAGAGGCCGATTTTGGTCCAACATTGGTCCCCCCGCCTCTATGATATCATTGGTTTCTGGGTTACCGTTATGAGCAGGATTTTTTTTTAAAGAAAAATACAAAATCACTTTAAAGACATGTCTGCTGGCATTAGAGACTATTTGAGTTTGTTGAGTTAGAATGGACTACAGCTATTAGCAACATGATGCTAACATATCATGGCAGCAGGATGATGGCGGAAATTATCTGAACATTAGTTATGTGTATGGTCCTAGTCTTACTCATAAAATCATAGCATTAATAACAAATCCACCAATGTAGGCATCTGTCAGTCAAATATAACCTCTTTGGATAAGACTAGTTTACTGCCGGTTTTGGTATTTTTATATAGAAGATGATATAAACAAGCTTTCTGTGCTATCAAAGGAAACTAAAGCCCATTACAAATAGCTTGTGTATATTTAGCATTCTCTTGCAATGAAGCCTCTCTCCTCCACTCAGCCCTAACACAAGTGTCATAGTGAGTTACTTACAGGTATGGGTGTGGGTGACACGACACTGTTGTGACAAATGCCCAGGTTCAGTGTCACATCTTATACTGAGCAGTGACTGACGTGCTGAAGAACACAGAACAGCCACTTTACACAGCCTGTCCACACTCTTTACACTGCATATCCACAAGGGCTTACATGGCACAATACACTGACTTTCTGATACAACAAAAATAGTTTGATTATTCTGGATTAATTGTGAGTATTATTAAGGATTATTCAAACAATTAGTCCATAAAGAAAATATATTAATGGATTGAATTTCGGTGTCAAGTGCGAGGCTTAATGGTGTATTATAAAGCATTTACCCCAACACTTTTCTGTTTTCAGGAGATTTATCAATGTTAGATATCCCAGGGTAGAACGGAATTTAAGTAGCCTAAATGAAAATATTTTATAGAACTATGTTGGATTTACAAGAACAAAAGGCCATTGTTGCTTAAAAGTATACCAATACAATTATTATAATTTTAGCCTTATTGTTTCTTCATCATTAGATTGTTGGACAAAAAGTGGGCATCAATGTGGCACTACACAGGGTGGACAGAGTAAATTGGGGTAAACGGGAAGGAGTTGTGCCAGGGCTCCTTGTCCATTTGGTTTTGGAGTGGCAGCTCCCCTCAGGTCCAGCAGACACAAGCCAACTTCAATAGATACATGCTTGGTCTGAAGGCTGGAAAGAAGCCATAAGTCACAAAACACACAGAGAAACATGTTAATTGCCTTTTTTGATCAGAAAAGTGATTTTGTTTACTATAAAGGAAGATTATTTAATTTATTATTCATGAAGAACAGGTATTTAGTTTCAAACCATATTAATAATTATTTATTTAACAAAGGCTTGGGACACATCAAGTACACTTGCTAACCTTGGTGTTCAAAAAGTAATTTTCAAGTTCATAAGAAATATTTGCTTGATTTCCAATAATGAACACAAATGGTCAAACAGCCTAAAAAAGCCATCACAAATGTTAATGTGTGTCTGTCCAATAGCACCTTGTAACCTGAAGCGTGCGCCAGCTGTACACAGGAATGTATTGGCCAGTGTCCTCTCCAACCCTTGTGCATCTTTCAGCCCTTAACTCTGCCAGGATCTCAGAGGAACAGAGCATCCGTTGACAGCAGGCGCTCCTCCAAAGACATGCTTCTCATGCCCTGTGGAGGCCCTCACTACAGGAGAGTCCAACCCCTACCCCGCTTTGTCCCGCAATCAAAGACAGCTTCATTATGTGCTGACTAATTCTGCGTCTGCCCCTGGACTGCTCAGGTAATGGCGGCGCAGGTTGGCCCTCAGCACAACAGCCGCTCTGAGACTTTAGGGGCCACTAAGCCAAGCCCCCCGCCCTAACAAAGAGCTCTCTGAGGGGGCACAGACGCACAGGTCCTCCCTCCACCTGCACGGGGAGCCAGGCGGGAGAAAGGAAAAGGGGAACTTAATCCTGGATGTGTGCAGCAGGAGAGGAGCCAGAGCTGGGACAGGCCCTGATACAACATTTGAATACCTCGACCGGGAACACACCGTCGTGCCTCTCCAATTAAATTATACAGTCCACAATGGCGAGGCCTTGAGAATTGACACCTCCATTGAGCGCATGTTAGCAGCTTTGTGGGCACTGACAATTTCCATTTCTGCTGAAATAGATTTGCTCCCAAGAGGTGCAACAATAGCAGAGCAATCCCTCTAATGCTGTTTTTTGGGAGGAAAATAGGGATGAGAGCTGGGGATTTGGAAGGTTTACTTACAGGGAACCCAGGGAATATTCACTTTAAAAGTGATAATATATTTGAAATGTCTTTGATAAAATGCTCAGGGGATAGAAGTGTTGTTTATGGGATATGAAATTTAATGTGAAATATCTATCACCAGAGTCACTTTAAACAAATAATGGCTCACTGTTGACATATTTTTACACATCTGTTGTCCTTGGTGTTGCCACTTCTATTAAAGTGTCATCATGTCTAAAAGGATGAACATTGTCCCTTGGAAATGTAAAGAGTCAAATAACACTTTATTTACTACACTACAAAATTACAAAAGTGCTTTTTAAATTCATTTCATACATAGTTAATAGTTCTAACACTTCTAAACACATTTATCAAAAGAAATCTTTCTTGTGTTCGTCACAAGACGAACACAAGAAAGGTTTAATCACTCACTCTGAAGCTTGGAGACCGGTGTGTCTGTGCACATAAAGCTGGTCTTGTTCTGTCTGAGCCAGTCAATAAAAAGTGAATATGACAGACAAAGGTACATGGATAATATGCCTGTCCCTGTCTCAGTGCTAAGTGAATGCTGCTGAAAAGAAAGGCCTTTATGTTTGACCCCCGAGGTCAGACGCATACAAACAGATGTGTGTGTCACCACTGATCCCACCCTATAATTTCAGTCTATTTAATATAATAAGGATTTTTTTTATGGTGAAACTATATAAAGAAGACTACATTCATGTCAACTTAGTTAATCTGCAAAACCTCTAAGGACTTTCTTTTGTCCTTGTCCAATAAGGGACACCGGAGGGTCTAAGTCAAGACAAGACAGAGCCAGAGGATTGGAAGAAAAAGAAGGATTCTTTTTCTGGGCCAAGGCCTAATTGATTTCCTTATTAGTCAGTCATCAGCCTAAATCATAACCTGCTCACACACCTGCACAAACAGCACTTTCAATCATGTGAACAATAAAGGGAAAACCTAAAGTTACAATTATATAAATTATACTTTTTAATTTAACTGTTTAAGTTAGTTCATTTCCAGTGAGAGATTTGACACACTTGATTATTCAGTTCTTAAACAACAGCTCACTTAATGCAATACTTTTGTTTTCATTTAGTGTGCATCAGGGGAAATATGACATGGGAACACAGAAGCAGCAGTATCTACACACGTTTAATTTGTAAACGGATCCCCAAAGCTCTTGTGATACATATGCTTTACCAGAACAATTATCTCCTCAGGATAACAAAGTTGGAATAATTTCCCCAGACTGCAGAGCTGTTTCTTGATAACAAACTCGTCACAAGTTTAAAGGTGCATTGTGTAACTTTTCTGGTGGAGGGTGCATCAAATGTTTTTTTTCATTAACCCTTTCTATCTTCATGGAGGCCAAACCAGACCAAGTTACAGGTCAGATCTGTGGAGAGGCAACCCTGCTCACGTGTTGTTCTAGGTATTTTTATGGTATAAAACCACCTGTAATTGAATAAATATAAGGTAAAGTGTAATTTCATACCATAGGCAGAGTAATGACATATTCATACAAATAAGGAGGTAACAGACCCCCAACCAAAATGTTACATAGTGCACCTTTGAGGGAAAACTTCTATTGCAAAGAACAGTTTTGTAGATTCAAGGCTTTCATACTGTATATAAAGCCTACTGTTTCTCCAGGCTTAGGAACAACACAAAGATCAGACTTCTGAATAACATTGCTTATATTTAGAAGTCAATATTTGCTCTACAAGACATGTGATGATCCTATATGTTAAAAGACTTGCTTCTCCCTCAGACCAATGTTTTTCCTCTATTTTAGCCATTATTACGGTTTATTTTGGTCCTCTCACAGTAATCTGATATTTGATGTTCACTCAGTACTTGGGCTCTCTCTCCTACATCAGTCCAAGGAGAACCCACAGCAATTATAATACTTAGAATAATTCCCCCAAAGTGGAGCAGCCATTAAATAATCCATCCTCTTGGTCTTGTCAGGACTTTGCTGGACTTATGACATCATCCCAGCTAAATTTACTTCAGCAGATGTCCGAGCCAAAAACCACTGAATCAGGTATCACATTCCAAAATTTGTACTCTCTCAAAGGCAAGTTGGGTGAACTTCAGAAAGTGTCCAACAAGTCTTAGGGAAACTATCCAACAAGTCTTAGGGAAGCTGAGATTTATTTAATTTTAGATGGGCATCTGCTTGGCGCCTGACAGGATAGATATATCATTAATAAGAACTTCTTCTGACATAAAATTACCCAATTCCTATATAAAATATCAGAATAATAGACGGTCTTGTATTTGTAAAGGACCACAGTATAAAATAAACACATGAACAAACATGTCAACAGTGTACCATAGCTACTGGATGACACAAAGATAAGTGTTACAGCTATTTTTTTAACCTTTTACCAATCTGGCTAAAAATAGCTTTATTTTTATATGGGCTATTGAAATAAATGTTTGCATGACTGTAAAAGTACATTTTGTTACTATTTGTACAAAGGTGAATTTAGTTTTTACTATAAAAAAAATAATATAACTTAAACTATTTTTTTAGATTTAAACATACATTTTGGGCATAAAGTTAACGGGCTGTATCTTGTCCCCAGTCTTAGCAGTAGCGCAAGCGCTAAGGAGCGGGCGTGTCCAGGTCGGGCTGTACTTCGATGCTGGAGTGGGACGGTACAAGTACATATATGGTGATGGCATCTGAACCGATCTGTGACCGCTGTGGCATTTAAAGGTATGCGTAATGTCTGTAATGCCTCATTACAGGCAGCACAGAAGGATATGGGGAAAAATTATATAAGGGTATAATAAAGCTCCAGAGCCCCACAATGCAAGAATGCACCAGTAGAGGAGCAAGTATACAGAAGTTTAGATGGGCCGTGACAGAACTGGCACTCCTCTCACACATGCACACCGTGTCAACCTTTTTAGCTTTCTCTGCGTTCCTCATTTCGTTTGCTTCCCATTACGCAGCAGACCAGTGTCTATCTCACGCACTCCCCATCCCACAGCAGACCCATCCTGCCTGTCCTGGTTCCACTCCCGCATCTCTCACCTGAGGTACGAGTGACCACCGCTGCTACTGCTGACCAATCACAGTCTCATCTCATAGGTGTCCACTGCATTTGGTCCCACACAGGTGGATGTCTCGCAGATTATGGAATTGTTTATTGTTAATATTAAATGTTTCCGATGTTACCGCTTTACGCACAGACTTGGATTAAACCGTTAACACAAGGAGAGGGTGACTGGACGACCTGCATTTGCCCCGCACAAGTGTCTTATATGCTCCATGCGCTAACAGAGCAGGATGCACAGATCTGTACAGAGCAGTGCTCATGTGCACTATAGCCTATGTCTCTAAATGCACTATACGTCTACTATAGCTGTAAACGGCCTCATGTGAATGAGCAGCTTTTGTACAGCTCCAGATCAAACCAAACTATAGGGCAGTGCCAAGCTGACAGGAAGAGGGCGAGGGGCTGTGCTCTGTTGCGGAAGGGCATCCGGATGGCACACGAACATCCCGCACAGCACACGAACATGTTATGAATGTTAAGCATTTATCATCCTAATATATTTCCAAATAAAAGAAGTCTTGAGCATGTTACACATTGTTTTTCAATGGACTAGTTTGATATTTATTTTTACCATTCTGACAATTCACTGAAGGCGCCACACCACACCCTCAGTCTGCTCCACTCCACCTGATATTCAGGCACGGCACACCTCTTGTTTAGAGCCCCACCCCCCACACATGCGCTACTGCTAAGATTGGGGGCAACGTACAGCCCAATATCAGTTATCAGCCACAGCAGTAAGACAAATATCGAGTATCGCCATCGCCTCAAAAAATCCATATCGGTCCTCCCTGCTTTTATCTTTTCTTTTATCTTCTCCCTGATGGTTCCATTTGTCGACCTGTGGTGTGTAATTGTAAATAAAGAAGAAGCCATTCATGAATGCGCCCTCTGCATAGATGATGTCCTAATTGAGAGACGCAGTGGAATGGTTATAGGGTGTTTTCATTTCATGGTTCAGTCCACACTTCCCATGCACTCACTCACTCACACACACACACACAACAAGCCTGTGGTTGGCATCATGAATAAATTGAATATCTCTTTACTAAGCCACTAAATATGTCTACTGTGGCATGCTACAGTGGCTGGGGTAAATCTATAGAGCATCACTTCACACTAATGCATACTGTAAGAATCCAAACATTAAAGCATAACATACAATCTAATATTATACCAAAAACAAAACACTTAAAGTTGGGAAACAAAGTAAAACCAAGAGATGATAGTAAAAAAAGAACATTATTTTGTGCTGAAAACAGGTACAGTCTGTGCACTGCTGATCAGCCGAGCAAAAGAGAAATACAAAGATGCCATTTTGGAGTTCCTGAATTTCCAATGTAACCTAAATCTGGGGGTTAATCGCATGAATATTTGATGTCATCCATTAATTTGGTTGTTATAATGCCTTATGTATAACTTCCCCATACAAGCCTTTGTGTCTTTTCTACCATGTTTTACTGTTACTGTGTGGGTTTCTCCATAAAAGAGCAAGAGGAGCATTTCACAGCAGCAGAAATGGAGTTTTGTGGTCTAAACCTCAACATGGCTCTACCAAATGCAGCGTTAACTTTGATCCCATTGGTTTATTATAGGGCCCATTGTGCTTTACTGTACTAATCTGACTTTTTCTGGTTAAAAAGATAGAGTGGAAGCTAGCCTCTCCTACAGATTGTTGACTGTGTCTGTGTCTTCAAACTATAATATATCAGCTACTATAATTAAAAGTTGATTAAATCTGTGCATGTTTTATATTTAAACAAGAAAATGTACCTGTTGTTGCAGCAACTCAGCACTAGCTTTATCAATGCTTATTAGAATATGCATTAGTTGATTCAAATTGCACAATTGGTACAGCTGAATTAATGTGTTGCATAAACAAATCAAGTCACAAATTTCTTCAAAACCAAATTAGATCACATGTTCCTGGTGTCAATCACATGCATCTGATTTTGTGTTTGTGTGTACAGTGGCCACAGCAGAACACTGCTCCAGGGCCTGGTGTTTGATCCCTGCTTGTAAAAAGGATTATCCAGTGGCAGGAGGGAAGAAGGAGAGCGGGTGTGAGCCAGTGCACGTGTGGTTCTATCACTGTGTGTTGGCTGAGTGTGCATGAGAGTGGACAGCCCATGGGACAGGGGCCGCCCTCGAGGAAGCCAGTCTTAAGAAGCTCTGTATGGCTCCAACTAATGCTCACTTTGTCACCCAAACAGGGCGGGAAAGATAATCAATAGCCTTTGATAGCTACTATTAGTGTTTTAACAAGCTTTTCCTCACGCTGGGATGCTCTACTGAGGGGGAACAAGCCAGAGCCAAAGAAGCCTGCATCATCCTGACCCTGTACAGCTCGCTTTACAGCAAAGACGAATGGATTTCCAACTCTTTTATGGTCTTATGGTTGAAAGAGTTTATTTAAGAAAGAGTTTATTTTATAAATGTATGTGTTGACATCATTGTAAGCATATAGCTTAGGGTCAAAAATATGTGCGATGTACAAAATGAAAGAAAAGTAAATCGTAAAAAGTAAATAGTAAAAAACTAATAATTTTGTCAATATTTATGTATTGGGCTAAGAAACAAAATACAGACTTCAAAGGTATTCTGTTCCTAAATAAATAAATACATTTAAAAACTGATCCTTCATATACATATACACAGTGTATGGATTCAATACAGTCTTGTTAATAATGATCACTGATAGCAATATACTTGAGTACCACAATATGCTACTTTTATAAATAATTATTCCCAACACTCCACATAAAAACATGCCAGTTTCACAGTCTGAACTAAATCTAATTTGTTCCATCTGCATGTGTCACATCATTAGAATAATTCCTCCCTCCTCAGCTGTTTCCATCAATTTACATCGTACAAACTAAATGATCTGTTCATTCTGAAGCCTCTCGTGTGTTTTTTCTTTCATTTTCTTCATTAAATCTCAAGGCACTTCTTTCAAAATTAGAACTCGAAACCACTAATGACCATAATTGACCCAAAATGGGACTTGAATAATTACAGAGTGGCAGGATTACTCATTCAGGAGAAGAGGAAATTAATCTTTTACTTGAGAGCCTTATCAAGGTGCATTGTGTTTTACTGGTGCAAACACTTAATCTTATATCCTTGCACATTGAGTAGGTGTACACTGCTTAAGTTGTAGTCAAAACAGACAGCACATAGAAAGGTCTGTGGATGCAAGAGAGTTACCCTGGATTCAATGAATAAAGTAAACTTCAATCTTTATACAGAACTTGTTTATTGTTTTATTTGTAAAGAACCACAAACCACTCAAGTACCACTCAAGCAAGATTGAGATTGTGTTAAAAGATTCAAGTCTAACTTGAGTAACAGAGCTTCTAACAGAGCAGTGCTTCCAGTTAGCTTCACACCTCCAGGAAATGTTGACGACATCAGCTGAAAAGTATCAGTTCCACATACAAGGAAAAACAATGAATGAGGTTTAATGTACACGAGGATCAATGTCCAAGCAAATCAGCAAGTGAGCACAACATGCTGAAAGACCAGAGGAAAAACAGAGGCTGTAGAATGAAATCTTGTCTGTTTATCTCAACATTGTTTCCTCTTTATCTTATCCTGCAGGAGGGCGGAAAGGAGGTTTACAGTAAAGCTCTCAGGGTGAAATTATTCCTGGAGCCTTATGTTTAATTATTTCCTCTCGTATCAATACAGTCCACCAACGTAATTTCCGTGTTGATCTGATTAAAAAATATGACATTCTGCCAGGGCACGGTCAAATTGACTTTGGTGGCAAGGTCTTGACAAGAACCAGACACGCAGCTTTATGCATCACTAACAGCATAACCATATTAGCCATGCACCGCTTCCTCCACTGAAAAGCAAGGAGCGGCTGGTTTAGATGAAGACAAAAGAAGATGGAACAGAGGTGGTGTGGTGTAGACAACATGACAGGTGATCACCTTATGAAATGACATATTGTGTTGACAAAATTTCAAGGAATTTTAAGGGATCTTTTGTTAAAATGTAGAACTTTAAAGTAAACCAGGTTCTAAATACACTTCACAGATTTTGCATCTTTATTATTGTAAAATGATTGTACATATGTATGCTTTTTATAGACAAAATGCTATTTCGTTCAAAAAAAAATTGTAAAAAAACAAAAACAAAAAAACTTTCAGAGTAGATAGATTCCCATTGGTTTTGAAATAATGCTGGTGTAGCCATTATGGAGTAAAACAGTTCACTGCACTAATTTCCTTTTATCCAAACAAGACAAAGATTCAAAACTGGCATCAAAACTGGCATCATATACTGTATAACATACATAGAGCTGATCTAAAAAAAATTTAAATATCAGTTCGCTATTCTTTCATAGTTACGAGACCACAAAACAGGGATTAGAGTCAGCCTTCTTGTAAAAGTAGGAACCAGAAAAAGAGTAAACTGCTGACATGAGGGAGCACACACCTGTACCAGTCGAACAGGTGTTTTCCACTCCACTTGTACATGGGCCTCCTGATTAGGAACTGCCACGCTTGCCTTCCCACGTCAAAAGGCGAGCTTATCCCCCATTAGAGCAGCTCAGGTCCTGGGTAAAATCATGGCCAATTACCTTGTGGGAAGCTACACAACACAACCATCTTTTTTAGCCATTTTGAACAACACTATTCTGTGCTGCTACTGGTTAACAAGTTGAAATAATTCCACCAAGAAAACCCTTAAATAATAGTGGCAATCACTTGCAAAGAGACGCTAAGTAGCTGAGGTTGCCAGAGTGAGTGGATTACCGGAGCAGTATACAGTATAGATCTTCTCTTAATCTGTGGCCACAGAGGGAAACAATCAGCAGACAGTGGGAGAGGGAGGGACAGTGTAATTATGCACATCTGTATGAGCAGGGGGCCAATGCAGGTCACATTACCAACCTCTAAACAGTTTCACCTGTAGTGCTACGTTATCCCACACTAAACACTTTCACCTGGATGCACCACTGTTTTTACTTTTCACATACCCTATAGAAGACCAACAAATGCTCTGTCGACTTCTTTAAAAGGTCCATATTTAAAAGCATGAAACAACACACGCAAATCCAAAATGGAGTGACCATAATTGTTTCTTTGCTGATCTAAAATGAGCAAATAAATGTTCAAACCCGTGTATAATCATTCTGGCTGTTTGTCTTCTGTAGTTGAATGCAGAGTGCACTGTAAACTTGAAGCAATAACCTGTGTATAAACCAAGTATTAAAGATTCTGAAAGTTTCAGTCACAACACCCCCAAACAATGCTTATCATTTCTATGCATTTCAGAAACTGTTCAAATCGGACTGGGCCAAAGATACAGTTTTCCTGATGTAAACATAGTGACTGTTGTCTCGCTTTGGCACCCCTAACTGGCTCTGCAGCCAGGATGCCATGAAGTGGAGGAATATTAAACAAAGGAGGAGAGCAGACGCTGAAAAATACCTGCTGGCCCAATACGAACACTCCATATGCCAAGCTCAAGCCTCGCTGCTGCCCGGCCAGCCTGGATGCCCACACACACATATATACTTTATACACACACACGCTTCACTGGGGATAAGTCGGCAAGAGTAATCGTGGCCTACTTTTCAGCCTGAAGCGGACCACTGCACACTACCCCTACTGAGGACGGACAAGAGGTGCAAGGTGGGAAAGAGTGAACGAAAGAGAGAAAGAGAGTGCGAGAGAGAGGGGTAGAGAGCAAGAGAGGGTGAGAAAGAGGGGAGGGAGACAGAGAAAAAGAGAGGAAGAGGGGAGAGAGAGAGAAAAAAGAAAGAAAGAGAGAGAGAGAGAAAAGATCATGGAAAAGTCTAAGGTAGGAACAAGCAGAAAACTCCAAATGGGGGTGTGGAAATTTTAAGGACGAGGTAATGAACCCACAAGAAAGATACAAGATTTAATAGGGAAGAAGTCAGAAAATAGTGCAACAGCAAAGATCTGTGCCAGACTTTTGAGGAGAATTGGCTTTTCTTTTCCAAAATAAGAATTAGTTATGGCTATTTTCTTTTTCTGGGAGTTGAATATTCTGATGAGGTGAGAGGAATAATATACCAAACTATTACTGGGAAAAATATAGATTTAGCATGTGAATTAAAGCACACCACTGGTATTTTTAATGTAAGGTATATTTCCTGCTAATAATATGCAAATAATGTAGCTTTGTTAGAGAAAGTTCACTGCAAAAACTAAAAATTACAGGAACTTACAGTTAAAATGACATGCATTAAGAACATGAATATTGTTTTAATTGTCTTCAAAATACAGTGTGTTCTATTCTATGTATATGGTCTTCTGTGTAAAAACTTTTTGGTGATAAATGAATCGATGCACTGCAACCTGGAGGCTCTGCCCCACATGAACAGGGAGTGGTCAAGAGCCACAGGAGACCCATCTGGTGTCTCACAAAGTCCAGGAGCCCTCAAACCCAGGGGACACAAGTCTGGTCCAGGTACTTCCACCTCTGGAGGAGAGTGCTCAGGTCAGGGCACTCTGTGAAGAGTTGGAGCGAGCAAGGGCCACATTTGCAGATCTGGTCCAAATAAGCAACTCTATGGATCACAAGCTTAGGTCTCAGGAGAGAATCGACCAAGAAAAAGATCTGGAGTTGAAAAAACTCAATGATTCTCTCCAGAAGAAAGACAAGCAACTGCAAGACCACATTAATACACATAAGGGGATAAGGTACCTATACAACTCTATAACTGTACAGGAAAATGTGCAGCAGAAGCAAGAGCTTGCAAGCTCCAAAAAAGTCAGGAATAAGACCAACGATTTGGTGATGCAAAAACTCAAAGCTTCTCTCCAGAAGAAAGACAAACAGATACCCAAATGAATGCATACAAGGAGATCCGATATCTCTAACAGTTCAGTGAGAGAAAATGTCCAGCTCAAACAAGAGCTATCCAGCACCAGTAAAGCCCTTGAAAAGATGAAGAAACAACTTAAAGCACAGGACAATATGATCGCTGAGATGAGAAACATAAACAGATCTGATCAAGAGGCCCGCAGGGACTCTCAAAACACTGGTATTGTAGTTGGTGGAGATTTAACCCAGAGAAACTGCCAGGAAGGTGCAGAAGTTGTCTTCTGAACTCTTCTCAGCACGAGGAGCTGTGTCTCCTGAATTTTAGTCGTGAAAGTGAAAGAGGATAGCCATCCAGCCGCCCAAAAGGAGCGAACGTAGTGGAGGAACAGAGGACAGTGCTCAGGCACTACCAGCACTAAAGCCCCTCCAAACATTACCCTTTGCAATATGAAAAAATAAAACTAAAATAGTGTTAACATTATGTTGTCCTCTTAAATGTGTGTGGTAGTTATTCATGTTTATTGTTTCAGATGTCAAAACGTGAATTCACATGTCAGCCATGACTGCAGTCGAGTTTTATTAATTGGTAAAATGGAAATAGAAAAAATAACAATATATGTTTAAAAATGGTTCATTTGCACCACTGATCACCACCTCATTGTATATACAAATAATGACGGGGACATATTTTACTACTTCGAAGGCTATAGGTTTTGCGAAATGTAATCCTACTGCGAATAATTTCACATGACAAGCAAAATGATCTACCAATGGTAATGAAAATTAGAAAATACATCTTATTTTTTACACTCACATTTTTTGCACTTAAAAAAATAAATAAAATCTGATGATGTTGCCAATTCCATTGGGAGATAATTTTACTTGTGAAATCTAATCTACTTAAATCAAGTTAAATATTCGTAGTTTGAGTGATTAGAATGAGATATTTCTTTTTGCAGTGTTTTCTATTGAGTTTGACATACTGTAAGTGTGGTATAATAAAAGTCTGAATGAGGGGCTATTGTTAAGCAAAGTAAACGGATGAGATAATGAGATCTTTCACCGAAAACAACAAACCAACTATGGGTTAACTGCTTTTCTCTTGACATCCTATATGGTATAATATAGGCTAATATCACTGAAGCTCGGGACAACTTTAATGGTTAATAAAATAGCACACTGTGATTGCAAGAAATGATGCGTTGACACCTCAGTGCAGGAATATAGGGCATTACATTTCATTAAACTGTCAGGTGAGCTCCTCATTTCATACCTACATTATCTACATGTACAGGAGTGTGTGGGTGTGGGCCTGCCCTCCCAACACAGTGAATTATCTGGAGTCTGAGCCTTGAGCATTTTAATGAGTGCTCCACAGATCTCCACTCACCACTCTGATTACTTTTGTGTCAGGTGGGACTGGGAGAATGTCCCCATGTAATCCCCTGACAGGAAAAATAAGAAATGGGAGAAAAATGAGTTGTAAGGAGTTGTACAAGAAAGGTACATCCTAATCACAAAGCACATAGAGAGATAATGGTTTTCTCACTGGTTTAAGGTGTGTCTTTGGTAGTTTGTCTTGGGTTGCCTCATTGGACAGTGGAAGGACCCGTTTATTTCGGCCTGACAGCTCCTTCTGTGACAGACGCAACGCACTTTGTTCAGAGGAGAGACAATATAATGTTTTTTACTCTGGGCTTTAGTAATGATCATGTCCAAATGTCCAATGTCAAACAGTGAACTCAGGCCACGCCCACAGATGGTTGGCAAAGTGGATGAATACGGAAGATGGTGGAAAAAATTTGTCTAACTGTTATAATGCATCACACGTATTTTGTCGCCATTATCACTCAGTTTATACACAAGAAACATGAATGTCTTCTCTTTAGGCATAAATTATTTTAAATGTCTTGTCTTTAGGCTTAAAGGTGGCATTATTCAGTAAAATGTGTGACTGTTGTCTGTTAACTTTTAGCCACAAGATTAAGGCAGGTTTCCCAATCCCTGATAAATTTTACTAATTTAGCACTTGTGAGTTTCCTTCTATAAAAAACTATTGACTTATCATTCAGTATACGAAAGATGGAACAATGTATTTTGGGGGTCAGTATTTATCGTGTGTACATTTTCTTTGCAATATTGTGAAATTGTAGGTTATTTTTTGGCAATATAAGATTTCTATAAGACTTCTATGACTATGATGACAGATGCGTACTAAGATGAGTACTAATGTGTTTTTTATTTCTTTATTGCAGCTTGTGTTATTTTAACAAGCTTGTAGATTTAGAACAGTTTTGTGGTTTAAATCTGCTCTTGGGTTATTGTGCAAGTGGCATAAATTAGTTTCAATATTATCGTTTATCTTCTTATTTACTTCAGCAATATATCACAGTTAAAAATGGTTTATCATGACAGGACTAGGCAAGTGCAGGGTCTCGGTAAAAGAGATAACATGGAACTTGGTCTGGTACTATTTAACTACACAGAAGAGTTCAATAGAAATAATATCACCCTGACCTAAAGACAAAACCAAGCAGTTAAGTACAAGTGTCTCTCCATATCCCAGAAGGACTCACCCTGAAGTTCATGTGTTCAATTTCCTGGAATAATCATCTACTAATCACAGAATCCTACAGAAGAAGTAATTATTATTTTTATCACATAATCTTCAGGGGTGCGGCACAGTAACCTATGTGATGCCGAAAGCCTCACTTGTAAATGGAAAAGAAAATGGAGGATAAAAAGAAAGTCCGGGGAGGGATTTGACTGTATAATGAAAGTTGCTGATGCATATTCATATTCATATTTGGATAGGCAAATGTGAGAGACAATGAGAAGTGTGAAGTTTGCTGGCCTCTTTCAATACATTCAGCTCTGTCCCATACAAAGACACAAATTTTCCGCTGGGGCCCGGTGAGGGATGGCACAGGGGGGAAGCTGCAGCGCCCCTGAGCGTCGCTGAATCAGACAGACAGGAAGTGGTCCTCTGCGAAGCCCCGTCCCCATGGCGATTCCCATGAATTCCCACAATTCCACTGGGCCGTTGTTTGGTTACTTATTCAGAGATGCAACGCCATACACCAGTGTCATAAAGGGACGAGTGGGGGGCAAAAAGTAGAGAAAATTATATTCATTCACTATCACAACATGCGCCCAATAAGACTGGCCTTTTTAGTGGGGAGAGAATTGCCTTTGTGGCTGAAGTTACAAGAGAAACAAAAGACTGGCTCATCAAAGGTCAGACTAATACATGAAAGATCACAGCTTCACAATGTAACTCCCTCTTTCTACTGCCAACATAAACTGCATGTGCAATCACAAATGTAGTGTTAGGTATTGCTTCTAACACAGGTCCTGTCTCCTGGTATGCAGATATATACTTGCCCATATAGGTTCTAATTAAGAGATGACACAACTTGGCACACTTGCTCATATAATCTCTTCTCTTAAATGGTAATATTAAGGCTGTGCAAAAATATTAAAATAGCAAAATATATTGTGATACCAAATTTGGTGATACAATTTTGTTGTTGTGAGCCGCTATACCAATATATTGTCATTTTTTGGTGTCTTTTAGCAATTTTTAGTGGCCACACTACAATTTTGTTGCCTATTCAGTGGAAGGAAACTTGTTTATGCAATCAGTTATGCAAGCAGTAGTTTAACAAAGAAATATTGAAATATGGCTAAAATGTGTTCTTAAAAAACTGCAAAATATCATGTGTAATTTATCAATTATCGCATGTATGGCCATATCATGATAGTATCGTAACATGAGCCATGTATTGTATATTACATGAAATTATGAGAGACTCTGTGATTCCTAGCTCTAGGCAATATGCATGTATGTATTCTAGACAGCATTTATGAGTCACCAAGCCATACAACATACTATGTATAGGATTCTATGGCCTAAATATCGCAAAAGCAACATAGTGTAGCTTTAAGAAGAACAGGCCAATATCGCTTCTCTCTCCCTCTTGTTTCTTTTATGTCAGCCCATAAAGGCAGAGGTTTATGCACACACCAATGTAGGAGGCTCACCAAACATGCATGTGAATGAAAATGCACCACAGGGGAGTGCTATACCTTCACCACCATCATATATGCGCTTACACAAGAAGGCAGAGAGAGAGAGGAGCAAGGGAGGAAAGGCTCTGATGGAGGAGAGAACAAGGGCACTGCAACAGGCCGTCTGCTACTTTAATCACAAAATCTGGACAAGCAGGCAGGCCATGTAGTCATCAGTGGAGATCCCATCTGAGAATGACATTACAGGTTTGGCCATGGATAATGCTGCTGGGCGTATAGCAGCAGAGGTACTAAGGCTTTTTACTGAAGCCGTGACCTGTCGTTATAGCACCTGCTCAAACAGCGTGCCTGCTCAGGATCACACAGTGCTCAATACTCACGCAGAAATGGTGTAAATGCTGCTAATAAAACTGTGGATGGGTGTGGGACTGAGGCTGCTCAACACTTTCCATTCATGAAAAGTTACATTGGGAAATGGAACAGGTGATTATTTTATTATTACCATAACCACATATGTCTGACTTTATATGGCAAAGAGAGCACTGAATATGAAGATCAAACATTCAAACATATACCCAATCTATTTCTCTCAGTAGTGATAAAGTATAGTTTTACATTCATTATTATTATGCATGAGATAAACTATTTAATAATAGATTTAACATGTGCACTGGATTTCAAATACAGTGACATTTTTACCTTGTTTTTACTTTGGTGAAGAAAATTAAAATGACTATCTTCACTTTTTCAGTGTGAGTGCATGTGTTTACCTACAGTGTGGCAGGATGGGGGATGCACAAAGGTGGAGCAGCAGCAGTGGTATAGAGAGGGGAGGGATGCTGCAGGGGAGCAGGAGTCCACAGTTAAATATTAATCCATGGTGATTCATCTGCTGTGGAAGCCTCCAGGCCCCTTCTGCACACGGCCAGCTGTTGGCCTCCGTCTCTGAGCTCCAGCCCCGGACATGGAGAGGCTGGGTCAGTGCCCAGAGTACCCAGGCTCTCACTTTCTCGGCCCGGGGAGCAGGCGGCACAGGGCCAGGGCAGGTGCTGGACCTGGAAGATATTGAAGCAAGTGTAAGATGTAAGCAGAGGAGGAAAAAACAGGGTTTAAAATGGAAGCCCATTAAGAGGTGGAAAAGGCCTATCAAATTTTTAAAAATTAAAAGAGTATCTCTTTGTAAAATAGTTTAAGCCTCATTAACCTCAGCTCAAGACAGTGCACTTGATCTGGTGTCAGTGTCACAGTGAAAACCAGAAGGTAGCTCACAGATGTTGCTTTGGACATCAGTCAAAACCTAATGTGCCTTGAGTACACTTGAGGTCAAGAGAAGAAATTACATTAAAGCTTTGTTCTGGAATAAATACTAAATGTATTACCATCCTAGAATTAAGAAATTATTCGTTACAAACTTGAGATCAGGTTTATAAACTGTATCCACATTGTGACAAACCTGAAGCCAAGTTTGGCCTGGTATTCTTGAACCTTTATCTTGAATTTTCCAATGTTACCATATTCATTATAAATCTGATTGTGCTCCACAGCAGCTTAGAAAATGTACTGACCTTTTTAAAATTCCTAAATGTCTTTTTTGCACATATAAATTACAGAATTACTTCAGAAACCCTCCTCCAGACACATTAGTGAGTGGCACCCCATTGTCTTTAACAGCACCTTCACTTGGAGCAGCCATTGCACTAGACAGAGAGGTTACTGCAGTGTCCTTAACAACTAGAGAAAACATTTGAGCGGAGAAGAAAGAAGAAAAAATGCTCAGTCATGAATTATACAGTAGATCACTTTCGACTTGGGCCAAGTAGAGACACTACGAGAAAGAAGATTCACCCCTATTCTTGTAACGTGGGAAGCCACTGGGGAGCGCGATTTATGGCCAATTGAAGCAGCAGCAACATCTCTCGCAAGGCAACGAGTGGATCCATAGCAACGATCCTAGCGGGGCATATTAATCCCCTGCTTTATGTAGTGCTAAGTGTACAATAGTAATCAGGATTGGAGCAGGCCCCACTGATCATTAAGGGAAAAGGCTATATAAAGAATTCATAATGGGATTAGCCCACGGCAAACAGAGAGAAAGACAGAGAGATGAGCCGGTGTGGGGGTAGGTGTCTGGAGGAGCAGAAATGGGCAGAGGGAGGCTTGGTGGGTGGACGGAGGGGAGGGAGACACTGGAATTAAATCACCCATCAAATTGCACGGAGGAATTTTAATTTACAGGTTAATGTTGTATTGTGTGACTAATCACAGCCAACCACAGGGATAACCCAGGAGGAAATTAGAGCTGCAACACCCCGGGAGTGTGTGGACAAAATAGGAAGATTTGAACAGATGCAATTTATGGGGAAATAGTATATGTTTTGGGTAGACGGGGGGAGATATTTTGTTAAAAGTACCAATAGAAAAAGATGGGTGGGTTAACCAACATACTGTAATATAGGCTTAGGTACGTGTACGTTTTTTTAAGCAAGTGGTACCTCAACTGAATGGTTAAAAAAATATAAATATAAATTGAAAGGGAAGATGCCACATAAGATCTACAACCTGTGAAAATAGCTAAGGTTTCTGTTGTCTATGAATGAGGCATAACTCCAGACCTAATGGTTGGATTTGGCCTATAGATCACCTGTTAGCTGTTTGGATTTTTTATATGATAGGACCAGAGAATGTGTTGATATTTAGTAAAGTCGTTACAATTAGAATAGCGTCCACTGAAATAGAACCTAGACCTATATTTCAATTCCAGGTTAGGGCACAGTGCGATTAACATTGCAAACAGACCCATTGGATTACAAAGTTCTCTCTGCAGGTTCTTATTTAGAACTGAAACTCCAAAAAGAGAAATAAAACTAGAAATGGTATGCTTTTCTGGTTGTCCTTGTATGTGGGACTTGGCTCAGGTCTCCGTGGGTCTCACTCCTTCAGCGCCGCAGCAGACTGAGAGGAGGACTTTATTACAGGCACAGCTCGTTAGCTTGAGTGGTCTTAATGAAGCAGCATGGTGATCAGACAGAAATCATGCTGCAGAGGCCTTGCGTCATTACACCTCCCTTTAATTATGTTGATATATGACCGGGTTGGGTCGCCATATCGAACAAACTCACAAGTTTTCCTCCTACACAAAATAAGATTAGAGCAGAGAGCTGTGTAAAATTAAAGAAGACGTTTTATTCTCTGTTATTTAATATATAACGCACATGCATTCATTTACATTTTGTTCAATGTAATCCACAATATTGATCTAAAATGGCTTAATAATAGAAGCAGGTTCCTCCTGTTCAAAACTGCAGAAGTGAGAAAGTCCTGCATCTTTATAGAGGTATTTCACCTGTGTTTATTGCTGAAAAAAAGATAAGCTACATTTTTTTAACCCAACATGTTTAACTTGGAATCCACATTTTTGGAAAAAACTGCATAAGTCCTCAGTAAAAACTGAAACTGGATCAATTGGAAACAGTGTTTTTTATGGGGAATGTTTTTGAAGTCACTGTGAGTAAGAACTATTGCTTGTTTGCCTACTACTATACTTTTTCAGTCACAATAGATGTTTTATAGTTGGAAAGCGCTGATTTTGGAGGATAGTGATCTCTCTGAATCCTTCATCAGTAAAATGGCATGCATCTGCAGCAATGGTAGTAAAACATTATAGTGTGCCATCTAGTGCCTCTGCTCTGTGAAACATTCTCATTTAGCTTTGGTTGGACTCAGAATTATGATAGCTATATTATGTCATGCTTGCCTACCTATTCCATTATTCAAAATGAACAGAAATCCAGTTATATAATATGAGGGCAGAAGTTCTTATGAGATTTGGAGAGCTCAGCACTAGACATCTCCACTCTGTGTTAATTGGTTTTGCTTTTGAAAGGCCATCATTTTCTTTCAGGCCCATTAACCATAATGCTCTCGAGTCCCGGATTAGTTCTCACTCACTAAGACTGCTGTGTTGTCATTAAATTCAATTTTACAGGGCACCCACCATGTGCTAATTATTGCTATCCCACCATACCACATCTTGTTCATTTGGTCTTTTCCCAAAAAGCATCACCTTGTTTAATTAATTTATGTCCCTGTGAATTGGAAAAATGTGCTTTAAGTTATTGGGGGCCTCCCGCATGCCTAAACAATATGTTAAATAGTTCCATTTAACAGCTAATTAATTCAAATATACTCAATGCTTTTACATACAAGCATTGAAAATATTTTTTTTAGTTTAATGTTGTTATAGAAACACATTTTATATGTTCTTTTTCTTTTTAGTCCTAAAGAAGAATAAAGAAATTAACATGTTGTGAATTATCCCTGTTTCATAACAAAGCGTGAATTACTGTTACTTTGTTTTCATGACTTCAGCTTTGTTTAAAACATGTTTGCAGGTAAGAAATTCATTATTCAGGTTTAGGTAGGGCCTCTCCGATGGCTTTTACCTAACTACCATCTTAAAAGCTTCCCAAGAAAACTACCTGCATTACAGACCCTGCCGTGTATGGTGTGTATTCACTGTGGAGGCACTCAGAGAAGGCTGAATAAAAGATGAAATATTCAACATCCACTATGAGCTTCTATGGGATTCATTATTCAGGTCCAGCCGGTCTAATTGTTCTAATGCAAAGGGAGCTCATCATATTTTATCCTGCCTTCCTTTGCTAACATTAGCTAAGTCGGCTGGGAAGACAATAGCATCCAAACAGTATTTTGAGAGGTCGGCATTTGAGATGGGCACATTAATGACTTTTTAATTTGAAGGAAAGGTTTTACAGACTGTTTAATTTTTCAAACCCAAAGCTCTTTACCTGAGGCTACAAACAGCGGAGAGGGAGGATCTAAATCTAAATGTAGAAGTTTTTTAATGTGGAGACCGGCCTTTATTATTAATGAGCACAGCATTGCTTTCAAAACCAAATAGACCCAGAGGAACAGTTTGAGGAAGACTGTACAAAGGGTTACATGAAGAGTGATTATTTGTTATTTCACTTTTTATTTAATGTGGTGAGATGCAATCAGAAACATCCCGGGAGTTGAAAGCCAAATATTGGTGAGGTCAATGACATCATGCATGCATATGTGTCTCTAGTTATTGAAAAGAATAAACAG
Source organism: Odontamblyopus lacepedii (assembly GCA_034769755.1). Taxonomy (NCBI): domain Eukaryota; kingdom Metazoa; phylum Chordata; class Actinopteri; order Gobiiformes; family Gobiidae; genus Odontamblyopus; species Odontamblyopus lacepedii. The sequence continues at coordinate 21,226,021 of CM068354.1, forward strand.
AGTGTATCTAATCTATAAGACAGGCACAATCATTTTAAAGGTGCATGGCGTAACCTTGCTAGTGGGGGTTCCACTATCTGCTTGTCTTCATGGAGATGTCATTGTTCTGCCTGGAATGTTCCACAATAAGATATTAAACCTTACATTTATTCATTCAGTTACCGGTGGTTTTACTGCTCAAAAATGCCTACAAAACCAGGCATTCTGACTGTGTCTCCACAGATCTGACTTGTATCTTGGTCTGGTTTGGTCTTCATAAAGATAGAAATGTTTAATGTCATACGGTGAAACCTTCCAGACAAAGCAACAGAATCACCATGGAGAAAAGCATTTCAGAATCAGAATCAGAATTAGAATCAGAAAGGTTTTATTGCCATATGAGTGAACAGCTTTACAACATTAGGAAATTGCTGCGGTACTTGGAGCGAAACATAGACAAACACTACTAACCATGCAATAAATAAAATAGAATAAAATAAAGTAGAAAACAATAAACTCTATAATGGAACAACGGGCCCTCCACCAGAAAAGTTACACAAAGTACCAGATTTTGCAGGACATTGGACATCCAATATAAGACTCTTTTTTTATTCCTGGGGAGTACAAATAATGATGATGGTTTTATCGCAGTTGGAGATCAGGTAACAAATTGTACTTAGACCCTGTAGCTGCCAGTCAGTGTTAGCCAAACGCAAACCCCATAACTTCTTATTCTCCTCCAGTCTCAGTCGCAGCTCCTTTCTACTGTTTTGATCCAGTTGGTGTCCCCCTCTTTTGTCCTGTAAGCTGGGACAACAGAAGCCAGAGCAACTAAGATGGTTGGTACTGTTGCACTGTTTTTTCACGAGCTCCCTTATTGGCCCAAAGTCAACTGTGTGTCCATGTGTGTGATTTTGAGTGGCTTTAGTGTGCACTGGAATGTAGTTAATCTGCCTGCTGTCATAATGCAAATGAGAAACTGTGCTTGTGGTGTGGGGGCGTAAGGGTGAAATGGTCTGTTCCTAGTGGAAGCATGCTGGAAAAAAAGGCTAAGACTTCTGATGTATTAATAGTCCTGGTTTGGTCCTGTCATGATGAAATATATGACTTTAGATAGCATACACCTTTAACCTAAAAACGCAACTGTGACCAGAGTGAACAAGCCAACCATGATGTCATAAGGCTATTTTATTTAAGGTAACAGCAATAAGCTTTGAGGCAGCCAAATGGTTCTTATCCATGCACCTGAACTAGAACATCTGATAGCACCACATGGCACAAAATAATCCTGGAATGAGAATGACAAATAACAAAATAAATTCTCAACAAAAACCTTTAGTACAAAAAACACTACAAGATTTTATGGTTCCTGTCAGAGAGAACACAGAGAGTCACAGTCTCACATCAACCTGGACTTCAGGCCCAGTTTCCCTCAGGGGCAAGTCTTCTCTCCTTAACTATACTGTCTTTACACATACCCCCTCACATCCAATCACAGCTTAGTCGCTTTTCTGAAATATGCAAGCAACACAGTAATACTTGGATTCATCATTGACACTGATAAATAACTAACTGTGAAACCTTTTCTACCTTGCACTTGTCCTATACTCTTAAATGCACTTAACACAGTCCTTCTATTGTAGTTTCTGTGTTGTCTACCTATTGCTTATCTGTATTTACTGACACACAGGTTGTTAGCATTAATATTCATAAATTACTGTGCTAATTTTGACTGCTATATAAAATAGACAGTATATCAAGCCCTTTGTCCATGTATAACATTTAATTAACCTGATTAATTAATCACAATAAGTTGACTGCAGTAAGATGACAAAACTTATTAAACAGTTTGAGGCTATAGGGGCTTCAGCACTTAGCAAACCCCCCTCCTCCACTGACAGTCAAAAGTACAATAACATGGTCAGATCTTTAAATAGCACAACAGTTAATTAGATTCAAAGATTAATTAACAACTTATCTAATCTATCAAAGGGCTAAAGATAACCATCTAATTAACAATGCGAGTGAAGAAGTGTGGCAAGTTTGTCCAACAAAAAAGTCTACCATTATCGTGAGAATCTTGTTATCTAAAACATCTATTGTTCTCTGATGCCTTTCTCAATCACCACACTTCACTCTTCACTCACACATGTCTGCCTAGGAAGTTTATTGATTATCTGAGTTCATACAAGAGCTGTTCTTAATGCGCTTGCTTTCATGTCTTTCCTTTGTTGCCAGCCCTGCCATGCACCATATTGCAAATTGATCCTTCCATCCCAACAACCCTTTTGTCAGAAGTGGACTAACATTGTACCCTTGGCCCCTCCACATGTTGTCTTTGCTTTCACTCACTCTTGTCACTTTGTGGATGGCATCGGCATGGTTAAACACCAGTGGTTGATTACAGAGGGAGATCCACGCCTGGCTGGATGCATTGATGAGCTCCTTGAGGTTTGATGATGTAGCCAATAAATGGACACTTCTGATTATCTGACCCCACACCCCTCGCTGTAACAACAAACCCCCCCTTTCCCTCCTCTTTACACCTCTTCACTCCATCGTCCCTCTCAGGTGACTAGATTTGAAATGAGGTCATGCTTGCATGGATACAAACAAGGTTGAAGAGAAGGGTGTCCTGTCCTTCAAATTGAAAGGAGAAATTTGTACATTTACAGTGAGGTTCATTTAAACTATTGACTATTATTACTATTGTTTTAATGGGTATTACTGCATTTCTTACTCTGATTAGGAGTTCAGTCACACTCCTGGATTATGCAGTCTATTGTTGAATTTACAATTTAGGTGCAATTTTTGAGTGCTTTAAATTTTTCCTTTCAGATCATGTGCCTAGCCCTACTCTTGTATCCCTTTTACAACCAATTCATACATAATGAAGATATATAATTTGTGGAATACAAAAAACACTTAATACCAATACACTTGAATAATGTTTGCTTGAGAAATTGTTTGCATTTAAGTTAAACTGGAAGAAGTAGCTATATGCATGACAGCTTGTCAAATACACTGCCCACTAATGATACCTAGCAGTGCATTTCATAAAGTTTGTAATGTTTTAAAGCAAAGAAGTTTTACCCAAGTTGCAAAACCCATCCCTTTAGGCTCTGAATGGACCACAACTTCCAAGACAGGCATCGAATAATACTTTTAGACTTGCCCTGAAAAACTTGGCAGGAATTTGGAACGGAATTTGTGGTGTTTTTGACGAGCCTCTAGACCAGGACTCCCTCCACTTCAGCCGATCAGTGACAGTGTAATTGCCTGTACAGAGCATTCTCCCTTGGCTTAAGACAAGGGGATGTGCCTGTAATTAAGATTGGACACTCTGCATTCCCCTTACGCAAAAAACATGCACATTTTCCCAAAGCTGCTGTTGTCAAGGCGATGTCAAGAAGATGCAAATGTGGAAGATGAAATTTTGTGTGGGGAGTTGTTTTCAACAGTAAATGTATTTGGGGGGAGGGGTAATAAGGGGACGGGGGACTGCGGCACAATCATCTTGATTTCTTGTGTTGAACGATTACATGCCATGCTAATTGCTAGCAGAGGGATCTTTAATAAATATTTCATTCGGCACAGCATCATTACTGCCTAATGTCGTTATTAATCTCCGCCGGTAATTTCCACTCAGGAGAAGGCTTCTTTGTGAGGGGAAAAGCAGTGTTTGAGCCCCCAAAGAGAGAGAGGGAGGGAGGACAACGAGGAGTAAGACTGTGGATTGATGTACTAGAAGTTTTGAGAAGATGCTGAAAAATGGCTAGAAGAAGGACAATAGAAAGTACACTGAATTAGTTGATTTATGCAGATAATTTATAATAAAGTGGACAATTCATACAGAACATAAATCAACCATAACAGACCCGTTTAGTTGTTAGAACGAACAAGTGAGCCCTCAAGCCTCATAGACAAAACAACCCACAAAAACATCAAGCAATGGTTCACATAAGTCTCAGAAAAATACAGATTCAAGTTGATTTTGAATCAACTCAGTTAGCAATTGTAGTATAAAAACACAGGAAGTCAATTTGAACAGGATTTGGAGAAAACTTTTTTTAAATGTAAGCTATTTTCAAGCATCCAAAAAAAAGTCAGGGGTGCCTAAAATGATCCCTACAGAATTTGCAGAATAACCATTGTGCATGTTGTGCAATCCATCTCTTTCTTCATGCACTTTAAGACATTAAGAAGGCGTGAAAATGGTAGCAAGCCAAGCCTTGGGCAAATAACAAATAGCATTAGCTCTATCTATCTATGCCTGCAGCGACACTATAGCCAACTGCTATCACACTGGCTTTTTCACACACATTCTCCACAGCATCAGTGCTTTTTAAAGAAAAATTCCATCTTCAGTAATAAGTGCATTTGAGACGGAGCTGCAAACCAAAGGCAAATCCAAATCCATGTTGGTTTTATCGGACATTGTATTTCATGGCAATATTCCAAACTTTTATGAGAATAGGTTATGAATGATTACCAGAAAAATGATTATACGCTTTGCATGATGTTTCAATAACACATCCATCATGTTGGGCCATTGGCAGTGACAGTGGAGGGGGAAAGGGATGGAGAGATGAATGAAAAGACGAGGGAAGCATCTGATTTACTGACATACAATAAAATAAGTCTTAAATATCTATCTGCCAAGGCTCTCCTCTCTCCTTCAGTCTCCATACACACAAACTCATACACACACACACAGATGCAGCAGACATACAGCGATGGCATTGCCCTGAAAGAAAATAGAGCTGTGTGTACCATCCAATTATCTGTCAAGGGTGAATAATGGCCCCAATAATATATTCACATTGCCGTTGCCGATCAATTTTTAATCAAGCTGAGAAATATGGAGGAAGTGCAGCTAAAATGACCCACCAGGAACTCTCCCATAATGCCTCAGCGCAGGAGTCCCTAATTTTGCACCAATCAAATTACCCACTCCCCAGTGAGCCCCCCTCTAATGTTCTTACAGCTCAGCAGCCAGCAATGCAGCCTACTATTGTCTTATTACAGCCTGCCACAACAGAGCTCATATCAACGTCTCCACAGGCCCTCACTTTTATAAGGCCAGAGGTCAGGGGTCATTCATTCTTAAAGGAACATTTGCTAATAATTAAGTGATTAGCTGGTTAATGGGTGCTGGGCTGTTTAGTAAAATGGGAACTAAAGATATTTTGTGTCATGGCTGAATGAATTTTAAATTGAAACAAAATGTACACTTGACTGTTTGTCATAAATTATTAAAAAACAGAACTGGTTTTATAAAGAACTGGTTTTATAAAGAAAATATCGCAGTGTCTTTATCAGAATGAAAGAAATTCTATAATTCAGTACACGTAGTTATATTCTTATAATTGCTGTAACAATATTCAAGTGTATATTGAAAAAATATTCTGTGCAATGGATTTTTCATTATGTGTTTCCTTCAATCCACTAGTGTGAAGATTTAACAGGGGGTATGCTTTGTGTGAACCCTCCTATATAATGCCTCCCCATGAGAGCTCAAACAAGTCACCGCGGGGCCAGACCAATCTGCAATGAAAGCTTTCCTATTTGTAATAAACCTGGGTCTCTCCAAAGAGCAATCCTTGGGAGAATCCAGTATCTCCTCTCGCCATAACAACAGCATCAGTAAAACAAATGAGCAGGTAGGTAATTGCAGACAAACAAAAATTACATTTCCAATAACGGTTCTTGTCTTTAGCTCCCAGAAGCCCCTGGCCCTCCTCAAGTGTTTAACAGCCTTAATATACCTTCTCATCAACCTTTCCTTTGAGAAGTCACAGGAGAGAGGCTATCAAAGCAAACTCCAACTCATCCACAGTGAAACGCTTTTGCAATGAGAACACTGAGGCACCAGACACATTTGTTTATATATGACAATGATCTAGCAAAATGTTAAAAATAAAAATGCAGGTTGTTTGTTTTGGTAGCTAAATGTTGTTAACATACCATCATTCCCTACTTATTTTCTTTTTCTGTCTAAATCAAAATGTCCCCCATATGCCCTTTTTACATTTTCCTACACTCACTGGCCAAACTTATTTTCAGATATTGTGTCACTTTTCAAAAAGCTTTGGATAAAAGTGGATTTAGTTATTTGGATGATGTCTCACATCAACTCCTCAGATACAATCTGTATGACATAACCAGATTCACATCTTGGCCTTGATCCTAACATAATTTTTAAGAGACATTAATGCCAAACAATGAATTGATAAGTACAAGCAATCTCAAGCATTGACACAAGTGGGAGTGAGTATTTCAGACAGAAAGAATTCCTCAAAGTACAGTGGGAGCTGTCTATTCCCTGCAGCATTCAGATCAAATCACTGTTTATCTGATGGGGTGCCTGACATTAGCCCAAACCAAAAGGTCCCTACACGGCTTCCTCTTATCAAACCAAGCCAACAGTGAACTCCAAGGCGCCCCCCCTCCTCACCGGGGGAAATTGATTAGTGCCGGAGGCCAAACTGCAGTTAAGTCCACACAGCCCTGTTCATTCCATTATGTGCACGGGCCCAGTGCTATCCACACTGACTCATAGATGGGAGATATTAGTGGATCATATGGGATGATAGAGAGTGCAAATGCACGGTCAGGGGGTCAGGTGACCTCAGCAGGCGGCAAACAACTACAACAAAAAATATAAGTTCAGTTCAGACATAAAAAAATCAAAACTGATTTTTTTAGTGGTTAGGTCAAGACGTGTATGCATATATATATATATATATATATATATATAGAGAGAGAGAGAGAGAGAGAGAGAGAGAGAGAGAGAGAGAGAGAGAGAGAGAGAGATAGGTAGATAGATAGATAGAGATAGATAGATATAGATATAGATATAGATATAGATATAGATATAGATATAGATATAGATATAGATATAGATACAATATAGACATCAAAGCCCCCAAAAGTATGTTGCAAACTTTATACAGAGTATTAGTATAATTAAGATAAATTATAATTTCCATATGTGACTGCATGAAAAGAAAAGATATGCACATTAACAATGATTTGCTCTTCTGTTTTTTCAGACAAATGGAGTAAAAAAGAGTGCACTGAGACTGTGACATATCATGTTGTTTGAAGGCATTTCTGTCAGCTTTACTTTCTGATTTCAGTTCATGTGCAAAAACTTTAAGGCTCCAACAATTTTGATGTAAACACTCAGAGGAGACCAACACTGGAAAGTCCCTGAGATATTTAAACGATTAATTCCTGCAACACTCTCTTCCTCTCTGCTCGTCTCCAGACCTCTTTTGTGGCAGAACAAACACTTTTCAACATACCTTTCTTATTTCATCAAAGCCTCTGCACTCACAGTATCCAAGACCTGCAAGTTCACACACAACTCCCCAGAAAACCAACACTGCAGTGTTCAAACTGCTGGAGGCACTTTATTCTCCCATTAAGACTTGTCAAGGACCTGACAAGTCTAAACACTGTTGCAGCAGCATACAGGAAATTAAAACTGCTTTCTAAAACAAGTGTATACCTTCAAAAGTTGTTGTGCGGTTGTTGGTTTGAGAGCTCAGAAACGTTGGAGGAAGACATGAAAATATTTTTATTATTATATTAGTTTTTGTGCTAATAGCTTTTAGCATTTCCCTAAACAATCCTTGAATTGAGCCTCTTTTAATAATATTGTCTATTATTTCTGTATAGAGCAACAAAAGAGATATTTTAAAACACTAATTGAAAGTGGACCATATTGTTTTCATCTGTAGCAGAAGCACACACATTCCACAGACCACACCCTCTCTGCTCCACTGATGTGCTTTTCATGTTAACACTTTGCAGAGCCTTAGGTACATTGTGTGGCTTCCCTCCGTACACAGCCCATCCAACCCCATTTAGGATGTTTTCATGGGATAACATTGGTTTTATTTTTCTATTAAAGTTTTATACTTTTGTGTTTCCCTAATGCAAGATATTTTCCCCCATAGTGCTTTCACTTTGGTGTACTTTGGTTAATGTTTTTTTTTTTTTTTTGAGACTAGTCTCCAATGTAAAGTATACTTACAGTGTGTTATCTCAGACTCAATGCAGCAGAGGGAAAAAGTTACTATACGATTGTTGAGTTATATAGTGTGAACACACACTGACTAACGTGTATGGATGGTGTGTATTACTGTGATCTGAATGTTGAATAAAATGCAGACATGAGGAGAAGCGCTTTGAAGCTGTTGTGCCATATCCCATCTGACATCCCACACACTCAGACATTGATCCCCCAAAATGGACATTGATCAGATTGGTGTTTGAACATGCATCCTCAGTGAGCAAGAGGAAAGGGTCAGCACTAGATCTATGTTGGGTTCAGGTCTTTTATTATAGGAATCAATGGTGTCCAAGTCAAAGGAGCCCTGTCCAATGAGGTCATGTGAAAAGTACTTACATGTCTGTCTTCAATATGTTATTATCCTCTCCTCACTTTAAACAGGCATTCAATCAGGATTGCAACAAAACAGGTAAAAAAAAAAGTGATAATGAACCTGGTCCAACTGATGAAAATTTAGAGCATTTAAATCAGTTGGTATAAAAAAAACTTCTGCTCACTTGGTTGTGGGTTTAAATTCTGGTCTCTTCCATCTGTTTTCCTCAAATGACCTGAAAGAATAGCTTGAAAATTAACCTTGAATGTTAGACAAGAAAAAAACTACTCCACCTATAGCCACAGCAGTTCAGTAATTATATGTTAGCATTAGCTGCCTAAGAGATAAATACTTCTGTTAGGCAGCTAGGGCTCAGTGTTCAACTTACACATTTAAATTTTATTCAAATGCTGAAAGCCACAAATGAATACTGCAGATGAACAACAAAGTAAAAAGTATATAGACAAAAAAAAGTGATAAGGTAAGCAGCTTATGTAGTAAAAAGTGCAGAAGAGAAGAGGGAGGAGAGGTGAGAGTGGGCCATAAGCAGACCAGTGCTAAAGGGCCCAGGACAAGTGTTGCTATGTCCCCCTGAAACCGCCGAGGCCACTGGGTAATGAATAAATAAACACCCCCTCCAACCATGTAGCTTCTTCCTCTTCCTGCTCTGTGCGCTGCCAGTCGACGCACACACACACATACTGAAGCAGCAAAGACAAATAAACAATAGACACAAATGCATATATGCATGATTGCCATGAGTCTGAAAAGCAAGGCAGAGCTGAGCAGATGTTGTGAGGAGGAGCAAGTTGTGTAGACTTCACTGTTCATGAGTGACTTTTGTTTGGCCCGTTCACATTCACACCAGACAGTTTGGAGACATTTGGCAACAAATCCAAATTCAGACTGTGTTTCCTCTCTCCGGCCATGTCCAGTAAGAGAGCTGTAGGAGACAAGAAGCTACACAAACTCTGTCGCTTATCTGTTGGCCTAACGCTGGAAATTCAGACAAAACTTCACTTTTTCCACACTACTTTGGCATCAAATCTCATGTGGAATTCCAACATGCCATTCATCAATGTCAAACACAGCAATACCTGAATATAAAGCTGAAATCAACTCATCACCATTAGTTGAAAAAACTACACATTTTAATTATTGTTTGACAGTAATAATGACCACTAACTAACTTTCACAAAGATACAAATGGTGTCTGATCCAGTATTGTGCCAATCTAAAAGACAAAACTCATGGGTTCACCACAGCTCAAACTAATGATGAAACACTCAGAAGTTGTTATCCCTCACACACCACTGCTGTTATTGCTCAGTCCAACCTTGACCTGCTGCTGGCTGTAAATCACTCTGAGGCCGGCTGGCACCTCATTCTGGTGTCCCAAGCTACAGCCCCATCAGGCGCCATTACACCTCTGAGATGGAGAGGATAACAAGGCAAACAAATACTATTTGAATCAATGTGTCCCAACCAGAGGGGAACGGCAGAGAATATTTCAAAATGTATGAATTTTATATAAAATCAGAGTATTAAGTGAGGATAGTCTTCAAAAACAATGCCTGAGAGGGAGAGTACAGTACAGAAATCAGAATCACAGATCAGATGAGACAAAAGGGTCTGGAGAGTGTATGTATTGAGATGTTATTTTAGGTGCCTTTACAAAAGCCTTGAATAAATAATACATGGTTTTAACAGCAAATATATCTTAATAAATATATAGTAATAAATAGGCCTATCACAATAACAATTTTTGAAGTAAGATATATTGAAGAAAATATAGATGATAAACAATAATATTGAAAGTAATTTATGTACAAAAACACAAAAAAAACCCTACAACAGGGTTACCCACAAAAACCATTCTAAATCTAAACAATATAGTTACAAAAACACAAACTGCAGTAACTACATAGCATAATTAATGTCTTTAGTAGTTAGTTTATATCTATAATGTGTCACAGAAGTTATCTATTCAACTCTCACTGCTCAAATCGGATCATAGTACAGAAGATAAAGTCCCCACAATAATTATTGACCCGCAAAATGTATAGTTCTATGAATGCGATATAGTCGATAAGTCAATATAGTAATTACCGTGAGGAGCCTAGTAATAAAGGATGAATTTTGAGAAGCCTTACTAATGATCCTATGCCTTTTTACTCATTGTTTAGTTCACAGCTTCAATAAAATAAACCATTAAAAAGAGGAATAGTTTGCTCATTGTCTGTAATATTGAGATAAAGATGGTGGATTAAAAGTTAGCCTGACTTTAACCTTGAAGGCAGGCTAGAGCCTCTTGGGGATGCGTCTGTATTCAGCACATGTATGTCCGACTGCTGTACACTTTATGTTGATGCAAATGAGCAGAGCGAGTTTGAACGTGTGTGAGACGGTGGTGCTCCCCGCGTGGCTCCGTTCACACAGGGCCCATGGGACTCATCTGCCTCCCTCTTATTAATTCATCAGGCTTAACCATGCAGCACTTTATGGCTCTGTTTGCACTGAAATCTACCACATACCCAAAAGTCTATGTCTTGGGCCGCTCTCAGTCTCCAGTCTGTGATCCAGGTGTTTTTAAACAATGGTTGTGACTGGATGTTCACATTCTGTAGCTTTAAATGCACAATGGATATGGAAGGTCATTTTCTTTAGCTCTGTTGAAAAGATATAGCCAATTTTTACTTTTTATGCATCCAAAAGGGTACATTTTACAGATAATGGTTCTTAAGGGCTGAACAATGCAAAAAATATATATAATTTTTTTCCGCTATACTTAACAATGTCACTTTCTTTAGTTTGTCTTATTAAAAACAAATAAATATTAACATTAAAGACTCATGGCCCATTAATCCAAAATAGTAAAATTTCTTCCCCTAAATGCTAAATTCTGCTCCAAATTAGATGCTTTTACTGACAAATGATTGGCTCTAGACCTCTCAAATAAAAAGCCCCAAGCTGATTACTGATCATTAAGAATGACAAAATCTCGATCTCATTTAAAGCTGGTTTTATTTAGTTACAAAAACTGACTAAATTGTTCAATTCTGTAACGCTACGAGATTGGGCCAAACAGTCTGGGCACATATGGTTCAAAACAGGGCAATGCTTTGTGAGAAATTAGAGCTTTTCATGTATTTGTAGGTCCAGTTACAGAGACAAAAACGATTTACTTTTTCTGCAAACCCCTTCCTTTTAAACAAAATAATCTTATCAAATAAACTTTATTTAAATAACCCAAGAGTCCAGACTTCAATCCACTGTTTTTCTAAGTCCCATTGGGGAAACTTTGAAAACTGGATTGTGTTAAAAAATAAACCCTTTTGAGGCTAAGAGATTCTAAACTTTGGAGTAAAAAAGATAATCTAAGAATCAATCAATTCCCTCTACATGAATATGTCTTGATTGCCATGTCTAAACCAATTGCCATCAAAGACCCAAGGAGGAGAGCCTAGATTGTGGCACATCAAAAGAGTGTGAGCCTAGAAATAGACACACACAAAGTACACCATAACTTTTGAAACAAAGATAATGAAAAAATGGTGAAAAAAGAGAGAATGTGAGAATGCAAATGGTAAAATACCGCAGCATATTTTCAAGTATAAATGCTGCAGTATTCACTTTGTCAAAATATCAGTAATACACGTAAAGGGGACACAGAAGGAGAACAAAAAGATATTTGGAAAATGTAATCTTGTTTTAATATTGATGCACTTGCTCAAAGAGATGGGCACTTTCAGAAGGACTGTTTCTGGTACAATCTAGCTCACTAATAAGTGTACACTGCCCCCTAGTGGATCAGTAGATTACAACATGCAAAACACAGCCATTCATTGCTACTGGGGCTGTAATACTGTATGTTACAACAGACTTTGATGTGTTCTTTCTGAAATACTTAGTTGTATGTGTCAGAACTTTCCACAAATGCCTTCCTCACCCTTGATTGTAGTTGCAGTAGAACTTTGTCTCATAACTTCCTTAAGCTATGTCATGCTTGGGCATGCAGTGTTAAAATACATTTAGAAATCTAAGTGCGGCCTTTGCACATACAGATCTGTCCACACATCAGTCAAAAGCTCCATGCGTGGTCACACTACTGTTAGTTTTTACCTTTGAGAAAAGACACATTCTCAGAAGTGTTGACAATTCTCTTGTTATCGTGGATGTCAGATTTCCCACTGTGGAGCCTCACTGCAACAAAACGATTGACAATGTTTGAAAATGTTGGAAATATAAAAGACAGAACACCAGCCACACATCAAGAAATTGCACTGGAGTCAGAAATTACTGAGAAATACTGACTGAAAATTAGACTGCACAATATGAAGAGGACATCAATATATTCACTATGTTGAATATATTGACATCAATATATTCAATATGATCAGTGTTTCTCAAACTGAGGTATGTATACCACTGGTTTTTTTTTTTTTTTTTTTTTTTTTTTTTTTTACATATTTTTGTCATTGTTTAGAACAAACTAAAATAGCAATTGTGTAGCCCCTTTTTAGGTCTGGTTTAGTTATGGGGGTGTTTGAAGACCAAATAGTTTCTTATTTTCTTTTCTATTTTCTTTTCATTTATAACCACTGTGCTACATATTTCAATATTTGTCACTAATCATCATCAAATCGTTAACATGACAACATGACAATACTTTACTACTACTACTCTACTACAACTATGACTAGGATAAATATGGAGTAAAACGGGATCAAGTCCTTAAAACTTATTACTACATCCCAATAAGGGTTAAAAAAAAATAACTGTAATGTTATTGCACTTGCAATGATTCATAGTGTAAGATGTCTGATAATTTTGCATTATACGTGGATTGATTGTTGCGTGCCATTGTTAAATCTAGGTTTGCAGGGCCATTTTAATTAATATAATCAATAGGTGTCTCTTACTTTACTCTTACTTTCCTTTTTTTCAGGATAACAAATCATCTGCTGTTCTTTTTCTGACCTATCCTCCTCTTCTCTCACACCATTTAGTTTCATGTCCTCTTTCACCACATCTATAAATCGTAGCCTTCCTCTTACCCTCCTGCCTGACTATTCTAAACCATTCTTCCAATCTGTTCCCGATCTCCCCCTGCTTCATGCACAAACCACTTAAGCCAGGCCTTTCGAACATTATCTTCAAAATATGAGCTGCATATTGCTGTCAAAAAAACAAATAAAAAAGATATTAATTAAAGGATATTAAGAAGTTTGTTGATGATGGAGCCATTTTTTCATAGACACAAACATCTTAAATCACCATTCTTTTCCTGCCCTGGGCCACCTCACTTAATGCATTTTCCTCCCAGGAGCCTTTCTTGGCAAATAGAGTTGTTTATTTGACTGCGGCCTGCACTCTAGCTGCTTTCTCTAATTAAAAAGTGGAAAAAACGTTGAGGACTCTGCATTTTATTTAACAGCTAATTGTGCTGACGCCAGGGACATGATTTTATACATTCCCTTCTCAAGATCACACATAGCCTATAGACCAATGTGTTTCTCTCACTGGTGGAGTGAATTTTAAACAGTCTGAAGCATTTAGTTAATCAAGAGGATGCAGTGGGAATATGACAATGACTCTTAACACTAGAGGACGTGCGTATGCTTAACACAGAGCTCCCATTAGACACAGCAGAATAATTGCCTTGTTTACTAACAGGTGTTTTTCATCTAGGCACAAAAATAACACGTTCCTGTTTGTAGAGGCGCTTTGGGCTTATCACGTTTGAAATGTAATGAGTCGTCTAATAAACAATTCATGTAATTTGAGCTGAGAGATGGGTGAAATAAGATGGACTAAATGATTATACAATGTTCTAATATTGTTTTTACTACCATATATTTATGACTTTAAGTTGCAGGCTACTGTAGGGTTGGGTAGCTTTAAAAAGTACACTATGGTTGCTTTGTCTTTATTCTAATAGGGGGCATTTTAAAAATTAGAAGCCTACATTATTAGGCATCAGGTATGTAATATGTAATATGTAAGTCTCACAGTATGATCCTATCTCTACACAGTACAATATTTATTGCAATATTTTGGAGACGCAAACAGAATTGCAGAAATGCTTTTTTTTCCTTTTAAAAGACTTGATATGCATTTGGTGCTATATTACTGTCATATTTCAAAGAATTAAGATAGAAAAGTTTTTAAACCGTTATTTCTTCATACTGTCTGCATTAAAATGGAACAAAAGATCATAGTCTATGTAGTTCCCTCTACTTATTAGCTGTTGCAGTACATTTAAGTAACATATATAATATACCGTTACAGCCCATGATATTATTGACTTTTGACGCTACAATATATCACAATATTTCTGTTATTGTTACAGACATTCGGCATATTGTGCAGAAGTAGACCTATTCACTATCTCTATCTTAGGCATGTGCAGTGGTTGTACCATACAGCCTAATGGTGTTGTTTTGCCTTTATTGGGTATTTGTCATGATTTCATTTTAGGTTCTCTCAACATAGAAAGGTGTTGGACATGAGGTTGCAATTTTCCTCTTTACCACTAGTTGCCAGTAATTCAAAACTAAATGCAGATCACAGCCAGGATCATACCGCATGGATCTATTAAAATAAGTCACACCACTAGACTAGCCAAGCTGTCAGTTCTTGTTTACACAGACGTTATTGGTATGTAACTACATAAGATTTCCTGAATATTATTCATCTTAAATCAGCCCAAGTGATTTTAGTTTAGGCTAAATTAACTTCGCCTTCCAACAATATGCGCGTCCATTGGCTTGGCCTCTGGCTTCTTTTACGTGTCCATCATCGTATTTTATTAAGTATCACTAGACAATAATTTTACCATTTGTATTAATTTTAAATCAATAACTTTGCTTTCCCCCAAAAGTTACAAGATACAAATACAGACCTGAGGTAAACGACACGGAATAATACATATTCTGAGCCACTTTACTCCACCCTCACCCAATCAAATCATGTGGTTTTACTGCAGCGTAGGTAGGCCTATGGCGTTTTTATCCCATATCTTAATTATCTTATTAATCTTCATTTTACCACACAGGGATCCGTTATGGTTAAATGGTTTAGCAAAAATAGGTGAATAACAAAACAGCCATACCGGCTTGTCAACGCCTGATCCCGTCAGATTCCAGAAGCTCAGCAGGGCCTGGGTGTGGTCAGTACTTGGGTGGGAGACCGGGAATTCCAGGTGCCAAAATGGCAAAATCCTGTCGTTGGCAAGATACTTCACCCACATTGCCTAGTATGAAAGTGATGTGTGCATGCCAGGACTCCCTTGAAAAAGAGATTAGTAATGTCAATGGGACTTTCCTTTAAATAAAGGCTAAATTTAAAAAATAATTAAAAAAAATGTCATCAACATCAACTAATATTTTAGCCTAGGACGGCCCTATTATTCTATAATATGTATTAGAATCCCATCTATTACTCATAGTTTAAATTGCATTCGGTCGCATATTGATTATATTGACCACTGAAACTTTACCTTAATAAAATACTGCATTTAAACATGTTTGTAGCCTTGTACATGTGTGATATGGCTCTCCAGTGTCTTCCTAACTTTCATTTTTATATTTACTTTAGAATTAATCCAGTGCTGACGCTGTGCATGACATCTTCTGTGATTGACAAGCATCTGTTTGTGTTTATCTGCTTAGAAAAACTGAATTTGACTGAAATTATCCCATGAGATATTTATAAGTTTACTGGCCTTTGAGTTCCTCTTTAATGGCCCCCTTCTCCCAACAGTGAACAGGCTGGAGCCCTATCCCATTTACAAAAAGGATTAAAGGGTGTTTTTGTCACTCTTATCTAGCATTTGAGCACTTGATCACAGAGCCATGCCCTAATCCTTACATCGATGCTCCATCAACTCCACTCCTTAACCAATTCACCCTCAAAAGGGCTATTGGGGACCAACCCTTTTCACTCCAGCAACACACAATCTAGTTCCTTGTGTAGAGACCATGGCTTTGATAGTTGAAGCCAAACGTCTAATCTTGTCGACTTTTCTTGATGGGTGCAGCCTTACAAAGCATGGTGCATATTTGTTTGGAAATCTAAGAGGGAGATTACGTTAGGTTGGTTGGTCATGGAAAGGTTTGTTTACAGCAGGCGTTTGACAGAGATGATAAGCTGTTTATGTCAGATCTATCAGGAATAATTGAATGTGTTTGTGCTCCAAAGTGGTGTGGAATAAAAGGGGCTGTATCCGTTTCTTAAAAGAGATTTGTGATCAGCTCCTGTTTATTGTTTGTAACTTTACTCAGACCACAGTAGGGGTGGTCGAGGTATGAATACATTTGATCACCATTCACATATACTTGGAATCTTTATATTGACCTTAAAGGGCCCATATTACGCTATTTCCTGATCTGTTATAATGTTGTTTCCTCATCAGAAACATACCTAAGGTTGTGTTTTGTTTCATTCACACATGTTTAACACACAAAACCTGTATATTTAGGCTGATTTCTTCTCTAAAACTGAAAACACTCCACCTTCCACCTTCACCTTGTGGTGAAACAAGAAGTGCTCCCCTGTGTTTTTAGACTTCACACACCTTCACTAGAATCATTTGAATAATGTCAACACTGGATTTTCCATCTCTAGTGAACAAAAGGTAAAATGTAGTTGTTAACCTGAAAACTACTTCATCATCTGCTAAAGTCATCTGCTTCTTAAGGTAGTTCACTTGGCGATTTCTCCAAAACGGTAGGCTGTATTAAGGATGAGATCATAATTTTGTTTTATGGTCATGGTATTGCTCAGGCCTAGGAGACAATGACCCATAATTCTTCTTAATCTGTCTTAATATTATTGCAAAATTTAGACCACATAGGTCATAGTACACTTGCTCCATCAAGACTTGCTCATGTTGACTACACCTGACAAATATCCTGTCGCCACCACATAGCCTGTTATATTATTGAAGGGCTCATATTTTCTGATCTATGTTATATTGTTGGTTCCTTATCAAAAACATACCCAGAGTTGTGTTTTGTTTCAATCACACATGTTTAACACATAAACCCTGCATTTTCTTCTCTCAAACAGAAAACACTAAACTTCTGATGTCAAATGGTGAATACAGGAATTACTACTCTATGTTTCTAACCTCCATATTCACTAGAATAATTTCAGTCCTGGAAATGCCAGTCTCTACTAAACAAAATGTAAAATGTAGCTGTTAACATGAAACTACTGCTTCATGACATCACAAGGTGGAACAGAACATTTTGAGTTTAGGGGATGAAGACAGGCTAATAATAATGGATTACTCAAGCATGTGTGAATGAAGCAAAACACAACTCCAGGTATGTTTTTGAGGAGGAAACAACGTTTTAACAGTTCACAGTAGCTAACTTTGCATAATGTAAGACCTTTAAATCTAGATCTATAGCTTTGTTTACGCAAAAGAAATGCTCATACCTAGCACAAAGCCTGTCAGAAAATTTGCAATTAAATGTTTTTATTGTGTAGCTCCGATCTTGAAAATGAGCCACATCTATATTCCAGACAGGTTCATCAATATTACTAAGAAGCAGTTTATTTGTTGTGATGGTCTCGGGAAGAAAAGTGCAAAAAGTATCACAGATTATATTATGTAAGTATCATGCACAGTTATTTGTCTATGAGTGAAGCTTTTAATTCAAATTATGGAAACAGTGGAAACAAGTAGGCCTGCCACAATAATTACTAACAATTATATCAACTTGTGTTATATGGAAGAATAATTTTTTGGGGGCAATATTTATTGTGTGTGATTTTCTTATTAAAAGTGGGGAACTTTTTGTTATTTTTCTGTTTCTTCGATTAGATTTGAGCTGTAGAAAGTTGAATAAATAACGTCTGTGACACATTACAGATACAAACTAACCACTAAAGTGTTTCATTCTGTCATTAATCATTTATTGTAGTTCGTATTTTTAACCATATTGTACATTTAGAATAGTTTTTTGTGACAATCCTGCTTTAGACAGGCATTGTTAGTTTCAATATTATCATTTATCATCTATATTTTCTTCAGCAATATTTCATACTTAAAATGTTGTTATCAAGGCAGGCCTAGAAACAGACAGAACCCAGAAAACTGACTCCTGCTGCTTATTTGACAGGACTGTACACCATAGCTTTGGATGAGCAGTAATTGCAGGTGACTGCTGTGAGCTTGTCAGTGGTCAGGGGTGCTTGTGTCCATCATGGGGCAGGTTACTTGATGTTTTATAAAGATGAAAGTGTGTTGTTTCTGCAGTGGATTCTTAAGGAAATGACTGTGGCACATGCTGAGGTTGGAGCCAATCTGGCGACACGGGAACTGTCTGGCTGGAGCCCAAGAGCTGTGTGAGAGGCAGTCTGTGTAAATACTCATCATGCAGGGTGGGCAAGTGGAGGATATTGTATGGAATAAAGTATTTCATATTATATAGTAGCAATTAATCAAATTTTATTTCCAGTTATCACTTCGTGAATGATAACTTTGGGTCATTCAGAGAGATCTACAGCCAATCCTCTGTCCTCTAAAGTCCTCTGTATGTCTTGTGTGTGTTCAGGACATAATTATTAAACACTATTTATTTGGTTTTATTTACATAAGATAAATTGAAAAATTGTTATTGATCAATATGTGAAAAATATATATATTTTCTGTCACATCAGTCAGTCTTAATATGTATGTAGCATTAAAAAGACACAGAATGCCATTTCAATGAGAACAAAATAATAAAGTTGAGTTTTTTCAAAATGCTTTTACAAGAATATTGAGTGCCTTGTATAAATCAATGCAAACTAACAGAATGAATACATTTTTCATATACAACATAATGTCAGATGTATTTGTACAAACAACAATGCGGACTCGTAATGTGAATGCAACCACTCCCACATCAAGAACCACAGACTAAACAGAGCTGACCTCAGTGCTGACCTCACCAACACACAGGTCATTTGTCAGTTTACTTTAAGTTGACACACACTGCACTCTCACTATGGGAAACAGTAGGAGCTGGATACTTTACATTATAAACATAATATAGTGGTTTACGTTCAGATGAGGGAATATAGTTATTTCATATAATAATCACTGCTTAGATGTTTGTTGCTTTGTTACTTTTTGCATAAAATGTCTTATTTAACTACTGATGTGCGTCTCATGCTCCTTCTGCTATTTGTGCAAATTGTGACAGCATGGACCAAATAGAGAATAACTCAACTCACTTTTATTCCTTAAGCCTAAAAATGCTTTATATTACGTCACATTTTTATACTTTGCTTGACTAATTTAGATTTTTTTGTCATCACATAAACTTTTTGTGTCTATTGTAGTGAAAGTCAGACGAGACATGAGTGAGTATTTGTCTCCCTCTACTGGAGAAGAAAGTCACTTATTTTCTTTCTTTGGCTCTGGAACCTTAAACCTGTCTGGTCACCCATATCCAAGTGACTGCTATTTGGCCCCAAAACCCCACAAGGACTGTTAGGGTGACCTCTGACCCTGTCATACCCAGTGGGGTGACCTCATTTATCACCTGGATGTGAATGTTGTGATATGGGGGTCATTACCAGAGCTGGGCCCATGTTGATTTTTAAAGGGGTACCTGGTTGTGCAGGGGCACTTTGGGATATATGCAGTCTTAAATAGGAAGCACTTATGTAGCAGTGCAATAGTTACAGACAGAGTGACGCTGTCTGGGCTGCTGCTGATTGGCTGGGGGCAGGGGTGTACAGAGGTTAGGGGTACCACCAAAAGGTCTGTGTGAAAGCAAGACAATGTGGTTTGAATTAAGGCAAACCAAATGAGCACCTTATATTTAAGCGCTCCTACACAAAGACCAGGGGATGGGGAAGGGAAGTTACTTAGTTATCTTAACCATTATTAACATGTACACGGTGATAAAGAAACAAAGCAATATATGAGAAATTGTGAACTGTTAATACAAGGGAAACTGCTGGATTTTGCTGTATGTCCCATAAGTAATGCATGAACTACTATCAAAAAAGTAGTTGCTTTACAGATGATTGAAGGGAAGCTGGTTTTGTATGTACAAAGCCATTAATTATGTATGTAGCCTATACAAGGCAACTTTGTACAAATTACCACTCATACCCCCAAGGGTTCATTTCTGTTTCATGAACTTTACAAAACGTAACACAAGGATAACATACACACTGTTCTTCAATGTTCAGATTAAACATTTGATGTTAAAACAGAAGATCATGTCATATTTTTTATTTAACATGTCTGGATGTTTTAGACTTAAAGTTTAAGTCTAAAAGGAATGGCAGTGTGAACTTCTGAACACTTGTTCAGTTCCGTCTTTGTTATAGGATTCATGCTTTAGTCCGTTGTAACTATCTTCATAACCCAAGGTTATATGGATAAGTTTGTCTTATTTTGTTGTCATTTTATTCAAGATTTAGCTGCAGGTTCAATTCTGTTTATTTTAGCTATATGCTTTGTTAATACTTTATATATGGAGCCAACATAACTTACTAACATAAGCCTTGCTTATGGAGTTTATCACTTTTGTGTGCTGGCTGTTCAGTCCTATTTCTTAATTCAGTCTGGATAGCCTTTTTGCCATTTGGAAAACCCTATTTTTAAGAGGCTGTAGGCCTCCTTGTGAAAGGTTTGAGCGTTACCATTGAAACAAAATAATTTGGCCAACATGGCTAAAGCTCACAGTAGCTAGTTTGAAATATCTTAATTTTTATTTTATTTTTTGTAGATTTTTGTTGTTTTCCCCAACTTCCTGGTAAAGCGAGGGATGTTACAACCTGACAGTGCATATGGCAGGCTCATTTCATTATCATCTTAAATTATAAATAAGGTTTTACTAAAAAATCTCCTGGTTGGACATGGGCAACAGATGTGAATGCCTAATTTACTCAGTAGTTATTTGACAAATAGAAATAAATGACACCTTTATTCACTTAAATGTTCCTTGTTGAACACAAGCCTATAATACCCCCAGTTCTCTTTCCCTAACGCATATTGTACTGACCTTTGATAACCACACGGGGGCAATGTGCGCTTTATTGAAGTCAAGCATTAAGAGTTTTAGCAAGAAGCAGCAATAAAATAAAATTAAAAAGTCGAGTTGTTCAATACAAAAGAGAAAAGTGATGAAAATGCATCTTCCACTCCCTATGATTACACGGAGATACCAATAGGCTTGTGAAGGGTACATGTGCACATTCGCATAAAGTAGCTTATTTAACGTACTGTATAAATGTGTGATTTACACATTTTGTGTAACATGTCATTTATCAGCAGACAACCAATTCAGTCCATGTTCGTTTGATCAATTGACGCTACTTGTAGTGCAGTGAGCAATCCACGTGGGGACGCAGCAAGGCAATTTCTGCGTTATACGTGCTGCTCACATGAATCATATATCTAACTTTCTAATAGTAGGCTATAATATGGTTTTAGAAGGAGGCTGCCACTGTAGGTAAACCGCACAAATAAGACATGGCCATAAGCTATTGACTATATGAGGTTATTATAAATGTGTTCTATACGGAGCTGTCGTGAAACGTTTCTCATTAAATAATTTTCATTAATTAAGCCATCTATTCTCCTTTTTTCTTATTTTGCATATTTTTCTGTGCAGTGAGGAACATTGATTTAGCCTAATGTCTTTGACTGGTTGGCCATGATGGGAACTTCAAAGTTAATTTAGGAACAAAGGTGACACGTCCGGAATTAAAATAAAGGACCAAGGGGGTGACAGAGGGGGGGCGAATTTTAGGGCCCCTACGGTTTTGCAGCCATTGGGGGCCCTCTATTAAAATGTGGGCCTACGTCACCGCTTCCGCCCTGTAGATACCCCCCTCCCCCATCCCTCTCCCTCCCCCGGCGTAGTTGGAGCTGATCGACTGCCTGCAATCCAACATGGAGTAGAGATGGGGCTCTAGCGGGGCCACCCCTCGGTAACAGCGACGACGCGCTTTTTACGCACAATTGGAACGGGAGTTGTCGGTCAAACCATGCAGCTTGGGACTTAAAAAACAAAGAGTGTGCCTTGTGTGTGTTGAGGAATAAGACGCGGAGAAGCAGAGAAGAGACGGCTACCAAATTGTCTTCTGTGTGCTACGTTACCAGCTGGAAGACGATGGTCTGTTGAAGTTGGGAGCTCCAAAGGCGACCGTGCGTCCCTGGGAAGTGTCGAAGAGAAAACGCGAGGCACGGTCGAAGGCAACGCGTCCATCAGCCGACACTCAACACCACAAAGGCGCAGGGGGATTTATGCGGAATTGGAGACAGAATCGGAGAAACAGCGGTGAAAGAATGACGAGCGAAAAGTATGCAACCGCCGTGGTGTATTACCTTAGGTGAAGCGAGAAAATGATAGAAGAAACACACCCTAACGAGTAAGTAAAGTGATATAGTTCATGTCTTTATTATGTGGCTTTTTCTGTGACCACTGTGGCTACAAAGTTGGAGATGGTACAGGCAACTTGGAGGAATGCTCAGCCCTGTTTATGGATGAGGCTCGTGATCACATTATTTTTTCTTACTTGTGTTTGAGCTGCTGTTGTGGAGAAAGGGGGTCTAGGGCCCCAACATCGGTTTTGACTGAGAAAGCTAGAAGAGAGGGGGAGAGAAGGAGGAGGGGAATAAGCGTGGGTGGATCGGAAACATTTTCTGAAAGGGTCTGAAGCGAGAGAGCACTAGCAGGCCCTGTTGCAGCGTAACTTCAAATCCACTATACGCCCCCAAGTTACGTCTTTTAAAAATGCACAAATGGGCACTACGAGTCACATTATTCCATGTGCGTCTTGTTCACCAAACGCAACAACCCGTGCTGCGCTTACAGGGCCAATTTGGCTTCGCTATTTGGTCACATCTGTGTGTGTTTGCTTCCAACCGAAGGGGAAGTCTCACAGGATATGAGATATCCGATATGCCCCATCCGCCATCTCTTTCACAATCGCCCTCATTTGCATAACCTACCGCGCTCCATTCATAAAAATACCAACGGTAAACGACAAGCCCCTGAAAAAGACGAATAATGCCTATTATTCTTTGCTAGAGGGTTTTATGTCGAGTAACTAGCGTGTGTTAATGTGTCGCGTAGTGGAGTGCGCCGTGCTGTTGCGAAATGTGGCTAATAAAAAAGACATGTAAGACGCTGTGGGCCCATACGTGTTCTTGTAGCTGATAATAAGCCTGTGTGCGTCCTCAAATCTAAACATTTACTGTACCAAGAATTAACAGCAATGTGAAACATATAGTCTGCAATAATGCAGAGCAGGTGACGAGGCGCTTTTAGTCGCTCTCTAAAATAAACACCCCTGCGCCATTGAGGCAACACTATTTTAAGCTAGTGGTTTCTACTGCAAAAATGGCCTAGGCTACACATTATTGCTGAGTTTTACTAGAATCTGGTAGCGCCTGTGTTAGCCTACGGGCAGGTAATGACCATTGACAATTCATGTGAACCGTGCCATTGGCGTGTTCCTTTGCGCTGGTGCCAAACTACTCCAGGCAGTGTTTGGTAGGAATGCCCGCTTTGTAGTTAGTTGTCTGGCTGCGGGACTGAAAGGCGAAGGGTACCGGAGGGCATGTTTGCGCTGCGGTGGCATGACACGGGCGGGTTCATTCATAAAAAAAACTCACTTTAGTCTGCATGGCTCTCTACCACCGCCATGTGATAAGTAGCAGCTTATCTAGGGGGAAGCCTTTGCAAAGACGTGCTCCGCGTTTGATTTGAAGTGGCCTGGATTACTCTAAAACTTTGTCACGCCGAGGACACAGATTATCATATGCTAATTATGATAGGTCAGGCATTAACAGACTTAAAACAACCTACAACCTCGTATTTTAATTAGAAAAATGCAGCTGTACATTAACATTGGCCTACATAAAGAAAGGGAGATCCTAATCATAAAAAAATACAATTTTAATAGGTTCCTTAGAACAACCTCTACTTCTGTGAAGTTGCCACCAGAGATGACGTGTAATTATGAATGAATGGCGTGATGATTACAAAAACCACACCCACAAAAACACTAAAAGGACTCCTGCGTTTAGCACAACAAACCTGCTCTGTAAGTGTACATCTGTTTTGACTTTTTTCTGAATTACGAGGAAGTCCATGCCTGACCTACCTGCCTGCCCACCTGTCAATAACTCTTACAAGCTTCTGTTGTTCTTGGGTTGAGTCTATTAAAATTTCATCTGCATACTGCAAATGTGCAAAATATTTTAAAACATATTGAAGCATAGATCTCAGATTGCCCCTGAAGCACGGGAAGTACCGTTTGCTGCTGTCGCTGATTATTAGAAACATAAAAGAATCATAAAATGCAGGGTGGCTGTCGTGGCACACCTATGTTTAGCAGAGGGTGTAGTCTATGTGCCACAGTTCAACCACTGTTCTTTAGATATTTATCTGGCCTTGTGTGATCATGTTATTGACACTAACGTTTATACTTTGAGTCACAATATGTTAATTGCTCTCTTATTGCTTATTTTACTCATGGTGATGGTGCAGTGACGTGATTCCTCTGACTGTACTTTACAGGCAGCCTGAGTGTACATGAAAGTAGTTCTCTCATTTCTGAGTTTTATGGAAGTGTTAGATGCCCCTCACACCTAATAGAACCACAACAAAAGCAGTGGGTGTATTGATCTGGTGTGCTCTGCTGCAGGGTCACTATGTGCACTGTCAGTATTGGATAGGATATGCTTGGTGACATTCAGTTAAGGTCAACTTAGATACGAAACACAATCCCATCCCAGGACAAAAAGCTCTCTCCAACTGGCAAAAACAGCAGCGACGAGTTAACACGTTTGCAGGATCATTATGTTCCCCTTCTTTTCATTTTTTCTGCAAGCAGCATTTGATATTGAGTATGCAGCATGTGCAAAAGTTTTAGATTCGGTTTTCTGAACAAAATTAATAGTATTGTGAAAAGTAGTTCAAATGCAAGTATTTGAATTGTATAAAGTATATTTTGTGCAGCCATGGGCCTAGCCCTATCAGTGTGATCAGAATTTACACCAAGTTAATTTGTAAATGCAATGCATCCTTGGCCATTTCAAAAAACATACATAAGCTCAGTCTTTCTCTCTATACTTCTAACTATTGTTGTCACAAATACAATTCTAAAATTTTGAACTAAATGTTACCAACATAATCATACCAAGGTAGTTTCTCAAATTTGGGCAGGAACTGAATACAGTGGGAAATTTGACAGTTCAATACCAATTTCTGTACCACAATGTAGTTTTCAACTCAAAATGATGGTATTTTCTCGAATCTTCTTATGCTGTCTTATACAAGTTATTATATGAATCAAGACCATTCTGAAACTATTCCAGAAAGGTCCTATTTTGTTATCAACTAGTATTTGGGTTTCTTTTTTTAAAAACCCTATAACATCATATGCACAGGACTTTATATTCTAATGAAACCACAATGAACTACCAAAGCAGTTTGCCATAAAACATCTGTGCTCAATATATCTGATGTATCTGAGCTGCTGAAACCTTGTGTTTCCTGTTTACATAATGTTTTTACTCTTTATTGCCACCTGCTACACCTGTTATTATCTTTATATAGAAAAGGCAAAGTCACAAACAGGAAGTTGAAAGTTAAGAATGGAAGCTACAAACTTAATATGATCAGAGAAAATGTGTGATATCAAAACCACCCACGTTATGACATTGTAAATCTAACACAGTAATATGTATAGCAGTAGTTAACACAAACCCTATAGTCTGGTCTTTCCTCACTCTGCTCTCAGCCTGTTCAGAGCCTTTGTTCCTTTCCTCTCTTCATTTATTTGGCTTCCCCCTCCTTACACTCAGTCACATCATGTGGGGCTGATCGTTGTTCAGTGTTCCTGTGTTGCACAAAGCAGATCATCACTGCTTCTCTCCACAGCCTTTATGGAAGTGCTAGAGCTGGACACCAAACAATGGCCTCAAATTGTGCCTTTATTTTATCTTCACTTGTCAGCTGACCTTTTGACCGTGATTATAAATAACATTGTAGAGTTATTCCCATTTACTCAACATAGTACTGGTAGTGGACCCTACTTCTGTACACCTTTACTTTGACCATTACTCTTGGAGTTCCATATCCACTATGGTTAAGTGGCAGTACATTCCTTAGAACACTGTTCACTCAAACAGAATTTTTCTGCTACAGTTATAGTAAGATATAATATAAAAAAGCTTCAAACCATCAAAGGAGGTTCATTCACACTCCTCGTTTGGTTGTGGTTGGTGCGTTGGTGTTGTTTTAATCCTTGTTTATTACAGAATCTGATCTAGTCCAGATTTAATACTGGTTTAGGTTCACATTTGATGTAACGAAGTAAAACCTTTTAAATGTTTGGTTTGTTTCAATCAAGACTGTGTTTTTATGCATATTTTACCCATTATGAAACTTTTTTATTCTTTCTTTGTGCTTTTAGTTTAATATTTTAGTACCACGTGCAAGCTCAAAGTTATCCAGCTTTACACTTAAAAGTACAAGCACAGATTTGTTATTTGTAGTCTGATTTATTGAGCCTTTTTATTATTTGATTCTTTTTTCATATATTAAGGTTTTGATGTTACCTAAGAAGAGATCTTTCCATAACTGCAACCTATAATGTAAACAAGGGTCAAAGCTCACCTAAGTCACACAATAGTTATTATTTGACAAATAAAAATCTATGACAGCACCTTATGTTTGCCAATGGAACGTCTGAACTTCCACAAAAATTGTTCTCTATGGATGTCATTAATATGTTTTATAACTCTGCACTACTTCCTGTAATTTGAATCTTTTTCTTCTTTCATAAATTGCCATGTGTGTAAGACTGTTTACAACAGTAATTTTTCCAAAAAAGTGGGTCCATAAAACTAATTCTCAAGTAGTGTTGCCAGATTAATCACAATGCTGCAATTTTTGAAGTACCATAATCTCCAAAAATAGTCTTTCTGCATAAAAACTGCTACCCCTGTACTTTAGAACTGCACAAACATGTTCTGAGATGTATGATTGTTTTATTAGTTTGTAGTGCGTTCAGTCTTTTGTTAATTTTCCCAGACGCATTTAAAATATGGACTTTGAACAGAATCTTTGAACAGAAATTATTTGTGCATAAATCGAAAATCCAATCACAATGGCAATGCTTGTCACAAAAATCACATTTAGACATATTCCCAAATTGTTGTCCCATTGCCAAGAAAATAAACCAAACAAAATTCAACATGACAAAAAAGTAAGTGGTAATTCTTTTATGACTGTAATCTGTTATCTATTATTACTTATCCCTTTTGGTGTCTAACCTAAACAGCTGTTCTGGGTACTTTGGTGTTACTTTGCCGGACACTTCATTGCATAGATATTATCAAAGCCAAATATTGGAGTAATGAGAACTGTATTTTGTATTCATGTATTTTTATACACTGCAGGTAGCCATGTACATCTTGCAAATGTTAATGAAAAAGGTCTTAGAAGTGGTCATATGGTCAAACCTCCAACAGCTGAGAGCTAATGTAAATGAAATTAACCTGATCAAACAGATTTGCCAAGGCTTAGAACATGCTGAAAGTCAGTGGTACTGGCCTACAGTCGTAGGTCCTTTATAAGAGGATAGTATTATAATATCATTGAGTTTGGTGGCTTTAGTTGCATTTCACACGTTTAGCAGCAATCAGCTTATTGTTAGCCGCTTTGTACTCCAAATGCCTGTTTTGTTAATAGGCTTCTTTTGACGGTGAATCCTTCCAAGATAAACCATATTCTTGAGTAGTGAATTATGCTAGCCTTTCCCTGAAGTTTTTCATGGTTTTCTGAGAGGTCACACTTGAAGGTCATACGGTATGGACTCAATCAATCAATCAAACTTTATTTGTATAGCACTTTTAATACATTGGAAATTTAGCACAATGTGCTTCACATGCAACAGAAACATGACGATGATTAAAACCCCACGCCATTATTTCTTCCATATATATATAGCAGTTTAGACAAAAACATATAGCTCATAAAGGTTATAGTAAAAATTTAAAAAATGGAGACTAAGTAAAATAATGAGAATTTAATTTAAAACAAATTATACTAATAAAAATTAAATTTAAAACAAGTAAAAGTTTTAAAAAGTCATAAATCTACATAAGTCTAAT
This sequence comes from Odontamblyopus lacepedii, assembly GCA_034769755.1. Lineage (NCBI taxonomy): Eukaryota > Metazoa > Chordata > Actinopteri > Gobiiformes > Gobiidae > Odontamblyopus > Odontamblyopus lacepedii. The sequence goes on from CM068354.1 coordinate 21,254,545, forward strand.
ATTCCACACTAATGCTTGTTGTTTCAGGATAAAAATGTTATTTTATTATAGAATTTCAAATAAATATATTTTAGAATTTATTTCTTACCAGTCACTGGACTACCACAGGACTCTCGTTTCACTCAAATCAAAAATAATTGCTGCATTTTAGTTGTGTAATTGGGAAAAAAAATCTATCTAGCATTTCCACACAAATAAAGGTTATTAAAAGGCCCACATGACCCTATTTTCTGATTGATGTCATAATGTCTCCACTGAAGAAAAGATAAAAGGTAGCTTTAACCATGAAAACTATCGCGTTCTAACATGGCTTACGGCTCACAAGAGTAAATTTTGTGTAATATAGGACCTTTAATAATGCTTGGCTTGACTGATCAGTTTGGTAATAGATGTCATCGGTTAACATTGCGTTGCCTTTTAGTAGCTTGGTGTTATGTCAACTGACACATTGGCTCACACAGGCACAAACAGGCAGTGTATTGTGCTGGGCCATGTGAGCGCTCCATATAACTGCAGCTGATTGACAGAAAGCTGATCAAATTCCCCCTCAGGAGCCGCTAGTCTCAATACTTGTGAATGAACTTGTTTCACCTCAGCACATTATTTCGACTGGCCTCACTACAGCTTGGACATAGTAGAGGACAAATGTGGCTATCAAAATGGCAGCTAGTGTAATGCATAGATGATATATTTGTTCATCACAAAAAAATGCTATCCTTAACTTTTATTAATTGTTTAGAGTGCGAAAGGATTTGTGAATGAGATATTCACTAAATTGTCGCCAGATTAACCCAAGGTGAAGCCATTTGAGGACATCCTAGTGCAGTACATTTACTGTCAAGTGTAAACTTTGTGTTTTTTCATCAAAAACACAACATTTACACATTTCTTGGGTGATTTTCTAAGTATTTACTGCTCTGGCCGAGTCATAAAACCTCTTCTCTCAGTTCATGACATGACATATTTTGGTGCCTGTGTTGGTGATTATTTCAATAATTGATTCTTTGTGAATGTGATAATTGAACTTGTTACAGCTCTAATCAAGTCTATTCCTTCCTATGGAAATCGAGTTTGAAATGGGTCTATTGTAGTATTGTGTCAACGCTACTCTAAGGTATGTCTTTTTTAACCCTTTTATTTGCTTAATTGTCTTCTCCATCAAACAAGAAACACAGTTCAATTCCACATGTAGTATGTGTGATAGTTAGTGCAGTACCTTTTGTACTACTTTTGTGTAAAGTAATAGATAGTATGCATTGTCCCATGTGGTTCTGGACTACAGCAGGGCCCTCTCTGGAGGTGTGCCTTACTGTTGATCAAACCAAGGAGTGGCTTGTCAACTTATCAGAGGAAATATAGTCACCCTTATCACGAATGGCTGCCCTCACTGGCCTTTCTATCTGCAGCAGATGAAAACCAGCTCTTCTCCGTTCTTTGTTTTATAGTATTAGGAGCATAGTGGGTCATCATTTGTATCATGAATGGCTCTGGGAATTATTAACAAACTAAACAATGGTTCAGTTACTCCACAGCCAGAAGTTTGATGAAATAAAACCTGAAATGATTATTTTTGTCTTTACATTATAGACCTTTTAATGGCCTTTCCAGCTATTTGCTCAGCCATACTCTTTTAAGCATTTTAATATCTCACTATTTGGTAGCCAAAATATTGGCTTGAGCTTTTTAATTAAAAGATCTACCAGCCAATCACGGAACAGAGTTGCACTTTGGAGGAGTAATGCTAATTTTTGTAAAACTATTAAATCAAATGGAGATTGTGATTGATCAATATGAAAAATTTGAGGGGGGAAAAGTCAAATGCCATATCACTCATCCTGTTGTTTGATGAGTGCATGTTGTGTCTTTGTTATTTATAACTTTGGCTACATACAGTGTAATTTAATCTTTGCTGTGTGTAATTATCAGAGCAGTGACTATATATGCTGAATAGTGCCCACGACAGTTAAACCAATTGTGACTCATGATTAGCGGAAGTCAGTAGACGGTAAATTACACACTTGGATAAAAGACATTCACAAGACTCTGTTAATGTGCAGGCTAGGGCATTTTGTGATGCTGTATAAGGACGACTTTGAAGTAGGCCTGTCACGATAACAAATTATGAAGTGCAATATATTGCTGAAGTAAATATAAAGATAAACCAAACCATAAACTGGCAGATTATCCCCAAAAACATATTCTAAATGTACAATATGGTCAAAATACACAAGCTACAATAAATAACAAAATGAAACTATTAAGTAGGTTTTTTGTAGCTATTAGTCATAGAAGTTCCTACTTCACCCATCTACAGCTCAAATCTCATCACTCATCATCTCATCTTGAACACAAAATTAACAAAAGGTTTTCATTTGTACTAAAAACCCATGAAGTATCCATGATAAATATTGACCCCCAAAAATGATTGTTCCATCTAACATATATTTAATGATAAGTTGATATAGTGATTACCATGACAGGGCTACTTTGAAGTGGTACACACCCTGTTGTCTCATGCTACTAGGTCACCAATGTCATGAATGATGTTGAGTTTTACCTTATCACCAGGAAGTGTGGTGAATGATTAAAGACATCATCATTTTGATCTCCAGAAAATCCGTGTTCTTTGATTCACTTCATCATAATAGCATAGCTTATACAGCAGCTTGCGTTCCTATATGTAAAGTGTGTGGTTGAGTAGCTCTGGTATCGGATCAAACTGTGTATATGTTTATTAAACCTGTGGTTCATGTTTAATTTGTTATCCAAATGTGAATGCAAAAATAACAAAAATAAACAACAAAATAAAATGTAGTACATTACCACAAGCACACTTGTGGATCTGCAGGTATAGTTTGGGCAGTATTTTCTGATTTTAGCTAAGGAACAGTTATACTGAAAGATGACATTAAGCTGTAGGTTAATGTGTACTTGTTAATTTTTTAAATAGTCAGTATGTCCACCAAGAGTGCACCTGGGCAAAACAGTTGAACAGCAGTTGAAAAAACACTTCTATGTGAAAGTGATCACTTGTTGGGAGTCTTGGGAGATATTGAGAAAGGAGATGAATAGTGATTTCTATGTTTATAAAAATCTAGACGAGCATTCTGCTTTGTATTTTTGATATTTGAATATTGGAATACAGTGTTATTGTAGAGATGTGAATCTCAAAGTGAATTACAGGAAGTGTGTGTTGGCAAATATGTTTGGTCAGTTTGTGTTGTGTAGTGTACATGTGACTATTTCAGTTCTGCCTCTCATGATGAAGGGGAAATAATCATTGCATGTTCTTGAGTTTGAGGATTTTTTTTTTCATCAGCTCATTGACTAAGAACAGAAGTAGTGCATTACTGGAACATGGAAATGTTACTAATGCTCATGGAACTAGGCTTCATTGAGCAAATAAGACAAAACTGCATTGTTTTTAACAAACTAACCTGGCCTTTTGACTGAGCAACATCTATGTTTTAGCAGCCCATGTAAAGCATGCATGGTTTGCCTTATAACATGAACACTAACAAGTGAAGGAAATCAAGTGTAATTTGATAAAGGCAGTCAGGAGGAACATTTATTTAAAGAGGCTATGCACACAAACGCACAGTCCATGGCTCAGGCCGTGGTTGCTCCTCTGCAGGGTGTTTGTCTGCTGTCATTCACTCACTTTTATGAATGTGTGTGGGTGGGAGCTGGTGAACCAGTTTAGCCACGTGTGTGTGTGCGCGCACGCGCGCGCGTGTTTGCGTGCGCGTGTGTGTGCATGTGCGCGTGCGCGCGCGCCGCTCATCTCTGGGACTGTCTGTAAGCTAATTATATAACAACACCTTTCTCATTCACTCCTACACTCATCTCCTTCCTTCGTCTGTCTTTTCACTGTTCTCTCCATCCTACGGCCTCACACCAAACAGACAAACAAACAGATGTACATCCTGTTATTGTCAGCTCAGGTCTCATGGAGGCTGGTGCCTGTCAGTGTTCATGTTTGACTCTGTCTGTTCACCATGTCACATAAGAATGTATTGTAATCTTCAGGTTATAAAGATGTAATTCATAGAGGATGTAATGTTTGGATGCAGGACTAGCTACTTTGTTGAATAAACTTAAAAGCAAATTAAGTGTATTTGCAGTGGCGATGTGTCCCTGTGTGCACACTGACTTGTCCTGTAAAACACCTCCCACCACTCCACTGCGAGGACCAAGTTGTGACTTCAGACACCCTCAAACATTCTGCTACAGTGTGAATCCAGCCCTAAATAAACTCATCTGCTATTAGCTTAACTCCTATAAGTCGTAGATTCACAAATCACATGCTTGTTTTATATGAAGATAAAGTATTAATTATGAGAGTGTTGGCATGGATTATATAGAATGTGATATTCCATCTTTTGTCTGTGATTAATGTAATACATTTCTAATGTAATTTCCTGTTTCTACAGTGACAGCTACATCGTGCGTGTGAAAGCAGTGGTGATGACTCGAGACGACTCGAGTGGGGGCTGGCTGGCCCAGGACGGAGGAGCACTGAGCCGGGTGGGAGTGTGTCGCCTCCTGCCCCCAGAGCTCACACCATCACTGGCCACAAGCACCCACAGCCGCTCCCAGTTCCTCATCCACGGAGAACGGCTGCCAGATAAACAGGTACTGGTCATACTGCTGGGTTTCATTTGTTCAGTCATGTTAAATAATATTATTGTGAAAGAAAGTGCGCCAACACCAGGTCTGATGAATTATTATTATTAGCTGTCTAAGGCCCTGTCCACATAGAGCGGAGCTCTAACTTATCTTTAAATATATTTTATCTTAAGTGCTTGTCATCCACACAGAGCAGGGGTTTCGGGGGATCTGTAAATGACACTTTAGAAACCAAGTTCCAGAGTGCCAAGATCTATCTATTAAATGAAGACATCATAGCCCCAGCATTTGTATATTCTACATAATTTACTACTTACTTTATATAATAATTACCTCTCTGCTGCATCACAACTTGGGCAGGTGACATGGAGAAAATAAATAAATCAGCTTTCTGTGGAGATAGTCTCCCCGAAGTGTTTAGACCTTTCTGACAGCTTTACCATTATATTGCAGTCAGAATCAAAAGCACAAGTCCCCTCCCATCATCTCTTCTGCAACATGCCCCATGTCATCTCTTCTTGGGTCTTTGTCACTTTTTGTGGCAGCAGCACTCTCAAGCCTGGTCTGTGTATTATCGTGGTTTGAGATGTTTTGAACAATCTGTGTTCCACACTTACTGAACTGGTGCTGTTTTTTGTTTTGTTTTTTTTAACCATAGCCTGTTTGTTTGTCACTGACCTGCATGCTGGGCTCTTAGGTGATTCTGGATTGTCCACTGAGGAAGGACCTGGTGTACACCATTGCTACGCCCACGTTTCACCACTGGAAAGTGGAGGACCGAAGGTGTGGCCTGTCCTTCCAAAGTCCAGCTGATGCCAGGGCTTTTGACAGAGGAGTCCGGAAAGCTATTGAGGACCTGGCTGAAGGTGCACACATTGCTCCTAACATCCATGAGTGCATTTTATTCTTTAATCTTTTTACTGTGCATTTTACATGGACATTTCTTTTTTCAGGCTCAACAACTTCATCTACAGCACTCCAAACAGAAGGCGAACTTGGTGATGATGATGTTTTCACTGTAAGCCTATCCCTTTATATTTGCTACTTTGTTTGTGCCTGTGAAATTATATCTTTATGTCTGTAAATTAGAGTCTAGGTATACTTAGCTGTCAGAAGTTGGACTCTTTCAAAATGTTTAATTTGTTTAAGACGCAAATGAAGTAAGGTTGATTCCAGATTTTACTGTTGCGCTATGCATCTTTTATCTGTATATGTGCACCCAAAACATATTTTAGGACATAATACAGGACCCCCTCCCTACGACCTGCCACTATACATGATAAGTGTGTGTTTTTGCGTGTCAAGGCCCCTCTATCTTAAGTAAGCATGGAGGAGTCCCTCCCCCCACTCTGTAACTGAACACCATGAGCAGCAGGCCAGGTCACGGGGTCACTTCCTGTGTCCCACCACCTCCCTCTCCACTGGTAACACCCCCACCCTCCCAGCAGAATACGAGCAGAGCGACCAAACTAGCAGCTAGCAGCTGTTTCCCAGCTTAGCGTGGAGCTGGTGATTTACGAGAGGAAGTGCCTCGTGGTTCATCTTTGACTCGGGCTGTCTGTAAGGGCCAAGACTAATAGGTGCTCTGCTGGGAGTGTACAGCCGCCTCAGAGAGGCACACAAACACACCAGGAACAGGGGAGCCATTCCTGTCAGAGGATAGAGCAAACTGTGAAATTGACCATTAGCTTTTCAGACATGATCTGTTTGGTGTTGTCATTAAGAGATAATTCTCTTCAAATAAAACAGTGTCCTCTTTTATTTCAGTCATAACTGCTTCAGTAAAATTGATGTTCACAGGAAACTTGAAGCAAAGTTTCTAACATTTCCCAAGAACATTGTTGCAATCCTATTTTGAAATACCAGTTGTAAATTAGGATGCATTTGTTAAGGCCTGCTTTACGTTCTTCCTGGCATGTGTAAAAGACCTTTCCTAAAGTTAGCAGTCGCTTTCTTGGACAGGGGAAATTGTATGGCAGATTTGCAGCCTGTGGGCACAGCACAGGATAGTGAGGAGACTCATGGGTGGATGTGTTTCCTAAAGGAATGCCTTTCTCTTACATTAACCTTCATCCTTTTTGCTGTCTTTATTTTGGTTCCATGACAGCTCACATACTGAGCAACCAGAGGAGAGGACCCCTCGTAAAGCTGTACAGGCATCTTTAATGATAAATTCTCTTGAACACAACTTAAAACTTGTCCAGCCATAGGCATTAATAGACAGTGGAAGATGGTTCAGAAAGAAAACTCAACTTTTTTCTTCCAGCAGAAATCTGGTCTGTGTTTTGAATTAGTCGCAGTTGTGGAGGCCAGAGCAAGAACCCGTTTAAACTGTATTGGCTCCTCCCTTGGTAATGTCTTCTCCAGGGGGGCGGAGCCTGGAGCATGTCATGTTATTTTTGGCTGGCTGCTTTAGGGCTTTGTAAGAAAGCTGGGGGAAATTCTCTGCATGGTGGTATCCATGTGGGGAGAGCAGCACTGGACACAGAGTGGGGATATAATGGGGATAGCTTGAGCAGACACACCGACAGCAGATCTAGGTCATATAGTGCTCTCTGTGCTGATTTTAGCCTCTGGAATGACAGACAAGCATGCTTTTTGGAAATATGTGTGCGGATTGACTGAACAGAGGAGGCAGAAAATCATGCATGTGAATAGCAGTGATGTGCCAAAGGCTTTGTTAAGATGGATATGACTTCCTCCTTTCACATTTTAAAGATCAGTTAATACAGATTTTACATCTTGAGTACGAGGTCAACACCTGTTTGATTGGACATTTCACTTTCGGAGGGACAGAATGACAGGAGCACACCTGCCTGTCAGTTGCCACCTCTGCTGCCCCCAGAGGATGACCCCCAAAGAGCCCCAGTGAAATGTCCGTCTCAGATACTGTATATGCAGCAGTCTGCATGTCTCCTGACATCTCAGAGGAGGAGAGGCACAGTATTTAAACATGCACAAGTAAAAAGAAAAGTGAATGAAACTGTATGGCTGCATGATGAGAGGGAGGAGGAGAGGCCAAAAAGGTAATACTGTGGGGTCTCTGTGTGGGACTTTTGATTGCATATTTTATTGAAAGTTTAAATATGTGCGAACAGTTTTCACTTGAGTTAAATGTAACATATCTTGCAAAACATAGTTCAGATTTCCTGTTTTTCCCAATCAGAGCTTCTCTGCTGCGTCCTGTTTTTGTTTGTCCAATAGTGGAGTCTTCTCGAACCTCCTATTTGTTTGGGGTCTCCAATCAAAACTCAGCTTTCATCCCACATCCTGTGTTTGTTTGTCTTTGACAGAACGCCACAGACAGCTCATCCAACTCCTCCCAAAAGCTGGAGCTTTCCTTACAGCCGCTCGAGTCCTCACCGCTTCCTCACAGACACCGGTGTATGCTGGGACATCGTCATGACTACCCTCGCCATGACCTCCATGACCCTTATCGCCTCTCAGACCACTACTTCCTGGAACAAGTGAGTCCCATAAGCATTTACTATAATGTGTAATAGATTTAATAGTGGAATATGGTATTGAAGTGAACAGCATTTTAGTAAAGCATCTTTGAGTGTCTAAAAAAGCGCTATATAAGTCAGATGTATTATTATTATTAATATTATTAAAGCCGTAGCGCTGCTGATAATCTCTTGTGTATGTGGTAACCAAAGTGTTGTTTGTTTGCAGCCGCTATCTCGGATCCCCCGGCGCGTTACCTTCCAAGAGGATGAAGAAATAGTTCGCATTAACCCTCGGGAACGCACATGGGAGCAAACAACAGAGCGATTGCACAGTGGGCGGTCGGAGCGGTCCTGGCTTACTGGTTATGAGGACTACCGCCATGCCACAGTGCGGGACAAGTTCATCCAAATGGAAGACACAGAGTCCTACGTGGACTTTGCTAAGACACAGAAAGACTACTATACTTATCCCCTTGCACCAGCCCTGTCCCCCTCAGACTCTGACCCTGCACTCGGACCCTTGCCTAATAAGGGCCACAGTGACTCTTGTCACCATGGCTTCACACCCGTGGTCTCCACTCAGCCGCGCCCGTACCTTCCAGGCTCCTCCCCCTCCACTAATGGTGGAAAGGGCAGGAAACCTGATGGCATGGACCGCAGCCAGTGTGAGCACTGTGGTGAGGCCTTTTACCTCTCAGAGAACCGCAGAGGCCGGTGCCAGGATGCCCCAGACCCAGTGCGGGTGTGCATCCGTCGGGTCAGCTGCATGTGGTTGGCAGACACCATGCTGTACCACTGCATGTCCGACCCGGAGGGGGACTACTCTGACCCCTGTTCCTGTGATGGCAGCGAGGGAAGTGGTGGAGGCAGGGTGGGCACACGTTGGCTAGCCCTGTTTGGTTTGTCTTTGGTGGCACCCTGCCTCTGCCTGTACCCCCCTCTTCACGCCTGCCACAGGGCAGGGCTAGCATGTGGCTGCTGTGGAGGACGCCACAAGGCCATGAGTTGAGCCACCGCACTTGGAAACCTTTTAGAGGACAAAACTACCCAACGCAAGCACAGGGAAATGGAAGGATGGGGAACAAATGGGGACAAAGTTTTATGGCTGCTCGCTCTTTTGCCTTGGTTCTCTGGGTTTCTTTACATATTCCAGACACTGAAATAAGCCAAAAAAGCAGTTGGTGCATTTTGTAAACAGCCTGGGAAGATAAGCTCCCCCTAATGGCAAACAGTTCTCTCAGCTCTCCACATGGCCATTTCATGCTCTGTTTGTAGTGAGAGAGCTTTTTTTCAGGGGGCCTTTTTTATAGCAGACCTATATGTCATGTATAACATATGCAGGTACTTTATACTTTGTACACTGACGTGGCGTCAAAGAACTTGAATTATTTCTCTTCGTTCTTTTTTTGTTCTTTCTTTTTAATGTACATGGCCATTTTATTTATATTCTATTCCAATACTATGGCCCACCCAGCTAAACTCCAGCTTGAAGAAAAGTCTGACACTACACCTCTCTAAGTTTGTATGCAGTTTTGTGTGTGTGTCATCTGATGATATGTGTGTGAATGTATACAACATGTGCCGAGGCCTTTGTTGTCTGCTCTGCATCTTATGGTTAGCCCATGTATATAGATTGCATTGCTCTCTGCCAACAGTTTTGTTGGGTGAAAGACATGTGGTACTCTGCTCATCCTAATCATCTAATATCCCAAAGAGTAGTGTTTTTAAATTATTTATTTTCTCAAAAAAAAAAAAAGAAATAAAATAAACTACCAGTGAAGTGATCCTTGGTAGCAATTACTAGAGACGGTGCTTCAAGTTAAACCTTTAGCATCTGTTTCCTTTTCATACTGTGCCTAGACGAACTATTACGTTGAATTTAATGTTTGGGCTTACTGTAGTTTACCTTGGTCAATTCAGATCCATCCAATACTCACAAAAACCTGGTCTTTGTCAATGGGGAACAATAAATCGATATATTCTTTGAAATTGGTGCCTATTATGCCTTAAAAGGAGATGAGATGCTCAAACTCAACCCCCCAAAACCGTCGATGTCAGAGAAAATGAGCGTGATTTAGGCTCCAAGCAATCAGCATCATTACACTGTCAAAAACATGTGTAAACTATTTTTATACACAACACATTTGAGTGTGATAAATAAGGACTCCAGTTGCCTGCGATGTACAATCACTTCTTTTCCTTAGGTCCCACCCTTTAGTTGAGCCAACCAATTACAAATCAGTATTCTGAAATGAAAATCTGCTGCCAACAATGTTTCAAACTGTCCCTGAAAACTGTGGTACAATTAAAATATTTATATAAAGAGACCTCAGGTATGAAACCTAATTGCTAGTGATTTTGCTGTCATTGCTCTATGATCAACAAAAGCAGAAATCAATCACTCCTTTTTACAGTAGTTGTCAGTGTGGTGACTCGTATTTTGTTTGCCAAAATATTTAAATAGTACATCATTATGACTTGATGTAAAAAAAAAAAAAAAAAAAAATTTTAAAAATTCTTTTAAAAGGCAAAATTTGTTTGTGTAGTAAGAATCACAGCAGCTACATCTATTTAGATTACAGGTACATCTCAATAAAGGAAACAATGTATATAGATCCAGAATGAAATGCGATATTTCAAGCATCTATTCATAATGGTTTACAGTTAATAAAATATAGCATACAGTACATAGTCGAGTCATGTTTATGTATGACATAATACTGTATTACATCAACTTTTTTTTTAATAATCTACAGTGTAATGATTTATTGAGATGTATCAGTATTTTCTCTTGCTCTGTCTTTGCACAAATCTCCACCATTGCCCATCATGCATTTTGTTAAAAGTCAATGTGATGTGAACATGAGAGAAATTAACACTAAACTTTTAATTCTTGACCAAATCTGTATTACATTATACTACACTTGGTAAAGATACACATAAAAACATGCATCACATCATTCACTAAAACAAGTGAACATCCATGTACCATCTTAGACTATAGTGCCAAGGATATGTCACTGACTGTAGGTGAATTTCCAAATGCGTGAGGATATCCATTTTCCTCTTCCTCTCCAGTCTGTTTCATACATCCTGCCCTGTATAGTCCTTAAAATGTTCTTGCCATGTATCCATCTGCGTATCCCAAATTCAATTCCCCGTGAAGATCCTAAATATCACTTACTATCACCTATTTAGTATAATCTGATCATGTGGTTTCAGGTATAGGTTTCAGGTCATAAGACTAGAAAGAGAGTGTGTGTGTGTCTGCTGGCTTTAAATTCTCCATCTTGTCCGATGTTTGGTGCGCGTTCCTCATGTCAGAGCCATTTACAAGTGCCTGAACGCATCCTCTTTATTTTCTTGTGTATTTAAAGGAAAATAAACACCATGTAATTGAATTAGACCCATTTTTTACGCTTAGTATTTTTACCTCTGTAAAAAAAAAAGAGCAAAATTATATTATATATATCAAGTGTATGTTGTACATTTTTATTTCTATTTTGTTTTTTAAAATAACTTTCTAACATGTACGATGGATGTAGCTCTTGCTTTTGAGAAGAAACAGGAAGTACTTTGTAGATATGGAGGAGTGGCCAGGTCTATGAGAAAAACAGTGAAAATGTGTGTCTTACTTTCCACCTCCAATAAAGCGAGAAAACAGAAACCTTGAGTCCGTGTACATCCATTAGTTTTTATTTATCATTTTAAAAACGTTCCCTGATAACAGTGTGTCTCAGTATTACCCCTGGCATGTGGGTTCTGCCTAGTAAGACTACTTATCAAAATTCTCACCCTAAAAATAATTTTAAAAAGTCCAATTTGATCTGTTCTAAAGTCAGCGATTCACCGCCAATGAATAATCTTTCCTTTTAATCCTCTCTGGACAAATGTTGGTACCAAGTTGGTACCCTGTGTACTTTGTGTGGAGTTTGAGAAACACTGTCCTAGCAAAACTCCAGTCTTGAGTCTGATTCCTGCTTTCCTCTGCCTCTCTCCACAGCAGGAACATGTGATAGCCATCGAAGACGTGGGGCTGTTTCGTTCAGGATGTCTCTGGAAAAGCATGTGGGCGATAATGATGGAGCACAACAGAGGAGGGGGTAGAGAAGAAAAAAGGTCCCCGAGGGCTTTTGGGGGCCTGCAAAGCAGCTCCACAGCTTTAAACAGCATCACAGTCCACATGTGCAAACATTTAAGATATCTGCTCGGGTAATGGGGTCAGTCTGGCCCTCTTTGGGTGCACAAAGCTCTGCCACTCAATTCCTTCAGCAGTTTACTAAGCTCGCCTTTACCCAGATCAGTGCTTTTGTCTTCAACCATTTAAAAATAATTACACAAAAAACATGATTGTTTAGCAGAATTAAAATTTCAATGGACATGGACAAGCCCTTTTGATAGTTTTAAAATGTACCTTGCAAATTCATTGGACACTTGAGATGAGAACTTTAGAAAAAAAAAAACTTCCTATTCTCACTCAGTGGAAAAAATGTACAGCTGAGGTCTTCTTTGTGGACATGATAGTGAAACAGGTAAAAAAGAAAACTTGTATCCATAGAAGAGCATCTAGTTATGTTCCATTCATTTCCACACAGGATGCGTCTGACTTGGGTGTGTGATGCTGATGCAGAGTACACTTCAAATACTGTCAGAGTTCAGGGTCAGGGGAAGTGTCCAGGATTAAAATGGAACAGGTCCGGAAGAGTTTGGGTGCGATCTTTATTTGAGGCTCGGAAACAGAACCTCTTCCTCTGGTGGCGCCAGGGCTCTGCCACCGTTCCATTTCCACTTCCTCCTTCTGTGTCCCAGTGTTGAATCCTTTTGTGTTTAGCTGAACAAAAGTGCTGCCAAATTTATCAGCTGACAAATCTTTGTTCTTTAGACAAACACTTGAGATATTCCTTTCCTTGAAAAAACAAATACTGGAAAAGATAAATAAAAATTATACAACACTGAATTCCTTATAAATCACTTTTCTTTATTTAAATCAGCGTTGTGTTAGGCAGTTATGCTATGAACAACACAAGAAAATAAAAAAATGACAAAATAGAAAGACATATAGACACAGAGTGATCCAGTTAACAATAACTGCACTTGGCACTGGATAGACAATCAATGGAAAGAGGAAAAAATATATATTTGTTTTACTCAAAATAGAAGTGCCTCCAGTCTACATAACGTGAACTGTTGGTGAATTTAAGACTGGGAAACATAAGAGACAGAATAAAACAGTATTGATACACAAGAATACTGTTTTGTGGCATTACTTGTTCAAATTGAATAGTTTAAACTCTTTAAACAGTTATCTGCCTCCATGCTTTGGTAGATCTGAAGATACTAGATACTTGTGTGACATAAGAGGCAATTGCTTGCACCCATTTTCAGTATTCAACCTAGAGGAGGCAGAAGCAAAGCAAAGGAACAAAGTGAAAAAAAGCACATCCCTAAACCTGAAGTACCGTCGCACAGCTGTTGTCAAGTTCAGGGCTTTACTTTGTGCATATGTCCCTTATCGAAATGAACAAGTCTTCATTAAAAAACCTGGAGGAACTCGTTACATAAATGTACTCCATTTACAATGGTAATAGTGCACAGCAACAAAAAGTCATGGAAAAAAATCAATTGAAAGATATAAACTCATACACCCAAAAGAAAGCAAATAAGAGGAACCCCTCCCACAAGAAAATTCATGATATCATTTATAAAAACCGACATAAAAATGTGATCAGCACACTTGAACAGACGCTGAGTGCGGCCCGTGGCTGTTTCATGTGGACCCTGATTGTGATCTTATAACATTTCCTTAGAACTCTTCATTAATTAATCCACTCCACAATTTTATTTTATTTAAAGATTTAAACTTAACTTTATTATAATGCAGTGGTTGAGGCATCTGCAGTTTGCCACCAACATGTTTTTTTTTCTTTTTACTAAACAAATAATGGTTGTCTGCTTGTGTAAGTGGTAAGCAAACAAGCAGAGTGAATATCCAACTTAACTTCCTGGTTTTAACCATCACCACTACAACACACATAAATAATTCCGACTCCAAATTACATCAGCAGGGCAACCTTAGCCCTTCTAAACCTACTAAAAAGAAAGTAAGAGGCTTGTGTGTGATCGGCAAACATGGAGGATTCTTTTCAGGACTTGAGAGGGAAGCGTGAGCCAATCTCCAACCAGGACAGAGGGGAGACAGGAAAGAGGCAAGATGCAGGGTGAAGGCCGTGTTCCCACCAATTAGGGGGACACTCTGAGCCCAACATGGGGGGAAGGTAGATATATACTCTGCAATGGTTGTAAGGTGAAATGTGATGTGTGTGTATGTGTGCGTGCCTGTGTGGGTGTATTGTAGGTGTGTGGCTGTATGGTCTGTCCATCCACTGCTTTATCTGACGGTGACACCGAGTTTCTCCAGAACGCGCACTCCCTTCTCCTGATACTCTTCTCGGGTAAGCCAGAAGTTGTCCTTGTCCTTCATGATGTCAGCCAGCACAGCTCCCCCCAGGAACACCATGTGCTTTCGCCTCGGAGGGTCCTCGATTCGGATCTTGAATTTCTACAAAATGCAACAGGACACAATCAAAAATCTGACAGTGAGGAGCAACCAATGGTGGCTCAATCATTAGTGTTTGTTTTTCTGTTACACATTCACTTTTGAGGATGTTTTCAGTCTTTTATTTATGATAACATGATCGTATGAACTCTTATATCAATAATTGACAAAACTGACACAAACTATAACACTTAATTCAGATTGCAGCAGAACACATCTAAACAGCCCTGTATAGTTTTTAATAGTTGCGCTCCAGTATTAACCAAATTTTATTTAATATAGTAAGTTTACTATAGTAATTTAGTAAGTAGGTAAGTGCAATTATAATATAATCCAAATATAATACAATAAAAAGGAAAAGAGCTGGCTTCTAACTCCACCTGGTGGTGGTCAATGGACACTGCTTCATCGGGAACACTAGTGACAACAATAGTTTAAGCAAGGGGTTCTCAATCATTTCAGTACAATGTAACCTGGCCCCATTCATACAATGTACTGTATTATATTATTTATGCAGCCCTGTTGTAGGCCTACACTGCTATGGTTATGAAGCACTGATTTAAAGTAAATCATTGGCAATGTTTTACTGCTCATTCCAATGCCACAACTCGATTGCTGATAGTTTTCAGTTTGTCAGCCAAAACACTGATACAAGTTTTGGTCAGATGTCACTCACAGTAAAGCTCCCTTGAATGGGTAACTCCACCCAAGCCAACTTAAAAGGTACTTAAAAATTACCTATTTGCAGTATGAGGCAAATACAACAATTGTAATGTTGACCTAACCTAAATTAGAAAAACAATGTGCATGATGGCCCAGTTATTTATACGTTGTCAGACAATTATCCAGTCAGAAAGCAGAATGATCCTCATACAAGTATCCGAGTTGGGCCAATTGGAAATGAAACTTAAGAACTCTCCCTGGTCTCACTACTGAAACCCCAGCACAGTCAGGGAACAACTAGGACACTGTCGCTCCTTAACCATAACTGAATTCAAATTTACTAAAGCTCTTAATTCCACAAAAGTTAGTGACTAATTTCTTACTGAAAGCTTGTCTACATCTCCTTTGAGCACACGCTCCAGATAAAGCTGCTTGAGCTCCCTCTCCAGTCGTGAGGGCAGGCCAGGGTACATGGTGGATCCTCCCGACAACACAATGTGTTTATAAAACTCAGACCTAAAACAAAAAAAAAAACAACACAAAAATACTTAGAATAGGCACGGTTTACACACAGAATCCAATGTCCTAAAAACTGTACACTTTTATTTTAACCTACATCAATGCAAATATATATTTTAGTTTCTTTTTTTTTTTTGTTTAAAGTAGTGCTGACCTAGTGTCTATGTCGGCAGCTTGGATGGTGTTAAAGAGGAGCTCGGCCACACCGACACCCTCCACATTGATGAGGTGAGGCTGGAACAGTGCCTCAGGAGCCTCGAAACGCTCTCCTCCCACCTTGATCACACGGCCATCTGGCAGCTGGAGATGAGTGGGAAGAATACATGAAAAGGAGAGGGAGAAAAGTATTAGAACAGATTTAGTTGAGACCATATAAACACAAAGAGCCTAAGGGTATAAATACAGAAAGAAGATACTGCTCATGTGCTATGAACAATACGCCCTATTCTTCTCATCAGCTTAAAGGTTATACTTAAATCTATGTCCGTTTGGTACACTAATAAATGTAATTTGGTGAAAATAAAACTCCTGCAATCAGACTTGACAAATTCAAAAGTGTATGCTAATATATGTGTGAGTTTTTCTATGAAGGGCTTCATTGAGAGGGCACAGGGAGGAAGCAAGGCCCAGCCACCGCCGCAAAGTGGCTACACAGGAAATGATGTCACACAGTTCAGCACCACTCTGACATTGGCCTCCTTGTTTAAGCGCACACACATGTTCACATATCTACACACACACAAAAGTTGGGTTTCCAAGCTGCTTTGTGGGGACATTACATTGCCTAATTTATAATTACATTGCATTAAAGACAAATCTAACCATAATTATTACTAGTCTAACCTTAAACATAATGTAACTCTAAACCACATAGTTGATCAGAAATTGAAGGATCTATCTCATGGGGACCTGATTTTGGGCCCCACAAAGCGTCAGTGTATACCTATAACTTCAATCCCCACAATGTGATGAATACCTGCCCATCTAAACACACTCGTCACAGTCCGTACAGAGACACAACATGTGCCCACTGAGGCGTGTACAACACAGACTCCAGCCTCTGCATTTAGACTTGTGGTTCTTGCAGCATGGAAAACGTCTTTGGAAAGAAACCCAAGTCTGGTGGAGCAGCACTATCCACCATATGTTTGAGTCCTTTCAAAACATTAGTCAGCAGCACTGCCCTGTCCTCAAGGAGTAGCTACCAGTGGCCATGTGGTCGTCAACATGAAACCAAAATAATATTATGCTTCAGTTTGTGGACTCAAATTAATACATCCGAAAGTTCCTGTAGCTATAGTTTGAAAATAACTCATTTTTTACCAGTTTTGAAGGAAGAAATATTAAAACTATATTTACAACTAAACATTCTGTTAAACTGTAGGCCAAAATCTGTATTGTTCAGAGATTCACATTATACTGTACAAATTAGAGACTAAGCAAAAATTGAATATGCATCCTCATCACTTACAGAAGAATTTCTGAATAAAGTATGTATGTACCACAGACTATCAACTCTGCTCTATGGAATCAATTTCTAATTGACTTTACCTTGGAAAATTGTCACCCTTCTCTCTGTAACTGTAGCAGCGAGCCTTGTCATTTTGGTCCTGAAATGTTCATTTTAACCAGCGCTACATAATCCTGGTGTTTTTGTTTTGCTATTTTGTACATAAATAAATTCCAAATACAGATCTGGCTCCAAAGTTGCTCCTATAACTGCTAGCACCATGAGCCTGATTTGACTGAAGCCAAACTCTATGGGTGACGTCACACTCCCTTAGTCCACTTCTTTATAATCTATAGCATGTATTGTAATGGAAAATATTGTAGGGTAGCATAGAGGGAGCATCTCTAGATTCAATGAGCATATTTACACCTGCTAAAAAGATAAACTGAAGTATAATTACCGTGTATGACTCTACTAGGACAGTGGTCTCCAGAGCTAGCTTCTGCTCCTGTTCGATGTTATAGCCAACATAACACAGCTTTTCCTTCATCATTCGCACCGTCTCAAAGTCTGCAGAGTGGTTAAAGGCATACCCTCTCAGCAACAACAACTGGAAACCCAAGGTAAAACAGAGTTAGTTGTGCCGAGAAGATTGGTAAATTAATTACGAGTTAAATGATTGTGTAGGCACCTTGATGAGGTAGCGAGTAATGTCTCTGCCTGCAATGTCCAAACGTCTTGTTAAGTGTGGCAGACTGAAGCCCTCATACACTGGACAGATGTGTGTCACTCCATCCCCTGAGTCCACCACCACTCCAGTGAGCAGCCCTGGAACAAAAGATGGGATAGCTTTAGGCCTGTAATTACTATATCGACTTATCATTCCGTATATGAAAGCTGGAACAATATTTTGGGGGGGGGGTCGGTATTTATCATGTTTACATTTTCTTTGCAGTACTGGGTATTAGGTATTAGGTTAACTTGGGCTATTTTGGGTTAGATTTAAGTCATAAAAAAGTTGAATAAATAACTTCCATCTCTCATTACAGATGCGAACTGAAGTACTAAAAAGTACTAAAGTGTTTCATTCTGCTGTTTTTTGCAGCTCATGTTTTTTGTAACACATTGTCGATTTAGGATACTTTTTGTGGTTTAAATCTGCTCTTGGGTTATTGTGCCAGTGGCATAAGTTAGCTACAATATTATCACATCGGCTAGATTTACACCAGATGTCGTGTCAGAATGGGATCAGTAACACCATTCACCACAAGGGGTCAGTGCATTGGGTAAAATGCATCAGCTTCAGACATTGTAGTGAGAGTAGCCAGGAGGAGAGTGGCCATGATTATTCATTATTCCATATCAACTCATTTGTACTCATTCCCTAATGTACACTTGTCTAATGCCCACACAGATACATAACATGTATTTATTATTTTACATGTATTTTATCAAACAAGATCTTATACCTTGAGCATACAATGTCAACACGGCTTGAATAGCAATGTAGACTCCTGCAAACTGGTAGGTCTCAAACATTACCTAAAAATAAAAGTTGAATGTATCAAGACTTGGTATGCTAGTTAACAAAAGATAGACTTAAATCTAGTCTAGCACTAGTGTGGAATGAAGCATACCTCAATGATCTTCTCCCTGTTTTTGGTAGGATTCATGGGAGGCTCAGTGAGAAGGATTTTGCAGTTGCGTGAGTCAATGTTGAGCTTCTCTGGGCCAAATGTGTAGTCCCACAAGTGTTTCATGTCATCCCAGTTTCTAACAATACCATTTTCCATGGGGTAGTTGACTTCTAGCATGGAACGGAGTTCACTAGCCTCATCTCCAACCATAAGGTCCTGAATAAAAGTTAAGGAAAAGCAGTTAAAATTTATCTTCATTTTAGCAGCTTAGCGGCAAAATTATCAACTAATTACACACACGTAAAGGATGTTAGATATATTGGTTGTAAAAAAAAATGTTGCAGATTCTCACATTGTACCCATATTATACCTTCACTAAGAAACCATTGTCCTGCATGCACGTTAAAACTTGTTTCCATGCATACTCCTTAAGGCACACCAGATTTCCTCTAGCTTTGGTAAACCACTCGTTTTAGTAACATTCAAACTGGCTGCATGCAAGCAGCATGAAAATATAAACAACTCTGAGTTAGCGTTTTGTGTTAGCCACACAGTCAAGCATCTCATGTTCCATTTGGAAACATCAAAAGCCCACCAAAGACAGCCATTTTATGAGCTCATCCTGTGTGCTTTGGCATTAACAAAGTACCAGCCCAATGTACTGCCTCCATATGGTCTCAATAAAAAGTTAAAAGAAAAGCACATGTGCTTCTGTCTCTCAACTGTCTGTCAAGCATCCACAGAATGGGTCAGACTGTTACAAAAGCTTTTTATTCTAAGTATTACAATGTAAAGTAATAAAAGCTCATAGAAAATAGTATCTATTTAAAATCATCACATTTTCTGTCAACAGCTTGTGCTGAAGCTGCTAAATTACTGGTGTTATTTGTAGGTTACCTTCAACTACTAGAAATAACTGTAGGTCCAATAATTAAAAAAAACAAACTCAATCCCAATATATAAAATAGAAAATAAATACAGCATTTTTAAGATAAACTTAAAATCATGACAGCTTCCTGCAGCAGGCAAGGACAGGAGGCACACACCAACCTGAACTTACCATCTTCTGAGAATTCTACTTCAGCAGGGGGAGTAACAAAAACATAAAAGGAAAAGGGAAGCAAACATTGAAAAAATACATGAACATAAGGGAAACTAGAGAGGAATTGTGTTGAAAGGGTATATGCTAAGACAGTTAATGAGCAAGTTGTATATTTATGTTGCTGTACATTTGTAATGGGCACCTTTTTAAACTGCAATTTCTCTATCAGAAATGACTATTTCTGTGTTCCAAAAGACACTGTTCTTGTTCAGGACAGGAGCATACCTTAATCTCAATATTTCCAACTTTGGCAGTGGAGCGGATGATGGGCCTTCCAACAAGCGCAGGGAAGATGTGCTCAGGGAAGTTTGAGCCTGCATAGCCACACTTAACAAACTGAAAAAAGAGTGAAGATGATGATGCGCAGGTGGTCTTGAAACAGGACACTGATATTTTAAGCTGCGGTGCACACTGTCACTTCCTTTCAACTGCTCATTCACACAGTCTGCTTTCGCCTCAAATCTCTACTCAGCTCCGTGCTGAGCGAACATCCTCCTTAACTGCTGAGCAAGACATGTTTCGTCTAAGAAAAATAATTATTCATAAAAAATAAATAAATAAATACACCCAATATCATGTGATTAAATAATACAAAGATAACGCACAGGCTACTTCATCAGCAGCAGCAGGCGCTTGTTACCAACAGAGAGAAGGTAGGGCCTTAATTTGTTGAACAATAAGAAGCTATGTAAATTATCTTATCACAAATAGAAACTACCAATTCACTGCTACGGTATTTAAAAAACTGAAGCAAAACATTGCGTTATTGAGTTTGCAGGCCTAGTGGCATTAGAAATTAGCGCAAACTCCATCCAGAGACTTATCAAATCTATTTACGAGGACTGCAAAAAAGCACAAGAATAAAAAGTGATCAATATGTCAGCTGGCCTCAGGCTGCCCATCCCGGTAACAGCCAGCTGATAAACCCCGAGTATAAAAATGGCCAACCAGCCGCTAACTATTTTAGCATGACAACCATGGGTTTATTAAGATGGGCAGATTTTCGAGTCTAAATTTGGAACAATAAAACAAATACGTATAGTAAATTGCATTTCAGATAAACAGGCGCTTGCAAAGCTGCTGTTTGCAGTTTGACGGCATGGTTGGATGAATGAAAATGTAGCTAACCTGCTAACCAGCTACACACCCAGTTAACGCTAGCACAGAAGCCCTACTTCCTGTTTCAGCAAATCGTTCATAAAAACGGTCCCGGATAAACAGCAATCACACAGATAAAGCTTATAAGAAAATCGGCAGACGTACCCCGGTTCCATTGTCACAAACCACCACTTTCCTTCCCTGGCTGTCCATTGTGTAAAAGCCCAGTTACCGCTGAACCTCCCTCAACTTTCTTCAACAAGCCGGAAGGAAGACACGGCAACCCGGCTGAGAGGAAGGGAAGGGTGCGCATCCGGTGCTTGGCAGTCAGCCGCTCTCTGCCCACCATCATAAGCGAAATAAAAAGACATATACATAGAGATTTGAGATTTGATAGGTCAGCCATTCTAAATGTTATACCCTTTTAGCTGTATTTTATTTATATACATAAATACTTATTATTTTCCTGACGCTTGTAGGCCTATAAGATGAAAATGTATAGGCATAATAATGAATTGGGGAAAAAGGCAAAATTAACAAATTCATTAATTTAGTTAGGATATTCTACAGCTGAAAGTATGAGTAGGATGTGTTGGCTTTAAAAAGCAGCTCAAATGCCTCGTCTGGTTAAAAGTAAAAAAAAAAAATCGGCAAGGCGAAAAGAGGAGGTGGACAGCTGTGGTGACATTTACCATCATTATTATGTATTACTAATGATTATAATACTTTAATTCATTAATTGATGATTCCTACCCCCATCATTATTAATACATAATAATGATGGGGGTAGAAATTATCATTGTTATTATTTAGAAAGCACAAAACAGAAGTGTAATAATCAAGAACCAACAGAAACAAATAGCTATAATAGAAATCAGCAAATTTATTTCGATATTCACAAGTATTTTACAGCAGTACATTAGACAGTTTTAACAAAATAATAGGTCCGAAGATAGAAATAGGAAAAACTCTTACAGCAATGAAGGCACAACTAAAATAAAAAATATGTTGTCATATTTACTATATTTATCTCAACTGAGTTATTCTTTGTATTTTCCCCCATAAATAAGTATTTATGAGCTCATTATTTTCTTTTAAAATAAAGCATTTCATTGCACTTTATTGGCTGTTCAATGGTTGAGTACAGATGACAAGTGTAAATGGGTGATCTTGTGCTGCTGCCCTCTGCAGTATACTATCGCCCATTACAATTTTTGCATCTCCAGTAAAGACTTCATATTCAGGGCCTCAATTGTTAAACATATTCTCTATTGTACATGTTTACATGCTACAAATTAATATATGTTTATAAATGTTGGCATGCCAAACAGTGCTACAATTAATGCTATACCCAGATAGTCTTACTCTTAACATTAATTTAATTTCAAATGAAACCGAATTCCTACATGGAATTATTAAAAACATGCACAATAGTTTTTGTCTGGTTGGTTAGATTGCAATGAATTATTATGAAAATAAATATATGTAAAGGCCATTTAAAACTATTGTTGATTTGTCCATTAAGTAAAAGTGACGTTTCAGGGCACAGTTTGTGAAATTAGCAGTACTAATAGCAGCAAATTCACACAAATGTAACAGACAGTTGAGTAGCATAGTGACATAAAGCACCAGTACCTGTTTTTATTGAAAATGAGGTAGCTCTTTTTTTTCTTTACAATTAAGAGCTAGTGAATTCACAGCGAATTATATGAACCATATGATTGGCTGTAGCGACCCCAGAAGGGAAAAGCCGTAAAACAGGATGACAAAGATTAATATGAGCTGCCAAACAACGGACTCTTTCAGTATCCAAAAGACTGGGGCATAAAAATGGGACGTACCATCCTGAGAACTGCTAAGGCTTTGACTGCTCCAGTTCATCACAGGGCACAGGTAATCCTGGAAAAAGAGATATTGTATTGTTTCTTTGTAGTAGTTAGTGACTAAGTTGCCTATAGCTTTTTATTTGTTTACTACTACCTTTAATAAACCCAGGGAGTTGTCTTAGGTACTCATAGGTTCATGTGTTGTCACTGTAGTTTGTCCTGAAAAATGTACAGGTGACAAAGAGTCCTTGATAGGCTCCAGCTGTCCCTAATGAAGAAAAAATGTGTTAAAATTAAATCAAATAATTTCAGTCAAAACAATGTACACATGTGTTTGTTTTGTTTTTGTTTTCAAAGTATATATTTGCCTACACACTAAACTTGTTTATGTCATTGTATACCCGGTGAGATGCTAATGCAGGTACAGCCACTGGCTGCTTCTTTAAGCCAATGAGCATCTAAAAGAGAGATTTGCCAAGGAGTTGTAAAATGTACAGTAATCAACTTGGTAAAAGGTGCACTTTTTGAACATTAAAACTTACAATATTCCTTGAGTCCACACCAAGGCATTGTAGTAAACCCATATTGGTATGGGAACCACCCCAGTGAAACTGCAGGCCAGCAGCTGAGTGAATGTCCTGAGATGACCACCTTAAGCCAGGATGGATGCTATGAGGGTCAGACAATATGTCACACAACATAGCCTAGTAAATCTAGTGAAATAACTCTGATATTAAAAATATAAACAAACAAAATTTTGAATTAAGCTACAATTTTACCAGAGTGAGCCAAACTGTTTTGATTCCTGTTCTTCATGGTCACTTTCATCTTTGAAGAAAAGCAGCACATCTAGTCCATAAACTGGATCCTCCACTTCTTCAGCTGAGACCAACTGTGGGAAACTGGCCAGAAACAGCTGTTGAGCTTGACAGTGGAGCACAGCCTGCCGTGCCCCCAAACAAACAATCAGCAAATAGCATGTTTGAATCTAGCACATAACTAGCATTGTAGTGAAAAGATTTTTTAAGGTACCTCACAGCTAGTTATATCATATTGCTGTCCAAGGGCCTCCTGTCGGTCTTGGAATAGCTCACACTGTCTGTCCTCCTGTGAGGGTGCTGAGCAAAAGTCAGCAAAGCTGTCACTGGGCGGAAGACCTCGTAGACTTTGTACTTCTCCCTCAGCTAATTGGACAGGTTCTTGACTCGTGTGGGACACTAAGCTGACACCTCTGGACACTTGTTCTTCTTCAGAATGTTTTTCATATTCTGAGGTTGCAGAGGTAGCAGAGGATTTCTGAGCTGCAAAATGATCTTCATAAAAAAGACCTGTATCAACATCAGAATTGGATGTGTTGTACCAAATGAAATCATTGTTGCAAAAGGATCGAGAAAGTCTATAGTTCCTCAGTTCCTCTTCATCATCAGTCGGATATTCATCAGTGTCTGTGTCATCTGGTGAAGCAAGAGAAGAAACATTTGGCTCAAAATCCTCAGACGGTTCATCCTGTGATGAGCCATCATCAAATGATACATTGTCCACAAAGTCATACAAGCCCGCTGTTTGAGAAAGTGTTGAAACACTCTTTTCTTTCTTTCCTCTTTCCTCTGCTTCTTTTGAAGTTCGTAAAAAATTTAGATTGAAACTATGCTTTCTCTCTTTGTGACTTTCACAAGATTTGTCAGCAGATTTATCTCCAAAATGGCCCCATTCCACCTGAAGATGTGGTTTACTATTACTGTCCTGAGATGATTGATTTCTTTTCTCACAGTGGTTGACAATGGTGCAAATGTTGCCTGTTGATGTGAATGCACAAGATTTGGGTTCAGAATCCAAAATCACACCTTCGCCCGGGGTGACATAGTTGTGTGTCAGTGCAGACATTCCCTCTCTTCCATCCCAAAATTCTGCACCAGCCAGACCACAACACCAAGCTTGTGCTGCCTGTTCGCCAAATACAGAAAAGTCTGCAAAGTCTGTTTCATTTGTGAGAAAGCAAGCTTTCAGAACTGAGCTCTTGTCCCCATCATAAGGGTACTTTTCAGATAGTCCATCTCCACATGCTGCCTGGTCATCCATGGATTTAAGACTCATACGAGATGTGGGTTGAGATTGCTCAACTGGCTGATTTAACCTGGAAATAGACAGGCAGGGATCTGGGTGTAAAGTTGGAGAGTTGGATGCAGATACCCATGGGGAGCAATTAAAGCCATGAGCACCACCAGGAAACTCACTAAACTCCCCAGATTCCTCCTCTTCTGCCTGCCCTTCTTCATCCTGGTTGCATACTTGCGGCAGGGATGAAGACAGCTGAGGCATGGCGTCCATTGGCTTCCCCTTGCCAAAAATAACAGTAATTTAGTGTAAGATGAATGGTTTATTACACATGAATAGAAGAACTAGTGATCAGAAATGTAGCAGTAAGCAAGTCCATATACTTACATTGTAGGTGCTCACATTTTAGAACTACTTGATTAAGATTAGGCCATTGGGTAATCCTCTTATCTCAAGCGCATACGCAGTTAATAAAGCAATACTGAAACAGATCTGACCAAGCACTATATAGATCTACTTTTTTTAGTCAGCTGTCAATAACATCAAGAATGCAACCAATGAGAATAAAATACAGGTTGAAACTATACTTGCTCCGCTTAAGTATATTCTTAATACTAATTTTATTACAAAAAGAACACTGTTAATTAAGCCCACTGTTTTATAGCTAAACAATATTATGGCTAATTTACAATGGGCTAGCAAGGGTGTGTATAGCGTTCAAAATGCAGCAGCTTACCTAGCACCTACCAAAGAAAGACTATGGCACGTTGGTCTTTAAGATAAACTAGCAGCTATTACACGTTTATTATTGCATTTAATCAACAATATTCACCCTGATTGTCGTTACAGCTCTTCAGCAGTCGTGTTCCCCATCCTTCATCATTATTCCGCGTACAGTGTCAGTGGTGCTGCTGGTGGACGGTCTGTGGTGCCGAGCAAACGATATGATTAAAACACACCAGCGCCCACTTCGTGCCAAATACTCTGACCGGAAATCAGACAAAGCTAACGGGGCGTCCAGAGCAAGTGCGTGGTGCTTCCTCCAAATATAGACGATGTGTAATGTTGTCGGTCATCTTGTTGGGTCCGTAGACTGTATGGGTCAGAACGTGAATACAGCACAGTCAATGGTCAGGCAGGGCAACACCGCCATCTACTGGGATCCAAAACCAGTGATTTGGACCAGTTTTATACAAAAAATGTCCCAGGTGTCCCAAAGTAATACTTGCGGACAGTAAAGACAGGCATAAAGTGTCATTGGTGTCGGTAAAATGCACAAAAGCTGCTTAAAAATGACCAAAACACAGAAAATGTGACTATACTGACTCACGTTAGTAATGAATGAGCCGAGTGCAAAACAATTTTCCTTCTTTACGCACCCGTTTCACTATTTTATTAATACCAAACGCCCCAAACCGAGAGTGTCTCAGTTTTTGATTATGAAATTCTGGTCACCCTGCATTAATCTATCTAGCCTTTGTCGCATTGGGAGTTTTTATTGTTCAAAAATATCTTGGGAAAACATGCCTTATGGCTCTTCTCTGACTTTTACTCTCAGAACAATTTTAACCACATATGGTGGTACATTCACGGCAAAACAATGACATCTCAATGGACATGAGTAGGTGGTGGACCATGTACCATAAAAATCATATGGGGCACCTTTAAATATATAAATAGTTATTAGTTGTTATTTCAGATGTTTTAACATTTCAATTCAGTTCATTCATTCATTTAATCTAGAATGTCATAGCCATTAACAAGACAATGAGCAAGATCAAGATGAAAAGATTTATTTGTGTGAATACTTCCTTTTTAGTTTTTCATTTTTACAAAAGCACAATGAAAATGCTGTTGGTGGTATGTTGGGACTGGAAAGTGTGAATGTACTTCTTACTTGTTCATATTTTTATAAATTATATGAGCAGAATCTGAATTTGATTTAACATTAAACAGGCCTGTCATTACAGTGCTTATAATAGGCTGAATGAAATGTAATTTTAAAATAATTTAGAACCGCAATCATAGCCTAATTGTTAGTATGAATAAATAAAACAAAATGCAATATATAACACTTGTAACACCTTTGAGACTGGACTCACTAGATCATAGCACATTGTAGAATATGACAGGGCAAAGAGTATGTTACTTTCCTGACAAAACAAAATACAAACTTTTGTGGGGTCAAAAACAACCACAGTAAATTAACTCATAAGCTAAAAAGTGTACCGGTAATTAAATTTCAATTATCAGAGTGCAAAATGGTTTAACTTCATTAACTGATCAAAAACAGATACTACTGTTCACCATAAGCAACACATCCATTTATAAAGGAGCAACATTCATTTAAGAGTAAAAAACAAAACAAGGATAATGTTAGAACATTTCAGTTTGTGTTATAAAACAGAAACTGACAGTCATTGGTAAATTAAATAGACCATAAACGTTTTACATGCAGTTAATAATACTGGCGTTATGATGACCACTTGTAAATCCATACCCATTTAAACCAGTACTGTTATAAAATCAAGTAAGCATTTTGCAAAATAAAAAATATATCTGTCATAAAACACATACTTTTAAAGAAAATGTACTAGCTATATATAGTGTAATACATGAGATTTCCACCCGTACCTTTGATGCTACCATACACTACCAAAGCCCAACAGAAAAACAGAAGTCAAATTTGTTCAATATTAGTCTATCCTAACAAAGGTAAGATGGAGTGACGATGAAGCACCTTAAGAAGTCCATATTTAATTTTGCATACTTGGCCTCAGTCATAGCCATGTATTCAAGAATGCTCCCTTATAGCTTCTATGAAGGAATGTGTTGTACGAGCCTTAATGGAGACAGGATGCTGCAATGGAAATGATCCAAAATACAAAGACCTACTGTGCAGGGTCCTACAAGTGGGTAGAACAGTCGCTAATCCAAATAAGTGACACTATGTAACCTCAACACAAATGATTTCCCCTATTGTTACACAAACATCAACAATATACATTCAGATTCCTGCTCCCAAAACAGTTAGTCACTTCTTACTGAAAAAGTTTAGTTATAGCTTGATTAGATGAAGTTTACATGACCACTAAAGAGACTCACCCACTACTAGTGTAAACAATGGCATGTGAGCTAGAATCAGCAAAGGGGACTCAAGAGTGTGGAATGCCAGTTATAATCCTCATTTTGGGAAAATTAGGTCGAGCCAGGACCGCAGCATGTTGCCATGACAACTAGAACAAACCCAAAGACGGCATAGCCTTAAGGGGAACACTGCTGTACATCATCAGAAATGAGGAACAAACAGTGCTTAAAAAATGTATTAGGGAATACCTTCAAAATAAAAATATACTACTAGTCAAACCCTGTACAGCTCGCAAATATCAATCTTCTTTATAAATACAACCAAATTTCAGGGTACATGTCAAACAAAAAGTCATCCATCAGGATCATTCTTTAGGATCCCTATGTAGTTTTACAACAAACTTTTTTAATTATGAAGAAAAATGGGAACATAAAGAAAGACCCTGAATGTCCCGATTACTTCCAAACCCTTATATGGAGCATTTCTTAGTTAATAATCCCTAAAGTTGATTCTTTGCTGCAGTGTTAACAGTTGCCACTGGTGATGGTGATACTGATGACTGGCTTCTGTGTGTTTACAGGTGATAAAGTCTTTGCTTTGCACAGATCTAAGTGAGGTTAGCCGAGCTTGGTGATCTGTAGATCTCCATGTATCCGTACTGTATCAATAGAAGCCAAAGACTTTACTTTGTGATAAAAGTCAAATAACTGGTGTCCATCCACAAATATCCGGAACCGCTGGTGCTCACAGTGGATCTCAATCTAGAAAAAAGATACATTTAAATGTAATGAGCCAAAGAGTATATTATAAGAGGATATTATTCAGGTGCTCTAACTCTAATAAAAACATCTAAAAACAGTAAAACACAATTTTAAATACCATCCATATATATATATATATATATATATATATATATATATATATATATATATATATATATATATATATATATATATATATATATTTTTTTTTTTTTTTTTTTTTTTTTTTCTCAGGAGATTAGAAAGGTTTGAAAATTGTGGGTGTAGAGAAATTACAATAACACTGTATCCATATAAGCAAGCAAACATTTTCTCTACTTATCTAAATGAATCATTTATGATCAAAATAGCACAACAAATTTTCCACCAGATTCCATTATGTATATTTTTAGAAACAATGTGTAAATATGCACAGATTATTAGAGCAGAAATTTGTGCTAGACTTGTCCTGTGGTCCTATGACCGTTACTCATCGGGCATATGTGCAGCTGCCATACTCATCCCCCAACCCAACACCACAGTTACACAGCTGATACCACCTTTCATGTAGCACAAAGGCATCATAAATAATGAAGGTAGTGTAGATGGACATGTGCTTTTATTCAATTATCATATTGGGCATGTACAGTTTGTTAATTGTACATGCCCAACATTCAATAACAAACATTTAAGAATGGTCTGATTCAGTATAGCACCAAACCATGAGGCTAAATAATAGCATATCTTAACTTAAGATAAAGGATTATAAGCAAGTCAAACTTTTAACAAATAGCAGAAGCAAATAATTTAATTTGGAGCTAATTTAGGGATGAGACGCAATGAATGAAGATTTTAATATTGTATAAATAGAACAGAGGCATGTTTATGTCACATTGAGCATCCAAAAAGAGGGAGATGATAATAAATATTCAGAAAAAATGGGCAGATGAGAGTGTGCAACATCCAAACATTATAGAAATACTTATATACATTACCCTAAAAGGTTGGTTTGGTATGAATGGAAAATAGTCAGTAGAGGCTTCCTCCTCAGTCCATTTGCCAGACACTCGGGCATTGCGTAGGAACCTGCGCTCACTGAAGCGGGTGGTGAGTTTTAGGGCGACATCACATGGAGGGTCCTCTTTCTCAGAGTCACGTCCACAGGTCAGGCTCACATCGAAACTTTAGATGAAAGCAACATGAGGGATGTTAGCTGTACAAAACTATGAGCCAGAGCTAATCCAAAATAAATCTGTATAACAACTCACCCTTACGTAATAGATAACCCTATGTCATGTCTATCACTATTTCATCTTTGCACCGTTGTCCCTTAACCATCTCTTGTATATATCTGATATATATTTTGTATTACTATATTTCTATTTTTATTTTTACTTGTACTATACATTTGTACAATTATGCCAAATGTGGTATCAGTCTCTGTTATTTTTGCTACATTTTAAAATGTATCTATCCATCCATTTTCTTATTACCATTTATATTTTTGTGCTTTATTATAATTATATGTATCATGATCTGTGAGCTACTGTGTCCAGATCATTTCCTTTGTCCTTTATTCCTATGCTAAACTCATAATTCTGGTTCTGCTGTGTAAGAGCAAGTAACAGCATGGCAATGGCCCATAATCCTTTAACAATAGTCCTGGCCCTAATCCCAGGAGCACGGCATCTTGAGAGACCCAAACTGTTATAAATCACTATCAACCTACAGCATCTAAAACTTTTAACAAAAGATGACTGTGTATTTTTGAACTGTGCTATTTTTCTCTTCATGACCAAGACATTCACATGATCACATGACCTGCCGCTAAAGTCTGA
This sequence comes from Odontamblyopus lacepedii, assembly GCA_034769755.1. NCBI lineage: Eukaryota > Metazoa > Chordata > Actinopteri > Gobiiformes > Gobiidae > Odontamblyopus > Odontamblyopus lacepedii. The sequence goes on from CM068354.1 coordinate 21,285,195, forward strand.
GCATGCTGAGGTCACTCCGAAGTTTTGCCAAGTATGACAAAAGTTTCCATGTAGGGTAAAGACACACCCAAAACAACTATACACAAAAAATGAGCCCTTGCTCCCTCTTTCTTCCCCAGTCTCTACCAAGGGGCCAGGAAACGCCCAGCCCATGCATACTTAAGAAGTCCCCATTTTCCACAGCTGCTCCTGCACTGTGTCTTAAAGATATATTAATGTACTGGACAGATCATGTTTAAATAGTTAAAACATTAGGGTTATATCATCTCACCTATTTGGCTCCAAGTCCACAATTCCCATCACTATGATTTTCTTCCCTGGGCGCATGCCACCTCGTATGCGTCCACTGAATGGTACAGACTAGCACACAAAACAGCACGTTACTTTCCTTGTAGGTTTTCCTTGTAGATTTTATTTGGCCGACATGAAATAAAATATTACTGTGTTGCTTACAAGACGTGCTATATCCTTGTCGGGAGAGATGATACCAGGGTTCTCCAGAGAGTCATTGAGGTGGTCATTCTCCACATTCTGCAAAAGCAATAGCAAACGAATGTGTAGTGCAACAAATTACAAATAAACATTGGCAGAAGACGCTGTTGTCTGGGATTAGAGGAGCAATAGTTAGGCCTATGGCTAATACAAACAGACACCCACCAGCAACAACGGGGCGGCTGTACATGTACACGTGTTGAAAATATAGACGTTTAGTGGTACCAAAATTGCATGATGTGGTGCAACAGCAATGCGCAACGTCAAAGATGGGCCTGGATGAACAGGTAGGGTACATCATTCTACAGACAGAATTACACACAAACGTATTGGGTTTCCTACTTCCTTCAATGATGAAAGAGGAGTAGCCTTGCCCTGACCGCACGCATCGTTCACTATTGCGCCGGATAACGGTGCGCTTGGATCAAATGTGTGCGCAACTGCTCAGTTTGAAAAACCGACACAAGGAGTGTCCATCCAGTTTGGTATGAAGAACCAAATATACTTACTATCCCGTCGTTCTCCGATGCCTGCACCGCCATCTTGAACAGAATCTCATAGGATGCTTAATATGCGAGCCTGGACAGTGTGTTGTGTCAGCGTCGTGGCACTCGCTCCGGAGAAAGCTGCACTACCGGGTTTTCCTGCTCTGGGCTCTGCTCTCGTAGCGGATATTCACGTCTGACCGGTGCAGACAGACTCCACTGCCTTACGGGCGCTCCATGTGCTATAGAGAAAATGGGTGGATATCTGCTGACGTACATGCGTTATCATAATTACAGCTAAAAACCTAATCCCCTTCTGTTAAAATGGCTAATCAGACAGGTTTTCTTAAACCCTCTACCCGACCAGGCGCTCATCTGATGGAATAAATATTTATTTGCATGAGTGTGCCTACATTTAGACTCTAGTTCAATTCATGGCTAATTTACACATGGATATTCCCAATAATTGCAACGATAATGTGCACGTTATAGCCACTAACTATGATGATTTTTTTTTTCAAAAAAAATAAATAAATAATATATATATATATATATATGACTCCACTGACTCAACACCCTCTCATATATATACGGTCTATGATTTTAACTAGACCGTATATCATTCATTCTCCTCATAGAAAATAGCATAGCAGTTAGGCGTACGTCATTGCGCCCTCTTATGGGCATTTATTAGTACCACACATGTCCTGCACTATTTTTATTGACCAAAAGGGAGCAGTATTTAGCCACCTACTGAAAAGTACGAACCAGCGCTTTGCAGTGCTGTAAAACGATAGATTCAACATTTCCCCTTTTGTCAGTTTTCTTCTTATTAGTTGGCAGCTATTCAGGCTGAATTGCGTTCTACCAGTTAAATTAAATTAAATTATATTAAATAATAATAATTTAATATATTAAATATATTAAATTAATTATATTTGTATTACAGTAGCCTAGTAGATATTAAACAATAGGCCTAACCTAATTTTAGTAGGAAGATCATGGACAAATTCAGAACAGAGCCAACAGCATGGTTGCGCTCTCTGATTGCATTAGGAGCATAAATTACTAGACAATCGATTTTCAGAAGTGAATTGCCCTTCTCCCCCTCCCATCCTGAGCGCACGCACACTGCGTCGCCGCTCCATCCTCTGTGCGCTGCTGCTGCCATGGCCGCAGAGAGAGCCGCTCGAGAGGATGTAACGAGGCGAGTTGCAGACTCTACTGAGATGGAGGAACGCGTAAGAGCATTTTGGATCTTTCTTTTTGCAATAGGCTATCTATGCAACTGTTCAGTCGTGCCTTTATTTGACATCAGCCGTTTGCTGCATCCCCACGTAGTTGCCACAAGATGGACATAAACTCTGCGGAAAACAGTGCTTCCGCAGATACCTGCCGGTTCATTTACACAGAGAGCAGGACAGGAAAATGGCAGTGATTTAGAGCACTTTAGCCTCATCGTCCTCTGCAGCTCTTAACTGTGTGATGAGAGAGTGAAAGTGTGGCAGTGCACAGCCAATGACAGCAGCTGATTTCAGTGGTGGATTGCCTGTCAGCCACTGTATGCAGTACATTTTTCACAGGGAATGCATATTGGGTTGTGACCCTCTTATCGACCCGGACCTCGGCACGGTAGTTTTCTTCTGCACATGCTTGTGAAAGTGTATCCTAGTTATTACGGGAAACTGTGGACATTTTTCTTATTTGCCAAGCCGAGAGGGCTATGGGTGGAGAGTGCAACACTGTAAGAATTTGGGTAACTATTGAGTATTAAGTAATTCTGCAATTGCGATCACCACAGGTGGACAGATTCTTGTCTAATGCCTTGCCTATTGTTTACTGAAATATTTTTACGTCAGGTTTGTCAGTTACTGTTATCCATAATTGAGCAAAAAAGTCTAGTGGAAATATGGTACTCACCTCCTTGATCTAAGATACCAAGAAATCCTATGAGAAACACAAGTCGTCCCGCCCACTTCTTTTTTGATGCCGAACCTGTTTTACCGCTTCTCATTCATGTGGTTCAGATGTTTTAGTCAGGTGATGCACTTCAGTTGTTGTCTTCAGTGGATAGAAACACATCTGATCTACCTGTTGGACTAACACTTGTAGATAGGTGAGATTGATTTTCTGTTTATAATTGCTGAAAACACTTCCTTTCTTACCATTTATTTAACAGTGCTTCATACTAGCTCCACCATGTCTTGGATATAGAGGTTAAAGTGGCAAAGGTAAAGCAAGCAAATGCAGGAGATTACACTGCGCAATCTCTCTAATCTGTCCAGTGGAAAATGAGACTCTGGATTATAAGATCTGATCAGAGAACTGTGAAAGAGTGCTGTTATTACACATTACAGCCTAAAGATTGTTTTAACATTAGATTCTTTATGCAAGAATGCAGAATTTAGTGTGTACAGAGCAGTAAAAATAATTTTAGCAATGTGCAGGTAGGTTTGATTGAAAATCTTAAAACATATTTTATTTATTTGAAATAATAATCAATTCATTGTTATCCATATCTCATGTATAGAATTATTATTATTAATTACACTGGCCAACATCATGTCACCAACTTTATCTTATTTCTGAAACATGTATTGTGTTGTTTTTTTCCAACATTGTTTTCAATAAATGCTTTATGATGTGATCCTCTAAACTCCAGTTGAAGGGGGAGGCCATGACAGTTGATGTGGAGGCTCCATTGCCTGCTGGACAGGAAGAAACCGCAATCCGTTGCAGAGATGTGTGCCGATCCTATGGCAAACTCAAGGTCCTCAGCAATCTCAACCTGACTGTGCCACAAGGACAGATGTAAGTACAGTTTTATAAGAATAGAAGAAAAGAATAACAGACCTCTCGGTGATCCTAGTGAAAGGCTTATTTGTTATTGTACTTCTCTCTTTTAATCACTGGGCCTTGAGAAATTTCATTCTGTCATGTGTTTCTGTCGCATGTTCGAATGACAAATAAAGAACCTTGAAACCTCGAACCCTTAAACCTTGAACTTTCCTCATATCACAGACAACACTTATTTATCTTAGTCCCTTCAGATTCACATGGGTTTTGGCAGGCACCATTGTCTTGCTTTTATTTCACATATGTACCCTGTGACCGACCGGCCAAATCTCCCCGCCAGGATTTTTCTTCAAATCAGATTTACATTCTTGACCTTGCCTAGTTACTACTACTTAGAACTTTGTTATAACTGACTTTCCTCAACTCTGTCTGCAATTTTTATTTCTGGCATAACTACAATAAAAACTAAGTCTAGCTGATAATAAAAACAATCACATCCTTTTCCTCAAATTCAGGTTCCACACATTTTTATTTCATTGTATTCTAGTTTTGTTAAAATTAAATAAAGTATTTTTTTCTAAACTTCCTAAAGATAAACAACACAATAATTTAATAATTTCACATAGAAAATAATTAATATTCTTCTAAAGTCGGAACTAAAATTAGATTAATTACACAGACATCTTAGAAGCACACATAACACAATCAGCCTTTCTGGGACTTCCAAGAGGTTAATCTCAGGTGCAAAGTTACAGCTCAAAACATCAGCAGTCATCGATGACTCTACTTCACGTGAGCTTGCTTAAAAATGATGTGTTTGAGTTTTATGCATTTTCATATATATATATATATATATATATATATATATATATATATATATATATATATATATATATATATATATATATATATTCATATGTTTATGTATTTTACTGTGGGCTTAACTGTAGAGTTTTAAGGGAAACATAGGGAAACTGTTTTTACATATTCCTGTCTTTTTTTTCTTTGTCACCATGATGGGTATGTGAGAATTACAAAAGACTCTTCAGGAAAAACCTCAAAACTTAGAAATAGGGTCATCTAAAACATGAAAACAATAACAAACATTCAGTAAACAAACAATGTAAACAGTCATTTACAGTATGTCTGCAATGTGATTGATTTCAGCTCTAGTAGTGCTCATCAAAATGCAGTCTAATGTACCCTGCATGCTTCTAGCACATTAACTCACACAGTTTATTGCAGTAATCATAGGCTGAACATAGTGACATTATTTCACTCAGTACATAGTTCTAACTGGACATTTATTAACTCATCGTTGCTTTGCACATTCTTTGTTCCTGAAATAACCAACTGCATTCACATACACATACCATGGTTTCAAAAGCCATATAGTTTTGTTACGGTTCTTTGGTTTCCCCGATTACAGTCTGTACTCATGAGTCTCTCATTTGTTACAATGCAACACATTTTAATATTATGGCTCCATCTTTTGCAGATATGGTTTGTTAGGCCCCAGTGGATGTGGCAAGACTACACTGCTAAAATGCATTGTGGGTACTCTAAAAATATCACGAGGTCAAATCATTGTGTTGGGGAAGCCACCTGCTTTTCCTGGTCATGAAGTACCGGGGAGAATGGTTGGATACATGCCACAGGTAAATCAATAAAAGAAGAATACCGCGTAAAACTATTTGCATACAATTGTCTGTCACACTAATTGTCACTTAGCATGCAAAGTTAATTTTAAACTGTCAGAAGCACAGCTATGGCAGCCCAACTTCATGAATCCTCTCTTGAATATCCTGAAGGATATTTTTCTGATATTTGTGTGTTAACATATGATAAATATAGTTGATGCCTTGATGACAAGTGGTGGCTATAAAAGACCACAATAAATTGAAATGTTGGGTTTGTAAAATCACAGTATCGTCAATATAAACCCATCAAGAGCTCTGTTCTAACTGACGAGAGTCTCAGATTAATAAACCGCGTTTATATAATAATTTTGTCAGGTTGCTATATAGATTATGCAATAAAATAACATGTAGAATAAGTGGGGCCTGACTGAACCCCATTGAACACAAGCTGTAAAGTAGCATCTTATTACTGATAAAAAATACAATCTTAATTACATTCTACACAAAGCTATTTTAGTTGTGTCTGTTCCTACAGCAGAAACAGAAACTTTTGTTCTTGCCTGGTCTATTTGAAGCCTGTACAGTACAGGCATTGACCTGTGTCTTGTCTGAGTGTTTCTCATTACTGTCAGTGAATATCAAATGGAGCTGCTCAGATTCAGTTGAGGTTGTGTCGTGTGTAACTCTGACCGTCTCTGTAGGAAGTGATCTGTAACACTTCTTAAGTTCCCAGGTCTCATGTACCTGTTGTTGCAAAGCTTTTAAAACCGACAACCTTTTGACTTTTGGAGCACATGCACGTGAAGCATGTCCCAGTTATGTGCCTGAAAGTGTGTGAACTGAAACTTCAAACTACAGATTGAATATCTAGAATACAGCAACTGTCCTGCATTAGTAGTCATGCTCATCATCAACAATTCTACCAGTGAACATAACTTTATCCCAACATACTATTTTGTTCTCAGTGTTTTATTCTTTATGATATTAGGCAAGATATTATCAGAATTTATTATATAATTGTTTCATGGCATCCATGGCATGTATATTACTGTCCCAAGAATTCTGGGAAAACTTCAACCTTTTCACAGTATTCTTTGTCTTGTAGGACCTGGCATTGTACAATGAGTTCACCATCAGTGACACTTTGACCTTCTTCGGTCGCCTCCACGGTTTGAACCGAAAAGAAACACAGGACCGCATTAATTTTCTTATTGACTTTCTCGATCTACCTCAAAAGAACTGTCTTGTTCGAAATCTCAGGTAAAGTATGCTGACGTTATCTGCAACGTTATCATGGGCAATTTGAGTCAGAGCTGCTTTAGATAAAAGTCAAGTTGGGCAGACAGAATGCTTTAAATATCCATGAAGGCCTACATGATTACCATCTCCAATCTGATGCCTTACAGTGTGCCAGTGTCCCTTGCTGACACTAACAGGGCCTTAAAATGTAGATGATACAGGCTTGCGGCGTGTCCAGAGGTCTGATTTTTGGACTTTGATACAAATTCTAATACCTCCCTCATAAAGCAAGTTCAATAAAATAATAAATCTATTCTTGTGCTCGGTTCATTTGGATTAGTGTTTCTTTAATAATTTTGTAATATCTTCCACAAAGTACTTCTAATGTGATAGTAATTACAAAATTGCATTTAGTATGGAGAGACACAATTTAATTTAGCATAACATTAATAATTAAAATTATTAACAAAATTATTTAACAAAATATGACAAATATTTCTTGAATGGATAAGCAGCCAGTAACACCAGCTTTGACTCAGTGTTGTACTTAAAATCTATTACTATAATGTGTAGTATAAATAACTATTAGCGGTTCTTATATGCTGTTTGTTGTGGAGTTGTTTGTTGTTGTCAGGCAGGTTCATTTTGTCTCCTGAGTTAAGAAACTCAGAAATGTGGGAGATTCACCTTTGACACCATTGGTTTTCAGTTATTTACTCTTTCATTCTTATGTGTCTGTTGTTGCAGTGGAGGTCAGAGGCGCAGAGTTTCTCTGGGAGCTGCTTTGCTTCAAAACCCTGAGCTGCTCATACTGGATGAACCTACAGTTGGAGTGGACCCAGTCCTAAGGACCAAGTACGCATCACTATTATAGTAACAAGCGCTGTGTTTTTTGTGGACACCATATAAATCAACTTAATGTTAATCTTGTAGTTCTTAAAATAAGTCTTCAGGACACTTGCATTAAACAAGGCAAATATGGCATTATTACTCTGGTTTCCCAGATGGTTGGCAGGCAACATCCGTGGAAAAGCTTTTTCAGAAATTTTCAGGAAATTAGTGCCGCTAATTCAGTTTTATGTAATCTGGTTTCTTCTACAACCTTTTTAGGATTTGGCAGCATCTAGTGGAAATCGTGAAGACAGCGAAGGTCTCTGTCATTATCACCACTCACTACATCGAGGAGGCCAGACAAGCCAATGTGGTGAGAGAATGCATGGTGACACAGTTAAACAAACAGAGGGTCATAAAGACGGTGTAATCAGTGCAATCATGAACTGCATCTCTAGGTCTTTTATGTCCTGCCTACAAAAACAAAGACCCCATTGAGGTTTGCCATGGGTATAAACAAAACTGGCTCAAATACAGCATATTGTCAGTCAGATTCCTCTTTTCTACAAAACAAATATAATAAGAAACACTATATGAAACAAAAACAATTAGTGTTACTATACTGCAGTGACTTTAATTGTAAATAGTATTTTATTCTGTTATTACCAACGGTGTATTTGTCAGTCTAACACATTTAGCATTTTTCGTCCATTAGTACTAGTGGTGTTTGCCCCAGTAAAATCATGTGGGAATTTACCATTAATCTTGTTCAAGATTTTGAGTAGTAAGTTTACACACTAGGTTTAAAATCAGTAGGACACAGATGTAGCCTTTTTACTGCTCTAAAAAGAATTAGTGATTAGTGATTTAGTGTCTGCTTTAAAACAGCATAATCAATTGAACCATTATGTTTATATAAAAGTAAACACCGTGTGTTTGTAATCATATATCTTTAAGCTTGTAAGCCCTGCCTTTTAGTGCAATTTTTTCAGTGTCAGTGTCTAGTGGTCATATGGGAGTCTTGTTTAAACTTGTTGAAATATGTTCATATGTAAATTTGTTTATAGGGCTAACGGTGCATGTGTTACATGTAGCTCTGACAGTTCTTTTCAAAGAACAAAAATAGTCCTAGATATTCTAGTCTGTGGTTGCGTCACGCTCCTTAAACCTGCCTGGTTGCTCACAAGTATACTGAAACTAGCTCTCACAAAGAATAAAGGACACTTGTTGGTGTATTGCTGTCTTCATGATTGTTAGAGATTGACATAACTATGTCAAGAAAAAAGTCACTGAAGGTGCACCTGTGAGAGGGCTCAGTTGACTGCTAATTTACTGCTTAGAACACTGGACCACTTCAGTTTGTGGCCTATTTATTTTTTGCACAATGGCTGAAACTAGCCATTTGTTTTGTAGGTTGGTCTGATGAGAAATGGCCATCTGCTGGCTGAAGGTTCTCCAGATCAAGTGATGAAACTTCATGGCACAGCAGTAAGTATACAACCCCATCCATCTGAAGGAAGTCCAGCATATTCACAATAAACATCGGAATAAACATTTTGATTTTGCTCACAGACTTTGGAGTGTACTTTTTTGAAGCTTTGTCAGTCATCAGACCAGACTGCCACTAAGGAGAGCCCCAGCCCGCTGGACAAAATGCTGGAGAAGAGCCAGTCATTTGAGAGCAATGAGAGTCGACCTATTCTTGGTGTGAACCCACCTCCAGAGGACATTCAAAAATTTACAGGTAATTTTTGATTACATATGTGACTAACATGTGATCAAACCAAATTCACCTTGCTTATATATATATATAATTTATATATATATATATATATATATATATATATATATATATATATATATATATATATATATATATATATATATATATATATATATAATTTATATATTTATATTTATATATAATTTGTGCTTTTTGCACCATACTGGATGATTTGGATACCACAGTGGACTGGAAGGTGCGAGCCAGACATGTGTTACCGAAGTGTAGAAACATTGTAGCCCTGACTATCAAAACACTGGTGCGATTTAAGAGGACCCCAGGGTAGGCCACATTAAGAGACTAAATCAAATTAAATTAAGTTTATTGTGCAAACTCTAACCGGTGTTTTGTTTTTAGATCCCTGTGTTTCCAGTTCCTGCTGCCTGTCATTCAGATCACTCTGATTTGTCTGTGTATTGGAGGTGATCCTCAGGGTATCCAGGTTGCAGTGGTCAATAACGAAACATCTCCCTCCTCATATAGCCACTCTCTGCTCTCCTCCATAGACAACTCCAGTATCCATCAGGTAAGATTGTTTTGTTGGGTGTAGTCACCTTTTTTTAAAGGATAAACAGTTCTCCTACCTGTTACATTTTTTATTATTCCGTTGATATTACAATTGACCTGTTTTTCTCCCTGTGCTTTCCTGCGAACTGCTAAAGGGATATGTCCCAAATTGCTATTATAAATGTGTTTGCTGTATGATAGTTGTTATAATGTTACAACCATAGAGATTCTCTAATGCCATTAAAAGCTGGGATAGTTTTAACATCATGAAACTCTTCACAGGTGCACCTATCACATTCAGAAGCTTTTGATGGAATTTATAATGGAGAATATTGGGGAGTCATTGGATTTGGCAAGAATTTCACCAGCTATCTGACAAAAAGGTGAGTCTCTTTTTACTAAATTTATTTCAAGGGCTCAATTGTGTCTTCAGATTAACTTTTAAAGCTATTAAATTTATATTTTTCTATGGACAATGAAATTCCCTAAAATCATCCATCCATCCATCTAGGGGTGGGCGATATGTCGATATTTAAAATATATCGAGATATTTTTGAAACTCGATATGAATTCTGACATATCGATATATCGCTATAATGCTTACGTTTACTTCTGGTTTCGCCGCTTCGCTTGTCTCGCCTTCTTTGTGCCGCGCTCGCCTCCTCCTCGCTTATGTCCCCCTGTGCTCATCCCTGGAGCCCGGAGCTGGCCGCGGACTAAACCAAGACTAGGACTAAACCAGGACTAAACGCGGCCGCAGAGCCTGGGGCTCGGTCGCGGACTAAACCAAGACTAGGACCAGGGCTCTACAGTGCGCCCATTTCACTCGCATTTGCGAGCAAATATTTCGTCGTGCGAACGGGGAAAACAAACAGGCGCATCTGTGCGAGTACTTCTGCAGCCACAATAAGGAGCTGCGCACAGACGTAACGTGACGAGTTAAACTTTCTAAATGCACCTGCCCAGCGCGAGCGCAACCACATGACACCTCCGACCGCGCACGACTCCAGCATACGAGGTCCACGTGTGGCTGATATCACTCATACGAACAAACTCCGCTTCAAAACACACCCACGCCCCCTTAAACGAGGAGCGCCCCGCAGCAGGACCCACACCTGTCCCACTCATTAGACAGCCCCATGCTGCTGGGCATCCCTCTCTAAAGCGAGAGCTTTGTCTTGGTCTTGTCACGGACTCAAGGTCTGAATACTGAGTGCGATCATATTTGTCACAATGTGCGTTTGGTTTGGTAAACGTGCAGAGACTAAACATCACTTTAAAACAAGAGAATGTAACTCCAGTTTGGAATGTCAAAATACAGGTTTAAAAATCCTGCACACTTTATTCACTTTGAAGCAGTTTTCTTTAAAGTACCAGTGGAAGTTCTCTTAAAGAAGAGGTTTTTAAACTGTGGGTGAGGGTCCAAAAAGGGGTGCAGAGTGTTTAAGTACAGACCTAAATGAATATTAATCAGATAAAATTTGTTTGTTGTTTTTGCAGTAGTTTGGGAGGGGGTTATTTTTCCTGTAAAGATATCGAGATATATATCGTATATCGAGATATAGCAAAATATATCGAGATATATTTTTTGGTCCATATCGCCCAGCCCTACATCCATCCATCTTCTCCCGCTTAATCCGACTGGGTCGCGGGGGCAGCTTGCTGCCCAATCCTCATAGCACCTGACCCCCCCTATGAACCCCTCTGCAGGTGGTGAGCCCACAGGAGGGTGGACATCATGGTCCTTGATGTTAGTTCATAGGGGTGCGGGCATGTTTTGTGTTGATGGGGGAAACCGGAGTACCCGGAGGAAACCCATCCAGACACGGGGAGGAACATGCAAACTCCACACAGAAAGGCCCGGGTGACCCGGGGATCGAACCCGCAACCTTCTTGCTGTGAGGCCTGACCATGACACTGGAGCCGTGGTTGTTTGGTGTTTTCTCCAAGGAAACAACAACAAATGACAAATACTGAGCTTCTATTTGCTTACACTTGCATGTTGTTTCTTTGTTGAAGCTTGCTCCTTCTGTTGTTGTATTTTATGGCAAGTTTAATAACAACTGTATGCATCATGTATGTGTCAAAAATATAGCTTATCATTATTTAAAGTGGACATCAAAGCAGCTAGCTTTTTCCAGACAGTACTTTGACGCACTGAACAAATTCCACAACATAATGGGACACATACCTTAAGTAGAAAGGGTAAATTATCCTAAAAGTATTTTACATTACTAACTCTAGACCCTTTACATTTTATTGTTTAAATGAATTGTATCCTATATGTTTTATTTTTACTTTTAATATTGAACTGTAAAATACATGTACAAATATACATTAGTAGCAATACATGAACATATCATTTAGCATTGAAACATATGTATATTATAATGCATTGTATGGCTTCTCACACGTTTCAGTTGCACCCTTACTCTGTCTGCACTCTGCTTTTTAGTACAGCACAAGCGAAATAGAATTTTCACCACAGCAGTCAGTACTAGCTAATTATAGATTAGTCAGAAATTAACTACAATTACTTTCTTATTCAACTCCACCAAGATGAAAAAGAAATCACGGGACTGTTAGTCAGCTGTTACATAGGGTACAAGTGATTGTGTTGTTGTAGGTGTGATGTGCTCTCAGAGACTTCTGGGTAGACAGGCTGGTCCTTCCTGTCCTGAACTTACCTTGACAACAGTAGGATTTGTGTGAGCCAATCAAATACTGATTTTGTCATGTGCTACTCATGTGACTAGTGAACAAACTGGAGGTGTCTGCTTTGTCCAAAATGCCTGAATATTAATGAACAGCCAAAATTAGCTTGTCTCTACTATCTTGACACCTGAAGTAGAAAGAATTTGTGCACTTAAAATTTTAGTTAAAAGCTAATTTTATGTTGATGAAGACAAAGAGCAATTTTTAATGGCTAAATCATGTTTTCTCCTGTAGTTTTTTTCTCCTTGTCTGATCTTGAGTCCTGTCCAAGAAAAATAACATGCATAATTGTGATCATTTGGGAGTGTCTACAGATGCATCGCACTCCGTCTATCAATGTTTTTATTATCATCTTGTTTTTGCATTCCTGTATTCAAGCTGACGTAAATTGGTTAGTTGCTGCGTACATGATATTTGTTATTATTATAAGGGTTCGATCGCAATTGGTGATATATTTATAGATATAGTCTACTGTGGTTAAATTTTGTAATAATACTATGTCTTTGTTGTTGTTGTTGTTGTTGTTTTTTGCAGAGCCTTGAAGCATCATGTGTCCAGAGAAGTGATTGATGGGGGATCTGTGCATGTCTGGCTGGACTACACAAGTAATACATAATCATTTATTTGTCTCATGTTTTGGTGTAGTTGTACTTTATTTGTACTATACTGATATAGTTGCCTGAAAGCAATTGGTAACTGAATTGTTATATATCATTTTCCATCAGATCGTCAAATAGCCCTTATGCTGCAAAAGAAACTACATGATGCTTTTCAGGTAAATCCAAATAGTTGTTTATTATCAAAGCTCAGTAGAAGTTATGTTTCATCTCACAACAAATATAATGTGGGATTTTACCTTGTTGAATAAATAGACTGTCTGTGTACCTGTTTTCAGACTTTTACTGAAAGCAAGCTAGGAAGTATGTCTTATCAGGTTGCCTTGCCTGTGAAGGTATGTAACAGAGTAACAGATATCTTCTGTATTCACCTGTGACTGCTTGGAAATCATTAAAACTACCCAGCTATGTCAAAGACCAATTTATGGTTCCTGCTTGTGAAAATGAGCTGCATATTTGTTTGTTTGTTTTTTTCAGTTTGAAGAGCCGATCTATGGTAGCCAAAATACAGATTTCACCACTTATGTGACTCCTGGTGCTGTTCTCAGGTGTGTAATTTATTTCAAAGCAATACAATGATATGAAAATTTATCGCCAACTTGTTCTGCGGTATAATATTAAACTGCAATGTCTCCTGTTTTAAAGTATCACTTTCTATCTTGCTGTTGGACTGACTGCTCTGTCCTTCGTCCTGGAGAGAAAGGAAGGCCTGTTGGACAGATGCTGGGTAGCAGGTGGGTTTATCCAAGATAATCAACTTTTGCATTTGACACTTGGTTTTGGCATTTTTGGAGCATATTGTTTTTTCTTACTTAATTTATAGTCAATAATACTGCTTAATGTGTGTAAGGTCTAGAGTGTACCATCTGAAAGAACCAGTAGGAGTCACCATTAGGCAGTACATAATCCCATGTGTTTGCCATGTTTTTGGTGTTACTAGTATTTATTTAATGTAAGTATGTTAATACTTTTGTTGTTTGCTTGTGAAACAGGTGTGAGTTCTTTGGAAACTATGCTGGCTCATCTTTGCTCTCAACTCTTTGTCATCAGCATCCAAATCTTCATGCTGCTCATCTTCGTGATGCATGTGTTCAAGGTTTGGCTCTTCACACTATTACAATAATAATACCATTTAAATCAATCAGAATATGCTAAAAACAATAAAACAGTGTAATACATTTTATCCTCAGCATGCATGAACCCAGAAATAGAAACTAATGAAGAAATCAGATTTTTACTGCACAAAAGCGTATTATTACACAGGAGTGTTTTGTTTACCTAAACTGATTTAACACCTAATGTAAACGGACATAATTAATTTATTAGTCTCTGTAAGATGTGCTTGTTTTTTCATCATTTGTTTTACATACATTTTATGTTTGTCAAAGAACTACATAAATTATCAATTATCAGAAGTACCATGTGCATAGGTACCAGATTTGTATTTATTTATTTGAACATGCCAAAATCCATGTTTGTATGTGAAAACCAAACAAAATGTGAAAATTGTTATCCTATTGATTTTTTTATGGATACAATATTCAACCAAAGACAGAAGAGGCTCACATAGCAGCAATGAAGCCTTTATAGAGATAGTGTTTCTAAAACCCCTGGGCAGGTTCACTGGTTTATGGAGGTGAGCAGTCAGTCAATGTGTGTGCACTTGTATATGTGTTAATTAAGTGCAACGAGGTGTCCACTCTATAAATCAGTTCCTGCAGTGTGGTAGTCTCCAATCACTGTAGGATTGCCACGACAACAGCCCTGATTGCTGTGGTAACGGCTGGTCATGTGACCCTCCGAACAGGTCTATTTCTGCACGTTGTCAGGGGAGACGGATAGTGTCTAAGGAGAGGGTCGCACTCTGATACAGTCCTGCCCCATAAAGATGGAAAGAGTAGTCAGTTTAATCTAATGTGTTTGTATTATTCTTCCTGTGTTAGTTAAAATCCCTCCTGTTTACATTAATTCATCTTTGGAATAGTTTTTTCACTCAGAACTTCAATATAAAACAACTATTAATATGCTGGTACATGGCTGTAAAACAATACACTAACAAACTGTAAATTTGTGGAAGTATATTATATTTTAGTATATTTTTATATTTTTATTTGTATTTACATTTACAAGAACACAACCCTAACCTGATGTTTTTTCTCTAATAAAAATGACCATTAATTGTATTTGCTTGTTTGTAGATGCCGAATGAAGGCTCTTTGGTGCTCATCATAATATTGATCGTGCTACAGGGAGTGACCGGGATCTCCTTTGGTCTTGTAATCTCGTCTGCCATTGATGACGAGCAGAGTGCTAACCAGGCTGCACTGGGCATCTTCTACCCTAATCTCATGATCAGTGGTAAGCATGAGAGCATGCGCACATGAATAGGGTGCAAAAATAAAAATTCAATTCAATTTATTTATAGTAATAATAGACTGGTGTCAAATAAGGCATAATTATATAAAAAAAAATACCCTACCTTACCAAATGTATATGTACAAATACAAATAAAATATAGAAATATAGTAATACAAAATATATCTCGGCTATATATAAGCAGTTGTAAGCAGAAACAGTGCAAATATGAAAATATAAAATGGCAGGAAAGAAGGTTATCTATTACATAATGATGACTTGTACAGTTTTATGGAGTGCGGTATGAATGTAGTAGTATTAACCTTTCTTGTCTCACAATTACAAAAACTATTTTGTCATACATAATATTTACACTATAGTTACTGTTATTGAATGTCCGATGTATTAGAGAGATGTGTTGCCTCACCGCCGATGCCATTATCACATTATCACTCCAGTTCTCCCAATCATTTCTTTGTTGGACCCATAGAGTGCATTAGTGTACATAAATACATGATGCCCCTCCTTCGTCTCTTCTCAGATTTAGACAGTGAGACATAATCAGTTGCACAATGTTTACCCAAGCTTTATCTAAATGATTTCATTGCCTTGTCCCATCTTAAATCTAAGCCATTGTTTTGTAAGTATATAAGTACGTTTATAGCTTAATATGAATATCCTAAATTAGTTCTATACTTTCTGTCCTTGCAGGTGTTATTTGGCCTGTTGAGTGTATTCCCTATCCTCTTCGTTACCTCAGCATGTCCCTGCCTCAAACCTTTGCTGCTGAGTCCCTTCGCTGTATCATGTACAGAGGTAACTTTTACTAATTTTACACACTACAATACAATACAAACACAGTTGTCATAATTTAATATCCCACAACTCACTAGTTACTTTGGTAGAGGCACATTTCAGGGCCCACATATGCAACTACTGTCCAGTGTTCGGTTTGTGCCCTAAATGTTTAATCAGCTCTCAATCCTGTGTAATTCATCCACCTGGAGTAGACGGTGTAGTGTTTTCCCTTGCTGTCCCTGCTCTGCCCATATCTGTATTGACCTCATCTGTGTGGACAATGCCATGTGACAGCAGCTCGCACTATCTCCATGTTACATGATCTAGGTCCTGAACAGGAAGTGAGAGGAGATGTTCCTCTTACTGAACCTCAAGGAATGCTGATACATTAGACAAATAGAAAGAACTGCTTTGCTCAATAGATTAGTGGTTTAATTATAATCTAAACAATATACTACCAACTATAACAGGAATGAGGATAAAGCAAGGTAAGAGAATACAATAGAACCAAATAGGGAATTCCAGGTGTGTCTGGGTCAAGATGTTGAGAGTCACCAGGATCTAATAATTACTACCGTATGGACCCACTGTGGCGAATGAACCTGCTTTGACTTAATTTAATGATAATGAATCTTCAAAACATGTTTAGTTGTCCTCCCATTACTATCCATTGGCCACCTTTCACTCAATAAGTTAATAAGCAAATTGAAAGCTGTAGATTTTCTGATGATATATTTCTATTTCCAGGTTGGGGTCTGAACCAGATGTTGGTATGGCGTGGGTTCGCAGTCACTCTTGGCTGGAACACTTTCTTTCTCATTCTGGCCACTGTCATTCTGAAGCTAAGGACTTGAGCGCCTTCTCTTGGTGAATGTTACTCATTATGGGGGACAGGTGAGGCCCATGCTAACAAAATAGCTGGGCTATTGGGCTGCGAACAAACTGATACAGAGAGAAGAAGAAACACATTGTTGTTAGCTTCATTCTACATGCCTATGGCCAGTGCACTACATGAAGTCCTGCTCACCTGAATACAGAAACAGAACATTGGATATATGTGTGTGTATATATATATATATACACACACACACACACACATATATATATATATATATACATACTATCATACTGTGCACATTACCATCTTACATGTCTAAGAACAGGTCATGCACAAAACTCAGGTTATATGTTTTCTTTTCCTCGAGGCTTTAATCTTTATGATAACAAAAGATAGAAGTAACATATATGTTACAAAAGTAGTAGAACATGTTGAAGCCTCCCTTTTGAATGACTAGCTGCCTATTTTATTTTATCTGACTCTTGTGTCCTGCGTTGTCTGTGCATGACAAGAAGTGCAAGATGTGTCACATCTTCTTCACATTAAAAGGTGCTCAGCTGTGAATCGGTTGACTTTTAAAGTTCAGTGCCTGCATTTACTGTACAAAACCAAATGCTGATACCAAGATGGATGGCTTTGTCAAACGTTATATTCCTCTATGCTGTATGCAGCGGAGATATTAATGCACACACACAATTGTCTGGATCAAGTTTGTAAAAAGGGAAAAAACATTCATAATTATGATTAATGAAGTTTGGTCTAAATATTTTGTCAGTTTAAAAATATTTGTAATTAAGTTTTAATTACACTTTTCATTGTATTTTGTTTATTAATCTCTCATATGTTTGTGCCAACACTATTAGTAAAGAAAGAATAGTCTACTTCTTACTACAGTGTATAAACTTTTGCATTCACTGTATGTTTTCTGAAATCACAATGCTGGCCATAAAGGATGAAAATGTACATGAGCACACTATGCTGCGTGTTAATCTAAATGTATTTATGCACTGTTAAATAGCTTTCTCTAGTCAATGTGTGCTGATCAGGCCTCAGTGTTTCCGTTTGAAAATAACCTTAAAAGGACGAGGCTGCCAGTGTTCAGTTATCCAAGTGCTTTTGAAAATGTAAAATATATCGCTACATTCACCAGCACAATTTATAGAATATTTAAGTACACAAATGTTTGCTGTGAATTTTAAATGTATGAAATCTTATTTAGCAGAAGTTTTATTTGTGCTGGGTTAATATGTCCTGAACTGAGGATTAAAAACATGAATTCCTTGTTATGGTGATTGTTCTGCCTACTGAAAATCAGTACATTTTGTTAACAAATGCCTTAAAAATCATATTATGACATGCATGGGCTAAATGTTAGAAATTTCTATCCCCCATTGTTTATTTTAGAAAGAGATATTATTTAAACCATTGCCTTATTCTGCAATTTTTTTTTTTTATTGTTTACAGTGTTTACACAGCCTATTCATTCTTTGTAAAGTTTGACAATATAAAGTACCAGTTTTAGTCATCTACCTCCTGTGTTTCTCCCTAAAGGGCATGTAACCAGTGGACACTTTAATGTTATGACACATTCTTGGATTTTGAAACAATAAAGTTTGTTGAGAAATATGCCCTGTGTCTGTCTGGTGCTGCCTTTCACGGTGAAGTATATAGAGTTATTCCCATGGTTACCAACAGCCTGAGGGCTCTTTGAAACAGATTTGTTTAATGACTTCCTTGCATCACTGTGTTTTATGTTACCATGACAATGCCGAGGCAGCTGCCTTTGATTCATATTATTCTGTTCTTTTCCACTTTTTTGTCTTACCTTAAAACTGCTCTATCCAGTCCTCTTATCATTAACAATGTAATTATAAAGTTAAACCTGCTACTGCAAAATAGTTATGTCAGTGTTTCCCAAATTGGGGTGCATGGGCTTCTGAGCTTGGACTCGCAAAACATTTTCCAACAAATATAAATGTAAATATGTTTGCTAGAGAGAATACATTTAAGTTCATGACTTTACAATTCTCACCCGTGACTGAGAATTCAGTTGTTTTTTTTGTGTTTTTCATGAGTCCAGTTTGTTTCCACATAGGATGCAAACCTACAGAAATATGGGAAAGTAGTAGATATGTATCTCTCTGACAACATATTATTAAAACTATTTAGTGAAATGAGAGTCTGTCTGTCTCTCCACACCCAATTACTGCAGTGCAGGACAACTTTTCCTAATTATAGCCAATGCCTATGCAATTACACACAGTGACGCCCTACAGGAACCTCACAGGACAATGTGTAAGAGAATTATAGACACAAGATTCTGTTAAAGGAGGTGTGTAATTTGACCATGGTGACCATGGTGACAAAAATACCACATATTTTTTTTACTTTTAACATTTTTAAATGCATTTTAAAATGCAAGCAGAAACATCTGGTCAAAATTTGGTCATTTATTGCATTTAGGTGATTATATAATTTATTGATTTTTTTTTTTACTTTAATATTTCCAAAAAGTAATGAATCTAGAAACTAATTTTCAGATCTTATGCTAGAAACTCGTTAAAGATTACTCAAATCAATGCACATATTTTCAGCCAGCCAGCAGCCATACCAGCCATCACCCATCCAGACAGCAAGGTCCAACATTCAAAACAAAATGAGACAGGACTGCACTCAGCCACTGTGCAGGAAAATAAGCTGTGGATTTTCCTTCTGCTTTATGTAGGCTATTAATATTTGCACATCCAGTAATTTAAAAAACTTCTGAGACCTAACACACATTACATTAAATATGATCAACCACATGTATCTGTCTCAGAATAATACTGGATGGTGATTATAAATTTTTTATTCCTCATAGACTTGCCCAAACTTTAGAGATCCACAAGAGGAATTATTTTGACACAATAGCTCACACATCACAATAAATATAATAACAAAGAGCAAAAATATAAATGGTAATAATAAATTCAAGTAGCAAAAATAGCACTTGTAATACTTGTATATGTATTATGTGTTGCTGGGAGATGTTTTAAAGCACAGCGAGGGAGTTGGACTTTTCAACAATGAATCTGGTCATATGTGGGTCAGCTAATTTTATATAATGAGGACAAACAAGACCAAACAATGGTGAGATTTGATGTGTCAGTTTGAAGAACACACACCCTCCATGTAATTCATCTGGTTCAGTCGGCCCGTGTGCCTGGTTTGTGATATGCTAAACATTCTGTAAACATTATTCTGCGCATGGTTACTGTCACCATGGCAGCATGACAACACAGCTCAGCTCGGCCCTCACACACGGGACAGTAGAGTTATTTAATATTTGGCTACACATGAGCACAGCATGTTTCTATCACATAATCCTGTCACACACTGCTTCACGCTGCCTTCTTGACTTCTGCACACTCCAGCTGTTGCTATGTTTGGGCCTTATCACAACAACAACAACACACAAGAACAGTCTCCCTGAGAACACACTGCCCTTAATACAATGTCATACATTTGACCATCACGGCTGCAGGACCAGGACTATTGCAGTGATCCAACTCATTTAGCTTTATTTAACTCAACAGTATATCAAATAACTGCAAATATTGTTGACTCTGCACACTATATTTTGAGGATCCTTTTGCAGGTGCAAAAGCAAGTAGTTGAAGTAGTACAGATGAAGTAGTACAATGCAATTTTCAGTGTTTGACACTTTGATCATAATGCAATAATAAGCGTAATACTATGATTCTGGACCAAAGTGTATCTGATTAATTGCATATAGACATTTATTTGCATGTACAGCTTGTCAGAACGTTTAAAAAGCACATAAGTGCCTGGTGGTAAAGTCCAGCCACAGGGTCCAAGTGTTTGCCTCACTGCTCAATTTTTCATAATTTCCTGACGCTTCACATGGAACTGCAGCCCATTGGCTCTTGGAAAGAGAAGCACATGTCAAAACATCCATCAAGAAGGAACTGGCCAGAGCAGCATTTCACCCGAAGAATCAAAGGAAGGTGTGTCTGCAACTTCCAGCACTGGAAACGTCCAGGATTGGGGTTGGTGCTGTAACCATAGCAATGTAAACAGCAGGGTTAAACACAGATTAAAATGAGTGCAGGATTGTGTAAGTTATATGCGGTAATGTGCAAATGGCCCTGAAGATGTCTCAGGGTCTTATTGCAAAATGGTCTTGAACATCCACGCATCTAGTGTTGAGTGAGCTGACAGAGAAGTAGGCTGTTGAAAAATCCATAAACATATGTTTTACATTTTTGGCCTTCCCGAGAAATTTGGCAATTTAGTTATGATTTGCAACCAGCAGTGATTTCGTTATCTTATTACAACAGGCTGCAAAACACTATATAGTCTACAGTGAGCGCTCAGGTATATGCTGAACTACATGTCCCATAATGCTTTTCGAAAGCATCAGCGTGTTCTTTTTTCAGTTTGGCTCCGCCCTCCAGCGTACGCTCAGCGAACTCAGCTCAGTGTTTACGTTAAGATGCTCACAACAAAGGACAGCGCACCACGGACACTGTCATTTTAAATCAAGCACTGGATATTTTCTGAAAGGAGACACTTTACAACTTACAGTAACAAGGACACAAAGCCAAATATCTCAACCTTCATCTGGTCTCTCTATTTGCGTGGCACGCCTTTGTTTTCTTTTATGGTCAGACAGCTTGCAGCGGATAAATTCAAGACAAAAATCTGTTTTTGTACCGGTTAATTGTTAGCTAGCTTGCTAGCCTCAGCAAGTTCGGAGAAAGCCATCTGCTGGGGACAACACTAGACAGTGATCACAGCAGACACACTGGGAAAAGGATCCCGCCAGTCTGTTCGCGGTAAGAACACGCAGATACAATTTCTTTAATAAATAATAATGTCATTAGCGCGAGCAGAGAATAATGTGTAACGCACTGATCAGTGTCAGTGGTTTGTGCTCATCACCTGCTTTGTCTTCTGGGCAATCGCTTTGTGAACTTGTTTTAACGAATACACCACTTGAGCAATGAGCACAGCAGTTATTGTCAGTGCTAATGAACATTGTATTTGTACTCCCCATTTACTGTATAACGTTACAATAAAGCACATATTTATACTTATAACAGATTAGTAGCCTACATACATCTTTTATTAATAAACCTAGCTCAAAGTCCTATTCAGAACACAATGTGTGTGACATGATTGTCACTAGTGTAGACTATAACATCTTATCAGGCATGCTGGGTCGTCTCAGGGGGGCTGTGAGAGAAAGTGAAGGGTCATTGTGTGAAAAGGATTTGGACAAATGAGTATTATTTGTTAATGGCATCTCTGTGTTCTCCCATTATTCATCTTATCTGTCATCTGATGCTAGCTCTCCATACACTCACGGCAGACTTCTCTGTCAGGTGGCCTCACTGCTCAAGCAGGTTGGGTAAGTGATGATGTGATAGGGTTAGTGGCTGATCTAAAATCTAATTTTCATGTTTCATCTTGTGATCCCATAGCAGAGAAAGAATAAGCCTACTATCTAAAAACATACATTGCTGTTATCTTCTTAAAATGTGTGCACACGCTTTTTTGTACATTTTTGGCGTTAATAATGATCAATTAGAAAGCTAACCACTTCAATACCAGTAATAGTTATGCATGCAATTAAACTTATTTAGCTTTAAAAACAAATGAAGAATATGAATTTTGAGCAAAAACACATTTGAGCTTTGTGCAGCACATGAGCACAGTGTGTTGCCTGTTTGGGCCCTAGTCTGGTCTCAGTTTCAGGGGGAAACCGGAGCCGAGGGTGTCAGACAGAGCGCAGAAGCAGCTCTGATGACTTCATGGAGGCCCATAAGTGCTCCCTGTATCCTTAGCAACCCAGAGACCACAGGAACACATGGCCTGCATGCATTCTGTGCTGATCAGGGGCAATAACTTGTTTATGTATTATGTTATGGTGCATACCTTCCTTGCTTCCAATCAGCACATGTTTTTAAACTCACATCCTTAAGAACAACTGCAAGCTTGTTTGTAAAAATGACCTTTTTTATCTTGTTACAATTTAGCATATTATTATTGTGGTTAATATTTTAAGGTACACACATTTTAAAAATCTATATTACTATTTTATTACTATGTTATTTTAAGACCATTTTTTTTGTACTATTGAGCTACTGACCAAGGAAACTCCCTGGTGGAACATCTAAGTCTTATTTCATATTTACTAATCTATATTGCTGTCACTAATATCACATGATTGCAGTCCAGAATTATTTTTTATATATATATTTTTTTCAAAATAATAAATTCTACTGTGTAGGGATGACACAATAATATTGCGATTATTGTAAGACGAAACGAGGGTTGTCAAAAGTATAGGAAATCAGGTATTAATCAATACTAAAAGTAGTATCAAAACTAGATACTCATTTGAGCAGGTATGGGTACTAAAAAAGTCACATTCACAGGACAGAAACGAACCTTTCATGAATAACTTTAGAATGATCTTGAGCTGTATCAGAACAAGTATAAGCTCACATAGACTTGTATACGCTCAGTATAGAACCTACCTGGACGACTGAAGGACTACATGGATATAAGACCACGTGATAATATAAAATAAAGTACTACAATTTAATGTTGCAAATCACAGTATAGTAGTATTGCGGTAGCACTAGAAGAAACATTGACATTGTGAATTCCTAATTTACATTACCATTCCTCTATTGTGTGACCAACATTGGCACAACTATTATTTTTTAGCTATGATCATATTGAGATCTGAAGAACAAGATTATTGATTAACCAATCGCTAATGCTGTGGAAATGACTGCTATCAAATTGAATGTTGTTCTAATGGAATTAATAAAGGCTATATCTAGGCCTGTCACAGTAATTACTATATTGACTTCAATATATGAAAAGCTGGATCAATAATTTTTGGAGCTTTATTTTGTGTG
Organism: Odontamblyopus lacepedii; assembly: GCA_034769755.1. Classification (NCBI taxonomy): domain Eukaryota; kingdom Metazoa; phylum Chordata; class Actinopteri; order Gobiiformes; family Gobiidae; genus Odontamblyopus; species Odontamblyopus lacepedii. The sequence goes on from CM068354.1 coordinate 21,309,226, forward strand.
TACGTTTTCATAGCGGGAAGGCTTTAGCGATTTTTCTGTATTATGATAAGATTTGAGCTGTACAGTGTAGAATAAATAATTTCTATGGCAAATTATTGATACATCCTGCTATTTGTTTGTTGGAACAGGGCTTTTAATGGTGCTATATATTAAAAAATGTTTTACTGGGATTATCCTGCTTTGTGTCAGTGGCATAAAGTATTTTCAGTATTATCACTTATCGTCATATATCTCTATAGCAATATATCGTGCTTCAAAATGTATTATCAGGACAAGTCTAGCTATATCTATTTAATACATAAGCTGTGTCCACAATAGAGACTTTGAACCAAGCCTTCTCTCTGCTTGTGTGTGTGCTTGTGTCTCAGTCTCAGTCAGTGCTTTAGGCCAGTGTAACGTGGGCCCAGCTGATCTGCCCTGCACACAACCTGGTCCTCTGCTCGCTGTACCGCAGCTAAACAGGCTCAAGTTTGAGGAGATTACGTCTGTGATGGAAAGTGGGTCAGACAGTGGGCACGTTTTTACAACACTGTTTCTCTGAGGTATGGAGAGAACAGAGAACAGGCCTATAAAACCTCCAGCTTTTTTCCAACATCTTTCTCAAGGAGGCAGCGTTTTGTCTAATGTTGTTGGTCTGAAAATATGATCAGATTTTCTGTTTTGCATTTTTGATGGTCTATATCCGTTTGATTACAGTGAGTAAAAATGTTGAAGCCAGGAAAATAAAGATAAAACTCTATTATCTATTTAAATGAATTTCTCATATTGTTTGGCCTAAATTATAACTTTGATTCATATATTTTTCCTCAGAATCTGCCAGTAATAGTTCCAAAAGGAAATAAACATAGTGCGGCCATTGAGCTGGGGAAGTTACATCAGTGAATTGGCAAGTTATTTCTGTAACGGCTGGCCAGACCAATTCATGAATAGGAGTCTTAGTGCTATGTCCTGGAAAGAAAACACTTGATAATATTGGCTCTTTTGAGTTTGAGTTGTCATTGTTGAAAGTGCTTCAGTTTAGATCAGTCATCAAAAGCAGACAGAACATTTGAGGCTTCTTGTTTTACACTGATACTATCTCTTTGCTTTCCTGACATTTTAGTCACATCCCTTCACACACTTAGTCCTTCTAACAGTCTTGAATAAATAGTACAATGGGTGCTCATAGGGCTATAGATGAAACAGTAATTGAACTTTGAATGGTGAGTTTAGCAGTTCATATTCTGTCTTCTCTCAAATGTTAATGCTCTTGATTGATGTTTAAAATATACCAAGCTTATCAGAAGAATGGTACATAGATATATTTTTGGGAAACTGTTGAGCATTGCTTTCTCAAAGCTCCTTTGATGGTGATTTGTGTCTGATTGTATTTTCCTCCTTTATTCTCCAACTGTTGGATGATTCCTCTGTGAAACTGGCCAGTGCACATCCTTACACAAACAGTCTACTGTGTATCTGTGTCTCTATGGTAAGAATGACAAAAACAGGACATAAAAAAGTAATTTCCATTAAACATTCTTTGCTGTTAGCCTGTTAGCTTCTCTCATGTGGCCTCAGAAGCTAATCATTACAAGATCAGTAACACAGCAAATGGAAACCAAAGAGGCCTCTGTTCAGCTGCCCCAGGACCTGCTGAAGCTTATTTGTTAAAATATTGTGGTGACCTGTTTCTAAATTTGCATACATGTTTTATATTTCCCTAATGTATAACTATGGCTAGTAATAGTACCAGAAGTATACTACTAAAATACATTAAAAAGAATATTCTATATACAGTTTGCACTAATGTCATTAAAAGAAGAACTTTTAAAAGCATTAAGATGAATAAATTTGTTGTTTTAATGTTTGTGTTTTAGCTTTGAGGTTATCTTCCACATTAGCAGGGAGTTCGATGCGTGTTTTGGGTGTGCAAGTCCACTGTAAGTCTGCTGTGGTCTGATGCTCTGGTGTGTGTTGGTGTCTCTGAATCATTGATGAGGATGTAACTGGAGCTGTGTTCGTCCTGTTTCTAGTCTTATCAGTCTCTCTCTGAGTGAGGCTGTGACACAGCTCTGAATCTGCCTCTGAATCTGAATCTCTTCACTTTTCTTCTCCATAATCTTATTTATTCCAAAGAACTCAGACTGGACATGCAGAACACTATGGACATGTGACTGAAGAAAAGGAAACAAATATGCTGTATCATAATTAGGTCTGGAGCAGTGCATTAACACAGTGTAGTGCCAGATATTACAACAGGATCAAGAGTGATGGGGACATTGTACAGCTTTTTTTTTTAACAACGAAATACAATTAATAGTATGCAAAATTTTGACCCGGCCCTCCATAATATTTTCTGTTTCTCATGTGGCCCCGTGAAAAAAATTATTGCCCACCCCGGGTCTAGACCACAGGTAACCCGCCCAGACTCGAGGAGAACATGCATCTCTGCATAAAAGCTCTACATGTAGACAGGCATCCTAACCAATGAGCCATCAGAGAGAATATTACATGTTCTCAAAATCATGTATTTGTTTGTACCTTGTAAATGTGAAATGTTTATAGACACCAACACTGGATCCAAAGGCGTTTGTTTGTAGTGTTGCTGCGCTCTCAGGTGAGCCATGAGTGAAGTTGGTGGTGAGAGCGAGGGTCTGTTTGATGGCCTTACATCTGCTGTCAACAGTGCTCTTCAGGTTTACATTCCTCATCGTGTTTCTAATGCCGCGCTCCGCTGGCTGACCTGCTCCACATATTTCAGACCTTACTGTTTATAGCTGACAAGTGTGAGTATTGTTGTGGCAACTCTTGCACAGGGTGAATGTCTGGCTGTGGGCCAGTGGGATTATTGTAATCACTCTTGTTACCAGCCACCCCTGTTTCTGCCATTGCCAGGCTTTGGACAGAGCATACTTACATGTGAGCTTTCATTTCAGCACAGAAGCTTTAGACATGCTAATGCTGCTAGCTTGTGTGGACTGCAGATAGCTCAGTCACCATCACAGTATGGATATTCTCCAACTGTATTCATCAAAACAACCCTAATTAAAATGGTTCAAATCAATTAATGGGATTACATTTGTGGTTTAAGCCAACATCTGAAGGAACGCAAACAGAGGTCTACTGGAATGACCGGAACTCCAGAATCATTTTCCAAAGTATATGAGAGGACACTTGCGAGCAGACTATAGATTGTTGTCTCCTCTGTTTGACCACACGCGTGTCTGTGTTACATATTAGCAGAGGCGCGGTGCACACGGCCCCTCCAGAGAGCATAGACCAGCACAAGTATACATCTGTGAGTGGGCAGGGAATTGGGACTTCCTGTGTATCGACATACACTGACACACTGTAAATCTCACTAGAGTCTGCTGCATTGACCAGTCTTTTGTCTATGTGTGAACCTAGTATCCACAGGTCAAAGTCAAAACCTAAGGCAAGAAAAAGTTAATTTATGATTGGACACTAATACAAAACGTCTGCCCATCCTTGGACTTCCCTCTGCCTTATTGACTTGGATTTTATCATTTCCCCTTTCACTAAACCTCTCGGAAAATGTTGCCAAGAGGTCATCTTTTGTTCGGTGTCAAATTTTTTCACCCATATCAATGCTCAATTAAAACCTTCAATGTTTCCTTTTGTTTGACAATGATTTCCATTGAAGAAGTGTATTGATTTATGCGTAGCAGTTGATGTGGGGGCGATAGAAGGATTAAAGATCATCTCTTAGACTCTTCATATCATAAACAATGATCTCTTGTGTTAAATGAATCTTTTTCTTGGCATACGCTATTACCATTACTCCTACCCCCATGTGCATCCATAAATGAGCTCACCCCAACTTATGTGAATACATTACTAGTCTTCATGTGAACTGGAACAGCCAGATGTGCGCATGCCTCCCACACTCTCCAACGGAAGAACTTGACCATAATTTGCAGGGTTAACACGTGTCTAGCCTTTTTATTGAGTGCAGTTAAGATATAAGCATGTTTTAAATGAGCTCCACTGGTAAAGCCGAGGTTTATGGTCAGGCCCGGCCTCCTCTACTTTCCATAAAACTTCCCCATGATGTGAAGCATTATGCCTGTGTTTAGTCCTATTTGGAAAAGCACAATAAAGGCACAGCAGCAGCCTGTCGTGTGAATGTTGTGTCTCTGTCCTTGTGGCTGAAGCTAAATGACTGCTTTATGAATAATTTATGTTTTTGTTTTTGTCCTAAATCATCCGTAACAAATAGGTCTATTAACATTGACCTATTGGAGTCTACCACATGGTTTACTGAGGAACTTCTGATCCTTTTTTGCCACTGGTATTTTTTTTCTTTTGAACAATTATGTGGGATTGTAATCTACAATCTTTTTACAGATTGTTTTATCATGATTCACTGCTTCATGGCATCCATTTTGCCCCACCCATTCCTCCTATCAGTTAGTTTCCATCATGTCCTGAGTAAACGGCCAATCACATTGAAGTGTGATCTCTCAGAAGAAGCAGATACTTTCTCTAAAGCCATATGTTTACAACAAGTATTAGGGTTGCACAATATTGGAAAATATTGTAATATGCAACATCACTGTTTACTACTGTGATATCAACGTTATTATGTGATATTATGATATACTTTTAACTCAATAATTTGAAGGCTAATTTTGACTTCTGACTTTAGACTTCTGTAAACTTGTAAAAATCTGTGCATTTTTGTCAGTACCTCAGTGTTGCAATATTGCAATATATATTATTGCCTTGTCCAATATTACGATCTTGATACTTTTGCCCTAATGAGGATCATGATAAAATTAAAAAATGTGATCTTGCTTTGAAATGTGAATCAGCATAAATGTGCTAGTTTCGGTGTGAGCCGTCTGCATCACTCTCTGCAGCAGCTGCAGTTTGTCATTGAGCTAAATGCTTGATGTATTGATGTGCTGGAGTCTGCCCCCACACAGCTCCTGTTACCACTGAAGATTGATCACTTATTAGCATCACTTTGACAGGTGCATTTGTTCATTTGTTGGCCTAAATCTCAACCCATTTGAATAGATGATGTTGTAGATATAAAGGCCATTCTAAAATACAATTAATGTTAATCTGATGTGTCTGCAAAGTAACTAGCTTGTCAGAGTGAGATATCTTGTAGTTAACAAAGAAAGGTTTGTTGGGGAAGTTTTAGTTAAAACCTTTTGCCGGTCAGCTGAGTGAGCTTGTCTGGCTACTGTTTAACAAGACTTAGATTAATTCTTTTGTTGTGCATTTCAGATCGGGGATTTAGGACCACCATGGTTCCCAAATAGTTGAAGTTACATTTATTTTGTATTGTTTTGTAAGGGATTCTGTTCATTTCTGTTCTTAATCATAATCAGGCCGGTTTCTACAGTGTTCTACTTGAGATAAAGAAAATTGTATAACTTTTTTGGGAATCGTTAGTCGAATGTTGCTTAATCAAGATGTAATAAATGCCTAAGAAATTGCTGCTTAAAGGTTTAAGGACTATTTGTACTCGAAAATACACACTCATGTCCTGTTATCTGCAGAGAGGTGTCTCATGACCTTTGAGATAAAAGACTGGCTGAGATCACAGCAACCACAAGAAAGATCAGAGCCAAGCTTCATCCTCCATCCCCATCAGTGTCACTGGTAACTTTACTTTTTATACTCCTGCTCTCAAGTTGCATTTTTGTCCTGTTGAAACACCTTTTCAAACTGCTACTGTAACTCTGCATAGTGTTTCACAATCAAATCAAAATGACAATTTGAGTTGCTGCAATTATTAAATTGCAAACGCTGCAATTAAGGTAATAATAGTAATAATAACAAAGTATCTGGTATTTTATTTTTTATACATGTTGTAACTATACTTTAGACTTCTAACATGTTCTGAAACGCATGTGATTCTTGTATTAGTTCATCAGTTCATATCTGAGTCTTCTCTCAGAGGTTTACAATGAGTAGTTTAGACAGAATCCAACTTTTATATATTGCATGCAAATCCAATTGCAATACACAATACACAGTTCATTTTTTTGTTTGTAGCCCAATCTTAGTTCCATATTCTGAAGTAAAACCACTACAATTACTCTTTTATGTTGGAAAAATAATCCATAAAGCTTCTTTTCTAGTCTTTCTGTGTGGGAAATTGGGTTTGAAGTCCCATGGGACAACTTCAGCATGGTAGAGTACAGAGGCTGGTTTGTGTGGAGTATTGTTAGTGAAGCTATTGTAAAGGACACTTGAGCAACAGGTTGTCTTCACGCCAGCAGCAACCCCTCTGAGCTGTGCACACCCCTACCTGCATGTTTCTTTACAGATATAGGCATATATAATTGAACAAGTGCGTCTTATGTTGACCGTGGTAGACTTCTTGACGTCTTCTGACCCAGTTTGTTCATAAATGCCAGAAGTGAAACCATTTCTATAGCTATTACTCATACTTTGACTCCATGATGAAAAAAACATTCCGGTCATCCTTTATTGATCATTATAGTAAACAAGACATATGTTGGAAAGAGGGATCTTCAGTTATGCAAAACACTGTGTATTTTTACATTGAGTTTACTGTCATTTAGCTACCATTATATTCGACCTACAAAACAGTCTGCTTGTTTAGCTCAAAAAGAACGTATTTACGTATTTAGCCTTGCATATATGTTGAAAGGCCAATATTACACTTTTATCTGATCTGTAATGTTGTTTCCTCATCAAAAACATACCTGGAGTTGTTCATTCACACATATTTAAAACACAATTCCCGTAGCTATAGGCAGAAACAGAAATCACTCTGTTCCACCTTGTGATGTCATGTGGTAATACAGGAAGTGCTCTACTGTGTTTTTAAACAACACATACAACTTCACTAGAATCATTTGGATGGAATTTCCCATCTCTACTGAACTAAGTAAAAGTTACCTGTTAACGTTAAAACTATCACTAGTTCTCCAGACTCCAGTTATGTTTTTGATGAGGTAACAGCATATGACATGACTTAAAGCTTACAAAAGTAAATTTTGGGTAACACTATCATTACATAACCTTAGGGGTGTAACGGGACCTGTATTCGTAGTAAACCGTTTCGGTAGGGCTGTGCACGACTGAGTTCGGGCATTTGATGCCACTCTGGCCGGCCGATTTTGTCAAACAGGTTGTCAAATTTCCTTTAAGCTCCCCTGCACTACATGGTAGACATATAATAATCCTGACTCAGAATTCCGTCATGCTTCTTGTAATGTGGACTGGAATAGGTAAAACTTGAATGCTGGCTAGCAATCACTACAGGGTGTCGGGTCAGGACAGCAATGGTAGATGTTCAGGTGAGTTTGAAGAATGAGGGAATCCACATCCAGATAACTGTTGAACGTTTCGTTATTATACAAGGCTTGGTTTGGTTGTGTGTATATGTGTGTGTGTGTGTGTGTGTGTGTGGTTTCCTACAAGAGAATAAACAAATACAAATAATATATTAATAATAAATCAAAATGGTGGTTACACAACAATGACGTGGTTATTTACATAATGCTGCAGATTTACAAGTGACCGATAGGGGGCAAGTATGGTTGATACAGTTATGATAGAAATGGATATAAATTAACATTACCCAAGTTTAATAAAGTAGTAAAACACATATATGACTGATGACATGGCTAATGGGGATTTGTGAAATAAGGGAAAAGGCATTATAAAGTTATAATGTAAACTGCACGCTTAATCATGTGCAACTACGCAGTCACGAGGCTAGCTCGTTATGTAAAACAAAAGTCACAGACGAAAACTTGAAAACTGCCCAAACCACAGTCAAACTACAGCTACAAGTTCTAAACATACTACCACTCATGCACATACAAGAATACTTACATCTAAAGGATGCACACTATTATTTAGACATTAAGAGACACAGCCGATGCAGCGTCACGCAGCAATAATGACTGAAGTGTCCGTGGCACATACAAGTGCGCAAGCGCAGCCCTCTAGTGGTACAACCCGATATAAGGAACACGACTAAAACAATAGTATAAACATAAATAAATGGGCTCTCTGGACAGTCTTTTATACAGCCACCCCCAAATTTGTTCATGCAAATTTGCCCACTAGGTGACTGCACTGTCCTGGGGTAAAGCTGGCAGCCTGATGAGACGAACAACTGGGCGAGTGTACGTCCGCTCCTTTACTTGAACAACAGCTGTCCTCACTTGGTCGTCTGCTCCAGGAATCACAGTCTTTACTGTTCCCACCTGCCACAGGGCTCTGGGGGTCTGCTGGTCCACAATGAGCACGACTGTGCCCACAGTAATGTCTTCTTTCTCTGTCTGCCACTTCTGCCGTGATTGTAAGGTGGGCAGGAAGTGTTGAATGAAGTGCTCCCAGAAGTGATCCGCTAAAACTTGTGAATGACGCCACCTTTTACAGCTCAGCAGCTCTGACTCAAGATAGACCACTTGAGGAAGGGATGAGTCCGGCCGCCCCATCAGCAGACAGTTAGGTGCGACTGGATCGGGGTCAGCAAGGTCGGAGGACACGTAACCCAAGGGCCGAGAGTTGAGAATCCCTTCTACCTCAATGAGGACTGTCCTCAGCACCTCATCTGGCACTGACTGATCTCCTAGAGTGGTGCGGAGCGCATTCTTCACAGATCTCACCTCTCGTTCCCATGAACCACCAAAATGTGGAGCGTTTGGTGGATTAAACTGGAACTGGATCTGTTGTGCTGCCAGTTGTTCCTTTAAAGCAGGTTCCAGGGCGAGAAAGGCTTCACGCAACTCCTTGCGTCCTCCTTTGAAATTAGTGCCCTGGTCTGAGAGAAACTCATAAGGTTTCCCTCTGCGAGCAATGAAGCATCTTAGTGACATCAGAAATGAGTCCATGTTAGGCAGGAGGTCTAGGTGGTGGCTCGTGTAGTGAGGCACTTATACAGAATGCCCCACCTCTTCTCAGTGTGACGGCCCACTTTAACAAGCATGGGCCCGAAACAGTCAACGCCTGTAGAATAAAAGGCTGGTCTGAAGAGCCTGAGACTGGAGGGAGGTAGGTCAGCCATTTTGGGCACTTGAGGGGTCCCTCTCCACTTTTCTGCAGTCCACACAGGTATGTTGGTGTTTCTGCTTCTCTGCCCCTCGGTATCCAGCACTTCCGGCACACCTCTGCAAACACACGCTCAGCTCCAAGGTGGTGCAGCTGGCTATCGTAGTGCTGAATCAGGAGCTTGGAGACTGGGTGAGAGGCTGACAGGAGTATGGGGTGCAGCATGTCTGGGCTCAGAGTGTCACATCTCCTGAGTCTGCCACCAACACGGACCAGACTGGAATATCTGTCATATTCAGGAGACAATGTTAATAACCTGCTAGTAGAGGAGAAGGGTTTACCAGCTCTGAGCAGGGTCACTTCTTCTGGGAAGCTCTCTGCATGTCTCAGGAGAGCTAACTCTGCCTCATGGTCAGGGCTCTACAGTGCGCCCATTTCACTCGCATTTGCGAGTAAATATTTCGTCGTGCGAACGAGGAAAATAAAACAGTCGCACCAGTGCGAGTGCTTCTGCAGCCACAGTAAGGAGAACTGCGCACAGACGTAACGTGACAAGTTAAACGTTCTAAATGTATCAAACATTAGGGGCAAACTCACACTAGGACTTTAGAATCGTGCCCAAGCCTGGAGCCCCTAAAGCGCCGCACGCTTTCCCAGCACGAGCGCTGACCCCAGCGTACGAGCTCCGCGTGTGCGCTGATATCACTCATACGAACAAACTCCGCTTCAAAACACACCCACGCCCCCTTCAACGAGGAGCGCCCCGCAGCAGGACCCACACCTGCCCCACCACTCAGTAAACACTCCCACGCCGCTGGACTTCCTTCTCAGCTAAAGCGGGAGCTTTGTCTTGGTCTTGTCTCGAGCGCATTTGGACTCGGTCTTATCACGGACTCAAGGTCTGAATACTGAGTGTGATCATATTTCATTACGGCCGCTGCAGTAAACTTGCACCGGTGTGCGTGACCACGCTGGACGCCTCTGCGGCCTGTGCACTGGAGCCCGCAGACACTGTGCACACAGCGTCAGCACAGGCTCCACAGCGCGCACCCTTGTGTACCAACGTACACAGGGCAGGTATCCCTACCTATCCTTCCACCTCACGTCAAATACGCCAATACTAATTTTCTGTCAGTGTCCACACAGAGCAGACCCACAGCACAGAGCAGGTGATATGTGGGCTGAAGTTTGCCTAAGAAAATGCCAAATAACTCTGTCACAATGTGCGTTTAGTTTGGTAAATGTGCAGAGGCTAAAAAACACTGTAAAACCAGGAAGAGAATGTAACTTCACCTAGGAATTTGAAAATACAGGTTTAAAAATCTTACCTATGTTTTTCACTTTGAAGCAGTTTTGTGTAAAGTGCAGTGGAAGTTCTCTTAAAGAAGAGGTTCTCAAACTGTGGGTGAAGGTCCAAAAAGGGCCACAGAGTGTTTCAGTGCAGAACAGTTTGTTTGGCTTATTTTAAGTCTAAATATTAATCAGATAAAATGAAGATATATTTATAAAAACACTGCAATCATGCAGGAAAAGTACAGTCATAATAATTCTTTAGTTTTTTGTATTAAATTAATTCAAATAAGTTGGTGTGCGCAAGTTCTGCACTGCAATAATCGTTCGAAATGAAAACCTACTTGTGCCCCCATTTTTTTTTCTGTGCTCCTAAAATTTTTAACTTAGGGGCACATGTGCTCCTGAAAAAAAAAGTTAGCGTAGAGCCCTGCTCATGGTAGTCGTCAGCAGTGAGAGGTGTTTTATCGGCCGCCCCGTGTAGCCCCTGTGCTGTGGCATCTAATAGCTCTTGATATGTTTTAAACTGCTGGACGTCAGGTACAGCTGGATCTACAGAACTGGTAGCCAGGCCATAAAAACACTGTGCTCCGCAGCTCATCCTTCTCTTCGGTGACTGGGCTGACCGGATTCTCCGGCCACTGGTCAGACGGTTGTCGAAGAAAGGGGGGGTCCATGGCTCCATCTGTTCTCTCCAGCGAGTTGTGACAGTGTTCTCCCTCTTGTGATGTCGTCTGCAGGGTTTGAGACCGAATCAGTGTAGCGCCAGGCCTTAATGTCTGTCAGCTCCTGTATCTCTGCTACTCTTGTGCCCACAAACACTTTATATCTGCAGGAGTCTGACTGGAGCCAGTTAAGGACTGTGGTGGAGTCGGTCCAATAAACCACCTCTTGGATCTGGACTGTGAGTTCTTTGGTTAGCACTGAAGCTAGCTGTGCTCCCGTTAAAGCCCCACAAAGCTTGAGCCGGGGTATTGAGAGCTGCTTCTTTGGGGCGACTCTGGACCTGGCAGCTAGGAATGCCACGTGAACTTGTCCTTCACCACTATCTGTCCGCAGATATGCCACAGACCCATAAGCACGTTCAGATGCATCAGAGAAGACGTGGATGGTCCTGCTGCTGGTACTGCCGTCCATGTTATGGCTGGTGTAGCATCTGGGTAACATAACGTGCGACAATTGTGGCAGCTCCTCCTCCCAAAGTCTCCAGGCCTGCAGCAGATCTTCAGGGAGGTTTGGATCATCCCACCCCCTTTTCTTGTCCCACAGACGTTGCACAATGATCTTAGCTCTGGTTGTGAAAGGAATGATGTATCCCAGAGGATCATACTGTTGGGCACGGAGGCGGTAGATGTTCCGCATGGTAAGTTCTGGACTCTCATACTGGTGCTGTTTATAATGCAGTGTGTCAGATTTACACTGCCACAATAATCCAAGGGTGCGCTCCTGAGGCTCTGCGGTTTGCTGTGTGAACCAGAGAGTACTGTTTTCAGAGCAGGATTCTTTAGGCAGATGTTGGATCACTGCAGGAACGTTGCTGGCCCATTCTCTGAGCTCAAATCCACCCTCCATCAGTAGTGTGTGCAGGCGGTTGACCAGCTGCTTGGCTTGTTCTTGAGACTGGAGGCTTTGTAGGCAGTTGTCAACGTAAAAGTAACGCTCAACTGACAGACGGGCATCTTCTTCTGGTTCAGTGTGCCTTTGAACATGAATCTGGAGCGCAAAAGTGGCACAACATGGGCTACATGTTGTGCCAAACGGGAGCACCTGCCACTCATAGATGGTTGGCTCTTGGTCCACTTTAACATCTCTCCACAGGAAGCGAAGGAATGGTTTGTCCTCTTCTAATAGCCGGACTTGGTGAAACATTCCTTTCACATCGCTGCTAATGGCCACCGGGTGCTCTCTGAACCGGAGCAGGACTCCCAAAAGGCTGGCTCCAAGCGTAGGCCCAGGAAGGAGGTTGTCGTTCAAGCTCTGTCCATTGGATGTGAAAGAGCAGTTGAAGACTATTCTGTGTTTCTGATTATGCTGCACCATGTGGTGGGGAATAAACCATGAATAGTTGCTGTCTTCAGCTGTGGTGGGGGAAATGACTTTAACATATCCAGCATCGATGACCTTGTGGATCTCTTTGGAGTAGATGGCTGCTTTCTCTGGGTCTCTTACAAGGCGTCGTTCTGTCCCACGTAACTGAGCCAGCACTGCCTCCTTTGATGCATGGAGTGGAGAGAGATTCTGTTTCCATAGTAATGGTGTCGCATACCTGTTTACACCATCCACCATTACTCTTGTGGTCTTCTCCTCCAATATGCGGACTGCCTCTGCATCCTGTCTTGACCTGGTAATCAGACGCTCGCTCCTGTATGGCAAGATATCCAACTGCCACAGCTTCTCCACATGTTTGAGGAGCTCAGCTTCTGGAGGGTTGCAGATGGTGAAAAGGCACTGCTGTGGGGACATTTGATGACGTAGCATGCTTGTTGGGCCTTGTAGAGTCCATCCTAATCTAGTGCGCACTGCTGCAGGTCCACTGGGAGGGCCGAGACGTAGAGTTGGGCGGTATCCAAATTTTGATACCGTTAAACCGTCTCCACATTTTCCCGGGGTATACGGTATTACCGTTGCTAAGGCTAAAAAAAAAAAATAATAATAAACACTTCGTAGCACTAAGGTGGAGTCCGCTGGCCAAATGGCAGCTTGCACCTATACCGTTTAGAAACAGAAAAGCAAGCATTACATAGGCCTAATGATACTGAAAACATAACAAAACATGTAAAAAATTAGTAACTTTTATTAACAAATGTTTAAAAAGTGCAAATACAGCAGTCAACCGACAGAACGAAATAACAAATTGTCTATGGGCTAAAGCCCACTTCCAGTACAGTAATCTATAGGCTACATCAATTAAATTAAAACACAGCCCTATATAATCCAGCACTCACAGGCTTATCAAATAACAAAAATTAGATTAAATAACAAAGGCAGTAACAAACCAACAAGAATCAAATAAATAAAATACTTGATCTTATCAAATAAGAAAATCTGAACAATAAACAGGCTAACAAGACATAACCGAAAATGTGCATATGAGAACGCAGCGGAAATGCTCGTTTGTATATTTTTAAAACATATTAACATGAATCAACTAAATTAAAAGTACAACTATACAACATTTCGAACCGTTTTTGTACGTCAGAAAAAGCCACTCCTTATTGAAAATAAAATGATTAAGCTATTGAATGTTTTTCGCCAGAAAAACCAGCATGTTCACTTTTTCCGGCTTGAGTAGGGCACGTTGTGGGTTGACAACTTTGCCTGCGGTGCTGAAGACCCGTTCCGATGGAGAGCTTGTGGCACAAACGCACAGGTATTTTCGGGCAACCCGCGACATTAAAGGAACGCGCCTGACTCCATTGGATTTCCACCAAAGAAGCGGGTCTTCATATCCCGGAATAACAGGCTCGCGACAATATGCAGTGCCGACCGGATCTGCCTGGCTCTCCCTTGTCATTTGGCTGAAATCCGAAATGCTGCCAAATTGCAGACGTTGTGTTTTTCTTTGGGACCAACTCAGCGCGGCCTGTCATGTTGTCTTGTCCTTCTCCTTCCGGAGCGGTAATGTCACGTGACTACGCAACATCCAGGAACTTAAGATTAACATTACACTATAACATAGTAATATTCGTTTTAAACTGTAATAGTATTAAATTAACAAACACAACCACACATACATAAGTGTTGAAAAAACACTCTTTATTTAGGCATTAAATCAATTATAGTTAATATTATATTAGGGCAAGATTTTTTTTAATGACTGTAATGAATCTGATACCGTGGCTATTTTTAGATACCGCGGGATACCTTATTACCGTATTACCGCCCAACCCTACCGAGACGTACTGGTTCCACTGGAGTTATCAAATGAGGATAATCTGACCCAATCAGCAGCAGCGGTTGGGCATCCTTGATAGTGGGCAGTGGAATGTCTCTCAGGTGACGGTATTTGTCCTGCAGAGCTTGGACTGGATAGGTATGGCAAGCTAGGTTGAGTTCTCTGGCAGTGAAAGCTTTGTAGATCTTGTAGCACTTCTCCGGTTCTGAAGCAGGAGCCACTGTGAAGGATACAGTTGCTCCCTGAATGGTTCAGACCTTCTGTTGGACAGTGCGGAGTGTGAGCTCTTCAGCCTGTCCCTGAAGTCCTAACTGAACAGCAGCATCATTCAGGAGTATGGTGCGCTCTGACCCATCATCCAATATGGCATAGGTTTCAAGTAGCTTGTTGCCACTCTGGAGGATGACTCGACTCAGCTTCAGTAACACTTGACGGCTGCTGACTGGGCGGTCGATGTATAGAGTCTTTGACACAGAACTCACAAGGCATGTGCTGGCTTCAGGTGCTGGGGGTTTACTCGCTGCCGTGGCATTTTGGCTGGTGTTAACGTCATGGAGAACATCCAGGTGCTTCCTCTCACATTGCTTACACTTGGCTTTGAGGTTACACTTAGCAGCCTGATGCTCACGTCCACATCTCCAGCAACGATTGTTCGTCCTGATCCATTGTGTCTTCTGCTCCACTGACAGGAGTTTGAAGTTGCTGCACTGGTTCAAATAGTGCTGCAATGTATCACAGAAGGGACAGTACTTTTTAGGCTTGTCTTGTATCCCCTCTCTCTGTGCTGGCACTGGAGAAATAGCTGCTTTCTTAATTGGCTCTGATTCACTGCCTAGGAGAATGGTGGTGGATTTCTGGGATTTGTAACCGGGGCGTTGGCTCTTGGATGGAGCTGATCTTTCCCTGGCTGAATTACTGATATGTTGGTCACCACAAACTTGAACTCTCACTTCATATTCAAGCCAGTCAGCCAGGTCAAGAAGTGTAGGGATGGGAGTAGAAATGGGGTTCACAAATCGGTGGAAGTTGGCTCTTAGGTCATGTGGTAACTTAGCTAAGAGGCGAGAGACATGTGAGCCACACTGCAGTTCAGTCCGGCCCTGATTACCCAGTTGGTGCAGCATCCCAACCAGTGCACGGACCTGAAGAGCAAATGACTTAAAAGATTTAATGTCCCCAGTTCTTATGTTAGGCCCATCCATCACATTAGAGATCCTCTTCAGTGCTAACTGCTGAGGTTGGCCATACATCTCTGTGAGCGCCATCATAGTGTCTGTGAATGGGTAATGACTGTTGCTATAGGAGTCAGCTATGAGCAGTGCTTCCTCACATTTGAGGTGATCTGTGAGTATCTGAAACTTAAAGTGCTCTGAGGCATCATATGGCAATAAATTGTCCAGAGCCAACTTTAATCTAGCAAACTCACGTGGATCTTCTGACTTGAAGTCTGGGATTGTTGGCTTGGGTCCACGATACGCCTCTGGAGCTGCTGCCCTCCTGTACGGAGAGTGGCTATGTGATGATGGATCTGGTGGATCAGGTGAGTGTCTGTCCTCCCTTTGTCTCCTCTCATAATCACGTGCTTGGCCGAAGTCATCGTAATGGTCTCTGTAGCTAGCTGAGTACCCCTTCTCATGCCCATAGTAGCGGCTGTCGGGGTGAGCTCTTGGACTACTGTGGCGATAGGGTGGAGCAGGATGTCTGTACTCATTACTGGACTTTGGATAACTTCGACGGGGTGGAGAAGAGTCATAACGGGGGTGGTACCTGTCATCACGGTGATGGGAGTGGCCAAGATTGTGATCATAGTGCTCCTCATACTTGAAGCGGGGCTTGACATCAGGCCACTCAGCTTGCTGACGAGATTTATCACATGGCGGAGAGCCTCTGTCGTGACGTGGTGGCTTCTCAGGAATGTCTCCTAGCACATATTCATCTTTAGGAAGAGGGTCTGAAGTGCGAGTAGTGTCTGGTGCAGCTGCTTGATCTGATAATCCTGATTCCTGCAGGCGACGTCTGAGGGACTCCATTATAGCATATCGGCCAACAGGAGCAGGAGAAACATCTCTGATCACCGGAGGGGCACTTACAGGCTGACGTGGGCCCTGGCGGCCACTGATGGGCGTCTGATGACTTGTAGGTGCTGGTGTGGTAGATGTTTCCTCTTGGCGCCTGGGCAGTGACAGAGGCTGTGAAGGCACTGCAGGAGCACTGTGGATCATGTCTGCAAGGCGTTGGACATCTTCGCGTAGCTGGTCATTCTCCTCTCTCATGCTCTTGAAGGATCTGATTATTTCAGACATGTGACTGGTCTGCTCATCTTCAGGAAAACGGGACCTCCGAGGGTAACCAACCTCATAGTCCTGGAGATATGATGGCCGCTGCCTGTATCTTTGTGGGCGGTCCTCATTAACTCCTCTCTCATATGGCCTAAACATCTTGACTGCAGTGGTTGCTCGATCCGGCTCGAAGGACCAAAAAATTGTAATGAGGACTGGAATAGGTAAAACTTGAATGCTGGCTAGCAATCACTACAGGGTGTCAGCAATGGTAGATGTTCAGGTGAGTTTGAAGAATGAGGGAATCCACATCCAGATAACTGTTGAACGTTTCTTTATTATATAAGGCGGGTTTGGTTGTGTGTATATGTGTGTGTGTGGTTTCCTACAAGAGAATAAACAAATACAAATAATATATTAATAATAAATCAAAATGGTGGTTACACAACAATGACGTGGTTATTTACATAATGTTACAGATTTACAAGTGACCGATAGGGGGCAAGTATGGTTGATACAGTTACGATAGAAATGGATATAAATTAACATTACCCAAGTTTAATAAAGTAGTAAAACACATATATGACTGATGACATGGCTAATGGGGATTTGTGAAATAAGGGAAAAGGCATTATAAAGTTATAATGTAAACTGCACGCTTAATCATGTGCAACTACGCAGTCACGAGGCTAGCTCGTGATGTAAAACCAAAGTCACAGACAAAAACTCGAAAACTGCCCAAACCACAGTCAAACTACAGCTACAAGTTCTAAACATACCACCACTCATGCACATACAAGAATACTTACATCTAAAGGACGCACACTATTATTTAGACATTAAGAGACACAGCCGATGCAGCGTCACGCAGCCATAATGACTGAAGTGTCCGTGGCACATACAGTGCGCAAGCGCAGCCCTCTAGTGGTACAACCCGATATAAGGAACACGACTAAAACAATAGTATAAACATAAATAAATGGGCTCTCTGGACAGTCTTTTATGCACTTCTTCACAAAATAGTCAAGTTAGAGTGCGTTGAATTAGTGGAGCTAGTTTGTGAGGGGTGGATGAGATCCGTCCTGAGTACCTTAAGTCTCTGGGTGTTGTGGGGCTGTCTTGGCTGACACGTCTCTACAACATCGCGTGGCGGTCGGGAACAGTACCTCTGGACTGGCAGACCGGGGTGGTGGTCCCTCTGTATAAAAAGGGGGACCGGAGGGTGTGTTCCAACTACAGGGGAATCACACTCCTCAGCCTCCCCGGTAAAGTCTATGCCAGGGTGCTGGAGAGGAGAGTTCGGCCGATAGTCGAACCTCGGATTCAAGAGGAGCAGTGTGGTTTTCGGCCTGGTCGTGGAACACTGGACCAGCTCTACACCCTCCATCGGGTGCTCGAGGGTTCATGGGAGTTTGCCCAACCAGTCCACATGTGTTTTGTGGACTTGGAGAAGGCATTCGACCGTGTCCTCGTGGTGCCCTGTGGGGTGCTCCGGGAGTATGGGGTCCGGGGCCCTTTGTTAAGGGCTGTCCGGTCCCTGTATGACCGAGCAGGAGCTGTGTTCGCATTGCCGGCAGTAAGTCAGACTTGTTCCCGGTGCATGTTGGACTCCGCCAGGGCTGCCCTTTGTCACCGGTTCTGTTCATTGTATTTATGGACAGAATTTCTAGGCGCAGCCAGGGGCCGGAGGGGTCCAGTTCGGGACCACAGGATTTCATCGCTGCTTTTTGCGGATGATGTTGTCCTGTTGGCTCCATCGAACCAGGACCTGCAGCGTGCACTGGGGCGGTTTGCAGCCGAGTGTGAAGCGGCTGGGATGAGAATCAGCTGTTCCAAATCCGAGGCCATGGTTCTCGACCGGAAAAAGGTGGTTTGCCCTCTCCGGTGGGTGGGGAGTCTCTGCCTCAAGTGGAGGAGTTCAAGTATCTCGGGTCTTGTTCACGAGTGAGGGAGGATGGAGCGCGAGATTGACAGGCGGATCGGTGCGGCGTCGGGGCAGTGATGCAGTCGCTGTATCGGACCGTTGTGGTGAAGAGGGAGCTGAGCCGAAAGGCGAAGCTCTCGATTTACCGGTCAATCTACGTTCCTACCCTCACCTATGGTCATGAGCTCTGGGTAATGACCGAAAGAACGAGATCGCGGATACAAGCGGCCGAAATGAGTTTCCTCCGCAGAGTGGCCGGGCGCTCCCTTAGAGATAGGGTGAGGAGCTCGGTCACACGGGAGGAGCTCGGAGTAGAGTCGCTGCTCCTCCACGTCGAGAGGAGCCAGCTGAGGTGGTTCGGGCATCTGGTCCGGATGCCTCCTGGACGCCTCCCTCGGGAGGTGTTCCGGGCATGTCCCACCGGTAGGAGGCCCCGGGGAAGACCCAGGACACGCTGGAGGGACTATGTCTCTCGGCTGGCCTGGGAACGCCTCGGGGTCCATCCGGAGGAGCTGGAGGAAGTGGCTGGGGAGAAGGAAGCTTGGGAGCCCCTGCTTAGACTGCTGCCCCCGCGACCCGGTCCCGGATAAGCGGATGAAGATGGATGGATGGATGGATGGATGGATGGATAGTTTGTGAGCGAGCCATTCATCAGAGCGATATCGTCTAACTCGCGGGGAAAGGACGGCCGCTCAGTGCGGGGGGATTACCTTGAGGTGTCGCTAGCGCCTGATCCCACAGCCCCGAGAAATGGCGAGATCCAGGCGAGAGAAGCTGTAAAGGGCGCTGCCGCCTGCACCTCGCCCGGCCCCAGGAAGCAGTGTGGGATCAGCTGCGCTGTCTCAGCTCCCTGGTGCTCCAGTCGGGACTGTTGACTAAACCAGATCTAAACCAGGACTGAACCAGGACTGAACCAGGTCTGAACCAGGTTATTATAAACAATTATAATTATAATTATAATAGTTCTAATAATGATTATGATTAGTTCTTATTATTAGTAATGATTTTCACATTTTGTTTACTATTTACCTGAGCATTCAGTATTGTGCTGTATAGCACACACAAGGTGAGGGGCCTTTTGGGGGGAAAGAAGTGCTGCATTTTATCATTCAAACATGTGACATTTTTGCATTTTGTTCCCATACTGTACCGAAAATGAACTGTGATCTCAAAACCGAGGTACATACCAAACCATGATTTTTGTGTACTGTTACACCCCTACATAACCTATTTGTCTGTTATATTATTTTATCTTTGACATTATTATGCACGGGTTTCAGCATTATTTTTGGTATTTATTTTTTAAGTTCTGCAACATAAAAAATGTTTTTTAAAATGTTAGGCTTTAATTTAATAGAAAAATGTCAATTTTTCTACCAAGTGGCAAAGCTGACCATCCTTTTCTCCCCAGTCTGACAGTTGAACTCTTGCTACAGCTGGTGGGGTGCTCCCTTGTTCTTGTGATCCTGTGCTTCCTGTGTTTGCATGTGTATAATTTCATGCACATTCGCCTCTCGTCTGTTGTTCTACTGTGGCCGGGAAAAACAGCAGGCGTGGTGTTCGGTCCGTGCCTTCTCGCCGTAAACTTTTCGCAGAGCTCCGTCTTTTGAGCGTGGCGTCTATTGTGTTTCAATCTTGTGTATTTCAGGAGCTTAGCAACAGTTGGCACGAGTCCACCGTGAACTGTATGTCATAGGCTGAGAGCTTAGTCAGGATCAGTCACACACACCTGCGGGAGTGCTGTACTTGTGGGGACATTTATGAGGCTTCAAGTGATTGTCTGTGCAACAAGCTGCACTCGTTATTATAATTATAAGCAATGTTATTTTTACATATAATCTCAGATAAGATAAAAACATGTTGAAAGCTGTGTGTGTGTGTGTGTGTGTGTGTGTGTGTGTGTGTGTGCGTATGTGTGTGTCTGTTAGCAATTAGTTTTATTGAGCTTCAGGCAGCTTGTCCCAAAACAAACATCTATTAATTATACACTTCTTCAGTGAACTGTGTGAAAAGCAGGGTGGTGCATGTCAGATCACCTTTATATAGAATTGTCAGTGATATAACCTAGGAATTGAAAATAACATCGTAATTTGAAGAGTTGATTTGCAAAAACAGTGCTGCTGGAGGCTTGAAATTGACTTTAATTTATCCAAGCTTCAATGTTTGCAGCCAAATCTATTTTAGTGCAGAAAGTATTATTACATTCCTCATTTATCTGTATAAGACAAAAAACAAAGACAAAAAACAAGACAAAAAAAGCTACTTGAATTAAAGCTACATTAATAAATGTTTATATGTTTTCTTATGACTCTATTATTAGCCTCAAAGCGCATTTTATTTATGGCCAAAATATAATTAACCAATAAAACATTCACATGACGAGAGTACTGGACTACTGTCTTTTAACCTGTGAGGTATAAAGTCTTCTAACATAAATACATTTATCAATCATCTCCTCTGTTACACATTGACGAACACTCCTGCCTCACATCACGAGTGCAGAGTTTACTGCTCACACCGCTCCACTGAAGTTGTGGTGCGATGCTAAATATAAACACATGTGTTAATTAATGCTATAAAACTGAGAGCACAAGATGGTTATACCTGTAAGTGTGGAAAGAACTGTGATGTGCACTCACTTTAAATGCAGGATACACTATGATGAAGAACCTCTGTCTCACCCTGAAAAGCCTCAGCACTATTCTTTAAATGGTCAACCATAATCTTTATTTTTATTCAAATTTTAATTCATGTAAAATTACAGTTAAGTCATTTAATTATTGAAAATAAAATGGTTGTGATGCCTCATCAAAATAATTTAGACATGTTGAACAACCTTGCATATTAGCAATGATTGAAGTTTAATGTAATGTAATGCACAAATAGAAAAATCTAAATATCTAGCAGACCGTGCCTAACTACTACTACTAAAAAGATATTTTGTGCACTTGTACTTTAATGTGTAGTTACATTTCGGTTGGTCGCAACTGTATCTGAAGCGTATAATTTCCACTTACGGTAGTGTAACTCTGTGGAGTGACTAATCTGGTGGTAATCCTGTCTTTGTCACTTTACAGGGCACGACCAGTATGAGGCATGAGCTGAGGCTGAGCTGACCCTCCCCCTCTTCCTCTCCCCCTGTGCCCCCCTCTGCCCCCGGTGCCCCCCGTGCCCCCTCCCTGAGGCAGCTTCTGCTCTTCCTGCTCTATCCCTCCAGAGGCTCGGCCCAATGTACTCCCCAGAGGACACCATCTCCACCACCGCCTCCACCAAAGTGCCAGTCAAGTACGGGGAGCTCCTTGTGCTTGGGTAAGGGGCTCATTTGATGATTAGATCTGGAAGTTTGTTACTATTTAGCATTTGGACAATTGCATACAATTAACACACCATAACAAGTAATGGAATGACTGATTCATTAGATTCAAACCAAGTCAAACCAAGGTTTAGTTTTTGTTTTTTTTATAGCTGAAACAGAATGCAAACCCAATTTAATGTATGTTGTCACAGTCTTGGTGATATATTTATCCTTGGGAAGGTGACTTCCCTGTTTCAGTAGTAGTTTTTATTTTGGGGGTAGATTAGTTATAAACTTAGAGCTGGAGGGCTGTAGTTTTATAACACCCCCCTCCCCTCATAAGTGTGTGGAAGTCATAGAACTTGTACACACACCCAGCTCTCACATGATGCTCAAGTACTTCCTTTAACTGTCTATCTCCTGTGCAGTCCCCAAAGGCCTATTCCACTCCCTGCCCCGGCCCTCTCTAGCGAGGAATGCACAAGTCGGAAAGACTCCTCATACACACATGTGCACACACACACTCAGCCATTTCCAAGCTTATTGGGAACATTTGTTACATTGACTTACTTTCATTTCCTGGAGACTGATCTTAACCATAATCACAGTTACTACCTGCCTAGCCTTTACCTAAATCCTAAACAGAACTTATTTTAACCCATACCTGAACCTTAAGCCACGTTAAACACATTAACAACAACACACATTAGACTGACACTTTTCAGCTCCTCTGGTACTTCTACATCTGACTCACAGTTTGTTTTGATTTGCTGTTCCACAGCTGCACTGTGGGACATGAGCGTGGAAATTTTGCTCAGTGGAAAAATGCCATGAACAGCTCCATAGTTTTACAGAGGAGAACCCCAGCTTCTGTTCTAAGCTTTTACATAGATTTCATAATAGTAGCTATTTCTGTGATGCCCAGATCTTGTAAGTCAGAGGAAATATTAAAGCGTGTTAAAGAGTGCATATTCAGTATAACTTGCCTGGTGCTTACTGTAGGTAGTTGGACATATGACCTCTTGTACTTCAGGGAGGAAAGGACTTTGACTTGTGTTGTGTGAAGCCCTCAGTTATTATCAGTTACAGGCAGGACATTTCTGTCAACAAACTGTATTTTGTTTTATTAATTTCACATTAGTGTATCATATTCATCACTACACTGTTCTGATATAACAGTAACTTTTGGACCCAAGCATTCTCTCTCCCCCCTGATGCTCACATACTACAGTGAGTCATCTTGCAGCAATTACCCACACAACCTTTCTTTATACGTTTTATAGTCTTACCATTAGTTGGTCAGCCACTGACGTATGCCCAACATTATTTTACTACTGTTTGCACGGAGCACACTGCTTGTTGCTTAAGTGAGTTCTATTAAAGTTGTGTCTCAGCCTGCCTTGACCAGGTTTTTCCCCACTCGGGTCAGCAACCACTGACACAACACACACTAGATATACTTGGATACATGTATACACTTGCAGAAACTCATGGGACCCTGACTTTGTACTGCCAGCAATACTTTGACTTGTTTCCAACGCCTTGCTCTGCCCTCTCTCCGAATAAGGCCTAAACTTCACTATGGCGACGCTCTTGCCATGGTTACTGGTCCCAAACGTTGACGCGGCCCTGCTTGCTCACCATGGTTACTCGTAAACCCTCCGAGCGCTCGTCTGATCCCCACAGATCTGCTCTCTCACCAGGCAAACACAAACATTTAGCTGCCGGCTGGACAGCCTTGCAGCTTACACCGTCTTTTACAGTGGACTTTGTCAATAAGTGCTGCAGTTTGAAAGAGCATATGATGGTACAACTAGATTTGTATTTCAAAAGACATTTAATACAAGTCTAGTTCAGGTTTTAGCCTGGGTTAACACAATCATTAGATATTACCAGCTTTATTTGTAAAAGCTTTATTGTTCATCATTATTGTTCATTGAGACCATTAATCTTAGCTTCCTTGTGTTGGCACTGGGGTATTCAGTGACACTCTCAGAGACAAAGTGTTATAGTGCGACTGTGGTCCACGTCACAGAGCTTCCTTCTGTGTGAGGAAAGGCCTGTTTATCCCCACGCCTCCATCACCCTAAATGCCGCTTTGTGTGTGTTTATTTTCTCTGGGCTTATGTTTGGGCCCCTCTGTTGTTTATGATGACGTGCTTTTGTAAAACACATTTGAGAAAAGTATTGTGGGTGCATTGTGTGGGTCCCACACAAAACTCTCAGGGCCTGTTTCACAGTCACCTTCTTTCTTGTACAATCACTTATAACTCTATTGTTTTTGTCTGTCTTTGCAGGTACAATGGCTCACTGCCAAACGGGGACCGCGGCAGACGCAAGAGTCGTTTTGCACTATGTAAAAGACCCAAAGCAAATGGAGTGAAGCCCAGCACAGTCCATGTTGCCTGCTCCCCACAAGCAGCCAAGGTGACCCACACATCGACCCACACTGCAATAGGGACCAGAAAAAAGCTTGTGTTTCTAAGAAGCTTTGTGTAGAATTGTTACATTGCATCCACTGTTTCTGTTGTAATACAATAGATACTGTATGTTACACAGTCTTTGTTAAGTAAGGAATAGGAAAAAGAAAAAATAGCTGTTGTTTTTCACAACATCGGTGTTTAATGAATTCTCTGGAAATATTCGCTTTACCCATAAGTCAAGCTTTAGCTACTTAAATTGAAATAGTCTGAAAGAGTGATTGTCCCTCACTCACTGTCCTGTGGGTGGTCCTAACTGACCTAAAAGATGTTAAAAGTGAAGAACTACAGGAACTAACTCCACCCTTCCTTTGTCTGTTGTTTTTTGTAAGTCATTCAACAGATGTCATATTTTCCTGAGTTTTTGACTATTTAATCCCCAACAGTATTAACCCTTTCTTATTCCTCAGGCCATAAGCAACAAAGACCAGCACAGCATTTCTTACACCCTGTCCCGAGCCCAGACAGTGGTGGTGGAGTACACGCATGACAGCAATACAGACATGTTCCAGGTGACAAACACATCCTCGAATAGTGTATGGATTACGTGTTTTATGTTTGGACTCATTACTTCATGTCGTGTTGTTTCAGATTGGACGATCCACAGAGAGCCCCATAGACTTTGTGGTGACTGACACTATCGCGGGCAGTCAGAGTAATGCAGACACTCAGTCGGTCCAAAGCACCATCTCCAGATTTGCCTGTCGCATCATGTGCCAGCGCACGCCGCCTTACACCGCCCGTATCTACGCCGCGGGCTTCGACTCCTCCAAGAACATCTTCCTCGGGGTTAGTTATTACTTGATGATTAGTTCAGGAATATTTCAGTATGTGTCCCAGATCAAAGTGTTATACCCTGCTTCTTGTTTTTAGGAGAAAGCTGCTAAGTGGAAGACACCAGACGGTCAAATGGATGGACTGACCACAAACGGTGTGTTAGTGATGCACCCTCGTAATGGCTTCAGTCAGGACTCTAAGCCCGGCGTCTGGAGAGAGATCTCTGTATGTGGAAATGTGTTCACACTGAGAGAGACGCGCTCAGCACAGCAGAGAGGGAAGATGGTGAGACTAGTATTTCACTTTTCTTGCTTATTCTTGTATCTATTTGCTTAGCCTGACAGTGGCACAATGGGATACCAAGAGTTTAAACCTCACCTTTTCTTGTGCCCCTGGCAAGACTCCTCCATATTGCTTTATCCCGTTAAAGTGTGTGCCAAATTATTTACTGGACAAAAAAAAGACAATTATTACACTTTTATTATCATGCACTAGTTTGTTCCTGACGTATATACAGACTTCAGGAAGCTTATACACCAAAACATAACCACAGCATTAATTCTTGAGATAAAACCCCTCGAGGGTTGGGACTTCCGGTGTGCGCTGCAAGATGGCGGAGTAGCTCTTTTACCTCTCCTAACCAGATGTTCAAAAAACTCCACGCAACTCGAAAGAACGCACGTTTTGATAATTAAAGTTACACATCATGCGTGGGCAAAGGTCTAAGAGACAACCGGGACCTTCCAAAAACGAAACCGACACGAGTGTAAACTCATCCGAGGACACGGAGGATAGCGAGGCTAGCATGCAAAGGGAAACTGAGCTAGCTGTAGCGGAGGACGAGCTAACCACGGCTAAAGCTATTCTATGTTTGACCAATAAAGTCACAGAAATGAAGGACGAGTTAAAACAAGAACTGACGAACTTCAAAACTGAGATTAACCAGAAGCTACAGAATGTCACTGTGGACATCCGAAATCAAGGAACGAGGCTGACGGAGGCGGAACAACGAATAAGCGAACTGGAGTTGGTGAACATGGACCTGAGAGGCGCACTCCGGCACTGCCTCTCGCAGCAAAAAACCCTCCTGGCAAAAGTGACAGATTTAGAGGGGAGATCGCGTAGAAATAATATACGCATTTATGGCATAACAGAAGGCGCAGAAGGCAGCTCGTTTATAGACAGTTTTCTCAAAAAGGAGCTAGCCCTCGGAGAGGACATGGATCTACAGATACAGCGTGCCCATCGCTCTTTGGGACCGAGGCCATCGGACAGGCAAGTCGCTAGATCCATTCTGGTCAACTTTCAGAGGTATGACATAAAAGACAAAGTATTAAGAGCGGCCTGGGCGAAGACCGTCACCTACGATGGGAGGGCGATCTCGTTTGCCCATGACATGCCAACTGAGATTAATAACAGAATGAAAGAATACAAGGATATAAAGAAAGCTCTCAAAGAGGTAAAGATACGCTTTCAAACACCCTACCCGGCGAGAATGAGGATCCACTGGGAAGACGGACCGCGCGTATACAAGAGCGCATCGGAGGCGGCTGTGGACATGAGGCAGAGGGGCTATTCTGTGGAGTTACCGCACTCTCTGGACATAGACTGGGAGCAGACACTCACCCGAGACGCGCACTGGAACAGAGCGGACAGCACCCATTCTGAGCGAGTGCGCGACAGACTCGGAGGATTTCACCGGGATTAGTAGCCTGTTTATCTGAGGTTTGCTATCAACACTGGTCAGATGTAGATTAAGTACACTGCAGTTTAGTAACAAAAACAAAGGTCCTATGTTTATTTAGCTGAACATTTCTGTTACTTTGATAGATAAAGGATGACACTATATAATTCAATTTAGCATGTATTAATACAGTATAATTTTAATAGGGGAGTAAAACACTAGACCTAATTCGAAGGTCTTACTATTAATATCTCTGGTTGGGTCGGGGAGAAGGTTTGCTTTTCCTTTTATTATTATTATATTATTTTATTTTATTTTTACTTACTGGTGCTCAAGAACGACTTGCTCTTGGCAAGAAGGAGCCCCTACACGGAGTAGGACTGGTTCTCCCAAACCGTAAGGAAGGACAATTATGCGTGGGAAGATAGGGCAAATTAGTGCCCCAATGGTGGAAGTTGTTTTGTTGTTTTGTTTACTGTATTGGTGTTCTTGTTCTGAGTTTAATAGCACAGTCGGCATATTTATTTGTGATCTCTGGTATGACAGGCGTAAATTTTAGAGCAGCCTCATGGAATGTAAACGGCCTTAACACCCCTGTTAAAAGAAATAGAGTAATGTCATGGGTAAAAAAGGAAAAAATACAAATAATGTTTCTTCAGGAAACTCATCTCTCCCAAGTAGAACACGAGAAATTAAAGAGATTTGGATACAATAATACTTTTACTAGCTCATTCAAATTGGGACGTAAAAGGGGAGTCGCAGTGTTGATACACAACTCAGTTCATTTTGAATACATTAAATAAAGGATAATGAGGGCAGATACATCTTGGTACAATGTAAAATTGAAGGTAGGCCAGTCACTCTCCTCTCTGTTTACCTGCCTCCCAATTATGATTTGGGTTTCTTGAGGAAAACATTGGAACTGATCTCTTCAGAAACACAAGGGGTGTTGATATGTGCAGGTGACTTCAATACAATCTTGCATAAAAATGACACCTCTAATGCCAGGAGAATGGTCACACCACAAAGTAAATTACTAGGAAAAGGTTTGAATGACTTGGGCTTATTTGATATTTGGTGAGAGATGCATCCGTTGGACAGGGATTATACTTTTTTTTCCTCCCCACATGCAGTGCATTCAAGAATTGATTTCTTCTTTATGGCAGTTAATGATAGACATAGGATAAGAAGCTGTGAAATTGGAACTAGGGTTTTGTCAGATCACGCACCCATATATCTAACATTTCACTTAGATATTAGACCTAAAAAGACAATATGGAGGCTAAATACTGGCTTATTAAATAATAAAAAAGTGATAGGGGACATAAAGAAAGAGATAAGAAGCTTTTTGGAACTAAATGATAATGGGCAGGTTGATCCGAATATTCATTGGGACACCTTGAAAGCTGTTATTAGAGGCAAATTCATATCATTGAGTACAGCAATTAAGAAAGAAAAGGAGAGATTATTCAGAGAACTAGATAAATCATTAAAGGAACTAGAAAATAAGCACTCTAAAAATCAAAGTAGTCAGATTTTAGAAGAAATTAAAATTAAGAGAAATCAAATTTCAGACTTGTACAAAGAAGAAGAAGAGAAAAAATATAAATTTTTAAAGCAATCCTATTATGAAACTGGCCCAAAAGATACAAAACTTCTTGCGCACAAAATACGTCAAAAACAAATATTACATTCAGTCTGTTCAATAACTGACCCAGAAACAGGAATTTTAGAAAGGGAATTGGATAAAATTGATGCAGCATTCCAGACCTTCTATAAAAAGTTGTACACAGCCTAAACGCATTAATGTAGAGAAGATAAAAGAGTTTCTTGACTCTTTGGATTTACCGTCAATAGGAAAACAACAGAACGAATTGTTAACTAAACCAATACATAAGACTGAATTAGAGAAGGCTCTAAAGAAACTTAAAAATAACAAAACGCCTGGTACAGATGGCCTACCAGCAGAATGGTATAAAGCTTTTGAAGAAGATCTGTTACCAGTTCTGTTAAAGTCTCTGAATTGGACACTGGAAAACATGTCAACACCACCATCATGGAAAGAAGCAATTATTCGGTCATACCTAAAGAGGGGAGAGATAAAACTCTGTGCAGTTCATACAGACCTATCTCAATATTAAATCAGGATTATAAATTGTATGCATTCATCCTATCCAGCAGGTTGAATTCTTTTATTTCAGAGTTAATAGATGAAGATCAAACTGGATTTGTTGCTGGAAGACAAACAGGATAATATTAGACGATCTCTTCATATAATTCACAATATCCAAGTACGTAATCAAAAAGCTGCCTTGATGAGTCTTGACACTGAAAAAGCTTTTGACTGTGTGGATTGGCAGTATCTCTTTTTGGTTTTAGAAAAAATTGGTTTCTCTGACACCTCAATTAACAGTATTAAGACTTTATATTCAGCACCCACAGCAAGAGTCAAAATAAATGGGCGTTTAACAGATCGGATTGAGCTAGAGAGGTCGACTCGTCAAGGATGTCCCTTATCACCAACTCTGTTTGCACTCTATATTGAACCATTAGCACAAGCAATAAGAGATAACCAAAATAATAAGGGCATAGAAATCAATTCCAGGGAACATAAGGTGGCCCTGTATGCGGACGACATCCTCATGTACCTTTCAAATCCAGATGAATCCATCCAGACCCTCCTGAAATTACTCAATACATTTGGCTCCTGTTCAGGATATAAATTAAATATAAGCAAAACACAAATTATGAGCTTTAACTATAAACCTTCATCAATATTAAAGTCGAAAATATCAGCTGACTGGTCAAAAAAGAACTATTAAGTATTTGGGTGTGGCTGACACATTCTCCTGCTGACTTATATAGAAAAAACTTTGATGGTGTGAACAAAAAGATCAAGGAAGACCTCACACACTGGATGACAAATATATTAAATTTTAACTCCAGAATTGAAGTAATTAAAATGTCAGTTTTACCAAGATTATTATATTTATTCATGTCACTGCCTATTAAAATCCCAACTGCTCAATTTCAAGATTGGAACAAACAAATATCCCGATTTATTTGGAGGGGACAAAAACCACGGGGCAAATACAGTACATTAATACTTAGTAAAGAAAAGGGAGGATTGACATTACCAAATCTCCGTGATTACTATTTGGCTGCTCAGTTTAAAATATTAATTCAGTGGTGTGATAGTTCATGTGCTGCGAGATGGAAGGAGATGGAGAGTATATGTGGAAATATACCAATACAAGCTTTGATTGGTGACCAAAACCTAATGAAAACTTGTGAGAAGGATTTGCCTCCGCTGACATCCTTCACACTAACAATATGGTCTCAAATTATTAAAGAATTGAAATTAACAGATCATATACGAATTCTTAGATGGGTGGCCTTTGACACAGATTTTAAGCCTAACCAAATTGATACAAGGTTCAAATACTGGATACAAGACGGACTGACAACCTATTGTATGATACTAGATAAAAACATATTACCAAGCTTTCAAACATTGCAAAGAAAGCATAACTTGGAGAAAAACGATTTTTTTTTTACATACAATTACGACAATACCTATTTTCAAAGGTGATAAAAAAGGTTACAAATTTGGAAACAGACTCCATTGAATTAATTAATTTGGTATCGCAAACATACTCTCAGGGATGTACATCTATTATTTCTAAACTTTATCGTAGCCTAACAAATAGTAGGGGAAATTCAACTGAGTATATTAAAAAACGATGGGAGAAAGAAATCAAAACCGTTATATCAACCGAACAGTGGGAAAGCATATGTGAAACTGCTCAGTCAACTTCTTGTTCAGCTTACTGGCGAGAATTCAGCTGGAAAACCATAATTCGTTTTTTCATAACTCCCAAGCAACAAAAGAGTTGGAACTCCAATAATACTTCATGTTGGAGGGCTTGTGGAGGCAAGGAGGCTCACCACACCCATATATTTTGGTCTTGTGTGAAGCTGAACACTTTTTGGACACAGGTATCATCAGCAATTGCACAAATAATTGGTTTTAACATTACTCAAAATGTAATGACATTATACATGGCGGCTATACCTGATTTATCTAGCAATGTTAGATATCTATTCAAAATTCTCTGTGCCTGTGCCAAAAAGGCAATTACTCGTAAATGGCTCCAACCAGATCCCCCCTCACTGGAGGACTGGTTACAAATAATTGAAGAAACACATAAAATGGAGTGTCTGACATATATGCTAAGGCTTCAAGCAGATGTTTATTATGCAAGATGGGGCAAATGGGTTAAATATTGCAGTGAAGTTTAACTAATGGTTAGTGCTGCTCCAGATCTTTAACTATAAAACAGAATCATTCCAGAGTGACATGAGTGTGTATGTGCTCATGTGTGTACATGTGGGAATTGTTTGCATATATGTGAAAAGATATACATATTTTTCTTACCACCTAAATGTAAGACAAGTTTTGCAGACTGTGCCTGTTCTTGGTTTTGTTTTTGTCTTGTTTTATTTTATTTCATTTCATTTTATTTATTTATTTCTATTTTTAATCTTGTTCGAAATAAAACGCTTAATAAAAATTTAGTGAAAAAAAAAACCCTCGAGGGTTAATACAGTGGTGTGTCTATGGTGACCATGCAGGGCCTTTGTCACAGTCAGGTTGAAACACTGCTCCACCGGAGCCAGCAGAGGGCGCTCACACCGTAAGCACTTTGGACAGCTGGTTCTGTGTCAGAGGACTAAGACTGTTTCTTTTTCACTGAATAAATCCATGCTGTTATCACTCCTCCCACCTGCTCCTCTGTCACCTCAGCACTGCCCTCAGTCACTGCACATTGTACTATCAAGAGGAGCCATGTGTGGATTATGTGGCACTATCAGAACCTATTCATATTTTACAGCTGATTGACAATTTAGATACTTAGCAGAGGAGGAAAACCAGTTATAATTATGAATGGTCAATTGAGCTTCATGGGACTATTCAGTTTTATTGACTGCACAGTGGCAGTCGCAGATAATGCAAGGCTTAATAGGCCTTAACTCATGAGATTATTTTGAGTTTGTTCCTAGTTTTTTACATTACATACTCTTTCTGCTTGGAAATTAATGATGTCTGTATGTCTGTAATGATTTTAGTGGATGATATGGTCAAAAATTTGCAACCAAATTAAAACGATCCTTCTTGGAAAAACTTTAGTCAGGAAGTTTCTGTAATTTGTTCTGCTGCATTGTGCTGTGTGTTACAACAATGTCTGATTGTCCTATATAGCAGGCATGTTCAATTTTGGCCTTACAGTTATACATGGCAAAGGTTTGGTCACTGTCATATATCAAATTCTGTGTTACACTGCCACCTAGTGTGGTTTAATGTAGGCTACAACTTAGAACCCTGTATTTGTGTCCTTTAGGTGGAGACTGAGAGCCAGGAGCTGGTGGATGGTTCTCTTATTGACTTGTGTGGTGCAACGTTGTTGTGGAGAACAGCTGAAGGACTGGCGCGCACTCCCACACTCAAACACTTGGAGGCGCTACGACAAGAGATCAATGCAGCACGTCCACAGTGTCCTGTGGGCTTCAACACTCTGGCCTTTCCTTCCATGCGGCGCAAGGACACTCCTGATGAGAAGCAGCCCTGGGTCTATTTGCAGTGCGGCCATGTGCACGGCTATCACAACTGGGGTGGCCATCTTGAGGAGCGGGAGGGGCGAGAGGGCCGCCTCCGAGAGTGCCCCATGTGCAGGGCCAAGGGTCCTTATGTCCCGCTGTGGTTGGGTTGTGAAGCGGGCTTCTACGTGGACGCTGCTCCGCCCACTCACGCCTTTAACCCCTGCGGCCATGTTTGCTCAGAGAAGACAGCCTCCTTCTGGAGCCAGATCCCTCTGCCCCACGGCACGCACACTTTCCACGCAGCCTGCCCGTTCTGTGCGCAGCAGCTAAGCGGGGAACAGGGCTACGTCAGACTCATCTTCCAGGGACCTCTGGACTAATGGCAGTGTGGCAGGAGCATGCAGCAGTGACCGCTTTAACACTAACTGTGTGATTTAAGGCTTTTTTCTGCAGTAACAGAAAATGACATTTTGTCTCTCATTTTTAAGTGACCTTTGTATTGCTTTTTCACACATGACAAGAAAAGATGTCTATATTTTCATGAAACCAGAGACACAGAAACCAAACCAAGAACACTGCTGCATAAAATGATGTTTCATTTAACAGTATTCATCTGTACAACTGTAGGGCAAACATACAGTGTTTATGTTCCTGTTGCAATATTTCCCTGTGTACATGTGTCAGAGCTGATGTTTATTTATGATCCAGAGAACAGCCTTTATCCCTCAGACCTTGAGCATTTGAAAGTACACTTTATTGTGGAGATGGTGTGCATTTGGTCTGAGAATCATGTTTCTATGTTTGTCTGTCCCGTATCCACTGATCTGAGACCTGTGTCGTATTTATTCCCTGTTCTAACTTGGGTGTGACTTTGTATTGTGTGTAACCTCTTCAGTTTGACTTTCCTCTCATTAGGAAACAAGCATCATTGGCCTTTTCACATTCAAAGCAATACATTTGGGAATCTCCCCAAAGCATTATGGGAAAATAAGGCATCTGTGTAAGCAGCCAGCCCTTTAAAGAGGAAACTTTGTGTGGACGAGTGAATGTTATAACTGTTCAGCCACAACAATGCAGATATGTAGCAAGACTATCAAAAGCACACTGACAAGGAGGCAGACCTGTGCTTTTATCACTTGAAAGTTGTGGCTTGCAAACCTAAATAAACCCCACTCGGCCAGATATGATATGCTCTCCCCTAGTAATTCAGACACTAGCTGTTTTTGATCATATTTGCACTAATACTATAATACTAAGACCCCAATGGCCATAAAATATTAGACACATACTTTGAACATGAAAACATGTTTTCAATCTATATGCAAATTTGTCTCAAATGAAACAAGCTGCTCATCACAGAATACAAAATGTCAGGACTGCTGCATTCACAGCCACAATTTAGTCAATCTGCCCCAGGGCAGCTGTGGCTACAGATGTAGCCTATCAGTGTGGAGTGAATGAATGTGGACCATCAAATTGCACTTTGAGTGGCAAACAATTTTAACAACAAAAACAATTTTGGACATAATAGCCAGTAATCTGATTATTTTGCAGAAAGGACAACACCAACACCTTTTCCTCTGTAAAAATGTAACATTTTAAAGGTTGCAGCAGTCTTTTGCATGCTTGTTGAGAAGATCAGGTGCAAAGAACTGAGACACGCACTGTAGAAGCCTTCCCTCCAAAATAGCCATTGCCTCCTTTTAGGTCACATGTTCACAGTCAGCTGGAGTGTGCATATTAGGCTATATATGCCTGTGAAGATTGTTTGAATGTTTTTCAGTCCACACAGTTTTCACCAACGTCTTCCTTTTACTTGGACTGCAACACACAGCTCACCTCAGGGAGAAACTTAGCGTCCAGCTAACTAATCACATACAGATATAACTAAGGTCTAATGAGGATACCTCCACAAAGGTCAGTGCTTTTGTTTGTTTTGTGGAGAAGGCACATGACAAAGGGCTTCTTCACTGTACTGTTATGTCCATGTCTGTCTGTATCTGTCCTGCCATAGTCCACCTGCTCCTGCACTGTCCCTCCTTTTCTTGTGCTTACAGGCGAAAGAATGTTTGAAGCATACACTTTTGTAACAACTTTAAACAATAAAGTGTAAAAAGTGAATTGAGTGGAGTCATGGTTTCATTTCTTTAATTTACACTGGATTGTTTCTGATTTTAGTAGGTTCAGTAATAGCAACAGCTAAAGTAAGCACTTCATCAGTCTCAAAGTCAGTAATGTGCAAATGTTTATTCATCAGATCTGCCTCAATACCGACAATGGCTTCATGTCAAATCACATATTGTCTAACAAATAATAATTAACATTGCAATGTTGTAGTGGCCATAAAATGTCTAACTTCAGTTGGTCTAAACTTTAAACTTAAAAGGACAATGAATGAATTCTGGAGGTTCTAAGCTTTCACATGAGGCATGGTTTGTCCATATACTGAGAATGAACATGTATGTGTCCTCCATATGCAGGTGAAGGCACTGACAACCCAGGTTCAGTTGTGATTGTATTTTTTTTTTTAAACAAGCATGTGTAAAACACATACACCTCCCCTTTTAAACCCCAGAAACTAAAGATTGCTGGTCTAAATCTGGGTTCTTAAGTTAGTATTAAAATACACTTGCAATACAACATATTATATTGACACAGAATACAACACACAAGCAGTGTTCATATTGCACTTTATTCAGCTCTGAGGGTCCAGAGCTGGGCCGAGACCTCACACTCAACATTTATTGCTTTCAGATGCTTTCAGACTTTCCCTCCACACATCTCTAGCACACATTGCTTTTACCATGTTCTGCATCAGTACGGTCAAGTGTCTCAAATCAACACTGCATAAAATAATGCACCTTCTTGTGTTCTCCCTAAATGGACTAACGCAGAGTGATACTGACATGGAGGCATTAGACAACATGAAGGTCATGATAAACTCTGACTATGATAAAACATGAAAGGAATGCACAGTAGGGATTTTCTTTAACTGACAACAAAATGCAGTAAAGAAGGCCTTCACTTTTTGGACAAACATTACATTGTCTGATGGCATATCTCGGATAAGGACACAATACAAGGTGACAGGACGCAGAGGCTAACAGGCATTAAACAAACTGACTTTTTTCACCATCTATGGCACAAGCAGTAATATTCAAAAATCTTCAAACTTTCCAAAAATCTTCAATTGAAGTACCAATTTTAGTGAATTGAGTGAAATGCCCATTTAGAAGGTGCATCTGTTTCAGTCCTTTATAATAATAAATACAGATATGACAAAACAATGCGAATGCAACCTCGGACATTCACAATTCTTCAGATTTGTCTGGACAATAGTCATAGTATATAAACATATGCTGCCATGACTTCTTTGGAAAAATACTGTTAAACAAAACAGTACACTGGTTTCTGTTGTGGCTCAGGGATGTTAGAAAAGTGTTGCATGTGATCACTGTTAACATTAGACAGTTCAGCTTTATGGAAGGTCACGTTAGCGGTGCTGTGTAAACAGTCAAATAAGCGTCCCTAAAGTAAAAAAAAAAACATGTTCTACTTTCAAGCATCAACATGTTTTATCAGATTAAGTAGGTACAGTTAATTGTAACTTTTATGACAGATGTAATTGCTAAAGGACATTTTGTACTTTATACTATTCCTTACTTTTAACTTGATCCTGGATTTTGCAAAACAAAGCACTGCTTGTGCTGCTACATCCTATTTGCATCCATTTTATAACAAACAGGGATTTCACATGTACATTGAGTAATAAAGCCAGCTTGGTCACATGTTACAGGTGCATTATGGGATGGGTTTTAAAGGAACTCAGTGATCCAGAATCCGCAGGTTTCCAGAAACAATTTTGTTCTCCAGCATAGAACCTGCTGGAATGTCAATTCGATCTCCGTGATTGGCTATAATGATGACAGTTCCCTGGAAAGAGGTGAAGGTTTTGGTTAACTTTGACACAAAGACAAAAAAAATTAATAATATAAGTATTATTACTATTTCCTAATAAATAATTGCCAACAATATTGTACAAGCTTTCAACACAAAGAAATTAATCTTTTTACATACAAAATATACAAATCTAAGACTTACCTTCAAAGAAACATTTTTACCAAATGTGACATCTCCAGACACTGTGAGGTGGTCGAGCTCCAGCATGTCTGGGATGCTCTCAAAACGCATCAAGTATTCCTGAACCTGAAAACAGCAGATAACCAAGACATGAAATCATTAGTTTACTGTGTAAATCATCAATCATTAAAGCCCCACTGTGGAATATTTCACCCAATAAATAACACAAAAATAAAAAGCATAAAGTCATTACAAGTGTTTTGTATTTCTTTAAAAAATTCCTTCAAAACATGTTGGTCTTTAGGGAGATATTATTGGTTTGCCTTGAATGTTCCAAAGCATGGCTTTAACTTAATGAAGACAAACAAGTTGAGAAATGAAATGTTACACAATGAGGCTTTAATATAAACACTACATGTTCAAAACAGCATATGTCATTGCCTATGTAGAGTGTACCTTAGTGAAGGAGCTGCCTAGCTTGACGTGTGGTGTAGTGGGGAACTCTCTCTTAGGGCTCATGGTCAGAGAGCCAGCGTCCAGGCTATAGAGGTTGGACATGACCAGCAGCAGGTCAGAGGTGGTCTTCACAGGGAGGAAGCGGCTGCGCGGCACGTTAATGCCAAGAGCATTGTCAAAACATTTGATGGCTGCACCCACAGCGGTTTCCAACTGAATCACATTCTGACCGCCATCCAGAGTCTGCCAGAAGAGACGTTTGAGTTACTGTAGTAAAGTGTTTCTTTTGGTTCAGTGTGCAGTACATGCAGTATGTAATGTTAATGTTAATTCTGAGTATGTTGGAGGTTTGAAACTTTGTTTTCTAAAAATCTAATTCATTCTAATGTTTAACATATTGGACCACAGAACCAGGGATTTGGTTGGTTGAAGCACCATGTATTATTATTATTAGTAGAATAAAAGTTACTTAAGAGATATTATTAATTTATTACATAAATATAAATACTGTTTATTGAATGTGTAATGATTAGGCAGAACTGTTGAGAAGTCATATTACAAAAATAGAGAAGTTATAAATTCTAAAATCAGCATGAAAAAAAGAAATGAGCTCAAGTAAGATTTTTTTTTCACAACTTCAATTAAAATTCGAAAGGCAATAAAATGAACAGCCAAGTTACAAAGATATAGAGGTGAACCTTAGTAGCATATTGCACAATTCCTGATGTTCCTGGTTTCAAAGTACAATAAAGGGGAAAAAACACAAGCTACATACACAGGCTCTGGTATTTTAGATCTCCACCACAGACCTTTTAATTTAAAAAAGATGTGTATTATGGTACTGAAAAATTTAACCAAAGTGTGTGTAAATGTATACTAAACATAATTCTTAATTGGCTTGGAGAAGTGCCTTCAGCTTTTTATGGAAATGGTGTTCTTTTGGTTTAAATATTAATTTCAGTACCGAATATATGACTGTATGAAGTATCTTTTTAACTTTCTATTTCCATGGAATCATGCAGGTGACAGGTCATCACCAGGAAGTCATATCAGATAATGAAACCCCACAAAAGAAAATTAGCACCTAGAGCTTTTTAGGCATGTAAAAATAAATAAAACACAATGAAAGCAACCTGGTACTAGCATTATTGTCATGGAGCAAGTCATAAGAATATTATCAATGCACTTCCACGATCCAGGTTATGCCTTAAATATGTTGTAATGTTAAGAGTTACTGTAGGTCATTAACACTCACCTTAGGGTTCACGATAATCTCCATGTCCATTGCATTTTGCTCCTGCAGCCTCTTGATAGCCGGCAGAGAAATCCACAAATTGTTGGTGTTGAAGATTTTAAACTTTGTGACAGATTTAAACTCATCCACATGCGCTTTAGGAACCTGGGCAATCTCTAGCAAGCGCAGTTTACGGTCATATTCAATCAATGTACCACCCTGTATGTATAAAAGAAGAATCAATACAAAATCAAGTAAACAACAGTATTTTAATTACTAAATGATGCACTATGTAACTTTTCTGGGGTACGCCACCTGCTTGTTTTCATGGAGATGTTATTATGTTGCCAGGAATTTTCTACAGAATGGCATTAAACTAACTTGGACTTTGTGTTTTTCAAGTGAATTTTGGCCATATAAACACTTGTAACTAAATAAATGCAAGATAGATCAGTTTAATACCATACTGTTGAAAATCCTAGGCAAAGCAATAACATCTCCATGGCGAAAAACAGATTTGGAAACTCACCTAGAAAAGTTACACAGTGCACCCGACAGTGACAGTGGTTTATACCTTAACATCAGCACGCGTTTTATCCGTCACCTCCATTACAAACTCACAGCGTTTTCCATTGGGTT
Source organism: Odontamblyopus lacepedii (assembly GCA_034769755.1). Taxonomy (NCBI): domain Eukaryota; kingdom Metazoa; phylum Chordata; class Actinopteri; order Gobiiformes; family Gobiidae; genus Odontamblyopus; species Odontamblyopus lacepedii. The sequence goes on from CM068354.1 coordinate 21,347,851, forward strand.
GAGTGACTAAGTGGTGGAGGATGTGCAGATCCACAGTGGCTCCCAGGTTGTCTATGTTGGACACAAAGATGTACTCCTTCCCTTCTGCGATGAGTTGGTCGAGGAGGCCTGAATTGTAGAAGCTGGCGTAGATGTCGCCGTGGCCCGGGGGGTACCAGCCCTCTGCACTGGACCCACTCATGCTCATGTTAGTGGCGACTGGAAGGAGTGATTCTTTATTGATACGAGGATACCTGCAAGGAAAAAATAATGGGAAAAAGAACTAAATTAATTGCATGTAAACTAGAAAGAAAACTCAAAATTGTAAATATAGAAAATTTCATAACAGTGTTTTCAGCTCACCATAGTTATATCTTCAAAAATGCCATGTAACATTGTCATTTTAATTGTATATTAAAACAAAAAAAGTTAGGAAAGAATAAATATATAAATATAACTTGCAATTAACACAACAAAACATATTTATCTTACCGATTTGCAGATTGCAATCAATTACATTTTGTTCAGGTTACACAGAATTAATTTATATGGATTTATAGTGCATGATTTATAAATCCTTACTTACACATCACGTGTATTATTTATTTATTTTTTGTCTACCCACATATGACTGGTGGATGGCACAGGGAACGGTTGTGTAACAAATGCATACATCTAGGAATGTTGCAGTGTGCAATTTGAGATAAAATCTGTACAAGTGTGTGCAGACATTCATTTTTAAACAGCTTATTCGTTAAGCAAGAACTTCCTTGAGTATTCCTGGAACCGTGTTTTCACACTCATATTACTTACTGCAGCTGTTTCCTCATTTGTACATTTAGGACAAAGTGAGGATTATATTAAAATTTAAGAAATACCTTGGATACTTACTCTAACAAATGCATACTGGATACATACCACAAGAGTCCCAAAATACTTTCTTTAAAATCATGAAATAAAGTTGAAACTAAACTTTGAGAAACCCTTATTAACAGTAACAGTATTTCCACACACACGTGACACGGCACTGTGTGACAGATCACAGATGCACTAATGGCAGTGGCAAACAAGGTCAGCTCTACTATGGGCCATTGACTGGTGTCTGGCATTGTACCCAAACGTGCATTTTCTGTCAAAAAAGCCTCTTTACTAATCCCAACTGCTTTGCTAATAGACCAGTTGGCTTAGGTCATGTTGACCTTTATGTGTTTATTGGACATCATTACAGTTATGTGCAGTTTTTCCCACGCATAATACAGTTGAATATTGCGTACCAATACAAATCTCTGACATACGGGTATTGATACATTCAGAGCCAATCAATTACATTTCCAAAGAGTTTTTAACGCTGAGTAATTACTATACTCATGTACCACCACTGTACAACTCACTGTTTTATTCCAACATTAGAAGGGTATATATGTGAAGTATTTACCTGCTTTGGTTGAAGGTGTGTATCTTGACCTGGGTGTGAGTGTACTTCTGCAGGATTTTCTTTGTGTCTTCATCAGTATTGAAGGAGTTCATGAGCACCAGTGGCACGTCTGTTTTGTAGGTCTTATTTAGGTGCTAAAACACAAGGAATCATTTGTCATTTTGACAGTAATTATTCAAATGGTAAAACACACTGTGAATGCGGCTTCTACATGCAATATGTCCTATTGAATATTTTTTCTGTTTCAGTCACTCCACAGTGAACACTTCCTGAGCCAGGTCTTATTTAGTTGATGGTGTTTGGCAACCATTTTCTAAAAACTCTACCCAAATCCAAACGTAATATGAGTAGACCTGAGCAGAAAATGGAGAGCAGTGGCTCGGACACAGCCTGCAATGTGCTGCTGCTGGAAAAGAGAGGCTCCCATGGGGCTCTTATGAAATGCACAATAATTCATTCATGCTATGCTTCCATGACTTTACAAGCTTCATTCAAGGTGGACTTTACAAAGTCCAATAAAAACAGCTTGTACTTCAACCAAAGGTAACAAATACCCTTTCAAACAACTTCAGAAATAACATTGTAATATTTAAAATGTAAAAACATTTTAATGTTTTAAATAATTAATGTTAGCCCATTGTTATAAAGACAGCTGAATAAATAAGTAGTAAATAATTTCAATAATAAGCTAAATGCATTTATACTTAATAGTTAGTTGCTGAAGATCCCAAACCTCCACCTAAACACTTTTGCCATTTACAAATATTTTCTGAGCCCACATTTTGTAACCACTGGCCCCTCTCCTGCAGTACACCGGCTCCACTGTTTTTCATGAGAGTCTACAGAGCAGAGGCCCACGTTGTAACAGATCCTCTTTGACTACCACTTTCATTGGAAGACCTTCACCTCCTCTTTAAAAATGCATGGATTTCCAAAGCACTGAAGACACATGCAGTAATGACAGCTCATGTACACAAAAGAAAGGATAACTGACTGTTACTTTCAACTTCATACATAATACATGACAGCTCAATTAGGTCAATTTTCCACATTGCAACAGGCAAGGGGGTCCTCATTAAATAAGAGCATTGTATTTGTGTAAGGTATATTTTTTTCTTTTAAATATTGTCATTGTTTACAATTACTTACTAGAGACAAATTCCTCTCTGGTTGATTTTATGTTTAAAGGATTGTTAGCTTTTGCTTTTAGAACACTGCATTTACTGTGCTCAGGCTATACAGATAAGTAACGCAAACCTATTTCAGTTACCAGATATTTAGAGTCTGTTATACACGCCTGTACTTTCATACTGTATTGACTGTTAAATGGCTTTATAATAGAAACAGAGCTACCACATGTAAAAAGCCAATGTATATTGTAACGGTCCCCTGTTGTACATGTGACCTTGTCCTCATCACCTGTGCTTTTGCTTGAGATGCAGTGGCAGGAAGTGCCCAGGAGTCATAAGAGCTCAGTGAGCTCCTGGGAAGTTTAAACCTGGTTTCCACCTTCACTCTCTCTGATCCTCCTCCATCCTTGCGCCACACTACAGCCACCTTGCTTGCCTCTACATGCACTTTAGCATTGATACTTTGTCATTGACACTACACAGGGCTTAAAAACAGGGCTTAAACGTTGCCTTGTGTCCTCCCCTTGTTTTTGTTATGGTCAATCAAGTTGGAACCTAACAATATATTGGATAGAAGAGAATTGTTTTTGCATTTCATGTGACATGTTCTTCAAGATAGATTCCCAGTTTGATCATATTTGTAAATATTTTACCTCTATCTGCTGCACAGTGAGATCCAGAAATGTGTTTTCATTGCGGACGCTGATCAGGCTCTTGGGCCCTTTACATCCCATACTGGTACCCAGACCTCCATTCAACTTGACCACCACCAGTTTGTTCAGACTGTCAGCCACATTGTCAGGAAGTCCACGAGCTGCAATCTTATCATAAGGCTGGATCTGTAAGAAAATAAGAATAAGAAATAAAACGAATGTATTGTGCATATAGTAAACAAGTAAAATGAATAAGGGAAAAGTAGTAACTTGACAACAGGCCACAGGCTTGACAACAAAAAATATTTCATCATAATCAGTAAGTAGTTTTGTCAATAATTAAATTGCACAATAGTAATAGGTTAACAGTTACACTGGTTAAAGGAGGGCTTGGTTTTGTCATAAGATAAACTTAAGAACATAAGATAAAGAGTGAGGATGCAAGTCAAATGACCATGTCATTCAAGTTCAGATATAAAATAAGCAACTTGAATAAATGGATAGCACAATGACTCATTCTCTGTCAAAACACTTGTATGCTGCGAAAGTGCTGCGGTAATGTGTTAAGTGTTTAGGAGGAGGTGTGTGTTTTTGACAAAATGAAAGGTTAATTTGTCTCTCTTCCTGAAGACTGAAAGCAGATGGTAACCAGAGCAAAGCAATAATGACCAATGCAAACATATGGTCTACCCTGAAGTCCTTTGTCACCTCCTTTGACCCAAGTGGAGGATGGAGTTACCACCATAACACAGCAGCTCATCACAAAATAACAACATCTTATATTACTGACAGGACATCTATATACCTCCAGCTAAGTAGGACAACATTATTATTGGAGATATTTAGGACTGCAGACTGTGTACAATGTACTGAGACACTTCATCCAAACAATACCCCGGTCAAAGACTGAAGACGGACAATTGAATGGATTTGAGCTTTAATGTCCTTTCTTGTATCTTTTTATCTGTCTGTTTATCTATCCTTTCCTCTGTCTTATCCTTTAATCTGATAATCTATAACATTTTGAATCATATACTAACTGAAAATAACACACATATATGAATAACTGTTAAACTGTTTACATCAACAATCATATAAATTAATCAATTAATAAAGTTAATTAGCATCAAAACATTAATTAAAGAAACAAATAAATAAAGCCCGCCTCTATCATAGATGCAGACTTAGATAATAATGATCTGAAGCTACAGCACTTAAGCCACAATAACAGTGTAATCACGGTACCAATAAAAGCTCTACCATGGTGCTCTCAAGGACTCTTGAGCTGCCTAAAATGCCTGAACTAAATACACAGTTACAGAACTAACAGTTTTACTGGGGAATTTACAAGAAATATATAAAAAACCTGTTGAATATTGTTTGAGCATTAATGCATATATGCATTATACACTCAACAAAAATATAAACGCAACACTTTTGTTTTTGCTCCCATTTGTCATGAGATGGACTCAAAGATCTAAAATTCATTCCAGATACACAATATTACCATTTCTCTCAAACATTGTTCACAAATCTGTCTAAATGTGTGATAGTGAGCACTTTTGCTTTGCTGAGATAATCCATCCCACCTCACAGGTGTGCCACATCAAGATGCTCATCAGACACCATGATTAGTGCACAGGTGTACCTTAGACTGCCCACAATAAAAGGCCACCCTGAAATGTGCAGTTTTGTCTCACAGCAAAATGCCACAGGTGGCGCAAGCATTGAGGGAGCGTGCAATTGGCATGCTGACAGCAGGAATGTCAACCAGATCTGTTGCTCGGGCATTGAATGTTCATTTCTCCACCATAAGCCGTCTCCAAAGGCGTTTCAGAGAATATGGCAGTACATCCAACCGGCCTCACAACCGCAGACCACGTGTAACCACACCAGCCCAGGACCTCCACATCCAGCAGGTTCACCTCCAAGATCGTCTGAGATCAGCTACTCAGACAGCTGCTGAAACAATTGGTTTGCATAACCAAAGAACTTCTGCACAAACTGTCAGAAACCGTCTCAGGGAAGCTCAACTGCATGCTCGTCGTCCTCATCGGGGTCTTAACCTGACTCCAGATCGTCGCCGTAACAGACTTGAGCGGGCAAATGCCCACATTCGATGGCATCTGGCACGTTGGAGAGGTGTTCTCTTCACGGATGAATCTCGGTTTACATTGTTCAGGGCAGATGGCAGACAGCATGTGTGGCGTCGTGTGGGTGATCGCTTTGCTGATGTCAATGTTGTGGATCGAGTGGCCCATGGTGGTGGTGGGGTTATGGTATGGGCAGGCATCTGTTATGGACGAAGAACACAGGTGCATTTTATTGATGGCATTTTGAATGCACAGAGATACTGTGATGAGATCCTGAGGCCCATTGTTGTGCCATACATCCATGAACATCACCTCATGTTTCAGCAAGGTAATGCACGGCCCCATGTTGCAAGGATCTGTACACAATTCTTGGAAGCTGAAAATGTCCCAGTTCTTGCATGGCCAGCATACTCACCGGACATGTCACCCATTGAGCATGTTTGGGATGTGCGTACCAGTTCCCACTAATATCCAACAACTTCGCACAGCCATTGAAGAGGAGTGGACCAACATTCCACAGGCCACAATTGACAATCTGATAAACTCTATGCGAAGAAGATGTGTTGCACTGCATGAGGCAAATGGTGGTCACACCAGATACTGACTGGTTCTGAGTCCCCAGACCCCCAATAAAGCAACAACTGCACATTTCAGGGTGGCCTTTTATTGTGGGCAGTCTAAGGTACACCTATGCACTAATCATGGTGTCTGATGAGCATCTTGACGTGGCACACCTGTGAGGTGGGCTGGATTATCTCAGCAAAGCAAAAGTGCTCACTATCACACATTTAGACAGATTTGTGAACAATGTTTGAGAGAAATGGTAATATTGTGTATCTGGAATGAATTTTAGATCTTTGAGTCCATCTCATGACAAATGGGAGCAAAAACAAAAGTGTTGCGTTTATATTTTTGTTGAGTGTAGATACACTTGAGTCAAGCACAAATGTAATTAAAGAATTCTTGCTAAAAAATTAAATACAAGGCCATGAAGAAACAAATAGTGAATATTGTATTTCCCAATATTGTAATACCAATAAACAGATGTAAAAGTGAGCAAGCATAATTAAGGTAGGATATGAGGCATTTTACCATTATCATCATTTTTCACCAATTAAGCAGTGAACTTCTAAACAGTGTATGTTACCTTGACTCATATGGCAAAATATGTAATAGACAACCCAACAGCAAAACCTGAAAACCTGCAGCTATATCCTCAGATAGTCTTTTTAACTGTCCCAAGAGTACAAATTAAAACTCAGAGGGAGGTGTTATTCAGTTTTTGCGGCCCTGGTCTGTGGAACCTGATGATCTGAGGTCCGCTGCGAGTATTAATATTTTTAAAAGTAAACTCAAAACATATCTCTTTCATTTAGCTTTTAATTGAAACTTTTACTTGTTTTCAAATTATTATTATTTTTTTATTATAATTATTATTTTAAATTACATTTATTTTACTTAGTCTCCATTTAATTTTTGCTCTCCATTTTTTTTATTTTACTATTTTTATTTTATTTTACTTACCTTCAGGAGCTTTAGGATTGGGATCGGGTTGCTGTTTCATTTCATTTCTTCTATTGACTAATTATATGATGATGGCAGTATAATGAGGATACACCACACCTCTATCCTATTGACAATACAAAGAATACCTAAGAAACCAAATTAAAGATGAGGCATGAACAAGTCAGACGTGAAAAAGGTGAGAAGTTGTCTATGTCTATTTTATCTGATTAATGTTAATTTAGGCATAAAATAAGCCAAGCAAACTGTATTGTACTTAAACACCCTGCACTCCCTTATAGGTCACCTGTTTTTCCTTCAAAACAGTGAATTTCGCCAAAAAGTGAGAGATTTTCATGCCTGAAAGGTACTGTGATAAACGTGAAATACATCATAGCCAACTGTTTAATGTATTTTTTTAATGCATTAAGATTGAGAGTGTGCAATCTCTTTTATCATACTAGTCATTTCCAGGTTAAATCAAACTCAAAAAATAAAACTGGACTGAGCTCATTGTATTGTAAAGCGAGACAGCAGACCAGTCAAAGAGCCTTTTGTGGAATGAAAATATATAGCTTTAGCCAGATAAGAGGAAATTCAGTTTCCCACCCAGCTCTACAGCCTTGTAAATGGAGCAAAGGCATCTAACATTACTGATGAAATACATAGATGAGTTTAACCTTAGTCATATGGCACTGCACGGAAATGGAGCTCAACAGACACCGCCCACCCGACGGGCCATTCATTTTTTCCCATATATTTTCCAAAAATATTAAACATTCGAATGCTTGCTCAGGGTTAATCAGCTATGTGTTAACAAATGACCACAAGACCTATAATTTTATTTAAAATCTGTTTCTGAAACTTTATAAATCGACAAGTTATTAAAACTTTTTGCCAACTCTTAATATTTCAATTCTTCAAAAAGTTAATGGAAATATTAATAAAAATAAGAAAAATATCTTACAGAATCTTCTGGAGGCCTTTGTATTTTGGGCCACTCCACTGACGGTCCCTTAACTTGGAGGAATCGGTGGAAAAGTTTCTCAAATCCCTGAAAGTCTTTTGTAGCTACCTGGAAAGAGATCAGAAAAAAACTGTTTGTTTGAGTAACCTGAGAAGAACAAAATCAAATGTTTTATTTTACATTTTACATGAAATCTTAAACAGTGTCACAGTGATTATCGTTTCTACTTATTGCTCACTATTATGTAAATATTTATAGTGTGTGTACCTTTCTCTTATTTTTCTATAGTACATTTGATATGTTGAGGGTGGAATAATTTACATCACTTTATAACTACTGACCCCATACTTAAGTTCATCGTTTATTTATTTCAGCACATGTATTACTGTAACAAACAGACTCCTCTTGATCTCCATTTTACACATCCACTTTAGTAAATAAGATTAAAAAGAACAATTACAACAATGACAGTATAGTAGTTTCAATATTATAGGTTATAGGTTTGTGTAGCAATATACTGCAACTTAAAATGTGTTGTTGTGATCTAGTCTGTAATGTAGTATATGCAGTATCCTGGACAATAGAAAAATAGTTTACTTAAGACATTACTTTGTACAGTTCTGTAACACTAACCCTACTACAAATTTACACACGCCACCATTGCGACATATATTTCCGGTAATGACTGATCATTGTAGGTGGAACTCAACTGGCAATGTGCTCCAGTGTGTGTCATTCCAGTGTTTTCCAAGACATTTTGTGGGACCACCCTCTTAAACATTACCAGATGCTCCCAAGGATAAACATGAACAGTCACAGAAAGTTTGTTCATACTTCTTTCTCCTGGCCTTTGGAAGTGTTCAGCAGTTTTCCCAGCTCGGTGTGCATGGAGCTCTCCAGCTGCTGCCGCATCATTTCCTGGAACTGTGCCATGCCGTTATCAAGTGCCCCCTTACCTAGACCTGGAAATAGCGAACAAGTTTAAAATACTGCTTAGCAACACATGATGAACAGTTTGCAATAGAAGCATCATTTTGTATTGTGATCGGGGCGGGAGGACCTGATTAACTATCCATGGTCCTTAAAGTCTTATTTTAGACCATATCTAACCTTAATTTAGGGCTAAATAAATTTCAGGTTTAGATCTGGTGGTTCTCTGGTGGGAATATTATCTTGGTTGTATTTGTTATGAAAAGAACCACTGGTCTATATCATATTACCTTCAATACAATGTGGAGAAGCCCAAAGCCATTCCACAGTTGTAAAGTAAAGCTTACGCGGCTGAGAGGGCATAATAACAACTTGTAAAGTCAGGGACGTATTGACTTAAATCATGTCTGAAAAAGTCAACAGCTGAAATGTTTGTGATTGTATTGCCTGACCCTATAGAACCTTTTTCCAATCAACCTGCGGCTCTTTAACCATATGACTGGCACGGAAGTTGCCTGCTATTCAAAATATTCATAGAAAAAGTAAATAAAAACAGTAGTATAAATCTTTCCCCAAGATTAAAAAAAAACAAAACAACATTTTACCATAATTATTCAGTTATTCAAATTCACAAGCAGCACATTGTATCTCTGAATAGCAGTCAAATAGTGTACATCTATATCATGGTCTTAAAAATGCACATTTGTATCTAAAAAACAAACCATCAATGGTAGTCTAATTAAGAAACTTTAGTCTAAAGTCTAAAGTCTGAAAAATGTAGGCAATTAAGGTTCTAGTCCGTTCAAAAAATCTGGTGTAACTTACCTTCAACATAAAGTGCCATTTTTCACCTTTTCATAGAAGTTTATAAAAACAACTGATTCATAAGAAAACAAAAAACAGACTATAATAATTAAAGCCTAAGAAAGTACGCCTCTTTCAAAAGCCACTCATTGATGATATTTGACGTCCTGTCTAGATCCTCGCTAAGAAAAGACTTAAGTGGTTGTGAAAGTGACAAATGACTATAAGTGCGGATATAATAAAACAAGATCTACTAATGCTTCTTTCTGATTTGCCAGCCTGGTCACAGTAAATTACGTCACAAAACTAGACACTGAACCTATGGACATTGAGGCCCGCTGTTTCAAGGATAGCGCTTTATTGCCACGCAGTCGGCGTGTCAAAGCAGTTTCAGTGTGTGCAACGCACCGTGGCCGTTTATTAACACTGACATCACAAACCTGCGCAGATCAGGAAATTTACATGCGGAAATGAATGAAACATAGATGGGCGAGAGAGAAAGACGGGCTGTGCCATTGAAAAGTGCCAGCATCTTTCACGTACTGCGCATTTTTGTATCATCGTGTGAAGGTGAACCAAATGCTTTCCCTAGAAGCGGCTTTTAGGGTGAATGTGGCTTTCCAACCGCAAGACTGCACGCTAACACAACACAGTGCTCAAACTGGGCGCATTGGGCACAACACAATCCTAAAACAAAACATAAGCATGTTAAAATCACGACTTACTGCGTTACAAACGAAAAGAAAAAGTGTAGCTGAGCCGATGAGTTGTCCAGCGGGCGTAATGACCACAGCAATTCCGCAGATAAAACAGAGGGACACGCTAAACGATTTTTATGTTCACATTGAATTGAATACTTAATGTATCTAGTACATATATATATATATATATTGCCACACAAAAAATGTGACAACAGTAAAAAGTGAATAAACTATTTTTTCCTAAAATAAACTATAGTACAGCTGAAGCTAGTGCTGGTCGAAGGATTCCAGCCAATCACCGAAGAGATGTTTGTGACGCAACTCTGACCAACCAATAGAAACTGACTACGTTCGATTAGGCGTCTGACACTTCCGGGTTTGCGAATTCCCAAATTACGAAATGTGTAGCGCAAATTACTCCATCTATCTATTGTTGAAGTTATTCACCTTCTTTCTACACATATGTACGTAAATATCAACCAACATGCATGCTGTAAGTGCGAAAGCTTTTCTATAGTGCAGTCAGTAAGCCATTACCGCCATATAGTGGTAGAAATCGGAATTGCCCGGCCAGCCAAACTTGAGCTCGTTTTGCTTTTTGATATTCAGTTGGTTTACCAGACAAGTGTTTCTAATGAAATTTCAGTATATGTGCAACAGAACAAAAATATATTTATTTTGTCTCATCTTAAGCTTTTTATTCAAAATTTAAATGTAACAGAGTTTGGAAAGGTGCTTTTACATTGGTAACAGCAGAAAATATATTTGGAACTTGTGACCTTTTCATGTTCAGGGCTAAATCAAATCTAAAATATAACTAAAATATGTGTATCCAGGTCGGTCCTGAATTACCCCCAATAATGCTCACAGTGGTGTACACATAAAAAGTTATGCAGGTATTGGAGTGTACGTCACAGTCGTGCGTCTGGTGCTCTATTGTCTAAGTGATTGTCAGGTGGACTTGCAGATTCCAGTCATACGCCCAGAAACTCCACAGCTGTATCCCTTTCTTCTATCAGTTCTTTTGCCGTTGCCTCCATCTTTGTACGAGAAAAGTCATTGATGGCAAGGCCATCAGCAATGTTCCAAAGCTTGTCCTATTTTTGGAACAATATGTTAGTTATTTAAATACAGCATATTTCCAAATGTAATTTAATCTTACCTTAATATGGACAGGGAATGAGTAGACAAGATCATCTGGAACACCATAAGGATTTCCAGTGGAATAAACACCCATTGATGTAAACTCCCCCTGAAATAAGAAAGTGGTATTTATTTCATGAACTAAAACAATGTACAATATTCTGCCACATGCCCTTTGAAACTGTTAAAAGAATGACCTGAGGAGTCCCTGACCACAGCTCCCTCATGTGGTCACAGATGGCCTTTGCTGCAGACATGGCACTGGACAGCTTACGGGCCTTGATGACAGCAGCACCTCTCTGCTGCACAGTCTGCAATATGGTTTAACAAAATTCTATTGTAAATATGCATTTATTTAAGAAAGTGCTGTTTTTCTTTAACATGTTTAATTCAGACTATTAGTTCAATTAACTTACAGCAATAAAATCTCCTTTGAGCCAAGCATCATCCATCACTGCTTCAAAACATGGCAGCTCTTTTCCAGACACGTTGACAACACAGTGGTGCACATCAGGGTATTGGGTAGAAGAATGGTTTCCCCAGATGATCACATTCTTCACCTGAGTTGCTGGAACTCTGCACCTCATTGCCACCTATGTACATATGTACAAGATATAATGAAAAACTGACTGTAACAAAATTGTGGTTTTACACAGTATCCCAGTATTTGTATGATACCTCAAACATGACATTAGCATGCTTTAGTTGCATTTTATAACATTTCATATGATCGTCAGAATATCATCATTTGGACCAGCTGGCAGGGTCTAAATGATAAAACACAATTTAAAGTAGAGCGCCAGTGGCAAAAACCACCGTTGTATCATTAGACAAGACACAGTGACATCCACATTGCCTAGTAAGAAAGTGGTCTGTGCGTGAGTGGTGGTCAGATGGACCGATGGCGCAAATCGGCAGCTTTGCTTCCGTCAATCTTCCCCGGGGCAGCTGTGGCTACAGTAGTAGTTTACTACCACAGAGTGAGGAGTTAATCAAAGGAAATATATAAATCCAATGATTAATTCAATAATTAAAAATCAGAATTAAAAGCCCTACTGCATAACATTTTAGGGGAAAAAATCTATATATAAATAGACTAAGCCTGCTTGTCTCTATGGAAAGGTTATTGCTTTATACATGGCATAAAGCCTGTCAACCACCATGAAGAATATTCTTAAGTATGGTTTTAATTTTCTATCACCAGGCCAAGTTAGTGTCAGGTCTGTGGAGAGGCAAGCCAGCTGAAATGCAGTATGTTGGAGCTTTAGTAAACCCAACCGTCTTGGTTTGGATTATTTTCACATTCCTGCCAATAGGCTTATATAACAACAAGAAGATGCAGCATGTGAAGGCTGTCTGGGTCAAGGCATCATTCTCATGCTCCATAAATCTAAAACTAAAGACTAAACATTAAAAAAGTGATGGGTAGATTAAATGCACACATACCTGAGAGCGAGCCCTGTTGTGGTCCAAACGGGTGAGACAGGAGAAGTTCTGTTTAGGGATTGATGGTGCAGACTTGGCTGCAATGAGACAGTTTGTGTTGGCAGGATTTCCCACAACTAGTACCTAACAAATGAGATTATTATTATTTTTAATATATAGGGTGTGTGTGTGTGTGCGTGCGTGCGTGTGTGTGTGTGTGTATATATATATATATATATATATATATATATATATATATATATATATATATATATATATATATATATATATATATATATATCTGCTGTAAATTGATTACTATCATTTTTCACCTTTACTGTCTTTTTGGCATACTTGTCCAGTGCAGCTCCTTGGCTCTTGAATATTGCCACATTAGCCTTGAGCAAGTCTTTCCTTTCCATGCCCTCTCTTCTCGGCATGGAGCCCACCAAAATGGCTACATCCAAGTCCTTAAAGGCCACCTCTTCCTTATCAGTCGCAACAATTTCTTTCAGAAAAAAATGACATTAGAAAAATTACTTGAAGACTATAGAGTAGTTGTGCTGCATTGTGGGGCTCTCTTTTTGATAGTCACAAAGGTACCGCATGATAATGGTTAACCCAAAATACATAGTTTCATTCATTTAGTTTTATCACTGAGTGGATGCACAGATCAGTCGAGAAAACAACTCTTACCTTTCAGAAGAGGAAGAGCGCAGTCCTGCAACTCCATGACAACTCCTTCAAGAACTGGCATCATGGGTGTTATGTCCAGAAGGAGTAAAGCAATTGGCTGTAAAATGTAGCTGTAATAAGTTTTAGTAATCATGACCCTCAATCCAACTATGGATTTTGCAGAAATAAATCAACAAAGAAAAGCAGTTTAACAATGTAAAATTGAATAGCGATATCTCATATCCAAGCCAACTGCTTTCACTGCCAAGAACATCAAGTAATTTTAACCCTGGCACAGTTCAGTACATGGCATGACTTCAAGGACATACATTGTAAGACTTGATTTAATTAACCTAAATGCAAACATTGAAAAGTCAAATTTAAGGGTATATTCCTCAACTTGAAGACAAGCATTTTAAGTAGTTGTATAGTGGATATAATTGCACAAAAGTCATGTGATGTGATCCAAAGGCAATGCATGTGTATTGTGTAAGACATTAGGCATTATTTTACCTGATCTTTGCCAAACACATCTCCCTTGGCAATGCTGAACAACAAGGAATATGCAATCTGACCAGCAGCGCCAGTTATCAAGACTCTAATGGGTTCAGCCTGAAACACACAGTGTTAAAATAAATACATAAAGAAATGAACGACAACTGTGGGTGCCCTTTCAAAGGGTCTATTCTGGTCAATGGGATGTGCTACAGAAGGGGCAGAATAAAAATAGATCCCATGCCAGTGAGGAGCTAACGTTGGATTACATAAGACAATTCCAGTCTTGACAGGTGGAGGACAGGTAGTTTATCTTAAATTATAAGTCCGACTAAAGGGAAATGTGAGAAAGTTTGTCCATTTCAGTTGATTAAACAGTTTCTGGTAGTAACCTTTTTCTGTACACATATTTAGCACGTGTAACAGGTGGTCAACATATCAATATTGTACTGACATAAAACTACGTTTTAGCTACTCTAACTCACAAAGCACCATGTAACTCCATGCAATTTATAGCTTTACTCACCATGTTCAATATGCACCCGTCTTAAGCCCTTCAGCCCTTCTATCAGTCGAAACGTCGAAGCAGGTCTGCTGCTTCGCACGAACTCGCCCTTCTTGCGTTACAGTGTTGCGACACTTCTCCGTGATTGACGGCAGTTGGTGGATTTGGGTAATTGTAGTTCCTATACTTTTTCATAAAACAGTGATAAATGTTTAAACGTATTACTTGATCTTGATTTTACTACACAAAAGGCGCGTGTTTACAAGAACTTTACCTATAGATTTCCATGTGCTTTACTAGCCCACGGTCAGGAGCATAGTGTAAGGCTGTTAGCAATTAGCGTTGTAGCATTAGTTGCTAGGCGACAACCAGCAAACCAGCTAACACTCCATGCTACTTCATGGAGCTATAGTTCTATGTGCCAGTGTTGCCAGTGTAGCGTTAAGTTTCATTGGTGTTTGTTCAAAGGCTATGGTATGGCTAGCATATTTTAAATAAGCAATTAAGATCGATTTTTTGCGAATCCATTCTCTCCACTTTATCCATTTATGCTGCAGTAATGGTTTCAGTTTAAACGCCGACTGATGTCTGTCTGCCATGCCAGAAATGAAGGTAAGCATACCCATTTCACTCTAACGTCACTGAATGTTGGCAGTTATCTACGCTACACCTTTATTAAGCAAACTTCACTTTTTGGTAGTTATTTATGATTATGTCTTCGACTAAATGTATGTATGAGACAGTATATTACCTCATTACAGGCTCATCACATGGCTCGAACCAGTTCGCTGAGAATAGTTACAAAGTGATACCACTGTTATAAAAAAAAAAAAAAAGTTATGTTGACACTGTAAAAGTGATCTTAAAATTCTAAAAAAAAAAAAAAAAAAAAAAAAAAGAGTTAATGACGTAGTACTTCGGATTTTATAAATAGATTTACCGATGTAATTAGCAAATTTCACTTGTTCATGTTTTAATTTACTTCATTGCCCTGCGACTTCTTTCTTTGGTGTTTTGTATTGCATGTTTTTGAGGAAAACAACCCAACTGTGGTGGTGTGGGTGGGTGTTCCTGGTGCTGTGTCTTTGATCTCCTCTCTTATATGTTTTTCAGTATGGCATTGGAGTCTTGATAAAGGCAAGTATTTTACCTAGACAGTATATTACTGTACAATCTCACAATGCATCAAACTATGATGTGGTGTCACCTCCAGAGTTATGTAGTGTAATGTTAATGAATGTATTGCATCAAAATAATAACAATAGTCGAAGAAGAGATCAATAGTATTCATGATTATCCATTACACCTCACATTTTGGTCTATATTGTTTATTGTTTCATACAGTAGTTGTTGTACAATGTAGAACAACCTCTGTTGACCTTGACATTGTTTTGTCTGTCCCCATCACGGTTGATATGAGAATAGCTGTAATTGTTGGAAAGGAAATCCCTTTGGAAACAAAAATAAACACAAAAAAAAACAGCACCTGATAATATCTGGAGCACCTCTGCCATGGTGGCTGGAGCTATTCTATGTGTGCTGTAAAAACAGTTCACTCTGTGACCCTATCCACCCAGAGTTCAACTGACTCAGAGCTGGTGTGCCCAATCAGTATACAAAGATATATATAATATTGTGTATATATATAATATATATATACGGTAATATAATATTGTGAATGTTGAATATAGCTAATCATTAATTTAAAAAAAGGAAATATAAGTAGTGACTGCACTACTTTCAAACAAGAGTATAAGGATTCTGCATGTTTTGATTAATTTTGCAGTACTTTTGCATTTGTATGATATTTAAATCTCAACCATATATCTTTTAAAGACATATTTTATCATATTTCTATGGGACTCCCAAAATATCTTATTTATTAAGTATTGTAATCAGGATTAGGGTGAGGGGTAAAATATAAATTTTGGCCAATATGTCACCCCCTCCTAATTCAAGTTTGGTGATGTTTGAATTGAGCTGAGAGTCAGAGGTTGAAGTCCACTTTAATGATTGTGGCACTGACCTTTCTCTTGTCCTTTGTCCACTTGACCTCTTCCATTTCATGCTCTCATTCTATTCCATCCACTCCTCCTCCCTGTTTCTCTTTTTCCTGGTCTTCTTCTCCACTTGTCCCTGCAGACTGCACCTGCGTGACCCGCCAGTATCTCCATCTTATCTCTACCGTTAGACCAAATAGTGCTTGCAGTCCGCTTACAGTCCACTACCAGGTAAGATATCAGTCTGCAGCCTCAGATCTATACACAGATACATATGGACACAAATGCACTGCTTCATGACATGGCAGATAATAGGACCCCTATAGGGCTGGGCAATATGATTTTATATAACGTTTAATGTGCGGTTTAAGGTACACTTTATTGTCCCCTTAGCAAAATTTGTCCTTCGGATTTTGTATTTGATTATATATATATTTTTAAACAAATATAAACAATAAAAAACTATAATCTAAAAGTCTCCGCTTCAAACCCCATGATTTGATAGGATTGGCTGTAGACCTTTGGATTAAAAATGACCCAAGCTTATTGTTGACGATTACAAATGACTGAATCTCTATCTCTATTATATCTGTATTAATTGCACAGCCTTAGAGTCACATATCCCTTTGTAATCGGCAACGGTTTATTATTTTGTTCTTTTGCTTTTGTGGTTATAACAAAGCCATCCACTAGGTGTCAGTATAAGACTTTCAGTGCCATGAAACAGCGGTATGGAAAAGAATATGATTGATATATATAGCTTGATGATTTACACTTTTAATCAGCATGTTAAAGATGCTTGAAATATGCTAGCAAATAGAGTTGTAAAATTTTAACACCAAATATAACATGCTATTGACTTACAACAAACAAAAGCAATGTAGGTGCACTAGTATGATTTTTTTTTTGTCATATACTTTGGGTCAACTAATATTATGCACATTATGGGGTTTTTAGTCAAGATGATTAAGATTTGCCAAAATTCTAACTAGGGATGTACCGTTCTAGCTTTTTCAGTTACAATACCAATATAGATACAGTTACTTTAAGTATCTGTTGATACCCGATATTAACCAATAACAGCGTATAGGCAGAAAAATGGCTTAACTTACAAACTTACAAATAACTTATACACACTGTTAACTTACTGCACGACAGATTCAACTGTGTGATGCAGCTGTTATTTATCCTTCCAATAACTACAGAACAGCTGTGTATGAATATAAGTTCAAGCCGTAGGAGACGTTTTAAGCCATAATCAGCCTGTAAATAGTCTTATTACATCTTATTACCCTGGCCAACCAGGGTATCTCCTTAATCGATATCACACAACCAATACCTGCTCCAGCTCGTTTTTCAGTATTGGTCAGTACCAATGCCAGTATCATATCTGTGCATCCCTAATACTAACCAACTCTTCAGTTAAATCTCATATCTCGATTTATTCTATACCCCTTCCTCCAGGGTGTTTATGTAAGGAAATTATCTGTGAACAGGAACAGATGAATTAGACTTCATATTAAGACACAACATGTTTGAGTGTTTGATGGGCTGGTTGATGGAACTGTGTCTCTGTTTCCTCCACATGTTATCTCTCAGCAAGGTCTTTATCTCAAACACTAATATGAGAAGTCATGACTTGTTTCGGAAATGGGAGTGTTCTAAACCATTTTTATTTAATATTCTCCATGTTAGCCTCAAGGTGGCACCAAAATACCACATGTGAACCACTTTTATGCATTTGTCACACTCGAAAGCTTTCTGTGTTTTCTGTTTTCTGTGAACAATCACCAAAATTGTCTCAACACTCACTTTCTGCTTTCAAAACTCTTGCAGAAGTTGACAGTGAGGGACTACGTGTTTCTATTATTTTGGCTGTTGTTTTTTTGGTCTTTTAAACAGTCCCTTCCTGTCCCACTGCACCCAACCCGTTTCCACCACCTTTTCATCAACCTGAAAACTCAAATCCCTCCAACTGGACCACTAGTGCTACCTTGCTGTGGATGCTGGCGGTCACAGCCCTCTGCACAGCCATAATGGGCCGTAACTCAAATGGGGCCACGTCACCGTCAGCATTCCTGGTCCTTCCAAGAGGCCGGTCGCCTGCAGGTTACCAGCCACGCTGCTTGTCCCTGTTTGTCCGCTCTCACTAAAAGGAAAGAATGTTTTCCCCCACAACACGGCTGTGTGGGGATTAAGACCCATTTTGAGTGGCCCCGGGTCGTGCAGCAGATGTTAGCCAGGATAGTGCTTGTTGCCGTGCCGACGGTGAGCCTACGGGATTGGCCTGCCCAGACGACGTTAAGCTTGTGTACATGTATAGAAGGGTATTTGAAAGGGTTATGAGGGTCCGAAACACATTAAAGAGAAAAGTGGTGGGAAATTTGGCACAGTGGTCAAACTGATTGTCTCAGGAGACAGTCAGAATCTGCAAATACAAACCTGTAAGAGCCATGCCTATTGCCCCTGTAGGCTCCTGGGATTTGGTCTGTTCAGACCTAAAGGTGTGGTGCAATCTAAAAAACAATATGACATGTTGCATGTGAAAACAATATGGACACAATGTAGAGTGTTCTTCTAATGTTACTGGAATTTTGGTCCTAAACTTTGCTTTCTTGTATTTTGCTTTTGCTTTTTTGCTTTATTCTTTATTCACGTTTGCTTAATGGGTGATGGTTACACTGAGAAAGGAGATGTTTCATGTATAAGCTGAGTTTGTCCATCAGACAGGTGTGACTGCAGGCTGAATGTGTTCATCATGGGGCCCAATGCAGGGCAGGGCTGTCACACTACGAGCAGAGGATGAGCAGGGCCAGACAAGACATGACCCTGTACTCTCGTGTTGTAATGGCTGTAGAAGGTCTCTGTTGTCTGTGGGTGTTGTTGAGTTGGTCTTTTTGCATTGCCCAGGATATGTCATTCAGAGTAAGTGGAAAAGGAAACTTCTTGAGGGCAAAACCCATGTGCAACTTAGAAACAATCAGTGCGTCACTGTGAGTGAGTCCTAGTTCACGGTGCAGGGGTTGTCGTGACATGCAGGACATGTTCTTAAACCATGCACTTTCAGAGACAGAATAATTGGAGACATTATACAATTATCAGAAAAATGCAGCAGTTCCGGTGTCCAAATGGCTTGATAAATGCCCAGAACCACTACTAGCATTTGTAATATGTGCATGAATATCACTTATATAAAAGTCAGATCACCTTGCCCCATTTGTTTCAGCAACAAAAGTTAGTTTGAAAGTGTGGAGGCACAGCAGCTTGAGTTGACCATGAAGAGCCTTTGACCCTGGTGATGAACTGTGATAGACATGTGCCAGGCAGGGAACAAGAGCTGAGGGGACATGATAGGAAGGATTCTCCTTTCTTCCTCTGGAGAGGAGGCGACTGCAGCAGGAGCACCTGGGAGATATGACACCACCGAGGTCAGACTCCAGATTACAATCCCCTTGGTCCGAGTGGCACAGATGTCCAGTGGCTGTGTGCCATGTCAAACTGTCAGAGAGTGGCCTGCCGAGACGTGTCACGGGTGTCACGGCCTGAGCCCAGAGGTGACGGACAGCGCGTGTGTGCGTGTGTGACAGCCACAGAAGACCACTGAGGAGACGAGAGGACGCACATCTGACCTCTGCTCTGCCAGCTCCATCTCGCTCTGTGCCTCTGACAACAACTTCACCACAATCTCCTTTTTGACAGTTGTGAGTGTGTGTGCTAGTGTGGAAAGTTATCTGAACTTAGCTAAAGTTAATACTATGATAGAGATGCAATGTGATATTATATTATCATTTACACTTTAAATCCACCTGATCTACAACAGTGTGAGATTTGCTTTTTAATACAAATCTAATTGTTCAGTGTGTTCCTCCTTTACATCATCGTCTATGTGTTGTGCAGGTCATGTGGGCTGCTGGTCACAAGGTGAGGGACATTAAACACTTAAGAGACAAAACTGTGAAAATACAAACAAAGCCGCAGTGGGTTTGACACATGTCACAGAGGACAGACACTGGAGAGGCCCACAGTCCCCATGAACCGCTTTGAAGTCTGCCAGCAATTGTGCTGCTAGTTTGGGAGTGTTGCCTTTCCTGCCCTTGGGCATAGCTGCAGGGCAGATGCACTTTGCTTTTGGTAAAACACTGTCAAGGATTAGACCCATTAGCTGAACAGGAATACAGCACAGCAGAGGTGGCTTTAGCTCTCTGTTAGGGGGGATTGCTTAGAGTCTAACTGATGGATTGCTGTAACATTTAGTGGGCACAGTTTGGCCTGTGTAAAGCTGTTTTCTGGCTGATTAAGACCTGATGAGCATAATCGTCCAAACCTCTCAAGTGTCCCTTCAGTCGCAGTCATTATGGTGCTGTTTGTGTTTCTGCTCCAGGCACTGGGCAAATACCTTTGCCGCAGCAGCAGCAGGTTTCCTCCTCTTCCCTCTTCTTTCCTCCATTACCTCCTCTAATGACATTTACACATGTGCTTAGGAGAGCTCTGCACATCTGTCTATCATTCTGTCCTTTTCTTCACTTACACTACCACAGGAGAAGAATATACATTTTGTAGCCCAACTTTACCTAATGAAAAGCACAATGCAGTAAAGAACAGAACAACAAGCTGGAGTTTAAGATAACTGAATCAACAATACTGAATACATATTTATTTATTTATTTGTCATTCCATTTCATCCATTTTTATAATACATCATATTGTATTACATTTAATCTATATTACATTAGATTAAATAATAATAATAATAAATTAATAAAGTAATTAGGTTAAATCTAATGTAATCTGTCTCTTTTCAAGAGGACTTTTTAAAGCGGAAGAAACATGTTTACATATAGAACCAAATTTGAATAAAATATGTAATGGACTAATTCTTAGTTTTATTATAGAAAGGGGGGATGCCAGTGTTTCAAAAGCTGCAGTAGTACAGCAGCATTAGCAGAATGTCCCAAATCTGTAATACAGCATAAAATATTTTAATAGGTCTCATAAAACAAGTGAATTCTTTAATAAAACACTATGAATAAAATCACAATCTGTTTCAGTTGAGTTTTTTTTTTTTGGCAGTTTCAGTCAGGTACAGTTTTGAAGCTGAACAATATCTTCAGCTCATTGTAAAAGACAGGTTAATACCAGGCTTGGCCAGGACTGCTTTTGCTGAAGGATTTTAGCTATGGTGGATGTTTTGGGTTCATTAGAGGAAACCGGAGTGTCTGTAGGAAATCCACCCAGACACAGAAAGAACATGCAAACTCTACACAGAAAGGCTCAGGAATGAACCTGGAACCTTCTTGTTGTAAAGATATTTGCTTTTTTGAATTATACTTATTTTAAGTATGAGTTACAGGCAGATTATACATTGTGCAAGTGTTGAAATATGTATTATTTGGGAAGAGCCACACTTTGAAAACACATAATAATTTTGAGTATACAGTATATCAGTTATGTAAAGCCAATAGAGCTTTATTACGCTCCATTGAGGGTCTGACCTGAAGATGACTTTGAGTCAGACCAAATGATTTCTACCTGGAAGCGCTCTCAGTATATCTTAGGTTTCACCACTTGTATTGATTTTGTATGCATTCTTTGTATGTTTTCATTTTGACTAGTCTTCTCTGGACACCTAAACTTTTCAACTCCTCACCTCTGCATGCCCTTTGGAGTTTGAATAGTACTTTAAGTGATCTCCCTGTTTCTTAAACTCACACACACAAACGCATCAATGCACACCGCCGAGCACAAATACATATACTCTGACACGCATACTCACATCACTCCTCAATGAGACTTGCCCAGCAGCCATGTCACCCAAGCTTCATTTTACTACTGATTGACATGCCTGTAAAACGCCTGCCCCTCCACACACGCACACACACATGCACAGACTGGAGCTGTCACCTCAGTCAGTGGTATTACCTTAACCTTATTTTGTTCAGCCTGTCCGTCATTCCTATTCTTCCTCCCTCGACATGAGAATGGCTCCCTGGGTGACTGTGTTTGAGAACATGAATGAAAAGGTTTCCGCATGCTACCTGGCGCCACTTTGCCCACCCTCCACCAAACCCTCTTGTCTTGGTTATGGGGCAGGTGAAAAGACATACAGTACCTGTCTGTAACTGCATGTGTGTGCGCTTTGGGCTCTCTTTTATTTCCACTCTTCAGGTCAAGTTTATAATGCCTCCGGTCCTACACAAAAAGGTGGGAGACTTACAGATAAACTGACATTAAGCTGGGGAAGGAAGACTCTATAAGTTTACAGGGACAAGCGTATTAGTGTTGAAGTGCTCATTAGCAATGCTTAGAGGCTAAACTTGTGACATTAACAGGATTTTACACTTTACGTAGACTTATTATCACAACAGTTACAAATGTTGCTTATCGCCGGCCTCCTAGCATAACTGCCTATAAACTATTTTTTATATTTTGGCCATATTTAATCTTCTGTTTCATTCTACTCTCCAGACCTTGTATGTGTCATTGTCTGTGTCCACAACCAATCAGATTTTTACAGCCAAAAAAAAACAAAACTCAAACTCCCTAAGTCATATTTCCTCGCCTATAAATCAAGAAAAATTACTTAGGCAATTATGCTAAGAGATTTTACACATTACTGAGAAGCAAAACAATTGTGATTTAAAGCACTTAAAGCTCTTTATCTTACATTGAGGTCGTGAGACACTTTACCATTCAAAACAACATAGGCGATGGTAGTTACATACAAGATGTCTGTTTAACTAAATGCTTGTGTGTAGAGTGTGTGCTAGTTTATACTGGTTTCCCTCTCTCTCCTGATGCCTTATCTGCCAGTTCAGCAGCTTGTTCCCATGATAATTTTTTAGTCCTAGATTAACATCACTTTGCTGTTGTTTAACCTGGATGGATTTCTGTGATTTGTGATTCTTTGTTCTGGGACATTTTTAATTTAATCTTTTGTCCTCTAATTTTCTTCCCCAGGACACTGTTGCACCAAGGATGATTCCCTCAAGGGCACAGATAAGATGCTGGAAGTGTGAACATGCAGCGTTTCATATGTATGTAAATGCAGATGTGTACATTTCCCCAGGTATCGCAAGGTTAACAGATAGTGTGCAAACTGTATGGCTTTTCCAAGCACAGGATGGTGTAAGGGTGCTGTAGGAGGACATATCAGCAGTTTGTGATTGGTATGTGCATAACGTCGAAGTGCCTGAATATGTTTACTGAATACATGAATGTGCCTGTTCACGCAGCTTTGATTGAGACTTGGCAGCAGCGGAAAGTGGAAATGACAATATTGAAAATTCAAATACGCTCCCATACAGGTTTATGTTGTTGTAGGCATGTATAACTCTGCTTGAGATGAGCATTAACTTGCTTATTGTTTGTTTGCCAGGTTAATTTTGCAGCCAGCTATGACAAAAAGTAGAAGATGTGAAATAAATGAAAAATGGGCTGACACTTGATGTGTGTGTGTGCGTGTGCGTGTGTGTGCATGTGTGTGTGTGTGTGTGAAAGTTGGTACAAGTGCATCGGAACGAGGAGGGCAGAAATGGCCTTGTGTCAGTCACCCTTTGGCAGCTCTTTAACCCTGTAATTTATCACATCACTCCTCTCGCTGTGATGGGACCACTGTTCCAGCTGACAGCAGCGCCTCTGGCAGCGTTTGTGTGGGAGAGACAGGGCCAGAGAAAGGAAGATGGCTGAAAATGACATACCTGGAATAAAAAAAGAAATCTTAAGACATCAAACAAAAGCTTGTGGGGAGGATCCGGTTGCAGTGCTGCGCAGAGTGGAGTGGTTTACTGCTGCAAAGCACCACCTTATTTGTTTATATCAACATGGTTGTTGAGCAACAACCTCATTAACAGTTGTGTCGTGACTTAATATTTTGTTTTGTTTTCTGTTATTGCTTTGAATGAAGTCCAAAATATAGCTGGGCATGTTAGTTCAAGTTTGGGATGAACTGGTTTATGGAGACTACTAGTTCTTAAATAAGACTCCAGATCTCAGTGGAACAACAGGTTTTAGCGTGCATTAAAAGAGTAACACTAAAGGACTCCAGTAAAGCTGCACTGTAAATACTGGAAAACACATGAAAACTATATTATGCTGTCCATCTGTTTTTTGTACTTGGCATTTTCAAGAGATGCATGCACTGTGATTAAAAGTCAAACATTTTTGTTTCTCTTTATTTTAGGCTTGAGCTATCTAACCCTGAAGTTCAGTTGAGTGAGAGTGAAATGGTGAGGGGAAGTGATGGTGACAGAGAGATTTTAATAAGGGCTCTTCTGACCATGGACTGGAAATTAGTGGAGGAAATAACATTTCATTTAGTATATTTTACCAGATTTTCATATACTTCCTTCCGAAATCACTTACTTGAGCTTGAATAATCTGTCATGAGTAAAGCATTTTTAAAATGTATTTAAATAACGGCAAATGATAGTTTTATTATCCTTTCTTAAAAAGATTTCTTTCTGCACATGTATATTTACCTGAAGATCCTGGCTCAGTCCACATTGTCCCTCAAAGGCACTTTGCGTGGCTCACCCACAGGGCACAGTGTAAAAGAGACAGAGCAGACAAGGTCGTGCTTCCTGTGGACTGTGTTTGAAAAGGAGTCATATGTTTTCCCTCCTCTGCTTTGATGTTAAAGCAGTCTCTTTACTAGTGCAAAGACAGGCTACAATAACCTAGACCCCCCTCTTCACCCAGGCCACCGTCTGTATGTCAGCTCCACACTCCCACAATGCACTGCAGGAGGGAAGGTTACCCACAGCAACCTCAGCCAGGACGCAGTATGGCAGTTGGCCAGAAGCTGCACAGCTTTCAGCATATGTGGATCCCTGCATACATTTAGCTGTGTCGGTAGTTTACTGTGGTATGGAAAAGGGATATAGCAACAATACAATGCCAGTTTACACATGACTGAGTCTTTTGGTCCAAAGCATAAGAGTAAAGACACTGCACAAATTAGCAACACATGATTTGTCAACATTGTGTTTAAAGTTGTGCAGTTGCCAAGATGAAAGAGCATGTGACTTAAGATGTTCTGTGGTATGTTCATGAAGCCTGAACAGAGAATTTTTCAGCAGACTTTGTGAGTAATTAAAGACCTCCAGAATTAAACAAGCCAGTGCCTTTCCTTCAACTTGTTCTGTTCTATACCCATGTAGGGGCTGGCGATAATGACAAAAATGTTTCCAAATTATCACAGTGACCATATTCAGACAATATTATGACAATCTCTCCTAATATGCCTGTCATTGTCTGAGGTTCAAGTATTGCTCAAAAAGTGAATGAAGTGTAAAATTAACCACAAAAATGTTACTTTGCCAACAAATCTTAACACAAATCCTATGGATCAGTCTTTAAAACTTTTAGGACCAATGATGAACTTAAAGCTGCTGGAATTAAGTTTTGTGCTGTCATAAAACTGCCTATGAGACAACGAAAGGATCCTCTTATTATGCCAGCAAACTTGTTTATATATGACTAATCACACACTAATCCAATCCATGACTTCTTTTCATATCTCTTTTGGTACTAGATTAGTAGTTGGACTAGTGAGGCTGAGATAAAAGAAAAACATGCATGTTGTGATTTGCTACTATTCTTTACAACCTTATTTTAGTTTTTAATTGTAAAGGTTGAGAGAGAGAAAGCTGAGACATGCTGCATAGGGATGTTTGGAATGCAGCCAGTTTTGTTGAAGCTGTCACCTGCTGATTGTCTGTCCATCACTAGTGTCTGTGTTGTATGACTATAAGCTCACCTTCAACCAGTTTCCAAGTCAGTCTAAGGTCAAGGTGTGCAGGGTTGTCTGCCTGTCAAGAGCCAAGCACAATTAGGATGCCTATGCTGTTTAAATTCACATATGTATACAAGTCAGATGTTTTACTTCATAGACCAAAAACCTTTCTGTACCTAACCTCCTGTAGCTACTTCTTGCGCCAGTTGTGTAAAGGCTCTCTTGTATCATCAATTCTTATTTTAATATTTAAGTATTTGATTTCTAAACTTTCACTATTTAATAAAAAAATCAGGTATATGTTATTGATTGAGGGAAATTTAGCAAAAAAGTTTTGGAGTGCAATTAAAACTACAGATTTTAACACACTGATTTTTAGTGATGTTGTAGTAGTTATCCTTGATGGAGCAAGCTAGGCTGAATGTTATTCTCCCTAGCCTTGGAGAGGCAGATTGTCAAAAATTTGATATTAAAACTAGTATTGAAACTAGATGCTTTTTCCTGAATAGTTTTAGAACAAGTATAAGCCCACATAGATGGCCATGAATCACTATGGAACCTACCTGGATAACTTAGGGATTACATAGGTAACAAGGTAATATAAAAGAAAGTACTATTCTTCGTTCTTTAATGTTGAAAATGACATTCTATTGTCTACTTAAAGAATTTTTAAAAAAAATATTTATCGTGGCATCAGTATCAGTGAGTCCTTAGTATCAAAATTGAGTTTGAAATTGTAACACAACCAGATCTTCATCAGTGGCTTGTTTGCTCGGCCTTGACTCTGCTCCTGTCCTGATTAACTGTATTTTGTCTCTTTCTCCCCTTGTCCACTCTCGGGTTACAGGTCCTCATCAGATGGCGTTCTGCTTGGCTGAGCTGCACTTGTGGTCCACCAAGAGCTCACTACAAGTCAATGGTAAAGGCCTTATCTGCTTGTCCAATCTCTCTCTGCTCCTCTCTCCGTCATTCGCTGCCTTTCTCCTTTTGCTCCAACTGTGTCCACCTCTGTCAGCGCTCACTTTGTTTTCGCACCTCCTCTCAAACTATCAGACCACACAAATTCCCGCTAGTCTTCCTTCATTGTCCTGAGTTACTTGACAACTACTTCCTTCTTTAACTTTCCTTGTGCTCTTTCACTTCCCAATTGTTAAACGAACCCTCCGTCAAAAGAAAATCAGTTTTTTTCTTTTCCATTTTGTCTTGTCTTTCACAGTCTGCTGAGCTCCAGGTGTAGATAGTGTCTCTCTGTGGCTGTCTTCGTGTTTGTGTTTGGACGTGTACATGTGCCGTGCTGGGGATAGTGGTGACATATCCTATATTTGTTTGTTTTTTTGCCTGCCCTGTGTGTCTTGCACTATCTTGTAAAACGTGGAAAGATACAACAGAAGAAAAGGGCTAGATCACTGAGGCGTGTCATAGCCAATCAAATCATTTCTTTAGTGAAAAGTAACATCTAAAAAGGAGGAGTAAAATACAGTGTTGAACAACTTTGAACTTACAGACTTCCATTAGACTAATATTACTTTACTGTTCGCTTTTATCATTTGTTTTATACTGTGTGAAAACTAGAAATGAACTAATCACATTCAGTCATTTAGTGTCATTAATTACATTATCTGCAAATTGTTAAACATGGCATGTACTGAGAGGAGTGTTTTTCATCACCAGCACATAAGAAATAATAAAACAAAACACTAGAACAACATAAATGTTGTGTATAAAATATCTAATCTGTCTGGAAAATGAGCCGTCATCATCACAACACTCCGGGCACTCCGGTTTCCCCCATCAACTCAAAACATGCAGCACTCTGTGAACTAACATCAAGGACCATGACGTCCACCCTCCTGTGGGCTCACCACTCACAGAGGGGTTCATAGGGTGGGTCAGGTGCGTAGTGGACTGGGCGTCAAACAGCTGCCCCCATGACCCAGCTGGATTAAGCGGGAGAAAATGGATGGATCATCACAACAGTCACCACAGTCACCATCATCAACTCACAATAGTTTTTAAGATTGCTGGTCAATTTTTCTTATATTAGCCTGTATAATAATATAATACAATTTTGTTTCCTCATCACAAACATACCTGGAGTTGTTTTGTTTCATTCACACATGTTTAGCATTCAAGCCCTGCATATTTGGCCTGAGTTCTTCTCTCAAACTGAAAATACTTTGTCATGTGGTAATACAGGAAGTGCTCCACTGTGTTTTGAAATTCTATACACCTTCACTAGACTCATTTGGATAATTTCATCCTTAGAATTGTCAATCTCTACTGAATTAAAAGTTAAAGGCAGCTATTAACTTGAAAACTACCACTTCTTGACATCACAAGGTGGAACAGAGCATTTTGAGGTTGGAGAAGTTGACAGACTAATAATAAAGGATTACTCAAACATGTGCGAATGAAACAGATCAGGAAGTAACATGCTAACATGGTTTAAAGCTCACAAGAGCCAGATTTGTGTAATATAGGACCTTTAAATCTCATATTTCGCCCTTTTACAGAATATTGGTCAATAAAAACAATAGACAGATTAGTTAATTAGTGACGTAATTGTTAGTAGCAGCCCGTTTTTAAACCGACTAACCAATATCACATTTTGGATAAATCCATTTACATCCAGCATTACGGTAATATTGGACATATAAAACTACAAGCCTGAATAAAGTCTCCTACTATATTAGCTTAAATCATTCATTTGCAGAGCTGTATGTGCATATGTATTCAGGTGCTGTGTTTGCATGCTCTCCTGTTCTATTAGTGTGACCTGGCCTCGGGAGCAGCGGCAGCAGCCAACAGCAGTGCAGTGATAAAGAAACGATGTGTTGTGCAAATCTGGCTGCTTACGCTTTGGGCCTGCAGCAAAAACACTCCACTCAGCAACTTTGTGCGGTTGTGGACATACTCAGAGGGCTTCTCCTTCTGCCCGCTTCTGTCTAGTTTTAAATATATATGTCCTATGTGTAAATCTGTATCTCCCTCAGGTGGTGATGGGTTAAGGCACTCCTCTGTCTTTATTAAAATCCCTCTGCGACCTCCATTCCAACTCGGACCCCCTTCCAATTCACCCTACCCTCTCTCCCTCCCTCTCCCTCCTTGGGTCTTATCTTAGCTCCGGCGCAGGCAGACGGGACAGGCCACTGGCTGATAGCGATTGTTTATCCCGCTGTGCGAAATTGCTGATCTGTCTTGTGCTTTTTCCTGACAGCGAGATGCTCATCGTTTTTTGCTCTGTCTTTCTCTCCCTCTCCTATGCCCCACAGATACAGATATTGGCACCTATCAGTACTACGATAAAGGAGAGCCAGGTAAATAGTGTTTATATTGGATGTCTGTTTGTGGTAAAGATAACTGGTATTTGTGTTGTTTTTGCAGTGTATGTATATTTACTTGTATAGGAGGAAGGGATTTTGGTAGCGACTATATTACTCACACATATTACAGTGCTATACAGCTTCTTGTCCCCCACACTAGACATTGCCAATATACACTTAGACTGTTAATATGTGGGATTAGAACCCTAAACCTTTAAATACACATTCCACACATTGGTTAGTCCTGTCTCCGTGTCTATCTCTTCTGCCTGTATTCGTGTTGACCCGAGGTCCTGCCACAGAGCGATAGGAAAACTAAACTGTTGACTTTTGCCTAGATCACATAGCACAAGGCCCCATGTAGTCCAGCCTCATATTGCCCCAGGCTGATGGTTTCTCTTACCATCAGGAAACATGCTCATAGAACTCCAGTCTGATCCACTGTGAAGAGATGGGCCTCTTTCTCTTGTTGGATCTGTAGACCACTTTATTTGATCTTCACTGTCACAGTCACAGACACTACATCATAGTCCTTACAGAAAATGTGCTGTTTTAGTGCTGTTTTAGTGTTTTTCACACAGTATACTTTTTAGTTAAAATTGTAATGTTCCATCTATGAGAAAGAAAATCTATTTATGTACATTCTTCTATAATCCTTTTTTTTCCAAATCTTATTTTGTTGTACAGTGTTTCTGTACCTCCTCTCACTGCGCCTGTATTTCATCATGTGGTTCTCTCCCTCGCCTCTCATCTGAGAAGATACCTTCTCTTTCATTTCAATCTTCACAAGAGAGACGATGCTCTTGCTCCAAATCCTTTCATTTGGAGGATTACTAAAGTGTGGCTTGATATCAGAGTAGAGCAGGGAGGGGGAGCCACAGACAAGGGGAGCTGAATCACTATCCAAAAGTATCCTAATACTTCACACTGGAGCTTGAGTCAGGGCCACACCAAAGATTACAGTTAACTCCACGCCTGACTTGTGTGGTTAGAATTATACTATGACATTTAGCTTTAGAAAGGCTCTGCTTGTGTGTTTGTAGGGTGAAGCTTCATGACAGTATTGCCATGGTGTGTTTCATTTGAATTTGTGAGTTATGTCATATATTTTTATTTGTCTGGAAAAAATAGTTAGAAAAAAAATTAATTCATAAAGAAGTCTTTTTTTTTGTCTTGAGAAGGTTCTAACTGCACTGTAGCCATAGAAAGACCACTGTGTCAAACAAGAAAAACCACTGCAATTAAATAAAGAAATAATTCCTTTTCTAACCACTAGAGGGAGACCCAAGCTCAGCAGAGTGACTCCAGGGGTGCCCTGCAGCCAGGCCCCCTGGCTGAGGAGCAGGTGCCCATGTCTGGGCCTGTCTGGCCTCTTATCTGATTAATACTACTAATCCTGGAGCTGCTCCTGCCTGCCAGAGAGCCTAGCGCCACACTGGCCACTTTCTTGCCTCTGGCATCTGGGCCATGACGCTTGGTTTTAGGTTGCATTGTGCCAACACACGCTTTTGGAGTTGCTGGGATGTTTGAGCTCTAGATGAAATCACTGCCCACTTCCTATTTTGTGCAAGTTACACACTCATTAAATGTCTGGCTTTTCTGTTGCAGCTGGCCCACTTGAGCATCACTATTACAATGAGAAACAGCATTTCTGTGAAGGTGAGTTAGCAGCTGATGGCCCTCTCCCAGATAATTGAGTAGATCTTATAAGAAGGCTGAAGTAGTGGCCGTCTCCCACTGAATGACCATCTTGTGTAAACGACTCTTCTCGGCAGTCAACTGTACCATCTCTCCCTCTCGTGCTTCTTTCCCTGATTGTCACTCAGTAGTGGAATACAAACAGCCTTATCAGGAGACGAACACTCACCCCCACAACCACACACACAGTCATTGCTTATTTGCATGCATCTGTTTACCTCCCCTTCCCACTCATTCTTAATGGAGAACCCTTTTTAATAGTTTGTTTCAGTCAAGATGAAAAAACAGGGAGGCAAATAAACAGATAGCAGTGTGATTGTGTAGTGAAAACAGCAGACCTCCTCCACATTTTCCTCTCCCACTGAAAGTATAAACCAAGAAGGAGATGCACAAATTCAATTAGCTCTTTTAAAAGCCTCTCCTTTCCTCCCTTGGTGTAATCACTAGAGATTCATGCAGTGACGGGTGGCTGTGAAATTAATGCATGTGAAAGATATGTGCTGCTAACTGCAAGGTTGCATTTGGTAGATAACTTTGGTCCTAAACTCTTTGCTTTTAATTTTCCACTTGTAGTTTTCAAAGTATGAATCTTAATCACATGTTTTTTTGAAAGTCACAATCTTTATAATTCACAATAAATAAGAATCATATGAAATTGTATGTGTTGTTTATGTTTTTTTTTTACTTGGTGTATATATATATGTGTATAATTTCTTGATTTTCAAAGTCCTAACCTTAAATGTTATTTATTTTGTAGCTCGAGGTCTTGCATGGATCCCTAGAAATCACAGACCTGAGAAGCTCCGTGATTTGTTGAAAGAGTTGGAGGTACACGCCCCTGATCTTAACCTCCCAGGGACCCCCTCCCTTCCACCTTCATCGTCTTTCCCTCTCGGGGGAGTTTGAGAGTTTTCCCTTTCCGAAACGGCCGATTGATTAACAAATAAGGGCATTCTCTCTCTATTCTCCCTCTCTCTCCACTCACGATGTCATTTCTCGTTTGTTCTCTTTTCTCCCTGTGCTCTCTCATCACCTCTCTTTCGGCCTGGCTCTGTCATCGAGGGGGATATTTGAGGGGATCAGGGTCTACAGACTGCCCCTCATCCTTCCTCCCTTCCTCTCTTCCTCTTCTTCGCCTCAGAACTTGTGGAAGTACAGACCAAGCTTTGTTTTGCCAGGACCTGTCTGTTCCACGAGAATGCATGCACATAGACAACATTAGCTGTCCATGCACCTCCCTCCTGTCACCCATAACTATTGTCTGAAACTAGAAACACCCCGACTCACCTCCACTCCCACACTCCTTCCCTCTCTCCTCCCATCCAATCACCCCAGCTGGGCCAGGAATGTGCCTGGAATGAGTGACCTTACGCACACACACACTGCACAGAACCTGCATCTTCTTTCATCTCCTTTCTCTCCATAGCATAATTATTTTGTAAAAGAATCAAATCTAACTCTACATTTCATACATTACATTATATGTTTTATTCTCGCCACTCTTGTCACCTTGTCCATGCAGGAACTGTTGCTGACCAGTACCTGCATTCACACTAGATGGAGAAGCAAGCACTGTTGCCAGGTACACACCCCTCTAAAGCCACTGATGCAGATAAACAGGGCCTTTTGGTGTCCAAAAGCGACTCACCGTTCTATTTATTTTATTTTGCATATTTAGCCAGGAAAATGTTGAGTAGTGATAATTGTTAATAATTTGGTACAGAATCTCATCCAAAATGAGATGCAGAGGCTGCACTAATAATAATAATAATAATAATAATAATGCATCAGTTTTATATAGCGCTTTTCAAGACACTTTACAGAGCATTATTCATTCACTCCAGACCTGGTGGTGGTAAACTACTATTGTAGCCACAGCTGCCCTGGGGCAGACTGACGGAAGCGAGGCTGCCAATCTGCGTCATCGGCCCCTCCGACCACCACCACGATTCACTCACACACCACTTTCATACTAGGCAATGTGGGTGCTGTGTCTTGCCTAAGGACACTACGACAGTTTTTGCCACTGGCGCCCCACTGTGGCACCTGGAATTCCCAGTGGTCTCCCATCCAAGTACTAACCAGGCCCGACCCTGCTTAGCTTCTGAGATCTGACGGGATCAGGCTTTGACCAGCCGGTATGGCCACAAGCTAGCACTAATAATTGACTAGCTGCAGGTGCTTGGGTTTTAGAAGTGAATTTTATTGTACACTGGTCTTTGGTGATAGTGTGAGGATCATCAATGATAAAATATTATTATTATTAAATTATTATAATATTTGTGCAGGTGATGCTGAGCAGTGGGATTCTGATAACCCTATCACTGAATGGGCCTCAGTTGGAACAAATATGTGTAGACCGCACACTAGTTGGACGACTTCCAGGCAACACTGTAACTGATGGTTAGTTCAAATTTCTTTCTATTTCAAAAGCATGAATTTACCTTATTCAGTATGTGCTCAGTATTTATCGTCTTTCTTCTTCTACCAGTGAAGCTAATGAACTCTAATGCATCACCATTATGCCTATTACAATACTAGAATTTACTGCCTTCTTTTGTTCTTTATAAAAGCCCTGAATGAAATTATGGTGCAAATATTTCAGAGGATGTACTAACACAGTAAGAAGATTTAAGATTTAATCAAATCATCTTTTTTTTCTCACATGGCCTGGATACCCATTATCTGCCCATGGTCTTTCACACAGACAGGACTCAACATTTACATTCAAGTATTTGAAAACCGCAAAATGGTCGACCAGACACTTTCTGTCACACTGTCAGCACAAACTACATGCTCAGTCTGACATCTCATGCATTTACAGACACTTGCTGCTTTTGGCTTTCTGCTTTGTCACACAGTCGCTTTCAATTGAGCACAAACATAACAGGTGCCACAGGTGAACACTGCAACTTTGGCGGCTAATTGTGGGCAAATCCTTTTGTGCTGTGTGCGTCCAGGGGCCTTCCCTTAAGAGCATCCATCAGTGTTTTTCCTTCATTGTGCATTCCTCCAGGGACTACCACCTCCCCACACTTTCTTGCCTTTGCTCTGCAGCTCTGGCAGGAGTGAATAAGGGGCCGTGGACACCAGCCCAAATCTGCTAATTATTTCCTCCTCTCTGTATCAATTATTTGCCCATAACACCGCCCTATTCCTTTCCACTCAGGTCTCCAGACACCTGATAAAGCCCTGCAGTGCACTCTCCCTGTGCACACACTCATTTGTCCATTTGTTCTAACACATGTAATTACAACGCACAAGCTTTTTCAGGGTCAGATCCCAGCACTTACAGTAATGTGTGTCCACACAGATGTACACAGTGGCAAATACACAGGGTCACACACACTCAGCCAGGTACACAGCACTCGTCTCCCGCTGTGCTCCATTCAAAGCCTCAGAGGCACTAATTATTAGAGTAATGGGTGTGACAGGGTGGGTTCTGGGGATTTTGTGTGTGTCAGGGGTGTAAGTTAGAGTCTGTTCTAACATCTGTCACTTGTTAAATTAGCTCAGACAATTAGAATAGCAAGTCACAAGCTATATCACACATTTAAAACATCTAATTACCCTTTATACAGTAACAATGTAATTGTGACTTGTCAAACTATGTGTGGCTTTGGGACACTTGCTGAGTGAGTAGCCTATGCTGCTTCTATGTTTAGAATTCATACTATTTTAGTATTTGATTCACACTTGACCAAAGTTTAATGTTTTCTAAACTAAACTACAACTAAATTACATTCACACCGAACTGAATATACGTATGCTGGCAACGTATTTGTCCCAGACAAAAACTGGTACCAATGTTTTGTCTTCTGAGACAATGTAGGCCTATAGTGTCACTGCAGAATATACAACGAGCCATGGTTTCATCATACCAAATTTGAGATTACATGTACTTTACACCATCAAATATTACAAGCTTCCATTGGCTGATGACGAGACTAAGCTGAGTATATGCTCCACGATTAAGCATCCTTAAGTGATTTTCCGTAGCTGGTTTCATTTACCCACGTTTAAAATGTGCTTTGGTTAAGCCTATTGGCCTCTTATGTCAACATGCTGCTGAGGAGATGGCATTAAATGGATTTAGTAGAATGTTATGAGAGAGTGACTGTGAGCGCCACTAGTTTGTTTCATGCGTGTGGCTTTGAATACATATATGTGAGTTTGTTGCTAACAGTGCATGCATAAGACATGGTTCAGAGCTGACGTTCATAGTAGTATACATGACATCTGTGCAGTTTCTTTTGCAGTAAGTACACACATACACACAATGGGTGTGTGGATGTGTCAGAGGGGTGCATTGAGGTTTTGGGCTGGGTCAGGAAGGTCTGGCCCTTAATACCAACCCTGCCACCTGCTTCAGTGTTGGGCCAGTCTGTTTTCATATCCACTCCTTCATTTGGGAATGAATAGGATTAAATGTAATCCTGTTTATAGACACCCACAGAGATCAATACTAAACTGCATTTAACTTGATTTGTCTGTAATCTGCCACAAAGATGGTTACTATTGCATTAAACCTTGTATGGAAAACCCAAGACTTTGTTAATAATTGTTTTTTGTCAGTTAGTTTGGGAACCAAAGCATTTTTTTCATTTAATGCTCTATAATACAACTTGGTATTTGGGACAGATTTTAAGATGCCAGTACAATAGTAGTTTGAATCAATGTGAAGTGTAATCATACTGATTCTAGCTAGTAGTTATAAATAGTCACACACACCACCATAACTAATGGCTGGTTAGATTTCTAAATCTCAGGGTGCAGCCTTTCTCGCTCAACTCAAAGCGAAATATCTGAGAGACATGTGTAATACCCCCCTTTCCATTTAATTGGCTTCATAAACAGATTAATTTTGAAGGAGAGGAGCTTAATTGCTAATCAGCGTCTCCATGCAGCTTGTGAAGAGTTGAACAGGATCAAGTGTTTTCTTCTTTCACAAAAAGACCTCAGAGCCTTCACTAGGAGTAGGAGATGGAGTATAGAAAAAAGATTGTAAAAGTCAAGGATGAACAGAGCGATGGGGGAGAAATGGAAAGCGTGAGTTATTTGCTTTAAATACTGCATCTTTGCTAATGTCATCAACAGCTGTGATTATGTTATTGCAGCGGTCGTCACTGATCGGCTGATTCTGCTGTCCTTCCTGGAGCAAAGCCAGCTGTGTGTAGTGTACATCAACAAGAAGAACCTCACCTCATCAGAGACTGTCCGAAAAGCAGAGAAACTTTCCCCCTCTGAAATCAAGGTAATCAGAAAGTTTACTAAAATAAACTCAAGTTGATTCCTTAAATGATAGAAGGATAGAAGCAGTGTCCTTAAATTCCTTTCCCAAAACAAGACGTCTCTCTGTCCTCAATGATCAGCTAGCTAAATGCTAACCTTGGCATTATCACATTACTGCCAGACCCTTTTGTTAAAGTGTGTGCGTGGTGTGGGTTTGTGTAAAAGCAATCGTTCCTGCCGTGAGTCTGTCTCCAGCACAGCCCTGATAAGACACACACTCTGCTTCTGTCTCGCACGCACACACACACACACTGAGCCACCACCCAATGATACACGCCACACGCATGCACTGCACCTTA
Source organism: Odontamblyopus lacepedii (assembly GCA_034769755.1). Classification (NCBI taxonomy): domain Eukaryota; kingdom Metazoa; phylum Chordata; class Actinopteri; order Gobiiformes; family Gobiidae; genus Odontamblyopus; species Odontamblyopus lacepedii. The sequence continues at coordinate 21,384,634 of CM068354.1, forward strand.
CACATATGTCCGGACACACATGGTACTGCCCATCCCCCCGCACACTCACACCCAGATTGCCCTGGTCCACTGGGCTAAGCTGGAGAAGGGAAAGTGGGGGGTGTTGGGAGGCTAAACTAATCCGGCCCACAGAAAGTGGTTTTTGATTATTGCTGACCAGCAAACGCCAGCAGAAAAAACTAGAAGAGGCAAGAGATGGCAGTGAGGGATGGAAGGACGGAGGAGAGTAGCAGCGACAGAGTGTGTTATTAACCCGCTGATTTTAGATTCTTTGCCTTTTCATTTGTAATCTGTCACTGATCTCTCAGTTTGGCTTTGGGGGCAACGCTTTGTTCCCTTTATCATCATATATCCTTCCATCTTTTTATTCCTGTCTGTATTTTGGCTCCAAATCAAATCCCTCATCCCCTCACTCCTCCACTAAAGTGTTAGTAGGGCAGACATGGATCAGTGAGCCTCAAATTTACTGTATTCATACAGTGCAGTTTGCCATTGTAATATTTTTGCATTGGCTTTAAAATCGATTTTAGTTCCAAGAGCCTGGTTTTCACAACTCACCTTTTAATTTCAAATGAGATGTTTTTTATATCTCAAGTACTACATTTAGAATTTATAACCTGTGTTTAGACCACTGTGGCTAGTGGCTACAGTGTCATATTTTGTGCTGTTTAAGTTAATTGTTCAGTCTTTTCTTTTGAATGACTTGATCAATATTATATGACTTGATTTATATTTTCATATTTTCATGCATTTGGCCTTGTGAATGTGGTTGCTAATAAAACATGTGTAGACCTCCATTTAGATCATGGTGAGTTGGTAGATTGTGTTGGCAATGACATCCTGAAGAATACAAAGTGGGAACCAGCAGGAATGGACATAAGACTGGGTCACACTTGAAGACTTGCTTATTGACTTTGTTTAAAATGATTTCCATAAAGTGGCCTTTATGAATGCGTGTGTGTGAGTGCGTGTGAATATATGTACTGTATGTATCACATGTACCGTTTCCCTTTATCTCTCCCTTTGTTGTTGTCTTATGTACATGTTTGTGCGTACCCCCCTTCCCCACATCCACCCAAGTGCCACGAGAGCTCATTACTGTGTGTCTCTGTGTTGTGGCCTGTAGAGCGTGGCAGACCTTCCCAAAAAATATGCACATTGCTAAAACAAAAAGCCCCACAGAACAAAACACATACAAGGACATTAATAATAGAAGATCAAAAACAACCGTAGACAGCAACATACTGAAGTAGATTGGGGAAGGACATTGAATTTGGACAACAGATAGTTTCAGGGTATGTGAAGCCTCAGTTGGGTCAATCAGTGAGTTTTTCAGTAAGTAGTTCATATTGTCTTACTCATAAGAAGTGGTTGTTTATTATTACCACTAGTGCAGATCTTTGCTATCAGCTGTTTTTAATCTCATGCCCAGCTTTTCTGTGTGGAGCTGAGTGGCCAGGGGCGTAGGATACACCGACGAGTCTCTCTCAGTCATCAGCAAGATGTGGCTCTGTGTTGGTGGAGCCAGGAGGAGTCCGAAGAGGAGCTGTGGCCATGGGGTCCCACAGAAACACATAGGAACAACCTGGTTCTGCTCAACTGTTCACCCACTGAGGGTCTCAAGGTGAGCCACAAGGCCTCAAAATATAATATTGATTTTTAGTGCTACAAAGAATAATAATGATTTCAAAATTCATCCCAAACAAGAGTGAATTACATGATTTTGTTACATTTTGTAACATTCCTCAAATATGTGACCACCTTCATAGAAAACTTCTGAATGACAAGTAAAGTTACAGTAACATAAACAATCAGCTAAATAATGTTTAAGTTAAAGGAACTTTCTAGTGAGACCCACTACCATGAGATATTATTTTCTGGCCTAGAATGTTCCTCAATATGGCATCAATAGTCTGACGTCACGGTGGCTGATCGCTAGTACTCATGCCTCATAGCAAGAAGAATCCGGGTTCGAACCGTGGGTCTTTCTGTGTGGACTTTGCATGTTCTTCCCGTGTATGGATGGGTTTCCTCCAGGTACTCCGGTTTCCCCCATCAACCCAAAAACAAGCTACATAGTATGAAAGTGGTGTGTGGGTGAATGATGATGATGCTCGGATTGATGGCGCCAATTGGATTGGCAGCCACGCTTCTGTCAGTTTGCCCCACACAGCTACACTAGTAGCTTGTCACCACCAGGTATGGAGTGAATGAACAATTGAGCTGTAATGCTCTGTTAAGCATCTTTGGGGACATGTGTCTATGAAAAGCACTATATAAATAAAACACTTAATTACTTAATCACAATATTCCAACTCAGAACAGAGTAATTATTCAACTGAAAATGTGTGAAGTTCTCATAGACCTTTAGCCACAAAGAGGAGATGCACTGCTGATTGGGTTTTAGAGGTGGTATATCATTAAGTTTCATTAATAAGCACGGTCATAGTATAGCGTGAAAAAGTAAGACTGAACATGACACCAGTTTGACATTCGTCGATTTGTGATAAAAAACTGTGTTAATACGTTTCTATATTATTGACCATTTATGACAACTTATTTTATGTATTATTTTCATTAAGAGCTGCACAGATATGGTAATATGGCTTCAAAATGGTGGCAAATCTGTGCAATTGGTCCTTAACCCTCACCCTTAACCCTCACCATATGACTTAAAAATTGTTCATATCTTACCATCTCCTATTCAACATTAATAAACAAGCAGACCACACAAAATAGAGGTACAAGGAGCAAGTTCCATATTAGCAACTGCAATATATTCACCACAGAAGCAGGAGAGAAAATGTGTTAGGAATTGCATGCTAAGACAACTAATTCTTCAGTTGCAAATAAGGGAGAGATGAAAAGTAGGGGGGGCTTTATGAATATTGAAATAATCAAAGCTTATGTTGTTTGCTGTTTTTCCACATTTTGCATGTTGGAATGCACTCAACATTTATCGCACTCCTTCACCGAGTTTATTCCTTCTTCTGGCCCTCTCCCTCCCACTGTTGTTTCACTCCTCCTTCCTTTCCTCCACGCTTCCAGAACATTAAAGTGTCTTTGCGGGTCTGCACCATCGCGTGCTAATGAAAGCGTTTGTTGTCATTTTTCAGATGCGCGGTGTGAAATTAAGCGAGCAGTTTATGTAAGAGCCGTGAAGAGAATCAAACGCCAGGCACACATCGGGAGACGGCAGCTACTTCAATCACTTCAAGCTCATATATATGTTCCTTTTGTTCAGTTTGCTATCTGCCGCACTAAGCCAATTTTCTAGCCAGTCTCTCGGCATTTAAAAAAGTCTGATTTCATTCCCTATGTGGTCTTAATTCATACCCCCTCTACTTCATGCTGATAAGTGGAGCCATGGCATGCAGGGGGTTGGAAGGTGCGAAGCAGAGAAAAACACATTTTTATGCAGCTTGTTAACATTTTTAATGATCTTTCTCCATGGTTCCCTCCTTTAACCCCACCTGCCTTCTACCCATGCAAACACACTGATTATATGTGCAGACATTTGTGTAAAATTAAGTTGCAAATAATTTCCAGGAATCAAAAATAGTTATTTTAACTACTATGACCGGTAGTAAACCGGTGCTTTTCACTTTGATTTGTTAAATTAGATGCTATTGACTGTTTACACATGGACTATTTTATGGCATTATCTTTCACCAAACACTCTTTGTGAAAATTAGATCTACTTTCTAGTGACTGACACATGGAATGGATAACAAGATGTGATACAAAACATCATCTAAAGCAAAATTATGCTGTTATAGCAACATATTAAATGCCAAAAATGACAATTTTGCCCTCACAATGTATAGTGTTGTCACTGGAATAAAAAACACAATATTTTCTATACTTTTTATAATACTTTTTATTATACATTCTGTGTTGGAATGTCTCAGTAATATTCCCATCACAACACAATTACTGTTTCTGCACCAATTATGGCAGTGGGAGTGTGTTATATTTGGAATAGTAATTTTGTGGCGACTTCTGCATTTTTTCACATCACTACAGCCACTAACCCTATTTCCCATACCTAAAAATGTCCCCCCACCACCCACTGTCCCTTCATCCCCCCACTCTCCGCTGAGTCCCTCAGTCTCTCCACCAGTCTCTCCCTGTCTTTCTCTGCTCCGTGAGCTGGAAAATTGGCTTCAAAAGGCCACTGCTGTGAACAAGGGCCAGCCACACAGTTGGGCCCGTCCGCTTTATCTTTTACGCCACGGAGGGGAAAAAAGGTGCCAGTGAGTGAGAGAGAAGAAGAATGGAAAAGAATAGTTTTGACCAGTCACTGAAACCAATAACCAGTAGAAAGCTACTTACTAGAGGCTTGTGTCTGACTGGGGCCTATTCTTACATTAACTTTATACTGCTTTTACTTGCACTCATCATGCAGGTCTGGGGCATTCCCACCAGTTATTATCAACTTCCTAGCTTTTCTACTTTCTGCAAACATATTTTCTCAAATTTGTCTTGTGTTTAGGTATCACAGTGCTTTAGGATTTAACTGGAGAAACGTCACTGGACCCCAGCACCGTTCTATCTTTGTAATCTCATGATAAGCAGTGTTTCCTTCTGGGGTTGTTTGCATCTACTCAAAAATAAATACATAAAAGCACAACAGTGTGGCATTGACAATGGCCTAGACTACAAATGTAACTAGGTTTGATATTTCAAATGGTAACAGTTAGACTTAATGCTCCCTTTTATATACTGTGCATTCAGCACTGTACATTAATCTTTCTGAGAAACCGTATTAAAACACCTACACACAATTGACAGTTGACAGATAGGTCTGTTCAGTGTAACACTGAGTAAAGCCTTAAAGTTATAGTTTATGGTGCATGCAGTAGTGTCTTGTGGTGCCTGTTTTCCTTTGACAGGTCACGTATGGGAGGACTGAGCTGAATCAGCTGTGCATCCTCCTGACGGTACCATGGTGGCATGCTGGCATCAGGAAGCAGGCCTGAGCTGGGCAGGCGATGAAACAGCACAGCGGATGAGATGAGGTGGAGGGTCAAACTCTGTACACCTCAAGTGTGCTTACTGTGACAGCATTCTGGACATGCCATGTTTGTGTACTATTTATTTGTGAGCTTAGTACATGCATGTGACAAATGGGAGAAATGTAGCCCTCCAGATATCTGTGCTCACATTGTATAACTCACACTTCACATGGACTGCAGTCTGTCTGAAATAAACACACACAGCACCTACCCCCCAGGGAGCCACAGTAGCAGGCTGTGGGGGATTATAGAGGGGAAAAGCTTTTGGGGGACAGTCATCTGCTCCTCAACTGGTCTAGTCTATGGGCAGGAAAAGAACTTCATTCCTGCCTCTAAGTCCCCTTTTGGCCATGCCTGCCAAAATACTGGGCCGGGCAGCTTTGCGAAAGATGGATGGCAGGCAGGCAGCCGATCCCTCTTTCTGTCTACATGGCAAAAAGAAATGGGCTCATTTAGCCAAAGCTGCCATGGTCAGTGCAGGCCTCTGATAGAGGCTTTGGTAAGGTGAAATCCTCTCTAAAAGCGCTCTTACCGGCTGCGGAAGAGTTGGGCAGCTGATTTGTTTTGTATTGTCTTCCCACTGAGTTTGGTTCCATGTGGGTGTTTATCAACAGCACCACCAGTGGCACTGCCTCTCTCACTCCATGTCAACGCTCACTTTGTGCCATCTCTCACTAGCAGTCCTAGTGCACAAGCAAGTAATCTGAATTCTTGTTCAAACAATCATCACAATAGCTGATTTTACCTGAAATGTGTTTCATTGGGGGGCAGATCGGGCTCTATATTCAGCTTGTTTATCATATGGTTTTGGAAAATGGAAAATGGAAAGGAGAAAGGGAAAAAAAAACTGTGTAAAGTAGATTGTTTAGTTGTTATTATGTGGTGGTAGAAAAAGTTTCTAGCACCTACAGATAACTTCCTCTGAAACTTTTTCTACCATCGACCACTCCCGGAACAATGAGAGATTACACTGACTTGTCATAAATTGATGTTAAAATACATATTTGTTTGTGTTCTTTTGTCTAGGTTCTGAACTCCATCCGCACTGAAGGCAACCCAGTTGAGTGCCGCTTTAGTCTTCTCCAGCCTTATCAGCTCTTGACTGTAGAACTTCCTCAAAGATCCCAAACCTCCTCAGAAGGGCCTTGGGTTCACTCCTGTGTTTATGACTGTGCTCGTGGACGACTTCACCGTCTTTCTGTCACCCATATCCCACTCCCGTCCCAGCCCACCTGCTGCTCCACTCACCCCTCAGAGAGCATGCTCCTGCTGGGCTTAAAGGACTCCACCCTGGTGCTGTATGACCAGCAGCGCAAAGTTTCTCTTCTTGCCTCTTGCCCTGTGCCCCCTGCCCTTTTGTCCTGGCATCCATCTGGTGCTATAGTGGTAGTTGGGGGAGGTAAGGATGAGCTGATGTGTTTTGATGTAGGCTTGGCTCGTTTAGGCCTGGCGTTGTTATCTGAAGAGATGACCTCAGCTGCCACTCTACCACTGACCCAGCACCTGCGCTGCTCTGGCAGTTTGGAGAGACTGCACTGGGGGTCCGTCCTGGATGGAGGCCCCGAGGGGACAATGACCCTCATGTTGGCATTTCACACTGGACCTCTTGGTGTGCTGAGATTTAGATTTGGTAAGTGAAGTGCTCACCAATATTTAGGGCAGTGTAGATAGTATGGATACCTATTACTAGTTTAGAGGCTTTAGTGTTTACCCTGTTTTCCTTGTAGAAAAATGTATTTTTGGTTTACATTCAGAGATGAAGCTGAATGCATTTACTTTTTGTCCCAACAACTTCTGAAGCAGTTTGAACTTCTATCTTTGTTTTGGAACCAGATGTAAATATGTCAGTCCCAGACCCTCTTCCTGCAGAGGACTGAGTCAAGTTAATTTGTTGATGAGAGGCAAGGTTAGCAAGAGTCACACTCTCAGAGGTCATTCAATAATCACCCCAGGGCAAGAGCTCTCCTGGTGCTTTCTGGGATGCATTTTTCCGATAAATCATTTACAGTGGATGCACAGTCCCAAGAGGGTTCTAGATAAAGTTTGCCAATCAATTTGTTCAGAGGCACTATCCACACATTTAACAGTCTGACCAAGTGTCTGTATGTTTAATTGTGACTGCATAAACAGTGATGTGTGACAGTGACCCACAGTGTGAATGCAGTTGTGAGTGGGAGGAGGGAGAAGGTAAAAGAATGTGCGCTCTTAAGTGTGTGTTTGCCTGTGTGCGCAGGGAAGGGGGATGTCTTCCAACAATAGTTACCCCTCCTCTGATCGTCTGCCAAGGTTTTGATGAAGAAAGTCACTGCTCGTTGTTTTTCCATGATAATTCTTTCTCCTGTGTGTGTATTCTATTTCTGTCTCTCTGAATGCACACATACACTCTAACTTGTTTATTTGTTAGCTGGTGTTACTTTTGATACTGACTTGTTTGTAAAGCTTGCTAAATAACAGAATGGGAGAGTCGGGAGGCTGCAAGGAAGAAAGAGTTGGCTTGGCTCCAAGCTCTCTTTTTCCATAGGAGACAGGCCTCCCTGGCACACCCCACCCCCAAAGCCTCCTGCTGCACCAACTTATCTCATCTGGGCACACATTGGCCATGGCTGGGCCCGCAGTGGTGCAGGCTGGGAAATGCAAACTAGCAAACATGCTGAAATACACATTATAAAGGACTGGTCATTATCAAAAATGGTTGCAGATAGAAATGATGTTGCTGTGATGTTTACTTAGATTCACCTAATGCACTCCCTTTGTGTGCCTTATGTCCCACACCTGAATATTAAGTACATTAAACAGCAGATGTATCAGTCACTCTTAGAGGATCTTTAGAGGAGTTAGAACCGTACAAACCTGAAGCCTTGTCTCACTACACATTAAAGTTCCTATGAAATTAATGTCAGCATTGAAACTGCTTCTATAACTGCAGCATTACTTCATACTATATGAACACAGGGTTCAACACTTTTCTTTCAATTTTGCCTGGCTCGACAGGGACTCTGTCTGGGGGCCACATGGGTCCTGAGGAGGTGCTACAGCAGAGACTGCACTGTGGTCAGGTGCAGGAGGCTCTGGGCATCCTGGAGGCCCTGGATTTTAACACTGCAGGAGACCAGTGCTTCAGAGGCCTCAGTTCCATCATCAACCACCTTCTCAGACTGCCACTCAACATGGAGCGAGAGAGTGAGTTTGGATCTGTACAGAGCACCACACCTTTACCTATAGGTTTGGATAAATTACCGGTAAACATGCAACCCTTACTACAGCACTTTGTTTCTCATTTTAATAGTAATAATAATAACTGTATAATACATGCATTTTATGCTGTGCTTTTTGGACAATCAGAGCCTATATTTATAAGATTTTTTTGAACAACAGATCTATTGACAAACATTGCCTATGAACATGTGTTTCTCTTTTACAATCCTAGTTATTTTTGTCTGTAGATCAACTGGAAGCAGCCCTGGGTGTATTTTATGCAGCTCGTGCTCCTTTATGTGATACAGTGATTCTGGAGTACCGAGACCATGTGAGCAAGTACGCCCGGCGCTTTTTTCATCACCTCCTCAGGTAACTCCTCGCTTCCTTCAGCTGTGCACATATACTGTTTTCCCTAATTTCCTCCCTTGAGGGAAGCACTGCTTTGTGTGGGAGGTCAGAGGTCAGATTTGGCGCTGGTGTGAGCCCTCCTGGAGTTTTGTACCTTCAATATGTAACATTTGCTTTCAATTAGATTGTTTCTGAAGGCAAATCAAAACATATGCAGTGCATGTGACTTCGGATCATTGATTTTGACTCTCTACTTTCCACTCAAATAGACAGATTTAAGGACAATCTGTTTAAGGCATTACCAGGACCAATATTCAGTCGATACGGCTTACTACTGCTATTTAAATAAGCCTTAAAAAGCAGTGGCCTTTGAATTTAATTTCAGTACACACTCAGACACATAGAAATGCAGCATTGAGTCATTCTCAACACATGCACCTGTTTAGACTGTTGTTTCATTTTCCCTTCTGCCATGAGAGCCTTTTGAAATGGCTGTTTGACTGAAATAGACCCTGTTGTTCCCACACACTGCTGCTCGCCGCTCTCCATCACGCAATTACCCACCATTCCCTCCTTTTTGCAGTGTTTTTTTCTTTCTGAGCCTTTGTAGTCGAGCCGCGGCGTTGTTTGGCATCCCTCCTCCTCTCCTCTCTTATCGCCTACCTGCATTCTTTTTCTCTCCATCGACATCAAATGAAGGAAGCCCCCTCCTTCTGCCCACTGCTTTTGCAAGCATTTGTTTGTTTCATGTTGGCTCCAAACTCAGAAAGTTGAGGCGTTTTGTTCAGGGACACACTATTCACTTTTGCCAGCTTTAATTACGGATGTGAGGAAGAGGGCTTGCTATTCTCACTTCAATTATGGACTGTTCATTGGTTTGGGGTTCAGAAACAAGAGCAGAGAGGTGTATTTATTTAGCTCTGTGGATCTTAGAAATGCACTGTACAAAGATTACCTCTGATCTAAAACACATATGCTTTTTCCTGTTGTGCAGGCACCAGCGTTTTGAGAAGGCCTTTCTACTCGCTGTAGATTTGGAGGACAGAGACTTGTTTATGGTAAGTTGATAAATGGAACCAAACCATAGAAATCAGGCCATATTTTTATGATTTTTTTTTATTTTGTTGGGTAAGTAATCTTACATTTTTCATCGATCAGTCCAATCAATACACTACATCTACTACACAAATCAGATAAGACTGTTCCACTTTAATGACCATGCATCTAGTTCTATTTAGCATCTTAAAATTACAGGATATATTTATATTTACATACACTATTTTCCCCGGTTGGGCACACATTAAAATACAAAATACTAAACAAAATAAAACGATGCATTTATACACATTCAACACTCTCACTCATTCTTTCTCACGCACTGTTGCATGTTAAGTGAATTTTTCCCTTATGTATATATTAATTTGTTTTTGAAGCCTTATGTAGTGAAAAAATGCATAAGCTTGAGGAAACTTTTGAATACGCAGATTGCATGCATAGGTCAGTTAGAAAAGAACTAACATGCTACTTTTGCCTGGAGTCTGCTGTGGAAAGTGTAGCACGTGTCACAGAACGGACCGCAGTCAGGGGCCCTATCTATTCACTGCTTCTCTTGGCCTTAGCTTTAGCCTTTTCCTCTCCACTCATCTTCCCTCTAACCTGCTCCTGCTCTCCAGCTGAAATGCTATTCTATGTCTTTAACCCCCTTTTTTCCGCGGGCCCCCTATTTTATTCAATGTTTCACCGACACCTAACACATTGATACAAACACGAAGACACTGGTTCCACTAAGTAGTGCTTCTGGGAAAGCAAACTGAATAGGTGGAGTCAAGCCTGTGGACCTTGAAGGAGCGCGGGGAGGCAGGGACTCATTCACACACACACTACTTTGACTTTGTGTGTGAATATATTATACTTATTCAAACTGGCTCCATTCATGTAGAATTCATGTTCTTTTTATCTAACCTTATTATATTTCACATATTGAATCCGAAATTTTTGCAGATATTAATTGACATTGTACAGAGAACTGTCACACTACCAGTATTGGGAAGTAACTGAATACATGTACCAAGAATACATATCCTGAATACTAATTTAGAGTAATTATAGTCCGGTACTGTTACTTTTTCATCTGGTGGTATTCAGAATACAGAATACTTTTTTCTAAAATCAAAGGAGTACATTGTGGTACTTGATCACTCAATATAGACTTCAAACTGCACAGAATTAGTGAGAAAAATATAAAACACTGCTTTTCTGCTTGTGGTGCGGGCAAATGTTGATTTTTCGTTTTCTAATCAGTGATAAATAAACAGTGAAACAAATATAGAAGTGAATCCTATTTTGTGTGTTTACACTATAATTTAAATGCAACTTGTAAAAAATATTTCACATATTGGCAAAGGAGGAATTCAATTTGTCAATTGGACAAAGGTTTTTTTGATCAAATACGTTTTGCAGCTCATCCAAACTGCTTCAGAACTGATGAAGCAGCAGCGATTCTACCTGCAGGACTGAGCGATTTTACAAATATTCTGCATATTCAGAATACAGTACTTTGATTGGCCCATGTAACAGAATATGTTACAAAATACATTTCAATTCAGGTTTTCAGTATTCTGTAACTTAATACATTTTCAAAGTATTCTTCCCATCACCAGTTCAACCACATGCACAAAGGGCGTGACACATCTACAAGCTTGACTCATTTATGATGTCATTCCACATATTTCTACAGCACTGAAGCCCAGCCACTTCAGTTATGATTGAACTGTGCACTGGTCCATTACATTGTCTAAACAAAAAGGACCTGAGGCGAAAGCCCTAATATAATGATGAAAGGGGTTATGTTAAAGAAAAAAACATGAGCCTTTCTACTTACAGAATTATCTTCATTACTTCAGTGTTAAATATGCCACATGTGACAGTCTGTATGAAGTGTGTGCACTCACTCACCAACTCAACATATCTGACTGTTGTGCTTTCACATTTGTGTATGACCTTTAGGCAGGTATAATTTCAAAAGTTATTCAAATGGATATTAAGCTATCATTTTAACAGTGTCCCAGGCAAGAGGCACACAAGTTTTAGAAGTCTAGCCTCTGCAATACTGCAATACCTTGGACTGGCTTGTTAAAGTGGAGTTTATTTTGTATAACTTTGTATGGGATTAAATATGGAATATAGAGAAATTAATTTATGTTTTTAGCTAAAACTTGTCTACCACCAAAATGTAATGTTCATCTCTTTTCAATGCTAGTATATTTAATCTAGTGAAGTAATTATCTATTGTCTAGTAAATCTTGAATGGGCCTTTTGCTGACCAAGTAATTTGTTAATCCAGATCTGTAACACTCTAAACCTTACAATGCTCACTTCAAACGAGCTATTTTTGCCTCAGTGGCCGCGGAGTGCACTGACCAAAAAAGCCAAAGGAAAAAGCAGACCTTGACATTTCACCCTTTGCTCTCTGCCGGCCACTAATTAGGCTGTGTTGTTGCTTTAACCTGCTGCTTGGCTGATTGGGCCGGGGTGGTGGGGGTTAATGAGGGCAGCTCCCAGCCCTGTTAAAAACCCTGCCAACTTCACTGTCTGTGAGAACTCAATAACGCACCATCGACCTGATCAAACGCACTCTAGTGCACGCATACAGACTCGCACCGATAACGCACACACCTTCACCTCCGCCCAGCATGATACACCTCCAGCGCTAACCCCAGCCCCCCATCTCTCCCTGACCCCATTGTTTCCATGCAACAATAGAAGCCCTCCAAGCCCTTTACAAATAACAAACCTTTTGTTCAAATGAAACACTTTAGTGTCAGACTAAATTGAGGGGGAGGAGGAACTCGTGGCTGTGGGGGTGCAGTGGGGGGGTCTCGTTGAAGGTAGGGGGTAAGTGAGTCGTTTGCATTTTTTTCTATAATTAAAGCTGTTCGGTGGCACCCTAATTAGTCTTTGATAATGAGTTGATAATGTAACCAATTAGGTCAGTCGTCACTCATGACAATTTATTTTTCACCTCCCACATATTTTACACTTTTTTGTGTGTGTTTTGCTCTTGATGTAGCTTGTTAATTAAATCAAATAGTGTCATAGCGCAGCTGCTCTTTTTCCTGTTTCTTGTCAGATACAGTAATAATAAAGACTGCTGTGTCTAACAGGTTCAGCCCATATCTTCTGTACCAATCTGATGCTGCAGGACACACAGACTGCAGTAAGCTCATTGTTGTTGTTAACCTAGTCTAATTAGTTTCATTATTATTATTAAGCTGATAAAAGTGTATAACAGATGTGCACTATGTCCTGGGATTACACTGTACCACTGCTGATGAATATAGATTTTTGCTATTGATTATTCAGCATTTTACTATTGAGTATAGCGACCCATAGACAAAATCATATCCTTTTTGTGTCGTAGAAATCGCAGCATTACAATACGTGTGATTACTGCTCATATACACATTTAAGTGGCAGGTTTTCAATAATGTAAACGTGCAGCATTTTAAAAGCATTTGAAAGGCATGAATCAGATTGCGCAACATTTGATCTTGTCTGAGTGAATCTAGATTCTTAGCACAGAAAATCCATCTTGTGTAGTTGATAATATCCTGTAAATGGCATTACACTATGTATAGACCTTAATCCTGTACGTTTGGCTCCATGCGTTGTGGAGATCTGTTCCTGTATTGAGATTATTTGACAGCCCAATATGTCGGACTGTGCACGTGCTGCATACACAGACCTGTCTATTGATGTGCGGCCACTTTGTACCCGTTAAACTAATCCCTCATTTATTGGAGGAAGCCCAAATATCAGTCAATATCAAGCTCTCAGTGTCCACCTCACTCCCTCTCTCTCTCAGAGTCCCACTGACGGCCTCTTTATAGGTGCAGTTAGCTGGCGTGCTGCAACCCCTAAAGCTCTTATATAAATAAGATTAGTGTCGCATTTGAGCATCAGGGAATAAGAGGTGTAATATCTGATGGTTTTATATGCACTATTATTGTTATCCCTTCTTAGTCGGCCTGATACCCTCACTCTCCCTCTCCTTACATTCACTCATTCGTTTATTCTTTGGCTGCCTCTCTCTCTTGATTCAGACAGTATTATGAGGAGCTAAGCTGTAATGTGGCAGCCTGCATCAAATGTTCATATTGTTTTCGCCTGTCTGTCATATACTCTCGCTCATGAGAAAAGCTTTGTATATTTACTGGTCTTTTATGAATACTTCCAACTACTGCAGTCACATTTTCATGTTCTTATTTTGCTACCTTGTTTTACTGGTATTGCTGCTCTGTTTGTTATCAATTAGAAAGCCTCACACATCTCTCATTGAGGGGCCATGTCCTTGTGCACTGGGGCTGAATTAGCCAGCTCAGTTCTTGGAGCCGATTTAGCTTCTTTTGAGGCCATTTTGTTGTGTGCCATTTTCACATTTCCTCCTAACTCTTCGCCACAGAGGCCAGGCTCCGCACTATAATTACCCAATCTGTTCCTATTCACACTCTTCAATTTCTGGCCCTCTTTCTCTCATTCGCTCCCACTCCCCCTTTTTGGAACCTCAATCTCGCGCTGGTCCCCACCTCTTTTGCTAGGTAGCACCCCCTTTTGTGCCTCTGGGGGTACAAAAGCTGAGTTACAATATGGGGTATTAGGGCCGGGTGCAGGCCCAGCTGGGGGCTGGCTTTAGCCAGCTGAGGGTTATCCACGGCGAGCCCTGAGTCATGGCACTGATGTCCTGTGATGTCGCTGAGGCGGAAGACTTTGCTTAACGTGCTGTACCCTTTGATGGGCCCTCGGGCCCTGCATTCAGCCCTAGAGCCCCTTGTTGTGCTTAGGGATTGGAAATCACCAGTTCAATCAATTTGGAGTGATCCCAAAACTAAGAAATGTTTTTTTTACAACTTCCTAAAATCTCCTAATCTCCCACAATTTAGATTTGTATCACAAAAGTAGTTTTTCAGTAATAACAGTAATTCAGTAATAACATGATGTAAAATGTTGTCAGATTATTTAATTAAAATCCAATGGCTGTATTAAAAACCATATCTTATTATTATGAACTTTTAACTTCTGTAAGTACAGTCTTGAGTTGACTGTACCTTTAGGCCTACATCGGAGCAGTTGACTGTGGTGAGGTTATTAATGAACACTAGTGTAGCCTTGAGCTTAAATGAAGCACCCTCAGACATCATTTAGTAATATTATCTCTCTTCATGGCTGTGTGAGACTCAGACAGAGATACAGAGCATACATACTGTTTCTAATATTGTCCCAGTCTTGTGTCATAATGTGCTTGGCTGGATACGTCTCTGCAGCGAGAGAATGCAAACGTTTTTAAAAGGTGACCAGTTTTCCGCCTCCTCTGCCGTTTTTGAAATGTGGCAGATAACATCCTCCCAGTTCAAAACGAGAGACGCGGCCGTGCAGGGGTGCCAGAGCAGGCTGATTTCAAAGTTTTTTTGAGGAAACGGCATTTCATCCAACCGGTGGTCTTTCTGATGTCAGCCTTCAAACGGCTCATTTTTTATTTCATCTGTTTCCTCCTTCTCCCTCTAAACACTGCCCCCCACTCCTCCAAAAAAACTATTGTCATTGGAGCCTAGATTCATTTTAGATTAACTTTCACATTCCTTTCTTTCTTCCATTACCTTCAAAGGACCTCCATTATGTCGCCAGCGATAAGGGTGAGGTGGTGCTCGCAGATGTGTCCAAGAGGAAAGCTAATGAAATCGAGGCCCGGGTCGACGCAGGTAAGAAAATCATGATTAACCACCAAAAAAGTCTTGTTGTTCCCTCTTATATCTCAAATGTGTGCCGGACATTTGATAACCTTGCTAAATCCAGCAGTGACACCAACCGATCACATTTGACGCTGAACTTTAAATATCCTTTTTTGAAACTTTGAATTAATAAATGTGACCAGGAAGTCCACATAGGGCTAGTTTTTTGTCCTTACCAGGGGCTCTAGCGCTGCCCTTTGACAAACCCTCCTTAAAGTACATACCAGAGAGGATCAGGGCGAGTGTGTTTCTTGCGCACACACTGTTACACACAAGAGCTCCGAGGGCAGACATGGGAGCATTTGAATTTACCAGCGTATGAGATGAACATGTCTTTGAGTCCTTCATTGGTGTTTAAAACTGACCGCCGGGCTCTGTGTAAGCGCCAGGGTTTGCAAATTAAGTAAGAGAGAGGTATTTAACTCCACTGTATAAGGTCAAGCCCCCGAGGCAGCCCGCATGTTTGTGGCAGAATGTAAATAAGTGTTGGAGGAACTGCAAGGGCCCTCTCTATGCATGCAGGTGTTTTTAGGACTAATGGAACAGGCACACTCCCCTCATAAGCCTCTTAATTATGTCCTTGATGATTTAGCCCCATCACCCGCAGCATGTCCTATCCTTGGACTGCAGCAGAGGAGCAGCGGCAGCGCGAAAACAGGAAGGAGGTGGGAAGATGGGACATGAGGAAGGAGGAATGACAAAAAAAGACGATAAAACAATGAAAGGCAGTAAAGAAAGTAGATTGAAAGTTGAATCAAAGAAAATGATATAAAAAGGAAGAAAGGATTGGAAGCGTGCCTTAGGAGAGGATCTAGGCTAATACACAACATATTTTGTGCACCAGCATTTAATGACAAATTTTAACATCCAAAGTAATTATGAGGTTAACTGACTACTTGACTACAATAATAATCTTTTCCCGAGGGGTGTCTGGCACCTGCTTGTCTCCATAGAGATATTATAGCTTTGCCTTGAATGGTCCACAGTATGGTATTAAAGTTTATCATTTCATAGCATTTATTTAATTACAGCTGTTTCTATTATAATAATTCTTCTTCTTCTCTACTGTGAGCGGGGTTACCTCTCTGCAGATTTGTAACTTGGCCCTAGTCACCACCAGTATCCATGAAGATAATGCCATACTGCGCAACATTCCAGGCAAAGAATAGCCACATCTTTAGAGACAAGCAGAAAAGTTTCATACTGTATCTTTAAGCAATATCCTCTGTGTGTTCGGATGTGAGCAGATTTGTGGTATGGACACATGGAACACTTTATCTCAGTGAAAAAGACAAGTCATGAATAATGAGTGGTTCCTGTCAGGCTCAGGCCTCCAGTGAACAGGTGTCTCACTTTACACATTATTGGACCGGCACTAATGCATCTAGTTATACAAAGGGAAGGTATCTAAAACAAGACGTTAGAAAGAAAACCATGATGTGTCAATAAACCAGTAACCATTGGAGACGTGTTTGCATTGATGCATTTTCTCACACTGCTCTCTTGTGCTGGATGCCTTTTGGGTGGTTTGGAGCGGTCTACATCCTGCACGACCACAGCAGTCAAACTAGAGCTAGTCATGAGCGAGCAAATAAAACCAAATCCACATAGTTTGAAGGCAAATAGGGCGCCGCCTTCAGCAGTATCCTGGTGCCTTCTTCCTGAAACCAAACAATGGAGCAACTTAATGTCAGTGTCACGAGAAAAGCAAACAAAAGGGAAAATGCAAATATGTGTGACAAAGGTTCAATTGTACTTTGCTCTACTACACAACAGGTGAGAAAAGAAAGATCTACAACTGTCACTGAAATAAAAGCCTATTTCACTGAACAACCCAAATCATGTATTGTTTCAAAAACGCTACTACTAGTAAAAAATATGTCACTTATTAAATGAGTTATCACTTAAAGGTGTACTGTGTAACTTTGTGGTTGGGGGTCCGTCACCTGCTTGTTTCTGTGGATATGTCATTGCTCTGCCTGGAATGTTCCACAGTATAACATTAAACATCTCTACCTTACATTTATTAAATTACAGGTGGTTTTATGGCTCAAAGCATTCTGACTGTGATTGGGGTTGCCTCTCCACAGTCTGGTTTGGTCTCCATTAAATATATATGTGAAATATTCCAGACAGAGCAATAACATCTCTATAGAGAAAAGCATTTGACGGACCCACCACCAGAAAGTTACACAATGCACCTTTAACTGTACTAAAGTCATACATATTTAACCCCATTTAGAAAATTATAAATGTATTGATATCAAAATTGTAGTATTTCTAGACTTCCACTTAAAAAAAAATCGTGTTCAACCTCCCAATTAACACGCCTACTGTGTGGAACTGAAATTTAGGGTCTTGTTTTTTTGTCAGTTCATTATCTACAAATAAAATTAGTCTCTACACACATTGCAGATCTTTTTATTGTAGGAGTAAAAAAAACATGTTCAAAACTGCTGCATGTAAAACACTGTGAGTCCCAATACATACTATACAGACGCTTTTACTGTAAATAGCATTAGCACAGTCAGAATCACAAGTTTTATTCAGACTAGATTTGTTCAGCATCATGTCGACACGAGCTGGTCTGTAAATCAGATTGGACAGCGACACAGTATCTGCTCATATTCATGCGCTTGTATTGTACAGCCTCACGAGGAGGGATCACACAATGGAACACACATTTGAGCTTTGCAATGCTTCCTTTTAGAACAGCTTCGGAAATCGCTTATAGCTGTCTGGCTGACACGTGTGTTGATTTGGATAGATACGGTATTGTGCAAAACAGAGTAGCGAACAAGTGCGCGGGAAGGCCTCTCTATCTCCATCCTTTGAGCTGAGCTTTCTGCCAAGAGGAGAAGCCAAGTTGGTTGCCGGTTCGTCTGTCTCCCCCTCACAAAGCCTGATGTGACTGCAGGGCCTTTCAGTTGGGCAAAGAGACAAGAGCTTTATCTTAAGATCCACTTCTCCACCTCCTCGCACTCTCTCTTTTCTGGGTCCTTATGGAAAAAAGCCTGTTAGCTCCGGTGGGAGGGTGAAGAAAGGAAGCGTTTGTTTCTGCACTCCCCTCCCTCCCTCGGTGATTCCACTCACACCATCTCCAATCATGTTCGACTTGTGTCTTGCTATAAAAACTTTTGGAAATGCCATTGTTAAGGCTTCAAAGAGCAAAGGAGAAGCTTAAGCCTTCATTCAGACTGCAGTTACACTGAGGCGTGCTGATATGAAAGGTGGATAAAGTTTATAGAGCAGCACATTGAATTTAGAATGTGTTTTAAAGATTATTTGAACAAGATCAATTCAGTATTCATCAATAACATTTACCGTAAAGAACAGGAAAAGGTTTTTTTAGGTGAATTCTTATAAAGCCTGGCATGACAGGGTAAACTGGCTCCTGCTCCCCATCTGGAAGTATGACTTTTTTTTTTTTTTTCTCAGTGTGGTATAAACTTTACATTTACATTCAATTACATTCAATTACAGCAATAGTGATTGCAATAAAATATTGGGTGCCGTCACCCGCTTGTCTCATTGGAGATTTATGCCATACTTTGGAACATTCCAGGCAAAACAATAACCATCTTCAAATCTCGCGAAATCTACCATTTATAAAGACAATATTTGTTCTGTAGTATTTTGAAAAGCTAAATAATGTCACCATATATACAGTGTAAATGTCTGCATTAATGTCTCTTGTGTTTGTTGACAGACTTTGTGAGTGGTGCTAACACTGAGCCTGCTCCCAGCCTCGGGGACAGACAGACAGAGAGGAACCAGAATGCAACAGGACCCTCACAGCCGTCCACTCCCACAGCGCGGTGAGTGTGTGTGCTCATCATGTTACACCACATGTATGTTAGCTTTTATGTCATGTTCTGTTTATTCAACACCATTATTATCCAAGCATGGCAGACATCTCAACAGCACTGTTAATGCTGTTAAAGTAGACTGAGTTCACATGACGCCCATGTTTTAAAACTGGTGGAGGTTAAAATATTTGTTTGGTTTATCATTAATACCTCTACGGGGCAATCCACATGAAAGAAACACGCCATACAACACAAACGAACTAAGGAGAAATACACTGCTTTTGAAATAAATAAATAAATAAGTAAAATAGATTATATAGATATAGATAGATAGATATAGATATATATGATCAGCATATAATGCAAATGTAACTACAGAATTTTGACCTGCCCTTAATCTTAGTTTTAATGTACTGGTAGTCAGTGGCGGCTAGTGAATAGAGGGCGCAAGTGCACCGCACTCCCTAACTTAACCTCGATTAAAAATAAATAAATAAAATAAATTATAAAGTTATTTTATATTAGGCTATATGTTTAATATTTTGTTTAAAATTGAACGTGTATCTGCATAGACATTTTTATCATGTTAAATGTGCTCATATCGCTGTATTTGAGTCACGTGTTGCATTTGAGTGTGCACAGTCTCCGTGCCCCAATGGAGGTTTATGGAGCAGGCTGAAACATTCAGAAAATGTGACATCATTACGTTGCTTTTGCCCATTAGTTTGTATTGTAGCTCCTGAAAAAAGTTGTAGTGCGCAGGGTGGAGGCAACTCAAATCAAGTGATTGGTCTTTAGAAACATTATCACACTCCTGACCTATGAGGATTCAGCGACTCTGTCCCGCCTCAGCCCAATTCTGCACTGGCGGCTAATGCTACAAGCTAATGAATGGAGAACTACAGAGCTGTGTGCTATGGCCGCTAGCTACTTTCGCCTAAACCAAAACAGGAGAGCAGGAGGAGAGACCTAAAGCACAGGACACACTGACACAGACCGGGGCCGCAGCAGCTGCTGCCGGGACCGGGGAACTCACTGCTGCCGGCGGGGCACTCGCTGCCGGAGCTGGGGAAGTTGCTCGCTGCCGCCGGCGGGGCATAGCGCGCAGAGGGCTTAAGTCCACCTGGTGCCCTGGTGCTAATACGGACTGGCGTAACTTTCAGACTGAAGTGGGAAGTGGGACGTGTTTTAGAACCAGCTTGTGCACTCGGCTCCAGGACCTTGTCCTGTGGACCGGACTGGTCCGAGACATATTGGAGACAGAACCAACAGGAGGACACACTCTGCATCGGTCCTCTGGAGAAGATAAGAGGCTTGTTTTCGTTTGTTTGGGGCAAATCTGAGGACGGAGCCTCACAGGTAAACAGTGTTATAGTGTTAACAGGTAAATGTGTAAATGATTGAGATGGAGCCGCTCCGGTGTTCTGCCGTGTGCTGTAGGAGCGGAGCTGATGCTGTGTGTTTGTGTTGTGACCGGAGCCTCACATTTTTGCTGCATTTTCATGACGTTAGGGGCTGGTTGTCGGGGCTGATTGTGAGCAGTGTGTTACATTGTGTTACGTTGTGTTGTTGGAGTTGGGTTTAAGCAGTGCATCAGGTTGTGCTGCTGCGTAAACTTTGCGCTTGGCTGTGCCTTGTGCTTTAGATAAAGTTCAGCCAATAGTGACTAAAATGACTGTCTGTTTCTGGCATTTGTTAGAATTTTATATAGCCTATACATAATACATATATTTATAATACATATTTATAATTTTGACAGCCGCCACTGCTGGTAGTAATTGTCACATGAAGCCAACATGTTTTACAGTATAGTCCATTTTAAAAAATACAAGAAGTAACATCTAGCTAGTATTTAGGCACTGTTTATCATAATTCTGTTCAATCAGCGGCCTTTAGTTTGTTAATGTCATCATGATTTAATATCAGCTTAACTCGCTTAACGGTGCAGTGCGTAACATTTCTAGTGGAAGGTCCGCTGTCTGATGTCTCCCTGGAGATATTATTGCTTTGTCTAGAATGTTCCACGCTTCATTACAAGTCAGATCTGTAATGAATAAATGCTAAATGGAAATGTTTAAAGCCATATCATTGAACATTCCAGGCAAAACGAAGTAGGTGGCAGACCAGAAAAGTTGCACTGTGCACCTTTAAGGTCAAAAAGAAAAAATGCCAGCTCCGATATGATTTCACCTGGTGGAAAAGCATGAAAGTTATGTAAAGGCTAAATCCAGAGGAGTATGACTCAGTAAGGACCAGTGGAAAGAACCAAATGAGTCTAACGGCAACTGTGAAGTGTCCCTCAAGTGTGACATCTCAAATCCACATCAGTACATAGTCTGACACTTAAAACTGAAGTTACTGAGCCCCATTATAACTGTTCCAGTCTACAGTACTCTCCTCGCTCTGGTGTGTGGACTTTTCACACATCTCACATATCACTGGGCGATTGTACTGCTGGTTTGGGCCTAGATGAATGGCATGCTGAAACACTGTGACTAAAACCATCCTCTCTTTTGTCTCTCACATACAACAGAAATATAGCCATCCATGCATTATATTGGGATGAGTGGGGCAGCGATGGAGGGGCTGGTCGTTGTCACAGCCACACTAACATATTGGAGTATTTATATAGGATTTGCGTGTATTAGACAAAAAGGCGCTCTTGTTCTTTTCATTCTCATAGGCTTTTCATGGGTGTTTGACTGTAACACTGATGACTCTCACCACTGCGCCCCCTCCATCCATCCCAAATCCCTTCCTATCAGCCAATTTAAACAAGCTGGGCCCTGTGAGTGAGGAGACACAGAGATGCCGCTAAGCTCTTTTTTAAAAACTGTAAAAGGGAATAAGAATGCTGGAGAAAAGAGTGGTAAAAGAGGGTTAGGGCAATTTGGCAACCAACCGCCCAGCGCACTTCCCCAGGTCTTTCCCCGCATCAACAACATTGGCGAAGAAAGCAGATCCCCAAACAGTCCCACAGATAATGGCCATAGAGGGGAAAAAAGACAAAAGCCATTGCGTTTTTATTGCACAATTTCGCCTCTTTTTCTGTTAGAATACGCTTTATATCAGAGCCTCTTCGTAATCTGGTCTCTGATGAAGTTTCATTGTTTGTCATGTGAGGCCAGTGACAGCTTAACTGAGATGGAGTAGGAGAGGCATTATAGTGCAGGCGTTTTCCCGTTTGGCTTGGTGAGAAAAGAGCAGAGAAAACAGACGGAGGAGAGCACAATAGCAGTTTGGGGGCTCCTCGCTGCATTCCCACATTCCCAAATCCAACTCCAGTGCACGAAAGAGAGAGGGAGAGCTGAAAACTGGGCAGCATCCCAATAAACTGCTTCTGTGATTGCTGCTGGTCCTTCTCTGTAAAACTGGCTATTTTCAGGTTTGACACACAACAGAGAAAAGCTGATTATTACTTTGAGAAATGGAAATTGAGATCAGATATTCTATGGCATCTCCAATATCAAAACACAAATGCCTAAAACATAGTAATGACCCACTTTTTGTAACAAACCCGAAATTCTAAATTTTAGTAAGATCTGGATCATATTAGTTCAACACAAGTGCTAACCTTTTACCTTTGCTCCTTTCTTTGTGAAGTGACCGAAAAGTGAGTGAGAGAAGTCAAGTGCCTGAAAGCCTCCGAGTGACAGTGAGCGGCCGTGCCTTCAGGACTCTCAGACTCACAGGTATGTCCGACCCGTCTGTGGGAAAATACTTCACTAAGATGACCTGTGGCCCACAAACATGCTCCCATTTTCAGAATGAGTTGGATTCAACACTATATGTTATTACTTTACAAATATTTACCTGGCCAGCCCCAAGATATGGCTTTCTTTGTTTTTCTACTAAACTGTCAGACATTATCTCCCACCTAAGAGTCAAAGACTGAAGGCATGAACCCTATTACAGTATTAGACACATTCAGAGTCAACTTGGGTCTCCTGCAACAGTGTTTTCTTATAACACCAGTGGTTCTAAAAACATTATTTTTTCTACAACATTATCTCCTGCTGTGTTTAATTAAAAACAGCAGCAGTTAAATTATAACATATTCTGACATGTCATGGAAAAACTGCCTACAATTCTCTGTACAGGCCACTACTTTGGTTTCTCTACATGTTCTTTCCATCACTCACGGATATGGAGTGTTTTGAGCTACTTTTCCAAATCTAACAATTAGAAAATGTTCACTTTGTACCTGGACACAACTTTTTGCTGTTCCAATTGTCTGTGTTTTTCTGTTGGTGGTGAACAGTGTCAGACTGGTCTGACTGGTCTGCTCAGGGTGACCGGTTGCCCCTCTGTAGCTCCACTATAACGTGGATCTGATGCTGTGGCTCCATCTCAAGTGCAGTTGATTTTGCATTCAGCACACAGACTCTTATTGACTGAGCCACACTTGGCGCATCTTTGATCATACAGAAGAGCCATAGAGGAAATCCCATAGCCTATTTATCTAACATGTAGTGTGATCTATGTCCAAGAAGACTCTACCTTTTTAGTGACTGACCATTTTATTAGTCTAAAATACTCTAAATACTGTAAATATACTGAAGTAAGACAATAGAGCCACATTGTGTTCATTATATGTATTTTTTTACTCCGCACACCTTAACCCCCCCAAAAAACCTGAACATATAAAATATGACTTGCTGTCTACTATAAGGCCGTTATTGTTGTAAGCCGTGCTCTGATTCTCATATGACATTGTGTGTCCCTCTGCACATTTAGCCTGAGTGCTTTTGCCTTGCCTCATGACTCACTGGTCATTTAGGTAAACCACTTTAGGAAAACATGGCCTCTCCTTGGCTCTTACCTCCCATTCCTTCTGTGCCCTCCATTTTAATAATTTCATTTTTTCAGGTTGATTAGCAATGGTCTTTTCACTCTGTCATTTGATAATCCGGACTGTAGGCTATTGTAGGGAATTTGCATCCGCATTTTAAATGAGTGTAAAAGGCACGGTTGGGTTTTAATGTCAATCATAAACTTATTAAGACACAGCTCAGAGCCACAGAAGCAGGTGAGTGACACAGGGTTACATCTGTGATCTGTTTGTATGTGCCACATCACACTGGACTCACTAATGTAGTTTACTCTGTTTATTTTGTTTTGTGGTTTGATTTCCAGGTCTCACAGAAGGTGACAAAGCCAGTGCAAGTGTAAGTTAATGAACTGATTCCCTTTCTAATAGAAAATGATATTTGTTATCATGAGAAATGCTCTAATTTATTGTAGTAAATATACAGTAATGATAATTCCCATACCATGCATTGTGGGTTTGTATTGACTTTATATAACTCACCAGTTATTGTATTAGTTCTTATGACATTATATTGTTCTTAATTAACTGATGAGTATAAAGATGATCTCATTTATCTCATCACGTTATTTATTCTTTAAAATATTAATCTTTACTCATAGTAAATCATCATTAACATTTGTAGGCTTTGTAACATGACATAATCAAACATTTCTACATATCTAATGTATAGATATCTAATATTTGAACTTGATTAAAAGTGTTCTTTTGTCTTTTTAGGAAGAAGACCCTGGGACCCTTCGAGTGGTGCATTTAGGAATGGTTTGAGAATGCACAATTATATATATAAAAAAATATATATATGTATATTTAGAGATGTAATTTGTGTTTGTTTGTTTGTTTGCAAATGTATTGGAGAGGATAGTGTTTTGAATGTATATTTCACTCTTAGATGCCACAGTATATTATTTTGGTTTTATGGTAGTAAAAGTATTTATGGTAATACTTTTACTATTCCTATCAGCCAAAACCAGGGCACATGTCTTAAAGTGTAAACTCAGGTGCAACTTAATGCAAACATTACCATTTTGCATTTAGAAAACATGACTGTGTTTAAGCCTTACCATTAATAAGAAGGCAAAATAAAAGCTGCTATTATACTTCCATCAGCTCTGATATTCAATACATTTACTATGTGTGTGCTCCACTCGTGTGTGTGTTGGCCAAGATTACGGGCCACAGTTTTATTCATGAACAGGAGCCAACCCGCGACTTTAAAGCATTGCGCGGAGCCCCTTTCCTGAACAGCAGCCATGGCCGTGTCAGAGCTGTCGACGCGCCGCGCTCAGCCACTAATCTGACAGCGCCGCGCGAACCCTAATCCCCCACTGTATCGTAATCTATTTACTTTGCATTCTAAGAGGATTTCCACCAAAAAATATACAAGAAGCGATGTTGGGAATGGACAGAAGATCAGCCAGGATGCTTTGCTTGCTTCCCTTTTTTGTTTTGTTAGCTTTAAAAAATCATTGTATGTTTTTTGGGGAGTCAATTCACAGCGAGAGGGATGGGTGAAAGGAATTACATTTGTGACTGATACTAATACTTCTCTTATGTAAACATCAAAATGCAGTGTTTCCTTTCGTATGATACAGTCACACTACAGAGACTGTTGGTGATAAGTGGCATCTGTCTCTGCCTTTAGTGCATCTCTTGACACGTTCATAATTTACAGACCCAGGCAGTATTATCTTGCGATTGTTTGACTTGACAGCTTGAATAAAAGCTGCAAAATTGCTTAACATCCAAACACAAGTTCCTCCCAAGTACGCTATGGCCTACACAGAGTAGCCCCCTTTGACATGCAAACAGTGAAATCTGTTCTGTCATAACACTAAACAAAGTAGACGACTGCATGCTCTGCTCAGTTACCCTTTAAGCAATTATGTCAGCTTTGTAAATCAAATGCAGTTATGCCTCATTTAAAATGTGGCCAGCAGCTCATTGTGAAAACACTGCCTTTCGCTCAAATCTTGTGTCTGTGGAGATGACTTGAAGAGATAGGCTTATTAGTGGTATTAACATACTGTGTGGAGCTGGAACGGCCTTGTTAACATTTGGAAATGAATCAAGCCTACAGCACTAATTTTTATCAAGGTTGGTTGTTTTTTCTACTTCCTCAACAGCTCAAAGTGTTTCTACCCAGACCTTATCACAGCTAATGATGCCTCTGATTGCACTGAAATGCTCCCCTCAGGCTCTTTGTGCTAAAGGTTTGTTTTACGCACACAATATCATAATAGACAAATATCCCACCATGCCTTGGGGCAACAGGGAGCACAAATTAACCACAGATGAGAATTTGAATTAGATGAAGTGCAATAAAGTGATTGGTCTTACTGATTAAGAACACAACACCAAAAAACATTATTTGAAGATTTTTAGATGGATAGAAATGCCCACAATGATTTGCCTAAGATTTGCGTTATTTTCTTTCCTGTTATTTGCATATTGGTTTGCCATATGTTAAAAAGCCAGATGCGCTTCCTGGTTCATTTCATAGTCATATTTCACCTTAAAGCTTCACTCCAGTGATTCTCTTCCCATTACTCAGGCAGTGCTTCTTACAGCTTGTTTTTAAGGTCAAAGGTTGTGTCATTTTAAGACAATAGTACATTGCCTCTACATTTGAGAACCATGCTGTTGTTTTCAGTCATTGCTTTTGGATTAGTGCGTGGAGAGAAATTAACCACTTGCAAATAATGTGTCTCCTAAATAAACAAGGAAATAGTGAGTGGAGAGGTGATGTCTGAAGGCCAGTGAGTCTTGTGCTAAGCCTTCGCAGGGCTGGAGCAGGCATGTCGGGACACGGGTGCAGGGTACATCCTTTCCACATGAGATAATATGGGCCCTTTTTAAATACCTCTTCTTTTCGTCCTGCTTTTGTCTCTCAAACACAACTGGTTCACAGTATAAAGGAGGGAATGGTCATCCTTTATGTGTCCAAGCAAGAATACCTCATACTTTTTGTCTATTGAGGATATGTCTAATATAAATGAAAGGTAAATAACTATTGATGTTCCCTAAAACTATTAATAAACTAAAACAATAGAATGAAATGATTAATAAACCTCAGTATTTGTATGGTCTTGCTGGGTTTTTGGAGGCATCACAACATTTTATAGGCCAATAGTATTTAATACAGATGGGGGAGTTAAAGTTAATATTATGTTAATATTAATAAATGCTGGTTTTGATGTAATAGTGAGTTCTAGGGTCTAGTCACTACTAGAAACTGTCAAGTTGAGCATTTGAATTTGTGACTTTAATGGTATTTTCAATAAAAGTATTCAAAAAGTAATCAATAGAAAAATGATTACATTTTTACTCCCTATCTGGGAGCATGACATCAGAATCCAAAGACTACCAACTGGTTATCAGAAAGTTATTTTGAAACAACAATAAAATACATTAAGTTTTATTTATGACTAAGTTGTTTGTGTTTGTTTGCTTTTTGGTTAAAAGATGGGACTTCTGTCCCATTTTGGGTTTTGTTTGACTGGGTGTTTGTGGCTGTTCTGAACACTTACATGTTCTTATATTTTATGCTTTCTTTGGGCATTTTGACTGAAAAAAAGAAATTGGTATTTACACTTTTGCTGTGGCCTTTCCACTGTTGGGTCACCTGTGCTTGTGCTTAAAGAGGATTCTGACAGAGCACTTTCTTCTGTGTCCATGTGTACACCTATGTGTACATGAATACCCAGTGCATTGTGTCATATTGGTGACTGAGCTGCATTTTCCACTGACTTATTGGCCAGCTGGACTCAACTGTGAAATCCTCTCTATTCTCCCTCCAAAGGCTCCAAATGTAGTGGTGGTGTAGGTTTAAACAAGTATAGGTGGTTTTCTATAATAGTGAGAATGGTGAAAGATTAGGACTTTTATTCCTCACATGTGACTTAACATAAGGGCTGCAATGAGACAGTTAAAATGAACTGTCACATGACAAAGCAGAGAAACCAGAGAAGTGGCCTGACTACTCCCATGTCGTGTACAGTTGACCCAGTGCTAACCCAGTAAGTAGAATCCTACTGTATCACCTCAAGGTCTGGCCACAATCAACAGCCAATGAGCAAAAAGCGCCTGTTTTTTCTGCACATACATTAGACAGGGAGCAGCCCGAGCATGCAGGCTGGTATCAGAGATCTGCGGCCTCCTCCGTCTCTGGCCTCACACACTGGCCTCATACTGCTGCTACTGTCTGCTTTATCTGCGTCTGGCTCCTTCCATCAGATACACATCAAACTGTTGATGTAAAAAAATGTCTGTGCAGTTCCGGTTCATCTCCTGGACAAGTGTGAACAAAATGTCAAGAGCTTCACCCAGAGGAGCAGGCCAGGGGTCAGAGGTGGGCCGCCAACGTGCCGCAATCGATTCTTCTATTAAGAACAGTACAGAAGAAAGAAAGAGTCCCACTTGTCAATATGATGAGCCATGAGAGGACGGCATCTTCCACTGTATTAAGATCTGAAATTTGCTCAGTATTAAGACACTAATTGAACTATGTCCTTCAAAGGCATCCACATTATGAGGATTGGCCATTGATCAAAAATAAACATGATAATGTGAGTAGATCTTCATCACACATTAGTGTAGGTCTGGTCAGCCACAGGTGACAGCTGAACATTGTTCTGGATTTATTGTCTATTGTTGTGATTGTTTCCCTGATCCTTTATTATGAGCCTTGTATTTTGTCTTGGCATAGACTATTTAAAACAATATATACTTTACTTTTTGAGCTTCATCTACATAAAATAAATATTTCACTTATGCCGTAGGAAATTTACAACAATAATTAGACCAAATCCCTGAGTTTCGCCTAATCAAATTCAGTCTTTGCTCTTGTCGTTGTGCGCGCGTGTTTTCTATTTAAAGTGAAAAAGTCCAGAAAACCCCGTGGTATTTTATTTCCTTTTTTTTCCTCTATTTTTGCCCTTGCGGCCTTGAGGACCTCTCTCTCTTAGGCCCGTGCGCCCCCGTGCTTCCCGCGGCTTGTGAAGGCGCAGCTGCAGTGCAGACCTGTAGCTCGCTCCTTTAACAATCCCTCTGTATCGCAGACAAATGTTTGTTCGATGCAAATCAGACAAATCCTCCGCTGTTCGGAAACACTCGCTTCGCTGTTTGCGCGTCTTGGCGCAAATATGTTTAATGTCCTCTTTGGCAGATATTTATTCAGCTGCGAGTCTCATTTCCATAAAGAGAGCGAGTGCGGACCTTCTGAATCGGCTCTGCGGGAAGAGCCGGACTACAATATGTATCGATCACCTGATAATCTGATCACACAGAGGAATTATCGATGGTTTTCAAGGTGGGGTTCAGGAGACAGCAGGACTCGCGTGCGGGTCTCAGTGGGACAAACGGGACAAATGCTGTAATTCAATTACAAAGTGGCTGTTTGTTATAATATTCTACGTTTTTGCCCAAAACAAGTTTTGGCCTAATTAAAGCGGCAGGCCCGCGCGTGCGGATCTTTTTGGGGATGGCTCCTTTCCCACTAGGACTGATTTTCTTTGACCAGCTCATTTACATGACTTCGTGCGGCCTTCATAAGTAAAAATATCATTGTCTAACATAACCTTGCCACAGAACTGACTCCCACCCATTTATAAGGCTATATTAATGCCCACGAGCGTTCAGCATCGCAGAGAGACGTACACGTGACCCCCGAACCTGGCCCCACCTACGTAATTACGCATCAGAGGCGGTGGAATTCCTGTAGGTTATTTTAGAGACTCCAACTCAGGGCTCAGTAATTATCACGCCATTACAGGGCTACATTCTATTACGCCTCGATCAAATGTCTTCGGGCCCCATATTTAGGACTTTTTACCATTGCGCTTAAAAAGGCGCTCCGTGTGCCTTGAGCAAGGGAAGATGTTAGCGTTTCAATTTGACAGAGACATAGGATTAAACCAGCTGCGCTCTAAAATGGAAATGGGGCCTACACGTATTCACGCCTTGTATTAATTATGGACTCATTTGCATTTACCCTCTTAAACGTGGTTTAATTAAAAAGAAGCAAAAATAAACAAGCTTTAAACAACAGTGTGACTAGTTCAAATGAGAAAACAACCTCGTGAATATCAAACCATTAACCATAGTCTGTGTGTGTGTGTGTGTGTGTGTGTGTGTGTGTGTGTGTGTGTGTGTGTGTGTGTGTGTGTGTGTGTGTGTGTGTGTGTGTGTGTGTGTGTGTGTGTGTGTGTGTGTGTGTGTGTGTACGTGTGTGTACAAGGATGATGCGTATTTTGGTGCAAAAACAAAAATAAAATGTGGTTAATAATTGGGACTTAACAGATCTTTATTGGATGAACATGTATGTAAAAGTGGTCTTGTTAATGTTACATTCAACATCTCACTGTCATTTTGGGACTAGAAATCCATTTCCCCTCAAAAAATGCTTTGACTTCAATATCAAGCCAAGTGCTGTGTTCAAAACATGTCAGATAGCAGACAATGGCCAGAGGGGAGGCCTACGTGGAGAATGAAGTGGCCTAAAACTTTCAATTAAAGATGAATGCCAAATCAAGCATACAATGATTTGGTTTCAGTATTTCAGACATTTTAATTTGTTAATAAAACAGTATTGATATAAAAGTTGGCCAATTTGTTCTCTTTGGAATAATCAGACAGATTTACATACAATGTTATTTTTTTTTACTTTCATTTTCTCCCAAAGTGGTAATCAGCAATTTCAAATTTGGAAACACCAACTAAGCATGGTCATTGTAACTGACCCAAATACATATTTACATATTTCAGCTGCATGAAGTAGCTGACTAAAAACTCTGTCATCCTAAAATAACAAATTTGAGAAATAAAAACTATACAGGATTTGATTGGGCTGGAGGTAAAGAGGGCACACTGAGGGCAGTTCCTGTGGTGCAGCAGAGGACATATTCCACCTGTCCCCGGAGCGTTTGGTCTGGACTAAAGTTTGGTTTATCAAGCTCCTCCTGAATGTGCTGCTTCAGAGACACATCTCACTCTGAGCCTCAGATTTAAGCGACTTCATTGTACTAACAGAACAGGTCAAATCAAAAGTCCAGCGGTGGTGTGCAGTCAGGGTGTTTTTGTCTAAAAACATGTCCAGTGCTGCAGGGGAAAAGGTCAACAACAGTGAGAAAAAGCCCATCATAAGACTTGGAACCTCCAGGAGGCCTGGTCCTTGTAGTCCAAGCAGTCTGTGGCATTAAAGTTGAGCTTCCATGAGGAGGCGGCGCTCTGCTCTTTGTAATCCAGGCAGTCAGAGGAGTTGAAGGCCAGTCCCGAGCTCCCGTAGGCCTGGTGGTGATGGTGGTGATGGTGCCCTGAGGACTGGCTGATGTGGTGATGGGGGTGTCCCGACATGGACGAGGCCGTCATGGGGCTGAGCTGGTGCGGGTGGTGATGTGAGTGCATGGGGGCCAGGTATGAGCTGCAGTCCACGCTGCTGAAGTAGGAGCTGGAGGGGGGGTAGCCTTGGCCGTAGCCCGGCGTCTGGTTGTAGGACATGGGGTACGAGGTGGCGGCGGTGGCAGAGCCCGACATGGAGCGCTGCATACAGGAGGCGTTGGAGGGAGGTCCGGGCTCAGGCAGGGGGGCCACAGCTGGGGCAGGGGCGTTACCGGGGGAGATGGCAGGGCTCCAGATGGAGGACACAGTGCTGATGGAGGTGGAGGTGCTCAGGGCCGGCCCACTGTGGTTTGTGGAGGATGAAGAGGAGGAGCCGGCGCTGGACACAGCAGGAGGGGTGAACTGACCGCTGCTCTCTGAGCCTGTACTCTCTCGGGCCGGAGAGGACTTCTTCTTTGGAGGCCTGGCTTTGGCACTGCTGCCACTCTGCTGCTGCTGCCGACATTTGGCCCTGCGGTTTTTGAACCACACCTACAAACAGAAACCAGTTAGCACCTATACCAGTGCAGCTATAAGAGAGTGCGGAGCCATGCAGGGAGGGCATTATGAAGGAAAATTGAGGGTTATTAGCTATCAAGGTTCATTTCCACCCTGGCCCCTTGGCTTGGACCATCCAGGGGTCTAATTTCATACCAGGACGACAGTAAGATAACAGCCTATTGGGTTGCACCACACAGTAGGGTAACTCTAGAGCAGAGAGAGGGTAGGATCATGTAGAGCATTTTGTTTCACACACACATTCTGAAAATAACTCAAATTGTGTGAGAGAGGCCTTGCTTGAATTTAAATGCTTTAAACTGCAGCATTTGTCCAACAGGTGTTTGAGAAGCATTTATGGAACAAGGCCTAGACCACATGCCCATATCAGGTTCATGTTGCACAAACTCTTAGAATAATTTAAATGGGCCAAGTGTCACACGTCTATTCACAGGAGTCTGTACATTTTGTGAATGGCTTGGTGGGATGTTTTAAAGAACAAAAACCCATGTGATCTGAATGCATTAGGCTGGCCTCTGCTCACTTATGTAAAATTATGCTAAGAACTAGAACTAATGCTTACAGTCCCATATGTCCTACATCATGAAGGACACAACTTCCAGAAAATTAGATGACCAGTCACTTCCATTAGTGTTTTGAAGGTATATGGAAATAATGTGACATTCTAAATTATTTTATTGTATTTTCAGTATATATGATATTATGTTTAGGGTAAAATATATCACTGAAAAAAAAATCTAAACATTTGATAAATTCATAATAATAGATCCATAGGCCATCGGTGTGAATTAAAAAGGAGAGTAAATGTTTTGCAACAAATAAAATTAATTTATCTCTGTTGAAAAATATATTTATTCACCTGAACTCTCGATTCGGGGAGGTTAATCTTCAGTGCCACCTCTTCCCTCATGAAAATATCCGGATAGCGAGTCTTTGCGAAGAGCGCTTCCAGAACATCGAGCTGAGAGCGGGTGAAAGTTGTGCGCTCTCTCCGCTGCTTTCTGGGCGTTGCTGCAAGAGAAGACGGTAGTAAATATCCCGCTTTACAGTGCATAGTACATGAAACAACATATCCGCTACAAATGATCAAGGCAAACGCAGAAAAACACACGCGGTAACTCTTAACTGAGTGCGTAAAATAGAGTTATTTCGTTAATAAGACGAAGAGTTTAGTCCATTAAACTTTTTGCAACTTAAAATTCATAAAATTACATAAATCAAGGTATCAAATAAATATTTCCAGACTCAAGTATGGTAGGGCCAAATCCTTAATAAACTTATTTGTATTAATTTTGCGCTGTTCTCTTTTATCACCTACGCACCTACAGTACACCGTGCTGAGTTTTAAAATGGCTTATTAAAATGGCTCCTGTTAAATCTGGTTTACAGGTTAAAACACACTCTTTTGGTAACATTTACTGTGCAATAATTTGTCATTCACAGGGGTCTATTTTGTTTGGTGAAGTTTTCATCTTCTCATCATTTTTAATCGGGACATTATTGCCACATTGCGCGTTTGCGCGTTGTACCAACCTGGATATCCCACGGAAGGGTGCAGCAAGTCCATGGCTGCGCCGCTCAGCCCCAGGCCGTTGACGCCATAGGGGGGCTGTTTGAGGTAGGACATCATGCTACAGGCGGTCACTGCTCCACCCAGCTCCAGCTCAGGCCAGTGGTGCGTTTTCCCCCGATGCTGCAGCTTGACGGGACAAGAGGCTGATCCAAATACTGCGCAGACAAGACCAATGTTAAAACTGACAGACACAATTACAAAATCGCAACGGTTTAAAATTTTGCCTATTGATTCAAACTTTGATATATATAGTTGTAAATGAATAGGCACTTCTTCCTATGTGTTTCATATAATTTACTTTGACTTGAGTCTTGGATCTTTTTTTAGAGGCAGTGGCACTCCGATACAAAGTACATTATTTGTTGTACGATAAACCTATAAATTAGCAGCAGGGAGACACATAATTCCCCGAAGGAATATTGGATTTTTGGCGAGGGATAACTGGGGTCAAACGGCTCCATTATAGCAAATATCAGCCCAAAGACGAACATCGGGTATATTTATGGTTTAAAGTAAAAACAGAAATGTCCTCGTGGTAATGCGATGGCCAACTCTACAGCACATTACCTCACACCATCTCACACTGTAGTCATAAATATTTTAGTAGAACTCTTAATAACCTTTCTATTAATGCACACATCCGGACATCACAATTAACTCTTAATCAAAATTTTAAAAAATGAAAAATATAAATTTGTATATAAAAATATTAAAAGAGAAAATAAAACATTTGCAGAATCGATCGTGAGTTTCAGTCACTCACGTCCAAATCTTGATATGTGGTTTACGGGTAAAGACAACAGTTTCCCCCGGAATATTTCAGGTTTTTTCGCTTTTTAAATTTAGCCTCTTGTGTTACCGTCTCCCACAAAGTCAGTGGTTGTGTCACTTTTACGCACGGTCAGAGAAATCACTGTTCCAGTCCTGAACCATTTAATTGTTGGTGTATGTGCTAAAAGAGAAACCATTTTCATCATAATACATGTTTATTTTAGTTTAATGGATTATCTGCATTTTAAATCAGTCTTACACAAATTATATGCTTATCCATTAGTACTGGCAACACACTGACCAAAACAATGGCAATGAGCTGAGAAAAGTTTCAATCCTGCGCCCTCAGGAGTTGTAAATTAAACTAAGCCAACCAGGCCGGTAAACACATATGTTAAACCAAAACTACAGGTACTGTTTAAATATTATGAATGACATTAGTGGCCATGATGGGTTTGATTGTTTTTCAAATTAGCCGCTGATGGAGCTTGTGTGTATTGCAGCGGACCCCGGGCCCAACGAGGCCCGAGTGAAAAGGCCAGATCCCGGTGCAAATGAACTCAATTAGAATTTAGATTAGACCTCCGGGGAGAGAGCGTTTCACGAGGGCTCTTATCAGCAAAAGAAATTAACAAAAACCAAAACACGCCTCTTCAATTATCTACTAAGTGCTGCCGATGTTTTAATGGCCAATTGCTGTGGAAAAACAAGTGGAATAGAAATATGAAATTATCTACTCGGGAAGAAGTTGACTTAATTTAACCCGAGTCAAGACAAGTGCGCATTAATTGATATCTCAACTACACTAAACAGAAGCGCACGCAGACAAAAATTGAAATCCAAGCACGTACTTGAGCTAACGTTGCGTTTAAATATTTTAAATATTTACAAAAAGAGCCGTTTTAGTTTATTTTATAGGTCACGCATAAAAACAAAACTAATAGTGGGCTACCTAAAGAAAGATAGTCAGGCCTAAGTTTAACCAAAAATGAGGGCAGTTTACCTGCAGATTCCCGTCCTCTCCCGAACTCCCAAGCGGCTGTGAAATTATCCAGCAGTAGGAAGTCTGCAGGGCACGAAGTGGAGCAGCTGCAGACTGTTCAAAAACTAGTGCGCAAAGCGAACTGCATCACGGACGGAAAAAAGCGTCTTAAAGGTGGCTCGTCAGTGCGTCCTCGGTACGGCGTCGCGCGTTTTTACAGCCAAATAAATCAAACTCATTTGGTTTCAAGGGGCATGTCGTTGTCTGTCAGAGTTTAGAGAGATTTTCTAAATGCAGACGAAAGGAGATTGATCACCCTCTCTCCGCCCTGAGCCTCTATGAGCGGAGGACACCTGCGGAACTAGTTTCTTTCAGCCAATCAGCTCTCGCCTCTTTACTGACGGACAGTGAGCACAGCCAATCACGGAGAGGAACGGGTGACATGTGTCCGCGCCGTCCCCCCCGCCCCCCGCCTTTCGTTCCCGTTGCTCGGTTCTTTTAAAAAGATAGACTGTTTTTTACCGAGGCCAAACAGAGGACAAAGTATGAGAGAAAGCATCCGCCTTGGAAATAGACTTTTTTCCTTGTATACAGTAGTACTATTGTTACTTTTTACCTTTTTTTTTTTTTTTAATATTATTTTAGATCAGGCCCATCTCTAACATTTAGGCTATTTTCAGGAAAGGAATAGACAATTTATGCGAAAAGTTGCTTAGACTGTAAATCAACAAATGAACATATACTTTTTTTTTTTTTTTTTTTAGCATTTCTTTCCATTATGGCCAAAAAGGCTGTGGAGCTGCTATTTTTTAATATACAGTAGACATTTGCTGTGGAAAAATGTTTTATAAAACGTTTTGAAATGGCATTTTTGGTGTTCAAGGTTTCTGCGTAATGCGTAAAATAGAAAGATGCAATTTAAAGTTATGCATTTGGAGTTTTTTTATTGTCAAACAGCAGCTCTTTCTCTCCACACGCAAACACACAGCACCCTCATGAATATTAATAAGATCCCGGCCTAATCCCCATTTAGATTTACATTTGAGGATGGTTGACGTAAAGTTTAATAAGAAGAGGCCTCTGAGACGAAGGAGGAGGAAAAGGGAGAAAATAGAAAGCGCTCCGGTCACTGCATCAAACGTAAGACTTTGCTGTAATGTTTTAGCGCCCTTAGTCGATGGTGTTTTAAATAAACAGGTTTTTCAGTCTTTGTAAAAGTGCGGATGCTTTGACTGGGCAGCCTCCTTCGTGTTTGTATTAAACTCGAAAGCTCTAAATCAGGCCTGGGTCGAAACAGATTAATGCGCAAGAGAAAGAGAGAAAGGACAAGGGGAGTATAGTAAACATGTAAGTATTGCCTATAAAAAAGCGAACTACTACTTAAATTTGGGGTAGTGTGGTGAAAATCAAGGTCAGTGGGCTAAGTTGTGAGATTTAGAAAACGCCGCATGTGTAAAGTCCAAAAGTCTTTAATTCCAGCATAAAGGTCCGAGCTGAGAGGGCCCTCGGAGGGTCTGGCCGAAATACCAGCACCTCCTCTTTTCACATCCACACGGGCTCAGTTAGTTGAATTATGCAAAAAGGCCATTCAGCATATATAGTCGTGCCAACACAAAAGACCCGCATTTATTGTGACATTTCACCCACATTTGTTGTTTTATTCCGTGCTTTCCCTCGATGCAAGATAAACCCTTGAACAAGTATCAAGTTATCACCAACCTTTTGTAATAAGCGTATTTTGTCTAATCCCAAATTGCAGTTGAATTTTCTTAATGCTGAGCTGGTAAAGCCTGGGATTAGGCGGCGAGTAGAGCAGAAGAGAGGAGGGGGAAAAGTTTGGTCCCTCCAGCCGGCGGGATTGGAAGTGGGGATGTTGTCGGTGCTTATTAAAGGCATGATGCATAAAACACAGCGTTGGACGAGCCGAGGCGCTGATCGCACAAAGCGGGCCCCGGCTCCCTCAGGTGTGGAGCAGGAGAAGGCAGAGGCCGGTCCTGTGAGCTGAGGCCAGAGACATCAAAGCTCACAGATAATCCATTGCGCTGAAGGACTCTCAGCAGCGCACCGCACCGAGCCACGGAGCCTTTACGCAGCGCTTAGCTCCAGAAACACCACCATGTTTGTCTCCATCCACCACGAGATCACCCCGAGATGGAGGTACCAAGGTAAGGCAGAAGAACTAAACTTTTATTATTTCAAAAAAAAAAGAAAAAAAGAAAAGAAAATACTATTTATATTTACGACATGTTGTAGATCTATATATTTAAAATATAGGCCACTAAACTTTTACATGTATTTTGTTTTCATCAAAAGTTTAATAGTTTGATTAAAATGATCTCTCAATATTTGGTAAAATTTTATTTGACCAAAAATAACTTTTACGCACGAGCAAACCAGTGGCGAACAGAGTGGGAAACAAAATGGGAAAATTTGATCTGATTTGATGTGGAGCTGACAGGTGTTCAAATAATGTGATTGAGATCAGAGCGCGCAGTGCAGCCCCTGCAGTCCGAGCACGCGTCCTTCAGCATTTCGGACTTTATTCTGCAGATTACAGGCGGCCCTGATACACCGTATAATACACACTAAAACAAAACGCCTCGGGGGAACACCCAACTATTAAAGTCAACGACAAACGCACTAGGTCCCAAGCAGAGAAGAAACGAATTGGCAAATTAATTTGAAAGTGTTGGAAAGGCCGGGGAGGACGTCTGCTGTCAGAAGCCATTTTGCCGCTCTAATCAGGGATGGGAGGCTGCCTGCAGGGATCAAGTGCAGGGTTAAAACCAAACACATTTCATTTCAGTTGGAGGTAAACACCGCGCTCATTAAACGACGCGAGAAATATTCTATTTAAATCCACACCAGTGTTTTTTCCTAATCTAATTTCACATTTGTGTGCATCTGTGTGTCGAGTCCAGCGCGGGCAGCAGCAGAACATCTGCGCTAATCTGCTCTAAGGAAGCCGCTCTCACGTCAAACACAAAACCCCGAACGCCAATTTTCATTTATAAACGCGCACAAATCACAGGGGAATTGAACGGAGCGCGGAATAAAAAGCGTCGCTAAACGGAGGCGCACACTAAAGGCACTGGACCCACTGACAGCCCTGTGCGCCACAGACAGAGGCGCGCACAGGGCTGGATTTTAACTTTATAATAATAGAGGTGATCAGACACAACATCGACCAAACTGAAAATAAATGACAAAGTCCAAAGATTTAAAAAGTGGATAACTATACAACGTGTACGAAATATTTTTATTTTAATTAGTCTATGCGAGACAAACAAATTCGAAATACTAATAATTCATTTTACAACAATTAAGCAAAGAAGATTTTATAGCAATAAAGAGAGAGAGGCACAGTTATCTTATGGATATGAAATTGCAGGACTTTATTGAAGTTGGGTTATGACACTGGAATAAATAAACAGCAATGTCCACACTTAAACATCTGAAAAGTGAAGCTATGAAAAGTGTGGAAGCCACATCTGCATATAATAAATACAAATAAGTTGTTGAGCAAAACGCATGAAATGCAATGGTAGATTACATACAAGCATCTTAAAAGGAAACAGCAATAAATAATATATAATTGTTTGACTGCAAGAATTCCTCCAATAAGGAATATTGTAAGATATTGGTCAGAGCAGGGATGAAAATATACAAGACAGTTTCAAAATAAGCTGAACCAGCTCTCAAACATTTGGTAAACTGCTTTCAATAACAATAAAAAAAAGGATTAAGAAAGGTGAAATAGACATTATTCATGTAATAGTTCCCCTTAAAGATATGTTACAAGAGTGAAAAAAATAAAAAATACAGTCAAGTAATGAAGTAGTTTTAAAAGTCATATGTTTTGTTTGTTTTTTGATTAAAAGTCCAATTGAAAACACACTATCTTTGCGACCCTACAAAAGTCTGTTGTGCTGTACCTTGAGTCTCCTCAGAAAAGCTTGTGCTGCTGCTCAGATTTAAACTATACAGTCGACCGATTTTGCACTTGTTTCTCATGCAGGTTTTTCTTAAGTACCTTTCCTCGTTAAGCAAATCGAAAATTAAACAAAGTATAGAATATAATAGACACTGCTTATGTCATTGAAAAGTTGGTGCAAAGGCATCGCTGGGCTCAAATATTCAACAGA
Organism: Odontamblyopus lacepedii; assembly: GCA_034769755.1. Taxonomy (NCBI): domain Eukaryota; kingdom Metazoa; phylum Chordata; class Actinopteri; order Gobiiformes; family Gobiidae; genus Odontamblyopus; species Odontamblyopus lacepedii. The sequence continues at coordinate 21,423,987 of CM068354.1, forward strand.
GCCTCTTGAGTGAATAAGAAAGTGGAAACTCACTATAATAATAATCAACAGTTATTGTACAATTCTTTTATCGGCTACATTTGTCTTGTAGTGTCATGACGCTCACTGAAGGACACACTTCTCCTCTTTCTTGGCCATCTTGCCTTTGTTTTGCTCCAGTGTCCTCTCCAGGTGCTCGTCCTCTTCCTCAGCCCTGCGAGGGTCAAAGGTCAGAAGGTCAGAAGGTCATGATGGACAGGTACACCGTCACTGTGGCAACCATCTATGTGCCACCTGAGGACTGGCGTGGTGCCAGCGGCCCAGTTTTGACCCTTCACTTGCCTGGCACCGCCTCAGCCAATCAGGGCTCCAATCTGCACCAAGTCCCGCCCCCACAGGTGCGCTGCTGCTGTGCTACCACAGACTACGCTGCGCACCGTGTGACTGAAGGCGGGTTTAACCAAAACCTGCTGTAAACTGTTTTCTCAGGGACCTCTGTGAATGTAAAGATATGTAGGTGCCTCCACACAGTCAACAAAAGCTGGATTTAGACTTCACTTCTGCAAAAAATATTTTCTCCTGTTCTCTGAAGGATTAAAAGTAACTCTTAAAATAACTTACTCCTTCTCTTGGGCATCCAGGTCCCTGACCAGAGCGTCCCGTTTGTTGACCAGAATGACCAGTTCATCCAGAAGCAACTGCTCGCGCCTCTTCTGAGCCTCAGTCTTCTGCCAATCTGTAACCACCACATCATAGTCACTGGGCATTTTCAACACACTGGATGGACATCCACAAACTCTTTATTCTTTTACAAAAGATGATGCTGAACAACAAACTCTATTAGTCCTGTGATATGAGCCTGCATCACTGTCATCTGAACCCTCCACAGCACAATGTCACTTGATTTTACGTTTGTATGTTATGTATGATCCCCTCTCCATCAGCCTCTCTGGGCTCAAGTCTGGGCCTACGCAAACACCACTAAGGATCTCATCATGACCATGAGAGGGGTTCTGTCAATCACTGTTTTAATAACCAGTGTTTTTAAAAAGTTAAAAAAAAAAAAAAACTTACTTTGAGAACTTTGTTTCGGTCTTTTTATGTGAATCATGAAGAGTTTACTAAAGTCTAAGAAACAAAATTGATTTACTTTAATAAAAAGTTCTTGCACTGCAGAAAAACAGTATATTTGATTGTAAATGCTTCTAATTATTTACTGTAATGCAGGGCTTAACTGATTGTATTTACAAATATTAAAAACTAATAATAACTGTAATTATTGTTTAAAATGTATGAATAATTAAATAAACATGTTCCAAAAAATAAACAGGTGTGCCCCAGTATCAGTTCTTTGGGGTCCGTTCAGGAAGGGGCCCCACAGGATCCAGGTGGGTCCCTGATCCAAATCCCCTCTGCTGCTCCCAGAGGAGAGGGCAGCCCACAGGAGAGCTGCTCTCCCCCGGGGGACAATATCCGCTGGCACCCTTAGGAGCCCCAACTCCCTCCTGCTTAAAACTCCTGGTTTGAAAATAATAAATTCATTACCATAAGCAGCGCTCGACACTAAACATGTCACTTGTTTTGTTCTTAGTAGTTAACCTTCTCGATTACCACATTGCACATTTAGCACCCATTGATTTCTAAATAAAAGAAGGCGCTAAAATGTCAGTTGTAAGTGGGGCTTTATTAAAAATAAATAACCCCCTTATTGAGTCAAATTGTGGGAGTGAGGCTGGATGAGGACTGTGTGTGTCCCGCTGAGCCCAGTCTGTTTGTCCTGAAAGGTCTGCTCTCCTCTGGCCTCTGCGGACACTTTGAAGTGAGCCACAGACCCAAATGAACACAGTCCTAATATTTGACCCGCTCCAACACTCTCCCTTTCTTCTCTCTCTACTCTGGGAAGCAAATATGACTGGTGTGTCTTTGTAGTAGGGTGGGCAAATATTTTAAAGTCTGTCTAAATATGTCGCTAAATGTGTTTGAAGTGACAGAGGGAAAAGGGAGAGATTTTAAACAGTTTAGAAATAGATGAGTCAACTTCATGATGACTAAGTAATGTAATATTCACCATAACCACTCTGGTCTCTCTCAGACCTGCTCCAGCAGTCCCAGCCCACATTCAGTCAGACAAAAAAAATCACTTAAGTATGTAAAAACTCCACTCCCCACCTTTCTGAGCTACTGCAGCCAAAAAGCCAAAGTCCTAGTGAACCCCAGGGTGTAGTGAGGGGGGTTATGGGGCTAAGCCGCAGCTGTCCATCACAGAGTCAGAGTCCCGCCCCCCTCATTAAGAAGGTAAACAATAAAGAGAGCCGATGAGAGACGTGCAGACAACACCAGAGCAGGGCAGGCTGGGTAACCAGACACACAGGAACAACAAAACACCCTGCAGCCCTGCACAAGTCCCACCCCAGGGCAGAAAACCCCTCCTACAGAAAAAGATTGAAGGGAATAGAGGCCCCGCCCCTGAGCACATAGTGAGGTTAAAGAGGGGAGACTTGGAGGCAGAACGTACAATCCCGTTGGATTAGCCCCCTTTCCTCTCTCTATCGGGGCGACAGGATCGTGCTCAGACAGTGGGCGCGTATTCAGATAACCCTGGCCGTGCACGCAGATGGTAACCATGTGAGTGTGTAACCGCCACACAAGAATGCACTGGTTCAAATCCCCATGAACCCCTCCCCACGGCCTCCGCAAATACAAATGTATTCAACAGACACCAAAGTGCTGCAAAGCCACGTTTTCAAGGAGCAATGAGAGAGAACGAGGCCAACCAATCAGATCGCTGCGCTGCTCCACACTTCTGTTTACAGTCAAACAGGAAGGAGCGTCACGTTGTTCTCAAGACTTAGACGTGAAAGAATGATATGAATCAAAATACAAACTTAGACTGACGCCTCCCTTGTTTTTGCTCTAGTCGATTTATCCTGTTCTGTAGATTCCAAAATCCTTTTGGGCTGATATCCAAATGACGACAAGAGGCAAAAAGTGTCACCAGAGGGGAGAAAAGTCAAAGAGATAAAGTAGCAGACAAAATGAGCTACCAGGGGAAAACTCACTGATTTATGTAATTTTATCTTAACAATACTAAGTGTACTACACCCATTAGAATGGTCACGGATAAGTATATAACACTCTATAATATTTCATTATCTAATGCACTGAAAGAGATAAATTCAACCAACTTGACTTTTATTCTCACTGTGTGCACCTCAAATGAGTATCACTGAAAATCCAGCACAAACAACCTCACAAAATAAACTAAATTAACGAGGGGAGTTCAGCGGCCTGTGGAAGCAACACTACTTGTTATCGGCTGTTCCAGTCAACTAGCGCCCCTGAAAGAGTTGGCGACATCATCAAAAGTGGCGGGTGTGATAGGATTCCTCGGTGAACCTAATCAATCAGGGTCTGTAGCGCTTTGCCCCGATGTGTTACAAAGCCCAAATAGATTTACAAATGCGCTGTGTGTTTGGAGGTGGGAGTGTTGCTGGTGGGAGGGGTGTGGGGAGGGATAAGCTCCTGCATAGGATTACATATTGATTTTAAACATATAAAAAAGCTTATCATATCAAACCGTAACAGGAAAAACTCAGGGACCCAGCTATGCATAAATCCCTTTTAGATGGCAGGAGGGCGTCCACTTTAAAACATGCAAGCACACAGCCCACCAGCGTACCCCGACACCAGCGCAGATACATAGGTGAGAATCAGTAAGCAGATAAAGAGGCCATAGTGGATCCATTTTGTGGCAACGAGAGGAGCAGGGCATACAGATGGCACCTGGCATCACCCCAATGATGTATATGCAGGGGGATTTTACTGGGCATGCTCAATAATCTTCTGTGGATTCAAAATTAACTAAATACCATTTCTGAACTCTTTAAGGATCAATGTCACCCGTCTCCCATTGTACTGAGATTTACTTTTTGATTGGCACATGTTTTTTTTTCTGTTGCAACAGTATCCTCCTATTTACCCAGGCATGGGACTGGCAAAGAGACAAATATCCATGGCTCAGAAATATGAATAATTATGTTGTTGCCATAGAAATTGACAATTCAAAACTATATCGTTTGAATAATCAACTCTCCTAAAAATGGCAGCAAAGAAACAAATATCCATGAAAAATTATGATGTCTGTAGTATTTAACAATTCAATACTACATCTTTTGAATGACCAGTTGTCCTCAAAATGGCACCCTATAACCAAAAGCAGAATGTAATAGAATAAAAAATAATCATTTGAGGTGAGCACTCAAGTCCCGGCTTCGGTCCACAGGAAATGGAATACTTGTATGCAGACGTGTGACCTAGTAGACTATTTAAGGATGATGCAACTAAATAACCCCAGGACCAGAGACGGGTAAGATTTCAGACGCTTCTACAGACGGATCATTTGTCTCACCTTCTGCTCTCATTGTCTGTAGTTCTATTTTGTGTTGTGCATCTCCTTTTCATCTTAAATTTGCCCCCAACTAAACATGTTATGGTTGAAACTTGTGTGAATTATTCATATATTAAAGGGACGGTTTCAGGTGTTTATCATATTTCCATGTGATGAAGTAAAATTTGTTTTAACCCAGTCCTGACATATGCATCTAATTATAAAATGTTTTTTATCACCTCTGAACCAGGAAGTAAAGCTGGGGGCGCTGTTAGCATACTAGATGTTGATTGCAAAACTCTACTCTGGCTTCAGAAAGAAACACACTTAGAAACTCACAGTCAATAATTAGGTTTCAAATGCATTAAGAAAGTGAGAAACAGTTCTGTTTTTCACAGTTTTAAGACAGTAAAAATCATGCACAGTGCTTTTAAGAAAAGAAGTTTCTCAGTTCTTCTGTAATGTATTTGAAGTGAAACAAGAAACTATACGTGTGGGCTTCATGACAAAATTAACCTCACATAAGTCCTGTTATATTGTTTGGGAAGAAGTGGCCATTTTTAAAGGGCCCATATTGTGCTATTCCCGCAATCTATGTTATAATTTTGTCTTCTCATCACAAACATACCTGGATTTGCGTTTTGTTTCATACATATGTCCCACCTTGTGATGTCACGTAGTAATACAGGAAGTGTTCTACTGTGTTTTTAAACTCCATGCACCTTCACTAGAATTATTTGGATTATTTCGGTCCTGGAATTTCCAATCTCTACTGAACTTAAAAGGATGCTGCTGTTGAAAACTATTGCTTCCAGCATTTTGAGCTTTAGAGATGTAGACAAACTAATAATGCAGGATTACAAAAACATGTGTGAATGAAACAAAATACAACTGGAGGTATGTTTTTGATGAGGGCACTACATTATAGCATGGTTTAAAGAGACCAGTTTGTGTAATATAAGACTTTTAATATTCAACATGGTGGATGCATTTTAAACCATGAAATGTACCGGTAAGTGTCAGAGGAACTGTTTGGTATGACTAAATCTCTCATTCACTTTACTAGTATTAGAAGTATTACGTGGTATCCAGCTACAGAGTTGATTTTTCATCATTAAAAGCGAGTCCTAATGATAGATAATTATAGGCGTAGTGCATCCTGACAGTGAACCTTTACAATGGTAATGTAGTCTTAACATGTTTTACAGTAGGAGTTTCCAACAGTTGAAACTTGACTCTCCTCCTTTGTTTCAGTCTGAATTTACCGGTCAGACACACCACAGGACACAGGTTTTCTCAAATGGCAATTTAAAGAACAAAATAAAAGCAGGACATTTTGACACTGAACAACAAATAGGAAGTGTTCAAAGCCAGGTGCAGGGCCACTCTCCTCTGCAGCCTGCTCCTATCTGTGGCTGCTACAGAAAGCTGGAGCAGGTGAATGTTAAGTGCTTTCCTTGGGGGGAACGAAGGCCAGCTGATAAGTCAGACAGCGGCAAATCCAACAAGTCCACATGAAGGAGGAGAGGAGAGAGGTGACACCACACAGCACCATCACACCTTCACTCTACAATTCTTTCTATTCGTACAGAACATGGCTTACATTACTGTGGACAAAGGCAAATGACGAAAAAGTATACATGAAAAAGATCGAGTTTTCCAGTAAAATACATATTCCAATTCTTCTTGAATGAAGTTGTAATCTTTGTCCTGTACTTCAAAACGGTACAGAATACATTCAACTGCAGAAAGAAATAGAATAAATTATCGCATCTGGAGAGAAAAGTGAAAACGCACGATGACAAGGAGACCTGTGAAGCAGAAAACCTAAAACCCTTTGACTGCAGCTGCAACTCAATAAAAATAAATAAATAAAATGGCCCGGCGAAGACAGAGGCAAATCAACAGCGCCGAGACTGGTACGCATGCCTGCTCCTCCGCCCGCCCCCGCCCTTCTTGCTAATTACAATTGATTTATTATGGACCAGGTAGCTTATCAGGTGCCCAGCGTAATTACAATGGGTGTCCGAAGGCTGTATGCAGAGGGGGGCTTGGGGAAAGGGGTTGGCGGTGGTCAATGTCGAATGGCAAAATCAATTAGCATTGATTTGGCAAAAGGTTCATTTTGCCAAAGAGGACGGCGTCGAAGGGGATTAAACTTCCCTGGCCCCCTGACAACTTTGATGCGACACAATGGCTGCATTTCTGGCTGCGCTGCAGTTAACAAGCTTTCAATAATTTACCTGCATTTGGATGTTTTAAACCCCCCGCGCAGTCTTTGCTCTGCGCTGCTGTGGCTAATTTTCAATTCAGGCTTCAGCTAACCATGTCTAGGTAGGAAACAGATAGCATTGATCAAATATCAACGAGTGAAATCCCTGGCAAGCGCACATCTTAATCCTCATCAAGAAGTCAACCTAGAATTTAAATAACCCAGCTTTAGGAGCAAAACGTAGTTCAGGACAATATACAAGATGCGACTCAAACATGTTTGCAGCTTGAGCTTTACTATAAATTAACCAGTAAAATATTTGGTCTAATTTAATGACTGTGACAGAGTTCTAGCATAAAAACATTTTAGAAAAGTAAAAGAGTCGCTGTAGTTGTTCTGATTAAATAATGTGACAGCCTGAACCTTGTTAAGTTTCTCTGTCAGCATGTTGTCAGATTATTGGTTTGCTTTTATTTCCACTGACTGACGCTAATCCTTGGCTCCTGCATTGTACAGAATTTAATTTAAGTGGCGCTACCTGGGTTTGCAAATGGCGTTAATGGATAAAAGTTGAGAATTGCGAGTGTCTGACACCTGGCGGCTCTCATTACTGCAGTGTGGATGTGTGTCTTACCCTCTATGGCCAGCATGGCTCTGAGCTCCCTGTTCAGTAGCTCAAAGCGCCTCTCCAGATCATGCTCTTTCTCCCTGTGGCAAGAGTTGGAGAGAGGAAAAACACAGGCAGTGAGCGACAACAAACTTCATCAATATGTTAATGACTAAATCATTAAGCACTTAAAGAAACCCACAATAAACATTGATTCTGTTAGTCTCCTGGACCTGCACTGGCTTCACATTAATCTACTGCACATAGCTGATACACACTGTGGAGTGGATAGAGCCCTGGGTTAAAGTCAGGAAACATTTAAATACATTCAGACTGGCTGCACTGGTCACATCACATTAAGTTGTAATATAAAGTAAGTATTTAAAGTGTTGGGAAGCACTGGTTGTAGATGGGTTCATTGTGAAAACTGATCAAGCCATTTTCAAATAAAATAACACACTAAAAGCAGGTTGATGTTTCTAAATACTGCAGACAGACTATACTACATATTAATGTGCAGTTTTTCTTTGTGGCTTTACACACCAAAACTACTAATGAAAAATGATCTAACAGTCGAGTATCTCTCATTGTCCAGGATCAGTGATACATGTGGAGCAATGAGCAGTGAAAATCCTGTTCAACTCAAATAAAACGTAGCTAATGTAAAGAAAGTGAAGCCGATGTGACCTTTACCAGAGTGTGTGATTGTGTGTGCGTTCATGGATCCCTCCGGTTTATGTCTATGGTGCACAAATTAAATTCCTGCCTCTTTCAGACATATTATAAAATGAGCTCATTTGGCCCTTAATAGAATTTGTCCTTCACAGACGCCTTTTCTCTTCGCCTCCACAAAGAGAGAACTGAAAGGGCTCATAATCAGGCCCTCTGTCAATTGGCCACTTTAAAAGGCTCCCCTTTCCCACGATGTAATGTGATTATGAATACTTCAGTCTCTGTTCCGCTCGCGCTCAGATCTCAAATGAAGAAGTGTGTATGTGTCTCACCTGCCATAGCTGACCACATACAAAGAGACTGCCTATAGAGTCATGATGGCTACATTTCTATTGATTTCATATCCGATCCACATGTCAATCAATGAGTGCATTGACACAGGGGGTGAAGAGAGCACAGGGACATACACTACTGTGGTCTGCTGCAACTCGTCTCATATTGTTTATGAATCTCATGTCTAAACAGGAATTAGCAAGAATGTACGAAGAATTGCAACGCCAATACATAATTTTACCACTCAAGAGAGGGACTGTTTTACATCTCCTAAACTGGTTCCATCGGTGCCAAAGTGGTACTAAAAATGTTAACAGACTCCAGGCTACTGATATGCTAAAGGAGTTATTTTAAGGACACTTTAACAAGCTTCCAACAACACTGATTTCTGTTGTCTTCTGTGAATCATGTTTTTTCAGATATGCAGATTTAGTAATGGCATATAGCGAAAAAAACACACTACTTTCTCTTGTAGTTCACTGTCTAACCACTTGGAACAGGCTCCTATGTGAAATCTGTGAAATTTCATGATCACAATTAGATTTGTCATCACTCAGATGCAGTAATGTTATTTTAAGGTTCAAGTTTCAAACCCTCATCACTGGAACACAGCATATTGTTCAGCACATAGACTATAGTAAAATGTGAATAGAAAATTTATAATGTTAAGAGGACTGGTGACAAATAGTGAAATACATACAGCAAGGAGAGCTGGTTCTGTCTCCGGATGAGCGCGTTCTTCTTATTGACCAACATAAACCACTCCTGCATCATGGACTCCTCCTCCTCTTTGTTGTTGCCTGAAAAAAATCAGAGAAAATGTAGTTAGCTCCAATGTCATCATACAAGCACAATCGCCGATCTCTCATTTAAGGTTAATGTAAATCAGGCAAACAGCAATTATGAAAACAAATCTAGAGAGGTCATAGCAATAATGACCTAAATACGGCTAATAAACAGCTCAGAGTGGTGTCTTAGCCCACCGCAATGGCTCACTTAAGTGTGTATGTTCGCTGTGTAAACATTCATGCTTCACAACATGACTTCACAACGTCAATATGGCTTCAACCAGGCTGGGATTAACTCCGCGATTACAGTCAAGCCTCTCAGTGTCGGCCAATACATATCCAGCAATAACTCAGCAGGCCTCCAGAACAGACCTAACACAGCTCCTCCAGTCTCCCGTGCTTACAGTAATACCTGCCCAGCCCACGGTGAGTTAGCAAGCCTTCGATGCATGGCTAATATAAGCCTGGCCTTCGCCCGCGGCTAAAGCACTAGCTCTAAGTCACAGGCTTCAGTGGGATACACACAGCTGATACAGGCACTACACAGCAACCAGACAGAGATAAATGTTAGCATTAGCAGGATCATAGCGGCTACAGCGGAGACCATGGGATAAGCTACTAATCTTACAAATATGATTATCACTAAGAGGAACAATTATAACAGGCTTTGGTTTCTTAACTTAAATTAGTTATTTATTTAACGTATTACGGCAACAATCCGGTAGATACATAAAGAGATAAAGCTCTACTCATTTTTACTCAAACAACTAAAGGCAATTTGATTCATTACCTCCTCTCACATGTGGCTGAGGAACCAAAAGAACTAAAGATATAACTATTGTCATTATTTTTTGATTTTGCAAACTTATAGCTGTACATTCTGAACAGTTTACTAAATGGGTGGTCATTTCAGTTGGGACATGAGCTGGGGCTGCGGCTGCTTTATCAGTAAAAGCAGCGTTCGAGCTCTCCACATCTGTGAGCGATAAAATGGGAAAACAGAGATCAGAGATCATTTTATACGAGCTTTTGTATTTCATCTGCAGCTTTCTCACCTTCTCCAGAGACATGGCTTTGTCACTATGGCAACCATTTAAACTAAATAGTTGTAGATTTCTTTTGCACTTATAAAACGTTGTAACACAACAGGTAGGTTAATAGGGCAGCATGGTTTTGGAAAAATAGCATTGTGATTAAATTTGCTTTTTAAAATAGTAAGATTCTTTTTCATATTATAAACTCAGGAAGGTTTAACAGTGAAAACTGAAATACACAAGTACAACTAATACTAGAAATCTAAACTAGAGATACATCAAAACTGGGCATATTGTTCTTTGTAGAGATTTGTTTATCTAAATAATTGCAGCCTTTGTGATTTGATAATTGCACCAAATCAAACTGCAATTTAATTTTGCTATAGATATAGTATATTCAGTTCAGCCCTTTTGGTTAGTATATCATTATATTTTCATTTGGTATTTTTTATAGTGTTGCCGGTGATGAAAGGCAGAGAATGTGTGTGGACAGTGGTGGGTGTGTGAAAAGTGGAGATACTCTGAGCCAGCAGATGTATGTAATTTCATTTAGGAGGATAGAGGAGAGGGGCAGGAGGGAAAGAGGAAAAAGTACGAATGAAAGAAAGCTCCAGGATTTAGCAGAAATCGGGGGCTCGTGGATTACTGTAGACAACTTTGAAACGGACGACACTCGGAGGGGGGATAAAGCCACCACTGACAGGTCATTGTGTTGCCTCGAAGTCAAATAAAACAAGCAAATAATAATGGCAAATATTAAGCTCCTGTGACATTGTGGCGAGGCAGGCTGGAGACGAAAGGGGGATTATAAAGCTATATCCCCCACTGCTCGGCAGCCACCAGCCAACCACTGCTCCCATTTAGTGAAAAGGAAGAAGGGGAAAGGCTGAGGAGAGGAAGGAGGAGAAGAGGTCAGAGGAAAGGTAGGGGGAAGGACAGACGGGACGAGGGGGAGGCAGGTGAGTGGAGCAAAGAGGAGGAGATGCACGACAGCTGCTCCTCCTCACTCTGCCTCACCAGGGCTGACCTTTGACCTTCCTGCTTTACCTGATTCTTAAAGAGACACACACAAGTGTCTAGTGAGGAGGGTTTCATACAGTTATAGCCCATTCTCTTTATAGGTGTAATATAATGAAGTATGAATGGAACAACCAAAATTCAACAAGTTTTGAGTGAGATTTCAATCATTTTTAAGAATTCAGAAACCACCAAAAGGCATTAGAAAAAAAAAAAGAAAAGAAAAAAATTTCAATTGATTCCCATGGGACGACGATTTGTGATGAAAACAATACAACAATTAAGAGCCATATGTTAGAATGGGCAAGGAGAGAAAAGTGATGAATGTTGTGAATCATCAAGACAAATGGTGTAAATGTCCCTGGCAAACATGGCACTGTGTTGGTGAAACCAGCCCTGGCTCTGAGACACGATGGATCCATGCTGGCTCTCTGGGGGCCATATTGGATCAAAGCATCTGGCAGTTTGGCAGGAGGCATTCAGGGTCTTGCTGCTTGCCTCACAGGCCGATTCTATGTGTTCAACACCGAGCAGGGCACGGAGGAAACAGGCCAAAGTCTATGGAGACTGAGAGCACCAAATTTGGCACAGGTACAATGTTTGATCATGACATCAAAGCATTAGGAGAAATGTGTCTGTGCTGGATACACCGAGTGTCCCAATCCTGCAAGACGCGTTATCATCATTAATATCACATTTGCTGCTTCTCTGTTATCAATGTGTCGACAATAGTGAGAAACGCACAAAAGATACAATCAATCCGACACATAGGCACACAGTGGCTCTGGTAAGATACAACTGATACACAGATCGTGACAACTGCTCTATCTGATTGTCTGTCTACGCGCTCTTGTTTCACTCTCACCGTCTCACATACGGACATGACCGGATTCAGTGACACAGCCCCACATTATATCCACCCGTCAGGAGGAAAGCCTGCTTAACATGGCCGATTGTTTGGACTGAGGGAAATCAAAATAACACAAAGGAAGAAAAAGCTGCTGTGAAAAGAGAATCGGAATGAGCTTCAATGGCCAAATACGATTAAGATAGTCATCTCGCCCACTTTTACTCTCTTCATTCAGAGAGAAATAATGAAACAGTCCCTGAGGTGGACAGACAAATGCAGATGGAGGTGGCCGATTGACTTTAATTTCTGTTATAAAATGTGTCCCAAAGAACAAGGATTTATTCATTTAATTAGAGCTGATAGTTTTAAGTTCAGATTCTAGCTCATCTCTACCATGGGCCCCTCTGTAGGAAGAATTCAGCAAATACTAGATTTAATAAACCACAGGAAACCATCAGCATCCAGTGCATGTGCTGGACCCAAGCCTGGATAAAGGAATATTGTGTCTGGAAGAGCATTCAATAAGTGTAAACCTGATGATACCTTATTATTCAAACACGAGACTCCTGAATATAAACATAAATTGATGCCTGGACGAAAAAGCACTTATACAAGAATTGAAGGCTTGACACTAACAATTGCAAATGCAAGCCGAGACAGACAATAATAAGAGACCAGAGCTTGTACATCTCATTTCTTATCCCACCATTTTGTCATTTAATCCAATAGCTGTTAATCCAATTTATCTATTGGACATGTAAAAGAGCGGGGAGGTGGAGAAGTGAGTGAAGGAGGAGGAGAGTGAGGGAGGAGACCCCGAACTTCTCTTGTGTGTCAAAGTCCCTGTGTTTTATTTCGGGATGCTCCGCACTCGTCTGTCTCTCCCATGGCTGGCTTCATCCGAGCACTGCGTCTTCTGATATCAGCGGGGATCAGGCAGATGAAAGCCACAGATCCATGAAAGGCAACGGCGAGAGGAGGAATAAAAAGAACAGGATGAACATTGTTTCCTGTGATTAGGTAAGAGCTCGTTAAAAGGCTGTCACTGCGGAGACGTGAATATGCATGACAGGGGCCGGCCTAATCAGAGAGGACGACCAGAGGGGGTGAATTGTGCGCAAGTAGTTGAGTGAAGTCTTGATTTAATTAATGTGAGTACAGGCCTGTCTTATTAGGGGAAGAGAGAGATGCTTGTATGCAACGGAGCAAACAGGCCCCGAGAAATCATATTAAAAGTAAAGCAGCAACTTAACGGAGATTAATAGAGGAAGTTTGTGTGAAACTTTGATGAAATAAAAATGTCTATCTTAAGAATGTCTGTAAGCAGCACCAATGATTTTGAGCTTTACAATGTCATCAACAACTGCCTAAAATAAACCCTAAATAGTAAAATTACAAGCAGTAATTTAACAATCAAAATTACAACAGTGGATGTGTAAGAATCAGGCCAAACTCACCCACTGCATACATGTGATTCCTCCTGCCCGCTCCCTTTCTATTGGCCTCTCTACTGGAGTGGCGCTGAGGGCTAGTTTTCCATGGAGGCTTGTTCGAGGCCTTTTTAGTCATCCTCAATGGCACAATAGTCCCGGCATATAGAGCAGATTCCTGCTTTATTGAACCTGTGTATAATGTCTGCTGAATGGAGCACATTAACCGACTCACTCTCACCTCCCCCCGGAAACGTAAAATACAAAAAAAAAAGAGAAAAAAAAAAAAAAAGAGAGAAAAAAATGTCCCTCCTTACACTGCGGCACAATAGCTGCCTTTTCCACCGGTGTCATTTGTCAACCACTGCTTGCTTTGCAGTGCACAATGGAGGAGGTGGAGGAGCAGGGGAGCGGTCTGTGTGTGGTTGAGGGTTTGGGGGCAAATGGGTGAATTGACTCCTTAAATTCATAAGTAGCACTGTATAATTATTTCAGTCTAGTGTCTGCTCTGCAGTTCTCCGCTCCAGAGCCGAAGCTCAGCAGCAGCAGGTGTGGCCATTCACATGCAGTGATCAACAGTCCAATCGATAACATATCAATTATTCAGCACATGACAGGTGTCTTTTGCACTCATCAATACAGTGACAAGGCAGGCAACATGTGTGTGACCCCGAACAGATGATGTTTTTAGCACAATTTAACGTTACTAAAATATGTTTAAGTGTTTTTAAATACCTGTTTTCCACAATTTAATTCAAGTATTTTTTTTACAGTAATAAGTGTTTTTATTTAAATTTAATACTATTAAATATCCATTCAGTACTGAGAAATTAACAAGTTCCTTGCTTTCTTCATATCAGTTGTATATAAAGAAACTAGTTTAGTTTTGTCTTTATTTGAAGGAACAATGTACAGAGACATTAAGTTAATAAAAAGAGATGTTCCACACCAGATTATAGCTAAATAGCTGGTTTCTATCTGCAGTCCCTGATTTACAGAAATAAATTACTTGACATACTTCTTCATTCTTGGAATCAGTCATGTAAATGACAGGACTAGACTTTGACTAATAATCAATTACTGTTACTGATACCGTAAAATACCAAATATCAGCCGGGGTGTTTATTTGTTTCAATCACTTAACAGACCAGGATTTATCTGAGACCAAACAGCTATTTGGGGCAGGCGATTAATTCCTTCCTCACAAAAATCTTGCTCAGCAAAACTGGGAAAATATGGTACTCAAATTCTTTTAACCAGAATGACTATAATTAGACTACTTTCTATACAGACGTAGACCCAGATTTTGCTGTAACTTAATTTGAAAAGTTACAGCAAAATGTGGGGAATGTGAGTTTCCCCACATTTGAAAATATCCTGAATTACAGAAAGAAATTAAAACCCTCCTGCAACATTCAGAAATTTCTTTAGCAAGTTAAAACAAATGACTGACGCAGCAAGTGGGGAGCAGACAGAGTGAGAACGTTCATCAACTGCATCAGGGCACAAGGAGCGAGCTGTTTTTTGGCGCTTCCATCAGTCTGCCCCAGGGCAGCTGTGGCTACAATAGTATCTTACCACCACAGGGTATGGAGTGAATGAATAATGCTCTGTAAAGAGTCTTTGTGAAAAAGCACGATATAAACAAACACTTATTGAGAACCTGCGGTTACTTATCAAAATGTACACCTGCACCCGGCGGTTAATTGAAACCCGGCTCTTATTTGGTATTTTACGGTATGTATGTATGGCTTTTATATATTTTGCCAGTCCTGTATAAGGTACATGAGGCCTCCTGTAGTGAAAATCACCAGTCAAGTCTACAGAGGCATTGTTGGGAGTTTCTTGGGAGTTAAATAACAGATTGATTTGTCCCTGTAATGTTTATTCCTTGCATCCTTGTCTCCTGTGAACAGTCAGGACTTCTTCAGTGTTGACAACATAATGGCTACATAAACAGACCCATACTACACACCCTTGGACAAACACATGGGACCCTGAGCCAACAGCAGATCAACCTCCAAACACCTCCACCTTCCAGGGCAAAGAAGGGTGGAGACCTGGGCAAACAGATCCCATAATGGGCTCTTTAATAGATCAAGGAAAAAGTAGCTCCTTATGAACTAAATTCATACCACACAAGTACTATTTAGGAGTGTATCGAAAATTAAAAAGATGTCTTAGCCCAAGCATAACAAAGATTAATCAAAATTTGATTAAACAGGAAGTACGGGTTACTGTAGTGCACATGGGAAACCTATGTAGAGAGCCCCCATCTGGTCTGGGAATCAAACTGAGGAACTTCTTGCTGTAAGGTGAAACCCTCAACCACTGTGCCACCATTCATCATCTTTATCTTCTACGGATTGTTCCAGTCAATACAATATCAGATATTTAACTTGCTGTTGGGTCCGATAACCAATATTTGTCAATACCAATTTAACAACAAGGCCCACAAATCCATGTTAAGTAGTAGTTCACAAATTTACATTTCTTTTACATTACCGTAAATTCCGGACTACAGAGCGCACCCGATTAAGAACCGCATGCTCAGATTTATGAAGAAAAATCAATTTTGTAATTATATGAGCCGCACCATATTATAAACCGCTGGCCAAAGACTAGGCGGGGGGTTCGCTTCTGCGTCCCCGCCGCCTGGAGCGCCTCCGGGACGGGCCGCGGACGCGGTCCCCCGCTGAACTCTGGGGACGGACTCGCTCACTGGTGACACTTGGGACACACACGCGCCACAGGCACTTACACACCTTCACACACTTGGGACACACACACGCGAAATGCACATACACACCTTGGCGCTCTGGGAATAAACCACGGTAGCGATCGCTTTAGCCTTCAGTCTGATTTGTACAGCGGAAACACCGCCTGCTCTTTGCGTGTTAACCCAGTCCTCCAGAAAGTTTTTAAGCTCAGGCTATCTGCTATGGTTACCTCTGAAAGCTCTGGTTGTCTTTTTACACTGGCTCAGTTCTTCTTGCTGGAGCCTCCACCTTCGCACCATCTACTGCTTATGCCAATTTTACGGGCAGCAGCTCGATTTCCTTCTTTAACTGCCAGAGTGATCGCTTTTAGTTTAAAAGCTGCATCATATGCTTTTTGTCTGGTATTCTCCATGTTGATGAGGGTTAGCAGAAAGACTGAAATAAGGAAGTTGTGATTAATCATACAATTTCATTGGACCTCAGTGAACTACTTATTCATTTTATTGGTCCATGTTTTTCCCGCGATGAAAAAAATAAATAAAAAAGCCGCTTCATATTACGAGCCGCAGTGTTGAAAGTGTAGAAAAAAAGTAGCGGCTTGTGATCCGGAATTTACGGTACTTTTGGAAAAATAATAATATATTTATGTGTGATATAATTGTTGCATGTTTGTGTCACACAAATTCATCACAGTTGTAAATCATCATACAACTGTTGCAATGAAGAAAATTACACATGGGAACACACAAACAAGCAGTTTATGAAAAAATAAAAAAATATATCAATCAGTCAATCAAATACCAAGCCCCTATATTTAAAAAAAATTACTCCTTCCAATTCACCACATTCACAATACCGCTGCTTTATGTTTATCGTCCTGGTACTTAATACGTGTGAATGGTCTGACCCAATGGACTGAACAGGTGACATCACTGAAAGCCTGCAGGTCCATTATAGGAGCCACCCTGACCACAGACAATAAACCTAAATGACATTTCGTAGTATTTTCTGTGTTTGTCGCGGTGCAGCGACTGAGCCATGACAGTCACACAAATGCACCCCACCCCAACCCCAACCCACCTCCTCATCCCCCCGCTCCATCAAATTGTGTTTTTGCTACAAATCAATAAACATTATCAGAGAGTGGCAGACTATGGGCTGGTGGAGGCAGTCTGTGTCTGTTTAAGCCCAGACCGCCCTGTTCCTATCACACATTGGGAGAGAAGGCCAGGAGAGAATACTAACAAAATGTGGCTGTACAGTCCATCTAAAAAATACAGAAATGTGCAAAGCAACTTAAGCAATGGCAAGTTTGTAGAAAAGTTAGAATGGTTCCAATAAAGTGAAATTTAGGCTTAAATATAACATTAATTCCATCACTGTGTTGCAGATGTACTAGTTTATTCCAACAGAAACTTCACCACTGTGTATCTTGACTACATGTAAAATAGACCTACAAAGTTGGGGTGTAAGGGAGGTGTTTATGAATTATGATTTTAACAAGTAGGGCTGTTGGCCTTCAGACGTTTAGTCTTAGACGCCAAAAATTTGAATGAGTCAACTAACCATTTTCATTAGATTATAAGGAATGGGGCAACAGCATAAAAGGTGAAATTAGTGATTCACACTATATAATTTAAAAAAAATGTAAATATCTTGTTTCCAAGCACTTTTTTTGCATAAAAAGTTGTTTTTGCATGAACTCCCGTGTAGGTGTAGTCTTGTCAGTGCAGTTTGCACCAGATACAATAGTTTTGAAAGCATCTGCCACACCCCCTTTTTAGTCGACTAATCGATCGGCAGGACATGTCTTTATTGCAGCTCAACAGATGATTGCAGCTCTAGCAGTGACGTAGTCTCAGTCTCAGTTAAGGTCCCGCATTAAAAAGCAATTTCAAACCTATAACACAATAGGTCATAGCATCTTAAATCTGCGATCCCTTAATCGTCAGTGTACAGCATTTGTTTCTAATATTTCATAATAATCATTTTCATCATTCAGAAGATTTTTGATCCGTCCTCACTTTGCCTAGGGCAGGAAAGGGGGAATCATTTCTTAATTACCTTCCTCATTATTGTCACTGTGTTCATTACTACTATTATCATCATGGCTTTTCCTCAGCACCCCCACTTTAGGCTGTGTACAGCCTGTGTGGATGTGTTGTTAGGTGAAGAGGAGGTAAAGAGCGGCAGAATTGAGAGGGTTTCTGAGAGGCCAGAGCACTTCAGGTAATTAATATAGAGAGAAGGGGCAGGCGAGGGGAGCAGCCAATATGTATCTGCCTGTGTGTTTTTGCACACTGCCTGATTGGGGAGCTCACCTGCTGATACCCCCTAAAAGGTATTTCATTAGCCCAGTCTTTTACCATGCAAGCACAGGAACAAAGCTCTGTTACGCCTGTCTCCACTCCAAGTGGACAGGGCCCTCCAGGACGTCCTATAGCTGTGTGTGGGGAGAGTCTAAAGAAGAGTGGGAGAAGAGGCTATCCCCGTTCATAATCTCATGACAAAAGGCAAAAAGGCATCATCCTATTAACGGCGTGATCTTCAACCGGCTCATGCTAGCTGCTTTCCACAGGGGGCTCTCTTTTATTATTAAGGTGAGTGGGTGATAGGGAGCTCCCTATTAGCCCGGGACAAGGATAGGTGTGGAGGGGGAGAAGACACAGGCGAGACCCCATGTAGGGTCCTGCCTGGTGCTTTTCACCATTCTTCACAGAAGAGCCTTGGTGCTCTAGACCTTTACTTCTCTCTTCCATTAGCCCTGAGAGGCCGAGTGTGAAAGCTTCTTCAAGCACAACAAACCAGCACTAATGCCCTCTGAAGAAGTCAGCTTCAATTTCCAACCGCGAGAAAAGATGATTTGATAGACGAAAACATGAGACATGACACCAAACAAAGAGATCAAACACGAAACAATCCCTACTAAAATGGCAATGTAGCATTTGGTAAACCATGAAAACATTTATACTGCAGTAAAAATGTCAAAAACACTACAATTTACAGTCGCTGAACATTTCATTTCTTCCTCCCTGTGCTCAGAGAACTCCTTAGAAGACCTGTGGTGCAGCAGCTGGGCCCAAACACCTGCCATAAAGTCTGTTCACTCTCCAGAGCCACAGCTGTGATATCTGTGTTGTACTTCACATAAAAGACGCAACACTCAAAAAACAGTGTTTAAAGTGCCTTAAATAAAATTTAGCAACAAATCATATTTTTATGGTTAAAAAAGTTCTTTCAAGAAACACCCTGCTCAGAATTTGAAATAAATAAGTCTGCATGTAGAAAAATAGCTGTCAGCACATGTCTGAGAGAGGAAGAAGCAGGAGTGAGAAAAGGGAGAGATTAGTGTTTTTTATGTTTTAAAGGTTTTGTCTTGTGCTCAGCAGGGGACCTGCTGTAGCCTCAGGTTATACAGCAAAGAGGAGGGAAAAAATACTATTTGTGAATGAGCCTGGTGTCCTTACATACACATGACAAGGTCTAACTTTTACAAAGCATACAGGAATTTCAATGACAGACAAATATACCACTTTCATTTTTGGCTATTTTAGGTCAAGTAATGGATTTTCACTCAAACCAAGCACATTTACAAAAAAACAAACAAAAGTTAAATAGTGCAAATAGTATATAACATCTTAATAAAACATAGCAGATAGAGGCACTGAGTAACCAAAGAAGACTTTATTTCTAAAAAGTACTCCCCTGCTGCTCCCTTATATTACTCTGCTTTACACGCACACACGCACGCACGCACGCACACACGCACACACACACACACACGCGCGCGCACACACACACACACACACACACACACACACACACACACACACACACACGGTCTCATCATGGCGCTTCTTTCTGCTCTGTATCCAGTAAAAAGCCTGCTCTGACCTGGGTGTGTAGCTTATTAACCTCTCCATCAGTTCTTATCAGTCTATGAAAGGCCCAGTCATCTGCCACTCCTCTCCAATCTAAGGGCAAATTTTCTTCTCCTCCTCAAGTCAAGTCTATAATTCAATCCAAGCTCAAATCATTTTCGGGTTGAAGCGCACATTTGCACTTTTACACCTTCACTGTAAAAGGGTATCAGCGGTAACATTTTGTCAACCTTGAAGCGGTGTGTTTCAAGGTTGGCCACTGCTACATCAACAATATGGAGGGTCTGTGTATGCGCGGTCCTCCGTGTGTGCGCGTGTGTGTCCGGGTGCAGAATAAATTAATGGCTGATTTCTCCCCTTGCTTTGATGGCATTAAGAGCCCTCTTCTCCTCAATGTACCGCGTTAAATGCTTTTCTCTTCTCCACTTTTTCCCCTCCGTTCTTTCCTCCTTTTTTGACAAGCAGGGCCACCCAGCAGAAAGCAACTGATGCAAAACGCCAGAGTAATCCCCCTCTCCATCCACCACCCTCCTGCAATCTTTAGTCTTTTGACACAGTAGCCATTATCTGTGGGATTTAGCTAAACCAAACCTTCATGTATTTGTTAGGGCCTGGGTTCGTTTTCTCCTCTGACTGCTCCTCTTGAGAGTGCGGCCTAGTTGGGGAGGAGGGTTACATCATGTGTGCAGCTATGTAGAAACAGAAGGAGGAGAGGGGGTCTGCGGCGTGGACCCATCTGTTTGGGACTCTCCTATTGTAAGACCAGAGGGGCAGACTCAAAAAGGTAGAGGTATAATGCCTTCTTTTATTCTCAGAAAAACCAGGAACAAAAAGGTCCATGATGTGAACTGACTAACTTAAATTAGTGTAATTTCTTAAATAGGTATTACTTTGATTAAATATATTTGCTAATTGAAAATAAGACAGACCTAAAATGATGCAAAGACACAGATATAAATCAAATATACAATGCACCAACTTTTCAGTACCTCTAAACCATAACAAAAATTGGATATCAAATGACTTACTTCAGTCATACAGAACTAAAGAAAAGAGCCTAAATTTAAGTATACAGTATATCAAATGAATTCATTAAGAGGCACAAGTGCCATCAGGCTTCTCCCTCTCAAGCGAGAAATACCGGTGCATTTGCCTTGACCACTCTTAGCCCCTGAACTAAAAACATTGTTGTATAGGATCAATGTGAAAGCTCAGAGTTAAGCCCAGGCTTGGTGGAGCTAAGCCAATGTTAAGTCAGGTAGTTTAGTCCATGGAAAATGTGAGGTGTGAAACACACGAGGGGCTTACAAAGGGCGGAGAGGCACATGTTGGTTTAGAGCTAACACAAACTTTGACACCTGGGAATACTGTTATTTGTTGATGTGACAGCTCTACACTCAATCAACACCATTAGAGTCTATTAGAGGAAAATAAAAATCTTAAAAGTCATATATTAACTAATGTACAGTCATTATAGTCATACTAAATATGACAGCATTTCTTAAGTAATTCCTATTTGAATGCCTTATGTCCGACACAAACTGATACATTTGTTGCCTGTGCCAATCATAAAGATGACGATATATTTTGGGAAAGGTTGTTTTATTGGTTTAGGTGAAAACTCTTATGCCTCCTATACATTGTGTACTTTTATTATCATTTTAAGATGTACTATATGACAAATCTCAATAATATTCTTTGTGCAACTTTGAGCGATGAGCATAATCAAAGCCCTACATGGAAACAATATATTACAGTAATTGCTGAGGTTCCTCCACAACAATGTCTGATATAATGTTTAATAGAGTATGGCACATTTGTATCTCTAACCAAATAAATGTGTGTGGTATTAGGGAGCTGTGATAACCCCCAGTGGAGATCTCGCAAACCCACTGCTGACAGACAGCTGCTATCTATTGGCACAAGTGGCTCCGCCTGCCCCATTAGCCGAGACAGGGTTTGTGTGTGACGTTGGGGGTGACTTGACCCCCTGGGGTAGATGTTAGAACAAATTTGAGTGGTGTCATATTACATGCCTTGTGACGGGAGGCCGATGGGAGGCGAATGATGAATTTGCCTAATGAATTAATCTGTGGGCTAGTAATGGCTTCACTAACAACATTAGTCATCCTTATTAAGCAACTGGGCTCCCTTCTGTACTTGTAATAACGTGCTGCGCTGTAACATTTTACATTACACTATTTTTTGTTCATTTACATGGCTTGTTGCTGATGTCAAATTACAAAAGGACTGTATAAATTGCATGGCACTATTAAGATCAAGTTTAGTTTGATATGCCAAAACATTTGTGTTGCTACATCCTTCTTAATTGGCCCAATTTCCCCCACTGTGTTGGTGGTAACTATGGAAAACAAATCACACCGCCTTTCTAATTTGACTCTCCATTACATTACAAGTGACACCACAACTCTGCTGCCACACCGCTGCCTGGAGCTCACATTCGATACACAAATGCAAAATTGCTTATCTTAAATAGATATTTAAATGGTAATGTATTGGGAAAGACAGCTGTTGGTATTTGTAGCCTGGAGTGCTCATTACAATGGGAAATGGGGAAAAGTGTGTATGGAGGGGGTGATGACAACGGTAGCATGGCGAGCAGCTGTGTTAGCAACTGAATGGTGTAATTACAGGCCAAACCTCTGTCATTAACCTGCATTGTCGAGTGCCACCACATCAGTTACCATAAGAAAGCCTTGATTAATTGACTAGTAGGTAGAAATTCAATCATGGAAGCAGAAGCCCGTAAACCAAGTAATCAACTACATGGAAAATACCAACAGCAACTCTCAACTAGGCATTAAAAATATCCTTTGAGCCAAGAAAATTTTGCATGTATTTGGATCATGATGGCAAAAATTGACAATACCCTAGCTTCGTGCCCTGAACAAATGTCTGTGTTTATGTGAATCTTCTGTGTCTTTAGTGTCTGAATGCAGGTTTCGTGGCCACAGTCTGTCTGAGTTTCCTTGTGTGTGACGATGCGTTGGCAGAGTCTGGTTTGTTGGCCCGGGTGCTACATGGTGTCTCGGGCAAGAGAGGCGGTGGATGAAAGCTTTGGTGGGATGCTCCAATAAAGAGCAGATTATCATAAGCGGCTATTGTCCACTTCCCAATTCTCTCCCACGCCAGCCCCCTCCCCTCTCCCCCCGCTCGGCTGAAAATGTTAATCGCCCTATCACTGGCAGCCCAATGAAGGGAGGAGTGTGTGACCCATCTGGGACAAGTTTAATTGGTTTAAAATTGACAGAACGATTGGAAAGAGATAAAAGAAGAATAAAAAGTTAAGCAATCAACACCCAATCAGTATAGTCTTTACATGCAATAGCAAGCGGTGAGCACCTTTTCCCTCCGTCCTGACAAGCCCTGCCTCCTTTGGTCCCACCCGTTGACTCCATCTACCCAGCTCGTTTTATCTGAAGATTCTCAGACAATGCCTTGAGGATCCCGTTCCCTAATCTTCCTAAAAATCCCCTTTCATCCCCACTGTTAAAGAATGTATGAAAGCCTGACACCGAGCTGGAGAAAATAAGGGTGAAGGGGGGGTGTAGGAGTGCCACACATCTGGGACCCAGGGTGGTATCGTCCGTTTGAGAGGGGGCTGGGATGGACATAGAAGCCCTGTGCAGTTCTTGCGAGTTGTCTAATGAAATTGTTTTGCTGCTCAAACATTTAAATGGCAGAGGAGATTAGGCAGCGAGGGGGAAGCGGAGTGTATCTGACTGGGTGTTCAGGGGGTTAGGGTTAATCTGTGTTCTGACCCAGTTGAACTTTCAAGTCACACACATGCATTTTCACACAAAACAAAAAAGGCCTAAATCCTTTATTTGGCCCCTCAAAGGCAAGAAAAAGGCAATAGATTTTTTAAAGAAGTGATCCCTACACCTTTTCTTTCGCCATAGGGAAGAATGGCACATTTGCTCCATAAGAGAATCTTGGGATGACCACAAACACATTCCAAAGACTATAAGTTATCCATGCCAATAGATCCGTCTCGACAACAAAACTTTGATCATGTCCATATCCCTCATCCTGATTTAGTATTACATGCCACTGACAAACTACTGGTTGCCTTTGTTTTGTATGGTAATCCATTTACAAACCATGGTGTTACTTTTACAAAACAGTCATCAGACATTCAAAGATGGCGGTAAACTCTCGCTAATACCCAAAATATCCTCTGACTGGGATTATTCCAGTATTACGCAAAGCATTGTTACAAAGCATTAACAGGTTATTGTCAAGTGAAAAGACTAGGTGAATTAATAGAGCACCTGAAAACAAAGCGCACAGCAGATTATAGCTTTCCTCTCTGCCTCCATCTTTGAGTCTGTGAACTGGGGAGGGTATTATAGTCCCAACACTTTTTCTGTGCTGAAAGATTAGACTGGTTATCCCATTAAAGTTGGTAAAATACCATTCTTGTGTCTTTAAGCTCTCGTATAGGAGGTCAAGATGAGTCTGCCTTGTGCTTACAAGGCGGGTAAGGATGTAATCTGTCCAAACTTACAATAATTAATGTTAAGCTTCTTCAACAATGCGTTTGTGAATGAACTGGGTCTGATAATATACTTAAATCTGAGCTAGCTGTTTGTGTAGCGGCAACAGCTGGATATGCGTGTGCGTGCATATGTGAGGGAGTCCCAGTGCCACTCATGTTGTAGCTCAGCTTAAATCTTTAGTCAAACTATAAATTGACATGGCCACAATAATGGATTAGAAAGACATGGGAAAAGAGGCAGAGACAACTGCTCACTTGATGGGAAGGAAAATAAACAGCACTATTCACACAAGATGCATTTAAGAAATATGGCAAAAAAAATCTAGGTAGAGACAATCCACTAAAAAGTAATTGAAAGGAGCTCAATAATGTCCAAGATAATGAAACAAAAAATTGCCAAATACAAAATCAATAAATTCTACTGTATAATTTCCAAAGATCCATAGAGAGAGTGGTGATTTATTAAAAGGTTTTTACATACAAATGATCTTACATACAAAAACACACATTTTTACATATTATTTGTGTGATAAAATTTTGATCAAAGGTTCATTTGTTTGAAAAATTGTAACACAAATATGTATTTCCCTCAAAAAGACCTACTGGCATTAATGTTGGTCACCTTTGCAGGACTTTGCTTCATTTGAATATAGAACTCATTTTATGATTCATAGATTAAAAAAAACATTCCTAGTTCACCTCTTAAATGAATTGAAACAGTACACTTCAGGTATATGATGAGATGTTAAAATGTGATGCAGTGATGCAGAGAAGATATTTAAAAGTACCGTTCACTATAGCCTTACTTCAGCTTCACAGCATCATAAACTACTATTAACAACTACTCCCTTATTATTAAACATATGGTAAATTAATTAACAACACACGTTACACACATCCTCCATAAGACCAACAGATTGTTGAGTTGCTGAAGCCATGTTGGAAGATTTCTTGTGCCATTATTTCTCACAGACTTTCAGACACAAAGGTTAAGTACAATAAAAAAAAACAAAAAAACAAAGCTAAAACTCATGTCCCCAAATATACAGTGGGTGAGGACAGCCTGCAGAGCAACAAAGAGTCATTATTTGGATAATGGTATCCATTAAGGTATACAACCGAGCAGTGCAGAGTAGCTTTCATTTGCCACCAATAATAACTTCTGGAACATGTATGTAATAACAGCAAGAATATGTTAAGAATATTGAAAAAAACAAGATTACTACAAACATAGACTAATAACCTAGTCGCAAATAGGCACAGTATGTCCGCCATCAGGCAGATGTGACTAGAGTAGTAGCTTACCACCTCCATGTGTGACTGAGGAGTGAATGAAATAATGTAAGACAACTCTGAATGATTATAATCACACATTTTTGGTATTTAAATACATAGCATAGTGTAATTTAGCTATATATAGCCAGTTACTATCAGCCGCCATCTGTAAATATTTGCAAGTCTGTCAGAAGTGCATTCTCCTAATGTAGCACACGTGAAGGACAGTGCTCCCAGTGGGGCAAGAATAACAAGTTCATTAGTGCAGAGGAGAGGCCGCAGGAATTCAAATCCCCCCCTGACTCAGCCACAGTCTGTGATTGGCTGCCTGTGTCGGCATGGTGAGGCTCATTAGAGCCCAGCAGTAATTAAGAGTTGTTAGAAAGTGAATTCTCCAACCGCAGATTAGAAAATTAAACTATTTACTGATTACATATTAATAGAAGACAACAATGGCGCTTGCCATAAGCTTGGAAGGCAACCAAGGAATAAATCTGTGTACTTAATTACCATAAACAATGGGAGCATAGAAATGGAGTTTTATGCACTCTCCCTCCTGTAATGTGTCTGATATCAGAAGACACTTGACAATTCTTGTTCAATTATCTCTATTATTTAATGTGCTGTGAACTGCCTCTGAGTAAATAAATTAACCACCCCAATTACTTTGAATTCATCTGGGGAGGGACATGGCGCCATAGAAAAAGCTCCGGTAAGATGCATTGTGCCTAAATTTAGAGAAGGAAAAATGTCCATATAATGCATAATGGACTAATAACATAACACTAACAATAACATTACAATGAACTCCAAAGGATGGCAAAAATACTGACTATACTCCTGATTCTGGAGTCTGAGTGCAAAAGGTAAAGATGAGGTGACAACACTGGTCAGGAGCAACAGCAGAGCACAGTGGCTCTTCCCAGGCTGTGCCATAGATCAGAGAAATGAGCTTTAAGTCATGGGTCAGTCGGCCTGCCTGTTCACATCTGCCTCATGCTCCTGCTGCTCTCTGCACTGCTCTGCACTGGCACCACTGCACACTGGGCTCACCCAAACCTCTCTCCACATCATGTGCACCACTCCTCTGGCTCTGGCAAAAACTGTTTACCAGAATTTTGGGGCACATAAACAAACAGGTTAAACAAAGGGTGAAATAAAAACTCCCAGCACTAAAATCTTAAATTTGTTTATTTTTGCATTTGCAACTAGAAATTTGCACCGCTGATAAATTAAGCTTGTGGAGACAAATGTTTGGAGCAATTTTAGTTTGTTCAGCCTCATTCCACTAAAATTTTATAAAAAATATACTGTTGGGATGTAACTGGTGTTACTGCTCAGGCAGCAGTCACTGGATCAATAGCAGATATTTTGCTTAAAGCCAATGGGCCGCAGCTTCAATCAGCTGGTCATGCTTGAGAAAAATATCTATCATCTATGACAACGTAGGAAAGGTGACCTCGGCTGCTCAGGTGATAAAGGTTACTTTAGTGACCACCTGTCATTGGCACATCTCGCTCTGACGCCTCCAGACTTCAGCCCAAAGGTACGATCCATAAGCTATTGGATGAGTCTCACGGATAAGTGCTGCAGAATGAGATATGAAATGCAGGTACTGTGCATGCGGCAAAAAGTTGTAAACTCTTGAAATCTAAGTTCATGGTGATAATAATTATTCAAAAGATACTTTTTTTTTTTATATACATTTCAATTTTGGATAACTAACTTCAGATTCGAGGAAGTTTATTTGACTTATTTTTATGAAATGCTTGAGCATATTTCTTAAGGAATCCAGGTAAAAAAAGAGAGAGAAATCTTTATGGTGGAAGGTGCAGGAAAGTAAATAACCTGCGTCTAGCAGTGGCTAGTGGCTGCTTTATCAGAGGGTGATGCTGTAGCAGGAAAAACAGCCCTTCAGACAGACACAATAGCATGTGCTCCAACAGGGAGAGAGGGCACAGACGCACAGAGCAGAGGAAAACGAGGAACCCCAACACAACAATCACAGCAGAGATAGTCTCAGTATCAGCACCCAAATGGGATAGGGAAGGTGAGCTCAAATCAAAACCACCTGCTTTCCTTTTCAACAGGTCTATACTTTTTCTATCCTGTCCTCTGTTGCCTTTTGGGCTTAAGAGCCAAAATCCTCCAAGTTACAGGCTGATATATCAGAAAGCATGTGAGCAGAAGCTAAATATGACAAAAGCAAACAGAAGATGTTCTGCAAACTACATTTTACATTTTCACACCTGTTTTTTCTTGTATGCATGAATCTTGTGTGAGAAATGGGATGGTATTCTCCCATTTCAGTAAGGGACTTAACAGAGCCAAGGCCGCTTTTTTTGGCTGGGCACACGGTCTCATGTCTTAACAAGGCTTTACCCCAAGCCAAATCTTAAATAAAAACCTTCCAAATTCAGCTCCATTGCCAAACCAGATTGCACTTTGTATGCGGGGCAGGGTGAGCATTTGTGCTGTGTGTATGTCGTGGATTTGTGAACTGTGTCAGTGCTTGTGTTGAGTTGCCTGGTTTCTCACTCTTTTTTATATTTAGTTGCCTCTCCCTTTAACTCACCCGTCCTTCCTTATACAGCATATCAATGAAGGCCAGATATGTACTAGGGAAGGCGTGCGTGTGTGTATCCGTGCATGGCTGAGCGCACTGTTCAATACTGTGCAGCCTGGCTGGGGCCGTGCTGGCATACGGCAGCAGTGAAGACTTGGGCTGGGGCGCTGCTATCGCACCCAGTTATCGTTTCCCCCATGAAGGGCTCCCTTATCACCCCGGCCCAGAGAGGTCTCCCTTCTCTCCCCAGCCCCACTGCCCCCACCCTCTCCCTCCCTGCTCCACCTCCTTCACACCCCCATTCCCTCCTTTCATATCCACCCAGCGCTCTGTCGCGCAACATTCAACTGAGATGGGGGGGCCTTCAAAGATTCTCACAAACGCACACAGAAACGCACACAGCCCCTCCCAGCGCAGTTGTCTATGTGCGCGCGTATGCTCAATTTGCCAAAACAGTTTTTCCAGTGTAATTGGGCTTGGGGTACCTGTATCCATGAGATAGCGCAGCCTCTTCTCCACGCGTGCTGCTCGGGCGTCTATGTGCCTCTGCTCGCTCTCCAGTGCCGACAGTTCCCCAACCACATACTGACTGGTGTCTTTGAACGCCTTCTGTCAGCCAAAGAGAGGGAGGCAGAGAGACAGTTAGGGAACAGGCAAAGTAGTTCGATACAACATTAAACACAGGCAAAGAAAAAAGGGTGAATGGATAAAGGATAAAGAAAAATTGTGCAAACAGAGGATAAAGGAGAATGGATGTGAGTCAGACAGATATCTGAGACAGAGGAGACAAAATGGTTTTAGAGTCAAAATAATAGAAAGGACATGAATCTGAATTAACATACTAAATTTCATTAAAAGTGTTTTTTTTACGAGAGTTCTAATCTGAAGGAGGATGATCTGTAGTTTAAAAGACAAACTGTTGCTTCTGAATGAAAGATCTGTGTGAGAATGGTGTAATTCATTGAACAGTAGGATTAGTCTATGCAACTTGACATTTTGGAAATACTAATGTGGAACTATTTGAATCTTGAAGATGAGCATTATGTGTGATCTCAAACTAAAGGAAAAATAAAGACAACAGAGTGGAATTTGTATCTTTTTGAATGAATCATTCCACATGCAGGTAGACTCCAACACTTGTGAATCTATAGCTTCATATTTTGTATGCATTCACACATAAATGCATATTAAACCCATCAGCCTGATATGCTTTTAATATACTGCTGTCTCTCTGAGGTGCCATTCTTCTGAAAAACTTGTCAGAGTGAAGAAAATGTTTATTGAAAATTCACCATTGAGGATTTATATTTATTTATTTTATTGCTGATGCACTTCATTTTTTCTTAATGGGAATGTGAAGTAGTGAGCAGAAGAGAGGAAGTTTTTGTACATTCCACCCAGGCCAGCACTTTTGGCTGCCCTCTTTCATGTGAGCGCCCTGTGCACGTGTGTTCTAGCCTGTGTGTGTGGAGGCTGATTCCCAACAGTCTCTGCTCCTCCTGCTGCCTCGCACGTTCTTGCTCTATCACCATATTTTTCCTTGGCAAATCAATTTTACACATGATCAGCCCACTCCCCTTGCCGCGCTCGGCCCAGCCGTAATTAAGAGGAGGGAAATTACCATATATATTATATTAATGCAAACATCATTCAGCAGGTAATTCTTGGCTGATCGGGATAATGAAAAGGTTGAACACCCATTAACCCTGGGGCCCAGGCAGAGGAAGAGGAGGAGGGCCTGTGTATTTGTGCGTGTGTGCTGGGACGAGGGTGAAAGTGCAGGGAGACTCACCCTGTGGACTCTGATGGCACACACTCAATGAAATAATAGCATTCTTCTAGATACACTCTTAGTAAGTTTAAATACAAGCCAGGATAAAAGCGTGTGTGTAATCAGGTCCAATACTACGCACACACTCAGAATTGCAAAGCAGCTCATATCTACTATTTCCATAATTAAAATGACAGTGTGCAAGATCAATACAAAGATGTCTCTGTTGAGAAGTGGGCACAGTTAAGTGAATGGGAATTTTGGGGAGGGAGGACAAGGTGAAGAGTATGAGTACTGTTAGACAGAGCAAGCCAAGAGTAGAGATTTATCTATGAGATGAGAAGAAAAAGCTGAGTAGAAGGAAATTAAAAAAGGTCAAAAAGAACAATTACAGGGCTAATCTGACCATGTCCAGAAAATGTCTTTCTAGCCACCTCAGGTCATTTGTATAGATATGCAACTCAGTCTGAATATAAGGACACAATCAGGATTGTACGACTACTACTACTGATTGAATGTGGCCCAGGTCTTAATGTAGTTTTCAGGATGTCAGAAGGGAAATGCTCTTTAACATGAATACAAGTTTATCCAACTAAAGACAAACCTCCTCCTCAAATGGTCGGCAAATATCAGAGTTTGTTGGTGACCCGCTCTCGTCAGTCGCTCGCCTCATATCCTCAGGGATGGATTTCTGCCTCTTTACCTCTGTCAAAAGAGCAGCACATTTACAAGACTTACGCTGACGCAGTTGTGATCTTTTTGAACAAGAACTTTACGTAGCTGTTTTGGATATTTGAGTCCCAGTACAAGACCACTGCAAATGTCAGGGCAGCTCTGCTAATGTCTTACCCTACCCAGTATTGCTACACAAAGTCAGCTTTTAGAAAATACAAATGTTATTGTAGTTTAATTCATGACATTCAAACAATATAAGCATATACTCTTATACTGTGATTTTAGGGTAACAAAAGCAGTGGTTTAAAAAAAAAAAGACATTAAACTTTCTTAACTGGAGACTGACAGTCAGTTACTAAAACAGTTTTAAAATGTTCATATATACAGCAGTAATAAAGGTGCAGTGCTTGAGTCTCACCTGGTTTGCTGTCCACATACTGGCTGAAGGACTTGAGTTGTGTTTTTCTCACTGCAGATTCTTTGTTGAAGACTACTGGACTCCGCAGTCTCTCTGTTGCCCTACGCAGACGCTCTGCACGAAGTTCATCTGCATTGTTCTGTCGCAAAGAAATCAACAGTTAATGTCCATCATTTAACCCTTTACTGATGCTTTGTGTGGGTGGAGGATAAAAATACAATGGGAACACGGAGAAAGAAAATGTTTAAAATCTGCCATGTATATATCCACCTGTTTGCTACAAAAATGAAAAAAAAAGGAATTAAACAACCCTTCATTACAGCTTAGGAAACTACATGATTTCACTGTGTAAAATAATAAACATAGGCATGCATAATGATCTAGTGTGGGTATACAGTACAGCACATGGGAGAGGTTGCTATTAGACTCTTTGTGTGCGCACTAACACAGTGTAGTCTGACTCATGAGAGAGACAAAAAGGAGGCAATTAACTTGACTTTCAACAAAACCTCGAACCAGAAAATATATTCAAATTATGCAAAATGCAAAAAAGCCCTATTGTTTTCAAAGTGAACACGTGTTAAAAAGCTACACGGTTGCTTCTCTCGCTATCAAAAAATGGGATGCGGAAATGCTTTATTACCGGGGCCTCCGAATAAGCCAAGCCGAGTGGAAAAGAAAACCCAGTTTGGGCAGAGATTGACATAGCGGTAACATTAATAAGACTGCGAAACGAGTAATAAAGTCAACAATTAGGGTAAACATGTTCCACTGCTTGAGATTGTGAGGCAGGCTCTAGAGCTAGGATGGCTAATTGAGACAGCGTGCAGTAAACAAAAGGGAACTATTAGTTTAGTTTTAGATTATTGACTTTCAATAACAATGTCAGCAATTACTCTGCTCTCTCTTTGCTTTGTCTGTCAGGTGCCGCAATAACTTTAAATCCAGTCAAATTTATGAACTGAAATGGCCAATTAGTAATTTCTGGCAACATAAGGCTAGAGTGAATGTGTGCACCCGACAATGTAAGGGCCAACCCCAAGACAATCCCCAGGAGCGCCACAAAATTGCTAATTGCAGAATGAAAGGGTGGAGTCAAGTGGCTGCTTCTGCTGTTTAATAAAAAAATGGTAAGTGGAGCATAAAGTTTGATTGCAATGAAAAGTCCCAAGTGATAATGAAAATGAATGTTAAAATTGTTTGCATATGTGCATGGTAAGTATAACATAACAGCTGCATAAAAATGCATGATGTTGAATATGTTTTGTAGTACAAAGCTTTGTTTAATTAATAGTGCTGTCCTTGTCATATTTACAAGGGGATTTAGATTTTGTTGATTAATTATTGTTGTACAGTGTAGAGACTAACAAAACTGCAAGCCCCAGCAACATTTACAAAGGACAATAGCTTTAGCCCAAAAGCAAATCCCATGAGAAAGAAATTCTAGCTGCATAATTACCACTGGATTGTCACTGAACTGGTGGATATGACATAATGTGACAAAACTTACATTCTCGTTTCAAATTTAAATTTGAGAAAGCGAGGTTTGTATATGGTATACCAATATCCATAAAATTATTCATAGATTTGTAAGGGTTAAATAAAGTTTATATATTCCACTGGTAAACCATTTCTGTTTAGTCATGTAATTAAGTTGTATGAGACAGACTTCAAAGACCCATCCAAAGTCTTGTTGGCCACATAATCATTGTGGTGGTCAGCACTTGTTCAGATGCACATGCAGCAGACCACCTGCTCAATGAGTTAGCCCTGTGCCTCCTGTCACAGTCTGGCACTAGCAGATAGAGTCCCTGCCTCCTCCTGTCCTGCTCCCTCTCCCTGTGATCTGTTATCAGCACGACCATCACTGTGGTAAGCTGTGGTGAATTCATGGGTTTTGGTTTGGTGTCTGTGAATGTGCAGGCCGCTGCGTGACTAATGTTGCAGTCTGCTGAGCGTTGCACCGCCTTATCGTGCACAAGACGCTGCGAATGCACACAATCACTAATGAGAGAAAGGACCATGTGCACAGGGGTTCAACTGCACAGTATCAGAGCACCCTCCTCTAGGACACCTAAAATACATTGCATACTGTTTTATTATGAGATGTCAGACTGTAGTTATTCTCCTGGATCAGGGTTTAACTGTATTAGTTAAATTATAGTAAACTATTAAAACAAATGAACATACTAAGCATACATTCAAATCAGGATGCTCCCTCCATCGTGTTACAAACTGTGTCAAATGGGAACACAGTCACACATAGCCACTCCTTTGGGCATAAAGGACTAAGCCTTTTAGGCTTTGAACACAAGAGGGTGTTTATGTGAATCGATGATCAAAGACGCTCTGTGTCGCCATAAGCACAGAAGGTCTCACTTGTGCTGACAGTCACACACACTCACCTTATTCCACTTGACATTCAAAATCAATTAAATAGATGTAAAGACTGCCCAGCTACGATGTTTACTCAATATTCACATCAGAAGATACAGACACATGCAACAACAAGCCCCCCTCCCCACGTGTTCGCTCACACTAGAACTGTCTGAAAAGGTCAGAGTGGATAAAGGAGCTACAGGTAAGGTACAACATCACAAGGTCTGTCTGTGTCTGTGTGTGTGTGTGTGTGTGTGTCAAACTGTTGGGGGGAGAAACATAGTTTTACATGAAACCAGAAAATGCCATTATCTCTTTCACAAATGTGTGGTATAAGAAACTGTACCTCTGGCCCCTCGCCTGGACTAAGTGTGGAGGACGACACGGAGGGTGATGAGGAAGAGGATGTTGAAGATGGAGATGAAGGTAAAGTCGTTCCTGGTTTGGTCTCGATCTTCAGCTTCAGGTCCACATGTTTACTGTTCAGACCTAGCGGTAGAGATTGACACACTCAATTTCAAACAAAACAGAGTGGAAAAAATATATATTTTCTTATTTCTGCTCCTTTTAATACTTTGATTTGTGTTTTTGTTATCTATTTTCTATGGCAAGAACACACAACTCCCCTGCCATGACTGACCACTGCCCTAAAGATGAAAGAGCAGAGGGAAAGTGTTTTATGTGCCTCCTAGTCATCCACACATCAAATTCAAGTGCACATGTTTAAAACAAGTAAAAATATTATGAATCTCTCTCCAGTCATCAACTATATAGAATTATTGACTCAAGCTACAAATTTAATTTTGGTTTATTTCATGTTAATAAATTGTATCAACAAAGAACAGGAAATGAAAACACAAATGAAGCTGAGATATGGCACTTCAAAGCTTGACAGAGCATTGCCTGTTGTGTTTATGTGTTTTTCTAAAAGTAACTTCACCTATCTCACATCAATGGGAAATTGGTGACGGAAATAAAAGTGTTTCACAGCAAAACAAAACAATTACTACCTCTGAAGATTGCTGTGAATGCTTCCCTAAAGATACGATTTTATTGTGACTGGGGAGGACTTTGCTAAGTTTATTAATTACATTTAAAACTTCATAGTAAAAGAAATACGAAAGAAGCAAAAAGAAATCAAGTGAGTTAGTAGTTAGTTTAAAGCACCACGGACATTGAAGCATGCAGCCTAAGCCAGTGTTTTACCCAGAGAAGTTAGCTCAGAGCTGGGGTTAGTAAACTCCAGTGGCCCCAGTGCGATGGAGGAGTCTGAAGGTGAGGCTTGGAGTGGCAGTGGGTTAGTAACCAGAGGAGCTGCAGATGTGGCACCAAGCGCAGCAGGATCATCCTCAAACTCAAGCTGCTCTTCCTCCTCATCATCCTCATCATCATCCCTTTCAAAATCAACATCGACCACATCCTCCTGATCCTTCTCTCCATCTACAACATCTGTGGATATGAGCAGGGACAGGTCAAAAGAGACTAAAAAGGCTAAAGCGGTGCAAGATGGTGTTAAGCAGTCGAAAGGAATGAGTGACAATAAGTTTTAGTAATAATAATAAACAAATGTGAGTAGTAGAAAGAAACTGCTACAGATGCCCATGGTCAAATATCAATGAAGACCAAGTGGGGAAAATAATAATTTCAATTTTGTTAAGGTGAAGTCTCAAATCATAGTAATTTCACTGCTACAGGTTGTTTGCTTCATGCTCCAATATATTTGTTTGTCTGTTTTTTCTTTTTTTTTCATTTTGAAACTTACAGTCAGGTTGTGTGAAACAAAGTTTTGTTTATTTATTTTTTCCTTTGCTCCCAGAAAGAAGAAACTACGATTCCAAATTCCTAGTAATCCAGGTATGATAGTAAGAAATATTATCACTGTGTGGATAAATATTTTGAAAAATAGAGATTTTAAAGATATGCTTATGCAAATGAAACTTTGTTGTAATTAGAAATAAGTGGACTCTGATGTGAGTTTCTTGTTCATCTGGTTTTGTGTTGATGAACAAAATGTATCAACCACAAGTGAAAGGAAGTCTCCCTTTTAATTTTCCTTATTCATGCATTGGTTCCCTGCTTTTCGTGTTCCAGATAAAAAGGCCAGGCAAACAATAACCTCTAAAACATGAAAGCATATATTCCATTAAGTCTCCTGAGGGGTTCAACAGAAACAAGAGTGTCTCCACATTACCAAAAAAGAAAATAAAATTACAGCGGGCCCATACGGAGACCCGAAGAGCTCTAGCTGCATGGATAACCCACCATGGATTAAGACAAAAACAATCAGTAAACAGCGACGGAACATGCAAGCAGCCTCCTCTGCTGTTTACAACTTGCTGGGTCGAGCCGTCGAGAACAAAGAGAAAAAGATTCTAAATAATAAGAGCATTTCCTGTTTTTTTTTTTTTCTCTAATTTGCTGGCTGCGATGTGGAGCGTGCTAGCAAGTGCCGTCCCTGCGTGGCTGGTTGGGGTCTAATTAATAGGAGTCCATGGTGATGGAGTTTGGAAAGTTTCTTTGCGGGCTGATACTTGGAGGGGGGGTCCGTGCTGCACTGAAGGAGCGTGAATGGTGCGGAGAGGGAGAGAGATGGTGAGTTTGTGTGTAGGGGCTAGGATTAGCCGTTCTGCTCGGCAGGCCTTGTGAATCACAGCCCAAAGCATTTCTCTTCTCCTCACCTCCTCCCCCTTTGCTCCCATCTTCCCTTCAACTCCCTTTTTAATGAGATCAACAATTAGTTCAATTCAGAAAGGCTGAAAGAGCAAAGAAATCAAGTGCCCCTCTTCCCTGGCCATACTTTTTTGTCTTTGTCATTTTGAGTTAACGAGTCACTGATCTCACTTCTATCTACAGATTTACTTATCAGGCTTTTGTCAGTTCAAGTTTACCAGTCATTTTAAACTTGCACATCTAATCTACCTGACTGGTCTCTGGGAACTAGTAATTACCCTTGGTCCTCCTTTACTCACATAAACGTTTTTTCTTTGAGGATTACATGTGAAAGAGATACTAGAAACATCAACAACTGAAATAAAGTTAACAACTGGGAAAACAAATTATGTTTAAAGACCCTTCAGTAAACAATAAAACAACTTTCAAATTTCTAAAGGTCAGATCAGCAATTGGACACTTCTTCAATTTAGCCATACCATCCATCCATCCATCCATCTTCTCCCGCTTAATCCGGCTGGGTCGCGGGGGCAGCTTGCTGCCCAATACTCATAGCACCTGACCCCCCCTATGAACCCCTCTGCGGGTGGTGAGCCCACAGGAGGGTGGACATCATGGTGTTAGTGATGTTAGTTCATAGGGGTGCGGGCATGTTTTGGGTTGATGGGGGAAACCGGAGTACCCGGAGGAAACCCATCCAGACACGGGGAGGAACATGCAAACTCCACACAGAAAGGCCATACCTCAAAGTTTAAAAATCGGTCTGTAATTTTGTAAACACCACTGTTTGTAATTTGTGAGCAGTAAAGTCATAATGCCTGAACTGAATAAAATAGAAGGTGTAATGCACAGACATCTTAAACAAACAACAAGAAACATCTAATAATAATGGTCATTACCATAATAACCCCAATTTCAGGAAAATGGAAAGCAGTGGGATGTGCACACGATGCATTTGCTCCCCTGTAAGCTGTTATTAGAAGCCTTTTTGTATTTGGAGCATAATTTGGCCACACCATGTGTTGTGTTGATTAACAATTACTGAGAAAATGAGACAGGGGAGGAGTTGCAGGGTAAATTGCTGCTCTGAATATTGTGAAGGTGTTTTTCTGAGTCAGGGTTGTAGTCAAATAACATTTCTTTTTCTCTGCGGATTAGGCAGATCCCCTTTAGAGAGCATAATGGAAATGTGGGAGTCCTAGTGTGTGTGGAAAAGGTGTACATTAAAAGCAAATGCTCCTTTTGTAAACAATAAGTGCGGGACTTATGCAATAGCTTTGTGTGCTTCTCCTGTGTGTAACTGACCTCCAGCAGGATTGGGCCTGGTTCCTCTGACTCTGTCTGCATCTAACGTGCTCAGGTCGGACATTTTGACTCCAGATCGAGCCTCAGCGATCAGCTGCCTGGCCCTCTCTCTCAGCTGCCTCCTCCGCTCTGCATCTTGCTCCTAGGAATAGAAAGACAACACATGTAAGCAAGCAATGGACAGCAAGCATATTACAAAAAGTTAGATTTTTGTTTAGAAGACAACAAAACAATACATTAATGCATTTAGTTGTGTTTGTGGTCTCAACTACACAAACTGTTGCATAAGACAGATACAGTATTGAACATGCACCTTCAGTAATAGCAGAAATGCCATTTTGAGGCCAATCTGATGGAGCTGATAGTGTAGGGCACTGCACAAACACACACATGTCACAGTCAGAACAGGGGTCTTTGAAGCTGTCACTGATGGAACACCTAACAAATTTCTTACATGAAATTTTGACTTGACTCTGTGTTAATGCTTTATATCAACTGTAATTAACCTAACTACCATCTTTAGGTGATGTTTTTGCGCTGTTATTCTGCCCTACTCTATATGTTTTGTATATCAAAGTCTATTTTTGACCTAATTTTAATGCATGCTCTTACTTTTTATTTGATCACAGTTTGCCGGAGTAAGTTTCTAGTTTGTGATTTTGTTCACTGACAATGGCAATAAAATGTATTCCAATTTATTATAGAAAATAAAAACATCCTGTGAGTAACCCAGAAAACCTAATAATATTTCTAAATATAACATGTAATTAAGATTCAGCTTCTGTCTGTCTATTTAAGAACAGACTTTTTAAAATCAAAAACTTGCAAACTTTAAAAATTCACTTTGCGCAGACATGCACATGGCCCAGGGGAGCATGAATGTCTGTCACTGATCTTCCTCCCTGTGGTTTCCTGTTAATCAGGCTTCTCCATATTGAGCCAAGGGTTTTAGAGTTGGCCTATTGAAGCCACCAATTTATCCATTAACAAAACAAGCAGCAACCGCTAATGAGCTACATCTCTCAATTTCCATGTCAATTGTTTGTTTGTAGCTATTGTTTGGCCTGGACAATAGGGATCTATTGTAAGTGACAGCAACCTAATGCACTGGGTGTATGTGTGTGTTGGAGACAGGTCTGGTGGATGCCCACGGGGCAAAAGGAACACACCTTAGAGAGGCTGATAAAGAACAGGAGACAGAGAGACGGTGGCAGAGCAGTGAGACCAAAACACAGATAAGGGCCAGGAGGAGCTACAGCAGAGGATTATGTATAGGAACACAAATATTGTGTATATTAAAGCCAACTACTTCAATTACCAATTCTGCACACATATGCTGGAATTAGGAACTTTATAGTGGAGTCACTTATAGGCTACCTCATGTTATCATGAGGATAAGTGTCCCATAATAATCATTATGTCCCAAGATGACATTGGACACAGAATGGTGTATACATTACTGTAACTGAAGATGGGCCTTATAAGAAGATGCATTGTTTGTGCTTGAACTGTCCTTTACTGTGTGACATAAACAAGTTGTATCTGTATGTGGGAAAATCTGGGAAGCTTTAATCTACACATCAAACAAGGAGGTTGTAAAAGATAATATACAAAAAGATTCCCTTTTCCATACTGCTTTTTGGTATAATGTTGCCAGGTCTGACATTCTGGCTAAGGACTGGTGGTGATATTCAGTCTGGTCTGAACTGATAGAGGACACAGGTCTGAGTATGTTAAGGCTATGCACATATACATTAAAACAGACGGAGCCCCACCATGTGCATTATTGTTGTCAGGCATTTTTAAGACAGAAAAAATGAAATAGCTTTGCCTATCCAGAGGCAAGGATTATATGCATAGAAAATGCATCAGGTTAACTTAGTCAGAGGTGCTGATTAGAAAATACAGAAAAGGTCCCATAGAAAAAAGGGCGTCTATGAATATACAACCTATAGGCTACATAAAGAAGTTGGCACAGAAATTCGAGGCATTAGTGATTTCTTTATTTGTTATTTTTTCTAATCGTTTCTAATTTTCAAATGCATTAAAATATAATCGAGCAAAAGTAAAAGCCTGGAGTGCATCATGATCAAAGTTTGCAAAAAAGGAGAAAAGTGATAAAAGACACATCAGCTGGAGTCCAGGATGGATGGTGATCAGAAGCAGAAGACTTCCGTTTTTCCAGAAAGCAACAGTGTGGACAATTGTGGACTGTCGTTCCATTGACTGCTGGAAATGTCTTGGGTAAAAGCTGAACGCTTGAGTGCGGGGCTGAGACAGAAGGGTTCTGTGGTCTTGGCGTTGGGCTGGAGCACTGTCTGATCGGGGGGAGCAGGTTGTCGCCTTCACTGCTCTTTTTGAGGCCAGTGGTAAAAGGGAGGGAGGCCATGCACCAGTGAGTTTGTACAGAGACCTGGCGTGGGTGCAGTCTGATGCCCTGTGCACCAGACACAGCTCCAGTGAAAAAGCTCTGCCAGCCTCCCAGACAGTCAGCCTAGCAGCCACTCAAGCCGCTCCACACATTTGTCACGACAAACTCATTCAGTGCTAAGAGGCGCTTTAGGTCTCTATCTTGACTTGGCACGCAAACAGACAAAACAAAAGGGAGATGGTAGCTTGATGCTTACACAATTGGGCAACAAATAAAGTAAAATTGTGGCCCTGTCAATAATTGGTATGGTTATGAGTTACGTCATTAGCAATTTAAACACAAAAGAGAAAATAACACAATTTGAACAGTAATTACACTAAACCTGTGAAACTAAAGTAAGATAATTTACAATGATGAAGTTTATTATTGGATACTTGGGAGAGCAATGGTGTTACCTTCTAATGTAGAGCTCTAAAGGAAGAGTGTGAGGGAGGCGCTTATCGTGTGGCACCAGACAGAGTGCGCGGATCAATGAGCGCACGAGGCCCACAGTGATCAATGCATTTGATAAGGAATTAAAGAAGAGCCACTGTACAAGGCTATCAAAGAAACAGGACACGGCTAATTATGATTTGACATGTGCGTGCCCATGATAGGGGTGTGCATCTGTCTCTGCATAAAGGTATAATCTGTGAAATATATAAAACCAGTCAATACATTTATTCTGAAGAAATCTTTATTTGCCGCCACTGAATTTGTTAATGTTATGATTTACCATTACATAGGGCTTTTAAAATCCAGCTACAAAAAGTCAAAAGCCAGAATCCTTTGGCATGTTAAAAATGTACAAGAAAGAATATATAGAGTAAAATGTATGCAAGATAGATTGACCCTGAAAGTAGGAATCTCTAAAAAATAATACAGTGTAAAATATGTATGTCAAAGTCTGAATAAATTTGGATGTTTAAAAAAAGCCAATTTTCTTAGCAAAAAACCCACCAAACTTTCTGTTAAACTGTATTCGAGTCTAAACGTCCCTTGACAACAGGGCTGTGTCACAATGTATGTGATAATTGTGTGAGAGAACAAAGCTCAGTTGTACAGTAGGACTGGTCCAACAGGTAAAGTGAAGCGTGGAAACGACACTTTTCACATGCTGGCACTGACAACCAAGTGAAAGGTTTTGCCCTTTAAATAGACAAGATAATTACTGAGGGAGGGGCCACTGTGCAAATAAAAAGAAGGGAATGAGAACTAGTGCAGAACTTTGGGACCGTAAGGCATTACAACAAATCCCACATTATTAAACTGCTATAATAGCATAGCAACAAATATGTTATAATGACACACTGAATCAAACAGTAGTGTACTGACTAAGTTAATGATGTTAAATTAAGCTGTCAGCTGTATCCGCTGTTAGCTGTATCAGCTGTATGCAGTGCTAGGTCTCATTACTAAAAGTTCCTGGTAGCAAACTCCAAATGTGGGAAAATAACATTTATGTATTTTGAAAGTTATATAAAACTTTACAACTCAGAGACAGAATTGATCCCAATAGTCCAATTCAGACGTTTAACAAGTGTTTAAAAATGCTTTAAATGCAATTGTACCCCATTTTAAAGTAAAAAAATTGAAAAATTGAAATGTAATTTAATCAAAGAAGAAGAAAAAACTAATTAATGTAACTTCTAACAGATCCAAAGTCAATGTTTACTCTCCCAACTGCTACCAATAACTAGCCTGATAACAGTGCACCAGTTTGCTGCAGTTACACCAGGTTCACACTGGACTGTAACAACTTTCAATTTTTTTTTACTTGCACAAATAAATCAAGTGGATGGGGAGAAGACAGCGCTACAAAGTGGAGCACTCTTGTGCAGTGGAAGTGATGTGGTCAAATGTGCACATGAGGTATGTGAGATGACCGATCAGAGAAGAAAGGGAGAGAGAAATGTGAAGAGACATAGAGGACAAATACATGCCTACATCTCCAAGCACAGAAAAACATGGGGCGTGTTTCGGGGCTCTCCTGTGATGGCTTGATCAGCTCTTGTGATGCAGTAGAGAGGGCGCTCTTTCTGCTGCTTGTTATTGCACAGATCTAGCTCTGCTTTGATCTCGGCTCCAACCAATTCAGCCACGACACATCCCCTCACTCCCCGACACAAGCATGCACACTCACTCCAAAGGAACTCCCCACCTAACTATTTAGTTTCATTAGGGACAAATTCTTAAGAAAGACCAGAGAGCAAAGACGGGAGGAGGGGGCACCGGACAGGGTAAGGCTAAGAGAATAAAAGGACAGGAACCACATTAAAATGAGGGTTCAGAGAAGGGATATGAGCAACATTTTATTTTGAGGATAGACATTTTCACTTGTATATTTGTGAAAATGTGACATTAATTGCCTATTTTATTATAAACATAAATAAAAGTTAAAACATAATTTAAAAAGACAGTTCTATATCCAAATCCAGAAAATGCATTCTGGGGGGAGCTCACTTCTCCAAGTCCAATTAATAATCAGCCAAACTGACTTCGTAGCAGTGGCATCTACTTTTACCTCTTTAAATGGAATAGAATTTGTATTAGTTGCATTTTGTTTTGTATTCTGCGGTGTGTCATGCCCTCCATTTCGGCCTTGTTTTTGTTCACTGTTTCGATGCAAATAAAGTGGAAAATAACAAAACCATTTCCATGTAAAAAGAAGTGGACAACAGCCAATGAAATGAGGACGTGAGATATCTTAAAGAGGTTCAAAGAACAGCTGACGAAGAAAACACCCATGGGTCACAGCGGCAAAGACCCCAGTTCTTTCCACTCAAGAGTAGGACAAGAAGAGAGAAAGAAGAAAAGAGAAGAGAGAGAAAGGGGGGCTACGGATGGTGTCCCGCAAAAATCAAACGGCACCCAATTATATGAATCACAACGAGTCAGTGAGCAGGGAACTTTCTTACCTGCAAAACAGCCAAGCTTTTGCGTGCACTTTCAGACAAATTCCTTTCTCTGTTAGGCGCACACATAAATTCATCTCTGTCCTCAGACTCTAGTGTAGCACAAGATGCACAGGAACACACACAAATCCACACAGGACCACATGCAAAAACCAAAACCTTGTGTGGGTCTCAATAATTAGCTTGGCCAGGCCGCTGTGAAATTACTGTTCTCATCTGCTAATGGATGAGAAGAGCTATACACACACAGACACAAACACACACTATCCCATTAAAGCAATGGTCAAAAGTACAACAAAGTGTTCTGACTGTGAACGATTTTGTAACTTACTGTGTTATAACTGCATTTCATTTAAGCATTCAAAAGGGGACTTATTAGGGGGTAAATGCTCAGTCTACTGAGACTGAGGTTATATTTATAAGCCCCAATATTTTGAGAGCATGTACAGGTTTTTTCTTTTGTTTTAAGCATTCATTAAAACAAAATCAACTGTTAATAGTAACATTATTTCTTAGAAGTAATTTGAAATTCCTATTTGACCAAATAAAACCAACCTCGTTCTATCACAAAACACATTTTAACATTCTTTATCAGAGGTCAGAGGCCGCCCTTGTAGGTTCAGGGTGGGTAAGTGGAATGTGACCTCAGAACATTATAAGACCTGAGCCACTGATGTGTTCTGATGGTGCCCACCAACAATTAGCATCAGTGCAGTCAATAATGCATGAGAGGTCAAGGACACCACCAAGCCTAAAGTGACATAGGTGCAAAGATATATGGGGAAAAAAATAAACAGATAGAGAGATTAATAAAGATGAGAGAATGTGATGTAGGAGCAGGAGAGTGACAAAAAGCAGAGTGTAAAGAGAAAGGGAGAAAAGTGAACCTGTGACCTTAGATCAAAGAGCCAGTCACTGTGGGCTACAATTAGGAGTAGTAGGAGGGACAGCATAGGTCAGGAGAACAGGCCTACAAACACATGCTCT
This sequence comes from Odontamblyopus lacepedii, assembly GCA_034769755.1. NCBI lineage: Eukaryota > Metazoa > Chordata > Actinopteri > Gobiiformes > Gobiidae > Odontamblyopus > Odontamblyopus lacepedii. The sequence goes on from CM068354.1 coordinate 21,467,790, forward strand.
CCTCCACACAAAGTGCACATTACACACTGCTGTGCTCTGTCACTACCGACAATGATTTGGAGATATTTTTGCATGACAAAATTATAGATACACAAGTTCAGACTTTTGCCCCTGTATCACAATCATGTGGATATGTTTCAGTGCAGTTTTCACACACTGTTAAAATATTATATAACATTTATGTTATAACTACTTTATCTAGTACTTGCTTCATTGCAGTTCTGGTCAGAAGTGTACCTGTGACAATACAGGTGAATCTAACCAGCCACATGTGTAAAAAAATAAAATAAAAGAAAGACATCAATACTGTACATCACTCATAAGCACATGAATACATGATAAAAAAAAGGCAGTTATATCTAACTAATGTGTCATTTAATGCAAATAAGTATTTGAGAAGTCCCTGGCTTTTGTGCTTTGGGCCCTGCATGCCCCAAACAGCTAATGTAGATTCTTCTCTTCTCAGCCTAAATCATTCTCTTGTCCCCACATTATCCACTCCCCCAGAAGAATGGAGGCAGCTTTAATTGAATTAAATTATACCTTATGCATGCTAAATCAAAGCACCTACTTAGACAAATGGAGAATTAGTAGGGAACAGCTTGGGCCTCTTGAGCTGATAACATGGACAGGCACACACACACACATACATACACTAACCATGCTAATCAAAACAAGACATCAAGTAATCTAATCTGAATCACTAACAATTATCAGCACATTGGCCCAGGGGCCAGTCGTATGCCTTTGATCAATGCTTTCTATTAAAAAGTGTAAACAATTCAATATCTCCTCTTGCCCCCTCTATCACTTTCTGTGTGTGCATGTGTGTGTGCAGGAGGGGGTGCAGTCAACCAACCAATTGTCCTTGGAAATGAGTAAGGAAATCACGAGAAGAGGGAGATGGGCAGAGAGCAGAGGGCCAAACTACTTTGAGAAGCTAATCTGAGAGAAGTCAGCCATCTTGCACAACAAGGGATACTATAGAGGACCTTTATTTTTTGTCACTAAGGAATATATCCGGGCCACAACAGCTTTGAAAAATGCTTCTAATTTGGACTTTCTCCTCTAACGACTTTCAACACACAGTCCTTGGATGGCCCTCATTTATTTTTGAGATTATGCTGAAATGGTTATTTCTGTGGCCACACACAAATAGGCAAAAGCAAAGACACAAACACACACTTGAAACCATCTAATTCAAGGACACATTCCTCTTTAAGGATTCCTGTGGCAAATGCAGGGCCATGTGCCTGCTGCCTTTTAGATATTTCATTACCAAAAGGTATTCATTTCATTTTTGCCTCAAATCCCTTGTCGTCATAATTCTCACAAGACAGAATGTTTTCAGCGCCCCCTTTTCCTCCGCCTGCAACCATTTGGAGAACGTCAGTACAGATTTGACCACAGTGGTTTCCTATGGAAGCTTGAAGTCCATTGGTGCCCCCCTCCCATCACAGTATATTATGTTCAGTGGAGTGTGCCTGGTTCAGAACTGGCAATTTCACCCATGTCTTCTCTAGTCTAGTTTGCCTTGGTATGCTGGCTCTCCCCTTCAGTACTGCAATGTACTTTTGCTGACAGGTGTTTGTGTTCAACATTTAGTCCATCTGAGGAGAACCTGGAGGAGCTGTAAATTTGATCTGAATGTCAGAAAAACTGTGAACCAACTAACAGAATGAGAGGCAGCACTAGGTATGGGACAGGACAGGAATGGAGCAGTTTATTCACATCTGCAGTCTCTCAGACAAGTAGAGGTGCAAGTGTTCAAGAGACTACTGGCTAAAGTTAATCCAGAACACATGAACTCAGTGTTTGCTTAAAGGACCAAAGGACAAGGCTAGTGGAAACCAGTTGAGCATGAAAGCATTTTCCGCATGCTGTTCTGTAAAATGACCCAGAGTGACTTACATCAGAAACTGTTGTAGCTTTGGCTGGTGCAGTGAAGGCTGAGTTGGGGAAAGTCTTGTTGCTGGCTTTCATGGCAGCATCACGACGAGCCTGTTCAAGCAGAAGACGAGCTCGCTCCTTCAGCTCCTCCTGACGGGACAGGACTTTCTACAAGACAGGATAAGGACTATTAGGACATGCACCAGGAATATAAACTAAAGTGTTTGCAATGTGTGAAGGTGACTGTACCTTTTCAGCTGTGGGACTTGAGACAGGGGCTGGAGTTGGGATCTAATGAAAAACAAATGTTTAATTAAGAATTAGATTTTAAAAAGTAGATGATCAACATCAACCTTGTAAAGCTCTGTCCTGCTACCTACTATGAATGATTTTTACATAGAACAATGGCACCAAACACATTATTTGCAAATTCAACCTAGATTTAATATTGAAGAGATTTAATGTTGAAACAGGAGAAAACTCTCTTCACTCACTATTCATGCATTTTTTTTCATTAGACTAACAAGTAAAATCTGCTCTGGGTTGCACCTGATAAAAGCTGATCAAAATAAGGTGTCATCACAGTCATAAGCCCCTGCTGCCCCCACCTCCTGTGACCTTTACACTTGTAAACAGGAAACTGTAATCTGGGGTTAACCAATGCAGTCAGGTGTGTTTGGTGTGTGAGTGTGTCATCTTGTCCACACATGAAAACAGGTACGTGCCAGTCAGTGTGTGAGACAAGATGAGGTGTGCTGCGTGCAAAGCATCGCCACGCCTGAGTAGTCACGACTCTTTATGTCATCAACCAAAGGGATGAGAAATATAATGAAAAATATAATGAAATGTCAAAGCAGGGGGTTCACTGAGGTGCCCTCTATAGTCGCTGCATGTGCACTGCCTGGCCTTGGTTTTAGTTTTTGGCAAGATTTACAAGAAAAATAATAACACACTGGATAAATAATAGGGAGCCAAAAAGTTATGCATCATTCAAGCATTGAGGCCTAGCATGCACATGTACAGAGTTGTGTTATAACACATGAGTTTACCAGTTTGGGGCTTGTATCTATGTGGTTTGTTGGAGTAGAGCTGGTGTCTGAATATGGTTCAGACTCTGCATGGCGCAAACTGGCCCTCTTCTTCTTGATCAGGTCAGCATCACGGTTGTAGGAGAAGCCTAGTTTATGTTGTGGAGGTGAGGAGGACAACTGAGAGGCTCCTCTTCTGAAGGGACCTTCTGACTCTGTCACACTCTCTCCTCTTCCCTCCTCCTTTCGTGTGTCTGTGTTCACTCTTTGTGGTAGGTCTCCCAGGTCCAGGGTGTCCGCTTTAACTACCGTTGGTCTGTCCTCAGAGGTCTTATTCAACTCAAGGCCCAGCCTGGAGTCTGTGGTGGTTAACGTTGTACGTGGTGCTGGAATAGGACATGGCGTTGTTGATTGCGAAGATGACACTTCTGTTACTTCAGCTTTCCAACTAGAGTTTATCTGGTCTTCATCTCCTGTTTTATTACAGTTTTCAGCAGCAGGTGAATCAGCTTGGGATACAGGTGGTCGTAGCTGTACATCATTTAGTTCTGCATAAAACTTGTCCTGGCCAATGGAAGCATTTGTATCCGTCTCAAAGTCGCCCACTTTATAAGTGCTGCGACTACTGTTCTCTTCTATCTGCACTACGTTGAGTTCCTCTCCAGAGAAGTGTGCTCGGATCTGGTACAGATAGGTCATTACTGTGAGTTTGTCAGGAATCGCTAATAGCACCATGTCGGAAGGTTCCAAGAGACGAGAGATGCCAAGACTGGCAAATCCATCATATGCCTATAAAGTAGAAAGATAAAAATGTTAATATTTATACATGTATTTTTACAGTACATGGTCTTCTGTAAAACGCTTATAAAAATGTGTAACAATATTTGTATGTAGCGCAAACGTGCATTCAGTTTAGCAACATGGCTGTGGTCAGTGTACATATGCATGTCGTCTATGTGAACAAGACACCTTTGGTTTGACTTATGACAGTTCATGTCAAGGATGGCTGTTCCTGATAAAGGGAGACAGAACACCTAATCCCAAAGTATATGTATCTATGTACTAATATGTGTGCTTGTGTCCTTATCTACTGCCTACATCAACCTGCCCACGATCTCCGTCATGCGTGTAATTGGTCTGATTAGACTTTGATGAGAAAATACAAGTCTGATTATCAAGCAAAGCGGCACACTAAGTCCAATCCCCATCATGAGATAGACTGGCTGAGACACAGAGGGAAAGGATGAAAACCATTATCGCAGTCAATGACAGGTAAATAAATAGATTAGCACGTGCCTGGCTCCTATGCTCACATGACCTGCCCATCCATCTCACAGATATCAGAGCTCGTATCTTAACCTGCTTGATAGTGTTGATCTAAGTCCAACATGTTGCACCGTTCATTTGTTTCACCTCCATTTGATGTCTGTAGACCATCAATCTTGCATGCCCTATGGGATTTTACTCTATTCAAAATGCATCAGAAAATAAGTATGAACTGGACATAATGGACTTCGAACTGTCAACCTACCAAGCATAAAACTACTGCTAATGTATGTGGCCCTTTCATTCACTGACAAAGAGGGTGTTTGAATTTGAAGAATTTGAGGAACAAGGGGCATGATTGGGTTTCTAACAGGTATTCAGGGGAGAAAGTGTGCTACCATTGTTTTCCTCACACACACTAGCCAGGCTCTGAAAGAAAGCGACAACCTGTTCTGCTCAATGGGGACAAAGTGAAAGAATTAAAGACAAAACGGCAAGAAGAGGAGAAAGTGAGAGCTGTGTGACAGAGGTTCATGAGCAGAGTTTTGTTTGAGCGTTTATGCTCCACTGTCATCTTGGCCCATTTTAAGTACTTCATATAAGGCTTACATGTTTAGTAATGGCTGCCTTATATTGTCATTGATCAATCAGAACAATAAAAAAAAAAAACTCATAACAAAAAAATCAAGAAGAGTTATTTGGATCAAAAAAGGTTATCATTTCATCTTAAGCGAGAAAAAATATATTTTACCAATATATTTGCAAAGTTGTTTAACTGATGTGGTAGAAATTTAATCTCATGTAATTTGTTGTGTTTTTTTTTTCTTTTTACTGGACAATGGGATTTTGTGCTGCTGTTTTTTGGACCGTGGGGGAGAATTTTAGACTAAAGGGGCCACCATAGTCTCCTGTGTTAACGCAAAACACTGTCATAGCCTTTTAGTAAATGTAAGCAGAGCCCCTATGTAATATTAACATGTTATTTTGAGGCCTATCAATTTGCAGCCATCTTATATTAACAGTGAATTTCTCATAGACAGACAGGGCTTTAGATTTGGACTAAATGTCAGTGCTCTGTGCCCCAGGTCGCTGCTCTCTGCTCCTCCTTCACTCTCTTCCGGTGACTGACAGCTATCTATCGTTGTCAATCATCAGCACCCTTTTCCCTCCAGCCCAACCCCTCACAGTAACGCTCAGGGCAATTTAGCCCGCTGCTCGGTGCTTTGCTATCAGATGGCATGACAAATGACTTCTCCTTGGTCTCATTACACACACATAACTGCACACAGCCACCAAACAGACATGGCCGACTCTAGCTGGTCAACAATATGAACTCAATCTCCAGCAGGTTAACTTTCATACACCAACTTATAATGGATATGTTCAAAGGTTGTCACTGAATATTCATCTTATTCATCCTTTTCTCCCCCAACCTGGTCCTGGTATTGATTGAGCTTATCTGTCATAATTCAGTCGTCTGAGCTTATTGCAATCACTCTACACAGATAAATTCTGAAAGGAGGAGGGGGCATGTCTATCAACTAGTCATAAAGAGGAGAGATAGGTGTCATTTTGGTGCATTTCCATTCATGCGCTGCTGTCAATACATCTAAACAAAAGCTTCAAAGAGATTAAAAATGAACAATAGAACACACTGCTCTCTGTATTTTTCTATTGGGCATCTTTTATGCACTTTAACAAGTCTATGGCGATATAAAGCGAGTCCATGTAGATCTTCACACTAAACTGGTCGCAGTGCATGCCTACCAGCTATCACCTTCTACAGCATATTCCTATATTACTTATATCTAGCCAATTCCTTCAGGGCTTCTTGAGCACCTGGAGGGGGGTGAGGGGCAGTTAGCAGATATGGGATTGGGTCTCCTTCTCCCTCCACTATGGTTATTGTCAACAGGGTAGCATTCATGCCTAACAGGGCCACCAGAGGTTATCGGCCAGCCAGAGTGTGTATGAGAAGAGGAAATCAAGCTGCATGAACCCGACTCATATCGTTCGCTGTAGCCCTCGGGCCTGGTGTAGTAACAGTGAAATGGGAAAAAATGGCAGTATATGCAGGAAAAAGGAGTGAGAAGCTGGAGGCACATGTGGGAATGGGAATCAAACTGCACCTGTCCATACAGTGGAGCGATGGCAAGATGTTAGGTTGCTCAGATGATGCTCAAATGCAGTTAGTAGCCATTTGGTTGTTTGTCACTAGAAGTACAACTGATCTGATGGGTTAATTTAGCAGGACAAACTGTTTATTCATAGTAACATAATAACTGGTGAGGTTTCAACCTGTTTCAACCCCTGCCATGGGGATAGATGCACCAATAAATGTTTAATAAACAAAATAATAAACAAAATGTGAGATATTGATGTGGGTAAACTGGAATAGGTAGAGATGAAACACAATCACACCTCCGCTAGGTGAGTGAGTCTTTCTTGAGCACACAGAGCCTCATGTAAACAACGCAGCAAGGGAAAAGTCCTTGTGAAAATGTCATTACACTGTTGAGTGTGTAAAACAAATAGCACAGGGATGAAGCACATGAACATGTGCCTGCCTTTGTGTGCATTCTCTCTGATCGTCTAAACACTCCCATTCAGAGCATAGTCACAGATTAAAGGTAGATCTCTAAATAAGGCTAAATGGAGATGTGGACAGGACGTATGGTATGAGTGGTCGCCTCTTACCTTTTTGTTATTTTCTTTAATATCCTGAGGATTTAACGACTTGTAGTCTCTGAAAAACAGTGGGGAGGTTTTAGGGAGGCGATAAAAAAAAGTGAAACAAAACTGATGATTAGCAACGTCTTGTTTTTTTTCCATAGCTGTCTAATAGTCAATAGGAGCAAGAGACAAATATAAAATATAGGTAGTCAATTACTGTGAATTAACATAAATTTGCTATTTGTTAAATAATATAATAATGTATGCAAAAATAGTATGCCTTACATCATGTCTGGCCTGAAGTGATGAAGCAGGGCACAGAAGGCCAGGCCATTCCTCCATGATGTGGTGAAGTTGGTGATTTTTACCCCACGGTAGTTTTTGGTGACATCACGGCACCAGGCCAAAAGAGACTGACTGGCATTTGGCTTTCCACCCAACACCGGACTGGGAACAGGGCTGGGCTAGAAGATCAAAGAAGATGGAGAGGTTAGAAGATTAAGATAAGCTAAAATGTAAAAAGGTATATCTTAACAGTGACCATGTATAATTAAGGGTTAATGACACAGAAGTGTATGACGATGCAAATGTTTATTAATTATCACAGCCTTCTTCAGTTCTTATCGTCATTAAAAGGATTTCATTATTAGAAGCCTTTCCTCTCCCAGATCCCAAATCCCACAAATCCTTAGTGGCGTGTAGACAGTGGTCTTCCTCTAACAGGCTCCAGATCCACACTGCCCTCATTATTCACAAGGCAACAGACTAATCTGGTTATGGAGACGGTGATAGGGAATAATTCTCTCAGATCATTTGAATGTTTAGTGGAAAATACACTGAAATTGGATTAATTAAAGAGTGGTTAGATTTATTTATTTATTTATTTTATTGCCAACAAAATGTAAATGTTTGGACAATTAAAAGTGTATAACAGCAACATTTTAATTTAAAGTTTAAAGAGCATCTTAAAGTCTAAACGGACAGTTATTAATTACATGGAAATTACATTACAGAGTTTTGCTTTCACCTTCAAGAAATTGGCATATAAATTACATACAAGATCACAAAACAAACATAAGATTTGACACGGCAGCATTTACAAGACAAGCAATAGCCAAACAACCCCCTCTGTTGGACGCTTTAGCGCACTACAATGGTATGAAAGGCGTTCATCATTGGAGTGCTTGGTCAGAGCAAAGCAAAATGTAATTGAAGTACTAAATAATTGTTTGGAGTCTTTATATATTTTAAATACATTGTCAAAACTATGTTTCTAATATAAGTAATTGTTTAAAATCTGAACATAATTATCCAAGTAGTGTTTAAAATACAGTTCTACAAGTCATAGTGTGCTTGATTATATTGTCCAAAATTTTAATTATATAGGCAATGAATTACAAAAGGCAAAAGTAGAATTAAATTTCAGTTTTTAAAAGTCATAGGTTTGCTTAGTATTTATAAAATTAATCTACTGTTATTTGAATCTAGATTAAAAAAATAAAAAACAAACAAACATCGAAACAATTTGGCTCTTTTAAGACAAAAAAAGCAACAAATTTATATTGAAACTTTTCATTACTAGTACCAGTACTCCCTTACACATCAGATACAGGCACGGAGTTACCACTTACACCCAATGTAATAAAGGCACCACGCAATCTGTTGTGTCATTATTGTCATTCATCCGTTGATTATGAACCCACACTAGAAAGCCACAAGGGAAAAAGCAGATGAAAGAATCTGGAGGCCATCTCTAATAGCAACTTCTAACCTTTGTCAAAGTGTGTGTTTTTGTGTGAGTTGTGGAGGCCCCTACGGCAGCCTCAGCTCTGGCAGGCAGCAGCGAGAGCCTGAGGGGCGGACACTTGACATTTCCGGCTCATCTCTGAAAGAGGGCCTTAACCTTTACCTATAGCTTCTCCAGACACGTTTTGGGCAACCTCAGTACAGGCAACATACCACATGAGAAAACAAAGCAAGAGATAAAACACTAAAGTCAGTGGCAATAATAACTGATAGTTCACAATTGTTTATCACATTTTCATTCCCTGTTTTTATGACTTTAATGAACATTTTCTGTTTTGCAGCTAAACAAAAGATAAGTGATAAGCATTTAGCAAGTTAATCAATAAATAGATACATAAATATAGTTTAGTCTTTTGAGCTGACAATGTATATAGTCAATACATAGTTCTTTTTCCAGGTCTGGGTACAAAAACCTGTTTTTCGTGTCCATATTAACTAAGGGGGTGAACAAGTTTTTGTTTTTTTTTTCCACCAGTGTAGAGTGGTCTTCCTTCAGGCCTCCCCTTTCCACTTTTTCAAGTGACGGTTGAAAGTAGCTGTCTAATTTGAGCGCTCTAATTACGTGGGATTAGAGACCAGGTGCTATTAAAGCAATTAGACACACAGCACACTTCAGCACAGCGCACGAGCTGAAGGAAACAACAACACACACACACCTGTCTATTATAACCATTGGCAAGGTAATGCATATTGTATTAGGCAGAAGGAAAAAACACTGAAGAGGCCAACTAAAAGACCCCGAAGTTAAACACAATACTTGAACAAACAAATAAAATAAGTAGGGCCTCTTAGCAAGAGACTTGTTCAACATAACACCAAACCAGGTTTAAAAGTTGGGTTTATAAAAGAGAACAAATGCTTCTAATGGCATTTCATGCATGTCAAACAACTGTAACTTTCCCAATCAGTTTCCGATGCTATTCCATCATTCTCTCTCTAGATAATCCTTTACACACGGAGTAGATTTGAAGCCATGGAATATTAAACAAATTGCATATCTTGTTTTACAGGAATAAGCTGCCTTTCCTTGAGACAAACACACGACTAAAATTTGTATGAAAAGCAGAAATGTGTCCTAACTTATCAAACATTTGGTGTGCAGCCTAAAGGGAGGTGTGCACATGTATGTGTATGCTCCTTATGCGTGTGTGTGAATGTCATTGCGTGTGTGTGTGTGCAAAAGACAGGCGGCCATGTAGCGGCTCGGCTCGAGGGGAGGATTAGTAAAAGGCATTGCCTTGGCCACAAACATTTCATATTAAAAATGAAAAGGCAACCTTCATTACTATCAGTGACACATAACCTCCCCTCATCCTTCTGCTCTGCGACTATTATACACAGGCCTAACAGCCTGGGCAGAAATACAAGCTACTGACAAGAGATTCCATTATTCCTGATGCCTCGGTGTCAACAACATGCATCGAATGGGGCAAAAAAAGAAATGGAGGGAAGGGGAAAAGGATGTGAAAGAGGAAAAGAAGAGGGGCTAAGCTTAGCACAATACAGCAATGACAAGATAGTGGCAAACCTGAAAATGGAAGTGTTCCTGTAGTCTTGGTGTGGCTGTTACAAAGAGGATTTTAGGTGTGATTTTGGGACATCCACATGAGATGAAAATCATAATTGCGCTACAAAGTGGTGGAGAAAATAACAACTAGAATGTTTATAACTCAAGGTAATTATTGTTCTACTATATAATAGGGCTTTTCCCTAAAAATAAAACGGTTGATTATTGATTTAAAATTAAATTTTCATGTTTTCTGATCTGTCAACATTGTCAAAAAAAAAACATGTATAATTGTTTTAATTCAATTTGAAGTCTAGTAAATAATAAACTCCTTTTAGTTAAAAGCAACTAAAGTTTTTGGTGTTACGTCTACATTATGTTGAGAAGTAATCATATTTAACCCATATCCATTTTATGAATGAGATAAAACAAAAGTGTTGGGGTTGCACAGAACATACAGCTGATTTGCCCTTTCACAGCATTTAATTTGGTTCTGGATCTGAGTTCAAACAGTCATCACTGGCCCTGTGCTAAACTCCTTTGCTTTTCTCTTCTGTGTGGAGAAGACACATAGGAAGAGCACATCCATTTGTAAAACTCTGCAATATCCAATGCAAGAAAGTGGTGGGAAGTAAAATAGATTTTTTTTCCCAAGCAAATTGATTTGAACTTAAAATAGATTTCATCTACTTTTGCCCAGGCCTACTATATAATATTTAATATCAACATTGGAATTTTTTTTATGTATTAATTTTTTTATTTAATGTTTTTTTAGGCTATAACATACAGTTAAGCATGTTGTGTTGTATGTGCTTTCTAGAACACAGGGGTCATTTAAAGGCCTTGGGGGAGCCCTAAAAAAGATACAAGTCAAATGGCTTAAGTGGCGGCTTTGTCTCTTACTTGAGGGCACAACGCTTCAATGGAAACTTAACTGGCCTCAACCCAATGACATAAACCCACAACTCTGTGGAAAGGAAAGAGCCTCTGTGTCTCTCCAATCTCACTTTCATGGCTTCAAAGCAGTGTCAGAGTGTCACATTTGAGGAGGTGTTGAATCTCATACTCTTTAAAACTTGTAATCCGCTCAAGAAGCTGACGGCAAAAAAATGCTAGTTGCGCACATGCAGACATCAGGACGCATACTAAGAAAATCACTCGCATCAAATGTTTTGTACAGTGAAAATACAGCATTATGTATGGACACCCACGCAAGTTTTTAAAAAACAAGAACAAGTCTTCAGTTTAACTATTTACAATGTTAAAATACACTTCCATAAATTGAAGACGTTGAGCTCAAGAGGCTATGTACAGGTGCTTGAAGGTCCTCATCTTATTGTTGAGGCTCTAACAACCAAAAGCTTCAATTATTTAATTGCAATTTCAGCCAAAACAAGCAATTTGTTTAATCTAGACATGCTACAGTGACCATCTTAGCATTCAAAATAGAAAGAAAACCATGCTGATCACCTCATGTAATCGTAGCCATGAAATTGTGCTTTGGATTTCAAACGCTGCCTGCATGAGAGGAGAGAGGAGGGAGCAAAGTCCAATCAAAAGTTCAATTATGTAAATGCAGATGTAGAGGGGAAGGAACAATAGGGAAAGGGGGAGGACAAAAGGTTGAAACAGGCTCAGAAAGCGAATGTAGCGTGAAAAATAATACACATTAACATACAAAGGAAATATCGCATTACTCTTGTAATAATATGTATGGTAGGAGGAGCTGCGGTGTGAAACTGTGTGTGACTGTGCATGACTACAGTGTTGAACAAGTTGGGTTTGGGTTTATGAGTCAGCGCAGGTGCACTAGGGATGATAACCTTTATATGGAGGAGAAGACAACTGATAAACAGTTGAGTAAAATGGCTCGTCAATACAGAGCATGCACATGATGTCACAGCATTCACAGCTGCAATGAGGGGCAAAAGCAGTTTGAGATAGGGATAGGCATTGGATTAAATGTTCTTAATTGATTGTTGGGAGAATTAACGATCAATTTTCAATTAATCAAGGTTTGTATATTAAAATTATAATCATTATTATTTCTATACTTTTATATATTCAAATGTAATGAAAATACAAAAATACAGTGTAGGACAATTGTTGGCAGTTAAACTTTACTTAAATTCATGTGCACTGCGCAAGCCTGAGTTGCAAAACTCAACTTTACAAAATATAAACCATAATGACTATAGAGCCACATCAGCCCGTTTGATATTATAGGCAGCTTTGAGGACATTTGTTTACATTTTACAGAAACAAAACTTAAAACCACATGGCTAATTTGCATAAACTATACAAGCTGAAAAAAAAATGCCATCAGCTTCTGTCGAAAAGTCATGTCTCAGTGGAACATATGTGTTCTTTCTGTGTCAGAGGATAGTGAGTCTGTTCTGTGCATATGTCGAGGTGTTGGAGATATAGAACTATAATGAAATCATGTTTGTTTGTCTTTTGGACACATTCAACTTTATGTTGCAGTAACCAGTATACATGCAACAGTATCCGGTTACAATCGGAATATCCCAAAGTGGTATAGTGATCGCCAAGGTGGTGTGCCATAGCTGAGACGTGGGACTGTGAGGCCGCAACTCCTGTGTTTACGCTGTCACTTGCAGCCTCGTCTCCTTACCCTACGCTACGCACAACAACCTACATTTGGTGTGTCGATTAAAAATGAACGGGATCAACAAAATTCTTAATGATCTGTTATCGATTAGTTGACTAATCATGCCCATCCCTAGTAACCTCAAGTTAGAAAATTCTAGCAAAAACTTTGTAATGTATAATTGTAATATAGTAAAATATGATGACATCGAAAAAACATAGAAAGGTTACAGGTAATTGTCAAAAACTCTGAAATAAGAAGCAACGTATGAATTCCTCTGTAGTATGATGGCTAGCTAAATAACAAGCTAGTATTTTCTACATATTCAATGAGATTGTTGTTAAAACAAGAGGAACATATTGTATTAGGAGAAGGTTATATCTAAATATCATCTGATATTTTGCGTTGTTTGCTTGTCTTTATTGTTGATGAAAATAAGGTCAGTTAAACAAAGTTTTTGTATATACTAATGTGTTTTATATGTGAATCTGCAAGTTCAGCAGGTGATAAAATCTCACTATTGAGGGTCTAAAGTGTGTGGGTGAGAGACAACAGAGCTGTGAAATAGAAATGCAATTGTAGGATTAAAATGGAGACAACAGAGTTTGGAAGTGGTGGCAGACAAAGAATTGCAGGTGACATTAAGGCTTTAGCTTTAGAGGGAAAACAATACACAAATGCTTTATACACAAATATGCAAAAGCTACTAACAGTTAATAGATTTGTTATTATTTTTTCTGTACTGTTGTTGTGTTCTTTGGGACAACTGAATTGTGTCAAAGGCAACAACAATTGATATATAAATAATTACACAAGTTGTATGCATTTTGACTCAAAATGGAGGTTCTGGACTAGGGAAACTCACCATCACAACAGTCAGACCAACAACATACAATATATTTTAAGATGACTTTAATAAGCCATTATAGCCATAATCATCCTACTTATAGACCATGACGCCTTCTCTTTACTATACACTAGTTAGTTGACTACAGCAACTAACTTCTTGGTAGACTAAAGCCAATCTATTAGCCGAGACAAAAAGTCAGGTCACACCTCCCCGAACTGGGAAGAAGAAATCACAGCCAAAATCAGGCAAATTCTCCTGTAGTGTGTGGTGGCCTTAAGACACTGACTGAACTAAAAGGCCTACAGTCCTACTATATACATTGATCAAAATCATTTTAACAAAAGAATCAAACTGACCTCAATGTTTAGCCATCTTTTTTTTAACAATAAACAATGAAGCAAGATGAAAGTAAAGACAGAAAGGAAGAGAGGATCGAATTAATCTCCTTCAACCGCTGTCTTCAATAAACAAATTAGTGATGCAATGGATTCAGCGATCAGAGAGTCGATAACATAACAATTTATCAGTTAATTTAAGTCTAGGATGGAAAAACTCATTATAGGTGCCACTTCAAGAATCATGTTGGCAGGTAAAGAGAGTGCCTACAGTTGTGTGTACATTTAAGGTACATGGATCTTGACATACATAATAGTTGCAAAACATTCCCATATAGACTGCCACTGTCCAGAGTTGTGTGTGTGCTCCACAGTGATGAGGGTAGTGATAGTACAGCCAATTAAAATGAACATAATTACAAAGTCACCTCTTTGACTCCTGATCAGAATACACACCCACACATGCATACCAAGAGCAGATCCACCAGCAATACAAACAAGCTCATCATACACACAGAGCAACATTAAAGGATGTAAAATGAAGAGTATTTGCCTACTTTGGTACAGGCTCCATCTACTGTGAATGGCAATATACTGTTCATGCTTTAAAATCAGCTGGGAAAATCATATTCCAGGTCCCACACTGTGCAATGAATTCCACTATATGTTGACTTCTTTTGTGGACACATTCATGCTGGAGGTAATATCAACATTGTGTAATCAAAAATGTCTATGAATACTGACCATTTTCATATGTGCTATTAATCTTACCAATCCAATCTGATCAAACCAATCGTTTGAGTTGAGATTAACAAAGAGTACCAAGTGGTCTTGGTTTAAAGCGCATTATGTAACTTTTCTCGGAGAGAGTCTGCCACATGGAGACATACCCATGTCCAAGCGGAGAAGCTTAACACAATCAGGCCAAGTAGTCACAGGTCAGATCTGTGGAGTTGTGCAGTTCATGGTAAAATGGTAAATTTAATGCCATACATTTCCATGGAGACAAGGAGATTCCCTACTGTAAAAGTTGGAATGAATAGCAAAGAATGATCATACCCAAGATGCTTCTTAATATTTCCTATAGCACCTATAAGAGCATACACCTGCACACCATTAGCCCAAACCATCGGGTGCTGCAAGGATTTACAAAAAGGCAATTAAGGCCTTATCATCTTTACGGTTGCTCTCATTTCCTCAAACAGAGACTGCATATGTGTGCACTAGACTCCACACTCACTCAGGCTAAGGCACTTCTGAGGGCTTTTTTCAATCACAGCAAACGGCTGGTTTAATTCAATTAAAACATGGTGATGGTCGCTTACGTATGACAGGATAAAGGTACAGCTGCCCAAGTGGGGATAGTTTTCAGGAATGTGCGGGGGGTCTCAAAGCTTTTGGGGTCACAAGAAGTTTTCAAGTGCACAGCCTTCCTCCTCTTCTATGAAGCCCCTTAAACCTCACCAAAACCTCAGATGGTTCTGGTTTAAGCCCACACACACCTAGAGGACGGGGCAGATTAAGACCAGATTAAGATAAAGTTACCCCTTCTTCGGCCGCTATGTCATTCAAACCCTAGCCCTCTCTGGTCAGTGGACAGAGGAACACACAAGCCAAAAAGATTTGCTTCATTCTCATACACACACAAAGACTTTCTGGTCATCCTCATAAGCCCTATTAGTCTGCCATAGAGCCTCTCATAGCAGACATCAATCACAGGGGGATTAGTCAATTCCCTCTCTAAACGAGTGGCAAGAGAAACTTCCCTTTAACTCCAAAGCTAGCTTTTCTTTGAGAGATTACATAGTGATTTGTTTTCATTTTGCTCCATCTTCATCGTTTTGTTTCTTTTCATTTCTCTCCCTGCTCTACGTTTTTCCCGTTCTCTCAAGCTTGCAGCTTGTGAGGTAATCCTTGGCAGATAAAACTAAGGAGGACTTACCAAAGGCAGATTACAAGCCGCGCTTTGCGGAAGGCCCTTTTACACCAGTCAGCATGGGTATTGAGGAGAGCAAGCACTTCGCAGTGCTTAACTTGTGAACTCTACAAGCACTCACTGGAGGAAGAGGTGGAAAATGAGAGCAGCATTACAGTAACAGGATCAAAAATATCTCAACATACAATACACATCTGCCTCTCAATACAGAGGTTATATCCGTGGGATGTAAGTGGAAGGACCTTGCGTTCACATGTAATTCCAATGTTTGTCAAGCGGACTCGCTCAAAAATATTTCTCAAAGCGAGTTCATGCTGTCAACATTTTCTTACATGTTTCCACCATTTCAACTCCGGGCCTAAAGGAGCACAAACAACACATCTATTGCTTAGCACAGTTTTTCCTTTTTCCTGGACCTGGTGACAGCAATGCCCTGCAGCCTGACCCACCACAGAAAAGCCCAGTGATTGGACATGGACTGCCTGAGTGAAGAAACTGGGTCTCCACTCTCCCACCAGATCCAATGACAGAGCACTCGCAGAGTCCAAACAGTTGGGGAGGGGTCCATGTTGGAAAAGGCAGACATTCAGGAATACTAACTAACCCCTGGACTTCTCAGGGATTATTCGACTAATATTACATGGCTTATGGAAGGCCTATAGAGGATCCAGTAGCTGGGATTCAGAAATTGATCACCGTTAGTAACTTCATTAAAGCATCTGGGACACAGCAGTGCAAAAGGCCATTACTTTATTTAAAATGCACAAACATTTTATACCCATTCTAACTCATTTCAAGTATAGGAAATGGTCACAATTAAAATCTGGGTACAGTTCTGGTTTCCTTATGAGATAGTCTCCAGTGTTTTTGACAATTAAACATGAACACTCCACTACTTCTTGAGTGGCATACTGAGGCCTCAATGAATATGTGTGCGCATATCAAAGTATAAATGAGACTTTAAAGTCCCTTTAACAAAGCTGAGCAATTTTTTTTTTTATTGACCTTTGTGTGGCACTAGAGAAAAGGCTGCACCTGAACATTCTGTTTTTTTTAATGAGAAAAGTAAAAAAGTGTAAAGATAGAAGTAAAGGACTGTCCTTGTCCCTTGAGCTTGCCCATGTCAAGATCAGTCATACCAGCAACCTCTACTTTGCTTCACAATGCAAATGTGGTCCTCTATAGCCACGAACCCTGGTGAAAGCTAATTAACTAATATCATAGCCTTTAGTGCACCCAATTAAATGTTAATTTATTCTCATTTCAATTTGGAAGAAGTCTCCACTGAAGTCGATGATGTACCACTTAATATGAACTAAGTAATCATACATGCAATCAAGTATTTAGGAGGTCACTGAACTGATCTATTGATCGATGAGAACATGGTGTTCAAATGGTTGATAAATTGACATGCAAGCATACTGTAAACTCCACATGCCTTTGGTATCTTTCTTCATACTTTCCAATCAAGTCAAAATAATTATTTAGCCTGATATTGAATACAGAAGTTTGATTAAAAAAAACAAAACAAAAAAAAAACGTTTGTCCCACATACATATCAGGCAGACTTTTCTTTATATAAAAATAGGGCATATAATTAATGAAGTGGAAACTTGACAAAAAAAATCCAAAGATCAGAGCATCTAAGTGTAGAATGGTCTGACGGGAGAATATAGAGATAAAACAAAAGGAGGAGAGGGATATCACTGTATTACTGGGAGGGGAGATGGACTGCATCCAACCATACACAACTCCAACCCACCCAACAGGAACCCTTTCTGTTCATCTGAATTAATCCGGCGCTGCAATCCTTTCAAATTCTCCACAGATGGTAAACTTAAACTTCAAGCAGCAAAGAATGTATATCTCCAAGTTGGAAGTGTAGACGTAACAGACTTAAACAAAGTTATGCAATAACACTTCCTTTCCAGAGGAAGATGTTTTACTCATTTGTTGGTTTGGGAAAAACAAAAGATAGTATAACTAATATAAATGCTTGCTAGAACCATTGATCCACAAACTAATAAAACTGCTTACATAGATCACAAGAAGTCTCCAGATGAAACTTCGAATAATAAATACTCGCAAAATAACTGCATTGTACATTTAGCCACACCAATGAATTGGCTTTTGGCATCATCTTATATGCATTGGCAGATATCCAAAGCTCAGTGCTCTTGATAGAGCTTAATGTAAATCCTATCCATATGTATAATACCTGTGCAAAGAGTAAGTGGGCGCATGCCATATGTCTCAGTGATGTACCGATTTTTCACAGTCTGCCATTGAAGTAGGTGATGTTAATGCTATGACAGGGAGGATATAGCTTTAACTTGTATAGAAAATATTTTGTGCAAGTGAATAAATACATTATGGTTTTAGTGGTATGAATGATAAATTACTTTGCACTGGTGGAACATATAGCATGTGTGGGCTACAATTCATAGTCAAGAGGAAACTTATCTGGTAGAATATGTGCTAATGAAAAAATATACTAAACATCAAACAAAAAATTATGCTAGAAGCAAAATTGTTTTTTATTTATTAAAATGATCTGTTGTTGACTGTTGAGGGAAATTATTTTTCTGAATATTTTAGATGACTTGTGTTGTGTTGTGTTGTGTATATCATCAGCATATAGCTGCTGAGGCAATGATATGTACTTTTTGAGACACTGGCTCAATGTATAAAATGTAAATGTGATACAACACATGCTAATCTGTGTTTCTTGGCAAAGGCCTGATTTAATTACAAACACATGTGAGGCATCCCTTTTCCTCCAGGGGAGGTTCTAAATGTAAAACAATTCTCACATTCTGAGATTAGACTTCGATGTGCATTTATCTAGTTCCAATGGCCCACATGAAATGCATATGAATATGTGCTATACGCGCAAGAAAGCGGTTAGCTGTATTTTAGGGGAAGGTTACAAAAATCTGAACTATGCCTAAGGTAAAATATGCATTATAAAAACAGATACATGGAGGCACCAGCACAAATCCACATGTTTACACTGTGATGTGCTGGTTTTGCATTGGCCTCTCAGAGTGGGAATGTCTCCAGTTAATCCTCTATGACTTCATACATTCAGAGGTCATCTCACAAACCTACATATACCCCAAATGTGTGCACCTCTTTGTGAGAATGAGATTTGTGCTGTATATGTCAACAAACCCTGTAGGCCTATCCTTGTTTACTACCAATATCTGCTGGTCTTTCTTCAGTTCCATAGCCATCTCTCTCATCCCCATTCTTCCTCTTCTTTAGTGCTCTCCATCATTAACTACCCCCCTACCTTTTCTCAATTCATTCACTCAATATCTGCAACTCTTCCAACCCTGGGTTCCAGAAGCAGGGGCATCTCTTGGCGAAGTGCGGCCCACCACAGGCCACTGGCTTTGGGTAATTAAAGTGGTTAAGGCCCCCTCACCCACGGTCACAGGCAACTGCAGCTGGGTGATAAAGGCACTGTGCCATAATTACATGGGCGGCCAGCATCACCGCCCAGCTACACTAAAACAGTCAGCTAGACAGCAGCCTGGGGAGGGAGGACCAGTGTGTGGAAGGGACTACGCAGGGTTTGGCTGTGTGCTGGGGAGCGCGCAGTGGGTCGACACCCCCTTGTGATCGCTCTGCTGTAGTTAAGCCTTCTGTGTTTAAGCCCCACATAGCCCCAGTGAGACTTTTACAGCCTTCCTTTCCCACACCACCCGCCAATCATTTCTCACCAGTGGTCTGTCTCCAACCACGAGTGCATGTGACCATCAGCCATTTAATTACAACCCAAAATGATTTAGTTTAATTTAATAAATAAATAAGCCCATGCAAAACAGTCGAGTAAACAAATACATGTATTCAAATGAGGGTTTGGGAAGTTTGAGGAGCACAGAGAAAAGAGATGGGGATGTGCAGGTGGAAAAACCTGCACAAAACATTTGTTGGAAAGTTCAGAGTCTGAAACAAAAAGGCTAATAAAATGCATAACATAGTGGTCTGATATACATTAAAGCAAAGAAAGAAGATCTATGTTGAGTCTACTGAGGGTAAAATAAGTATGCATTTTGTCTGTTTGTTCGTAGACTATGGCTGATTGGAGCCTACAGGGGGAGGGAAGCCCGAGTTCAGGCAAAGATGCACATATTTGTTATATAAGCGGAAGTACTGAGTTCTATTAAACAAACTTCACAGAGAGCCCAAACTTTCTCAGGGCAAACTCCAGAGTTCAATTCTAGCTGACCAAACAGCCCAAGTCAGAACCCACCATAAGACCATTATATGATCATTATAACAGTTACTATAATGTGAAGACATACAACAGGTCTGAATGAGACAAAAATTAAGTGATGACATTGCTTGTTCCTGCCATCCTGTCACAGTCACACAGTATTTAATGTGATTTACCTTAGGGGAGGAGGAAGCCAGCTCCCTCCCCATGACTGCAGCCACTGAGCTGGGTCCTGCTGGTGGGACCCTCTCCTTGTCTGGGCCAGGAATGGGTTTGGGATCTGGGACAGAGGAGCCAGCATGGGGACTGACACTAGGGGGTGGGGGGGCCTTCCTCTTCTGGCTGCTCCCTTCATCCAAAGACGAGTTGCCAGTGGGAGGCTGCACAGGGCTGGATGTCCTTGGCTCGTAGAATGGATTGGATCTGGGAATGAGAGAAAGAAAACAAAAGGATCATGTTAGCATGAATTGCATATAAACTGCCACTGAGGTTTATGCTGTATTTTGTCATTTCTTTGAAGAACCCTTTATGCATGTTCACTTTCTGGACATCTTTGCATTGGTATTTGG